>JAGIQG010000024.1:11876599-12607548 GCA_024679065.1 Sphyrna mokarran | reverse complement strand
ACAGGCAGCAGCCCAGAGAACGCCACCCTGGAGGCCCTACCTTTTAGTTGAGCCCCCAACTCCCTAAACTGCCTACGTATGTCCCCCCTACGCTTTCTTCCTACATCTTTCTGTCCTACGTGAACTATTACATTTGCCTTAGACCCTTCTCCCTTCAAAATTCCCTCTACCCTCTCTGAAACATCCTGGACCCCTGCTCCAGGGAGGCAGACTACCATCCTGGAGTCTCTCTTTTGCCCACAGAAATGCCTATCGATCCCTTTAACCATCCCATCCCCCACCAATATCTCACTTCCTGCTTTCCTGCTGTTCTCTGCGGCATTCTGTTCCCCCTCACTTGCCCTCTCCATCACAGCTTTTACCCCTCCCTTGGTTTTCTGGGAATCCTCCTTTGAGATGGCCTTTGTGCCTTGATTTTTATTCTTGTTCCTCGTATCTATAACCAGCCCATCCCTACTACTAGATCCTGGGGTCCCCACAGGACTACCTTCCCTATTCATTGTAACCTCATTTTCCCTCCAAGCGCAGCTCCAGCTGCCTCACCCTAGCTCTTAAACGTTGCAATTCTAAACATTTTGCGCATATGTGGGCCTTCGGGAGACATGATGCCTCCAAGAAGGTCCACAAATGGCAGCGTACACAGCGGACGCGTTTGGCCAAGTGTCGTGGCATTTTGTATACCCTCTTTAAAGGTGTTGGGAAAAGAGTGTTGATTAGGTAGGAATCAAGGTACTCACCACGTCTAAGCCTGCGCTCGCCCAGGCCCAGTGAGCTTAAGCCCTTATTGCTCTCACTCTAATTCCCGTCTCACTCCACTGCCCGCTCCCGACGCTGCCCGCTGTCTACCTTGGCCTTCCTTATATACTCCCGCGCTTCCTTCCCTGCAGCCCCCCGCACCTATCTCCCGCTACGGAGCGCTGAAATAAACACTCTAACAACTAAAGTGAAAGACAGAAATTGCAAATCAGGAGTCTCACTAGCCACTCTCCAAAAAACTCTGCTCCGGAGAACAGTCTATGGGCAAGCTTGAAGAGTTTCAGGGAAATGAAAGTTTTGTAGATTCAGGTGGTAAAGAAGAAAGAATGTTTAGTGAAGATAAATCACTGAAGCTGGCAAACCAGTTGGAGATTAACTCTAGGACAGTGGGGCAGGTATGAGGGAGAGAAAGAGATGCTTAGCAAGAAAGAAATTCAAAAGGAACTTAATGTGAGAACACCAACTCTTCATAAGAAACATACTGAACTAGTGCAATAACTCAGCAAGCACAAACATTATCTGCCATTTTCAAACACTCCGATGTAACATTTTTGTTTACTTAAATAGGAAATATTTAGTTTCTTGGAATCTTCCATTATTAATGATGCCAAGCATATTTCATTACTGATATTTTGCTATGTGATTGAAAAAGAACTATGAAAAATTCAGGCCTTTTTGTACCAAAAATAAATTCTCAAATCTAGCAGCGTTTGAAAACTCAGGAAAGGTCTGACTGTCATTCAAAACAATTCCTTTGGGTTGCAATCAGAGCAGATTAAAATTCTGAGCAATAATACTTATTGGAAAATGACTGGGACTTGATATAAATAATGGAACAAAATATACATTGTTAGTTCCCGAGAGGGTTTGACTAAAACAGTTGGAATACCTTCCCCTGCTTCCAATTACATCACCCAGAGACAAACGAAATCTTTTCAGAGCTGTCACACTATCTCCTCACCCAGCCACATGCTATCATTGTACCTTCTCTCTCACTCAACCATCATCCTAACTCCTCACTCACCCAACTGCTATCCTACCCCCTCACCCTGCCGCCTGCCATCACCATATCCCCTCTCTCCCTCAAACATCGCCCTAACCCCTCACTCATCCAACTGTTATCCTACCCTCTCACCGTACCCCCCTCTCTCACTCAACAACCACCCTAATCACTCACTCACCCAAGTGTCACCCTAACCCCTCATCTAGCCACCTGCCACCCTGCACCCTCACTCCCCTAACCACCTCGCTAACCCCTCACTCAAACAACTGCCACCCTAACCCCTCACTCATCCATCTGCCACCCTATCCTTACTCACCTGAGTGCCATCCAACTCCCTCACTCATCCAACCACCACCTGACCCCCTCGCCCACCACCCACCTGTCTCCCTGTCCACCTAGCCACCAACCAATCTACCTCTCTGCCACCTAACTGCTACCTAATCCTCCCACCCACCCAATCCCCTCACTCACCCATCTGCCACCCTGCCCCTGACCCCCAGCTGCCATTCTACCCCCTCACTAATGTCCATTACTCACATATCTTTTGTCCATGCTTGTTAAAGATGGTTTTGGCACATTTTTACTCTTTACTTACTGGTGATTTGCACTCCTTGGAATATTTGGCCCATTACATATTTTATCAATAGAATAAAAACTAGGCCAAGTGATTTGATCACACAATCGACACCACCACCCCAATAATTAATTCAACACGTATCTAAACTTTATGCTATTTGCTGCTTCAGTACAGTAACTCTGTATAGTGTTGCAATATTATTAGGAATAAACACAGAAAAATAAAATTCATTTTAAAATTCAAGATATCTTAAATAGCACAGGGATTGACACAGAGCCTTGTTTCGGGAGAGCAAAGATGTCATTAGCTGCTCCTTCAGTCTGATTGGATGGGGATATACCATAGAATCTATAGAACCACAGAATCCCTATAGTACAAAAGGAGGCCATTCGGTCCATCGAGTCTGCATCAATAACAATCCCACCCAGGTCCTATCCCACCATCCCATATATTTACTCTGTCAATCTCTCTAACCTATGCATCCTGGGACACTAAGGGGCAATTTAACATGGCCAATCAACCTAACCTGCACATCTTTTGGATTGTGGGAGGGAACTGGAGCACTCAGAGGAAACCCACGTAGACACTGTGGGAGGTGGGGGAGTGAGGGAGGCGTGCAAACTTCATACAGTCAGTGGCCCAACCGGGAATCGAACCTGAGTCCCTGGAGCTGTCAGGCAGCAGTGCTAACCACTGGGCCACCATGCCGCCCCTGTGCCACCTCAGGGCAGCAGGGCTTCACATCCAAATCACACAATGGGTGGGATTCTCTGACATCTCCTGTCTTGCTGCAATGAACAGAGTGCCAAATTCTCTGTCTTCACTGGGAATAGTGGTGGGGCATGAATAGTCGGAGAATTCTGGCCAATGAATTATTAACAAAATTGGATCTAAAAACATTGCACCAAAAATAATGTGATCCAGAAACTAGCCCCACAGCCAGAAGGTGCTGGAGTAGCGTGTGCAATTTTGGTGCCCTTACCTTCGGAAATGCTCTCGCTATAGAAAGAATATAGCAAAAGTTTACCAGGCTGATTCCTGGGATGGAGCTCTGTCATAAGAGGAGAGACTAAGTCAGTTAGGATTGTATTCACTGGAGCTTGTATTCATCCAGATGGTGGTGAATAGGTGGAATTCACTTCCTCAGGAAGTAGTTGAGGCCAAAATATTGTGTGATTTCAAGAAGAAATTAGATATAGCTCTTGAGGCTAAAGGATCAAGGGATGTGGGGGAAGACGGAATAAGGAAATTGAATCTGATGAGCAGTCATGATCATAATGAGTGGCGGAACAGGCTCAAAGGGCCGAATTGCCTGCTCCTGCTTCTATTTTTTACATTTCTATGCTACTCTTATAGGTTGCAGAGGGGAGGTGGTGATGATAAGTGTTCACTTAATTTGGTTTTCTGATGTTGATTGAGAAATAAATGCTGATTGACGCATTGGGAGAATGTACCTGCTCTTTGTCTCATAGTGCCTGGGACCTTGTCTGTGCAGCTGAACAGGCGGACACTGTGAAAGAGAGCACCTCGAACCCCTGATCATTAGTCAATATACGCAAGTGGTTACAACCTAATTGCTAATCCTTTAGTGCAGCTATCATTATACATCAACCTGAGACAGTGCAGTGACAGTGAAATAGTGCTATGAGCGAAAGAAGAAGCCTAGAAATTACTGCTGCAGACATTATTTTAATTGGATTAATGCCTCTGTTAAAATAGTGGAAGGGAAATTTGATACAAGCACATTAAGCTTTTATAAACTAGCACCCCTGACAGTATTTTCTAGCTTAACAAATTGCAATAAAACTAACCAATAAACACCACAACCAGCATTGCTTGCTTTAAAAAAAGTACACACATAGCAGTCATTTTAAGGGTATAATACATCAAAGTTCAGATTTGAATCTTTGGATGCGATTACTACCCAGTAATATGACACCTGATATATTTAACAAGATTGCATTGCTTTTGTTAACCTATAAATAATGTGTTAAGATTGGTAAAATGTTAATGCATGCATTTCATTAATGAACTGAATCATTCTAATAGTATTTTACAATGCACTGACACCAATTTTCACTTACAGTTAACATTAAAAATGTTTCAAAGTTCTTCGTGGGGTTAGAATGCAGACAGTGACAACTTTCTATTTGATGTAATGTGGCTAATGGTAATAAGCTGTAAGAGTCAGCTGACCCAGCAAACCATGGAACCAATTAAGAATAATACGATGGTCAACTGACTAGTTGACTCATTATAAATAAGAACCTGTTGGGAATTGTAGGGAGCTTGGAGTGGCCCAGGATGAGGCCCCAAGTTTGGAGTAATGAAGTTTCTTTTCAAACTCTTTCTATGATAGAAATCATAGCATTATAGAAAGTCTACAGCACAGAAAGAGGCCATTTGGCCCATCAAATATGCACGGACCACAATCCTACCCATGCCCTACCCACCATATCCCTACATATTTTCCCATTAATCCAGCTAACCTACACACCTCAGGACACTAAGGGGCAATTTTTAGCATGGCCAATCGACCTAACCCTGCACATCTTTGGACTGTGGGAGGAAACTGGAGCACCTGGAGGAAACACATGCAGACATGAGGAGAATGTGCAACCTCCACACAGACAATGATCCAAACTGGGAACTGAACCCAAGTCCCTGGATCTGTGAAGTAGCAGTGTTAACCAATGTGCTACTGTGCCGCCCATTCTTTGAATTGTGGGAGGAAACCAGAGCACCTGGAGAAAAACCACACAGACATGATAGTATTTTCTTTGATTTACGAGTTTGAGTGAATTTTGTTATATTTTTATTGTTTGCATTTGCAGAGTTCCTTCTGAAGAAACACACCAGACTATTATCAGAAATACGTTGACACTAAGCCACGTAAGGAGATATTAGGGAATGTCAGAGAGGTAGGTTTTAGCAGATAGCAATGAAAGCCAGCAAGTGACCTTGTACTGCAACCTTAGGTTTTATCAGGGACCTTTCAGACCTTCATTCTAATGCTCTCCCAACTTAGCTATTTCAGCACACGAGCTTGCACTCCCTGGTTTACAAAACCAGTGAACTAACCACTGATATATGAAAGAGAGTTTATACAAGGATGGGTGAGGTTCCAAGAGGTTCAAGGAGGAATTTGCAGAACTTAGGATGAAGGGGACTGAAGGGATATCTGCCATTAATGGAACAATGAAAATTGGGGGTATGCTAGGTGCCAGAAATCTGGAGGAGATAATGGATGTAGGGAAGAGTGAGAAGATGGGGAGTGTGGGTGAGGGGGAGGGGATGGGGGCAGATCTTAAAACATTAGGTTAGCATTTACCAGACACTGGCTGAAAGGTACTTATTATGAATTACGATAAAGGCCATAGACATTTGGAGCTCTAGTTTACCAAGATTGATGCAGTTTTTGAGTCTGGAGGGAGCAAAGCTATTTGGATCAACATTTCAGCATCTGATTCACAGAGCCAGAAGGAAAATCCGGTAAAACTTGGAAATATCCAATACAGGTCTGAACTAGAATTCTAATTTGAGACATACAATACTAATGCAAACAAATATACTGGATGTGGCAGTATTGTGTACAGTTCTGGTCATCCTATTATAGAAAGGACATTATTAAACTAGAAAGAGTGCAGAAAAAATTTACTAAAATGCTACTGGGACTTGATGGTTTGAGTTATAAGGAGAGGCTGGATAGACTGGGACTCTTTTTCCAGGAGCGTAAGAGGTTTGGGGGGGGGTCACCTTATTAGAGATCCACAAAATAATGAGGGGCATAAATAAGTCAACATCTTTTCCCAAAGATAGGGGAGTCTAAAACTAGAAAGCATAGATTTAAGGTGAGGGCGAGAGATACAAATGGATCCAGAGGGGCAATTTTTTTCACCCAGACGGTGCTGAGTATCTGGAACGAGCTGCCAGAGACAGTAGTAGAGGCAGGTACAATTTTGTCTTCTAAAAAGCACTTAAACAGTTACATTACTAAGATGGGTATAGAGGGATAAGGGCCAAATGTGGGCAACTGGTATTAGCTTTGTGGTAAAAACTGGGCGGAATGGACAAGTTGGGTCATGGTACCTGTTTCTATGTTGTAAACCTCTGACTCTATAATTCTATGACATGGGCTTGCTGATTTAGTAGATGTGAGATCAATAGCTAACGTTAGTCTCCTACTGGAAGCCTTGTGTCTGATTCAATCTCAGGCAATGGCGAGGGAAAGGAATGGAGTTGGCAGCTGGGAAATGGAATATGTACAGGTGATGGAAATCACTGGCTTCACTCCTCTGAATCTTTAGGTCTACTATTCACCCAGTACTGAATAGCATTGAGGCTATTACAGGCAGTACTGGGGTCAGGAAACAAGGAGCTGAGTATAGTCAGCAGACATGTGGAAGCCAGCAGTACAAACATGAGCAATCAGAAAGGTCATAGTTAGATCATACAGGAAAGGAAGAAAGGAAGCAGGATTGTATCTTTCTGGGGGTACCATTTATACATTTTGGACAATGCTCCCCTCCCCCCCCCCAACCATGATGATACCCCACTTTATGCCTCCTGGCTTGGCCTCCAAAATGTCCCCCCTCCCTCCCTCTCCATTGTGTACAGTAAATGTTTAACATCAGAAGCATATATGATGCTGATATAATAATGATGTCAGACCACATAGAATCATGCAATCCTGACAGCACTGAAAGAGGACACTCGGCCCATTGAGCCTGCACCAGCAATCCCAACTAGGCTCTATCCCCATAATCCCAAGTATTTATTCTGCTAATCCCCCTGACATTATGGGACAGTTTAGTATGGCCAATCCATTTAACCCGCATATCTTTGCACTGTGGGAGGAAACTGGAGCATCTGGAGGAAACCCATGCAGGCATGGGGAGAACGCGCACACAGACAGTGACCCAAGCTGGGAATTGAACCCGGGTTCCTGGTGCTGAGAGGCAGCAGTGTTAACCCACTGTGACACATACCTGAGAAGTAAATGAGATTAGGGGGGAGCAGAATCTCCGACCTTGTGTTGTGTTCAAAATGTGTAAATATTTCCTATAAATAAAGAGCAATGGTTTTGAGAAACTACAGACTCAAGTAGCATGCTTTGGGACAGTAGACAATCCCCAAAACATCCACTGGATACTGACCACACAGTGAAATACCCAAGAGGCCAAATCCCTTGTCGCCCTATCATTGGAATCCTACCATCCCGCCTGCCACAGAATCAGAGCAAGCGAGGGGCGGGAAATGGAAATGTCTGTCAACCTTGGGTGGGATTTTCTGATCTTGGGTTGAGCGAAGCCATAAAGTCCCGCCCTATAAATCTAGGGTTTACTTTAGTCCATACTCCTTTCCATCTGAGCCTGCCTGCGGTTCCAGCAGTTGCCACTGCCAAGTACTGGCACTGCTGGAACCACTAAAGCTGGCAATTTGATTGGCCAGCAGCTCTTGAAGGAGGGGCTTCTACCCACTGAGGGGGAGGATGACCCATCTGCTGCTCTTTTCAGTGCATCACCATGGGGACGATCTTTTTTTAAATGTCACTTGGTTTGCAACCTACTTTTGCAACGTGGAGAAGGGCAAAAAGGACACCAACCCCCCTCCCCAACATTCCATGCTCCCCCCCCCCAGTCCAGTTGTGGATAAGATGTGGGTTTGGGATCTGACACTACATTCAAGGTCGTTAGGGAGGAAAGGGAGGTTAGAGGCAGCAATGTACAAGGGCAGAGGGCTCAAGGTTGGTTTAAAGAGATTTCAAATAATTTGGGATGATGTATGAGGAGAGGAAGCCATTTACAATAACAGGTACCATGGAAACCAGGAAGTGAAGAAAGTACAGAGAACTGTACACAGTCTCTTCACGGTCCATATCCCTCTCGTCCCTAACCATTCATGCATCTGTCAAGATGCATCTTAAACATTGCTACTGTATCTACTTCTACCGCTTCCTCTGGCAGCGCCCTTAACACCCTCTGAGTAAAAAATTTATCCCACAGATTTCCTTTAAATTTTCCCCCTTTTACCTTAAACATGTGTCCCCCTCATAATTGACATTTGTGCTCTGGGAAAAAAACTCCGACTATCCTCTGACTATTTATTCTATCCATGCCTCTCATCATTTTGTAGACTTCTACCAGATCTCTTCTCAGCCTCTTGATGTTCAAGTGAAAACAAACCAAGTTTGTCCAAACTTTCCTCATAGCTAATACCCTCCAAAATAAGCAACATCCTGGTAAACCATTTTTTTACACTCTCCAAAGTCCCCCACATCCTTTTGATTGTGTATACAATATTTCAAATGTGATCTAATGACTGTTCTATACAGCTGCAACATGATTTACCAATTTTTACACTCTATGTCCCAACTGATGAAGGCAAGCATGCTTTCTTGAACACCTTATCCACTTTAATACTTCTAAGGGTTCTGCTATTTATTGTGAATTTCCCTCCTGCTTCAGACCTTCCAAAATGCATCATCTTTGCATTTGTCCAAGTTAAATTTCATCTGCCATTTCTCCACCCTATTCCCCAGCCTATCCATATTCTGCTACATCCCCTGGCAAACCTCCTCAGTATCTACAACTCCCCCAGTCTTGTGCATTGTCCACAAACTTACTAATCCTACCACTTACGTTCTCCTCTAAATGATTCATATAGATTACTAACTAACAGGAGCATCACTGCTTACAAGTCTCCAATCAGAAAAATATTCTTCCTCCGCTAATCTCTGTTTTCTATGACCAAGCCAGTTCAGTGTCCAACTCACCAGCACCTCACGGATTCGCATGTGACTTTACATTCTGTATCAGCCTGCTATGATGCTACTGTGCTTTTAGTAAGTGTATTTTTAATTATGTTCTCTGCTGTTTTTAAGCATGACTTTTTTTTGTTATTGGCCTTGAGCCAATATCCTTTTATTTTTTTAATCTAGGCCTAATGTAGTACCTTGGAGTTTTATGACCCTTTTTGAATTGTTGGGGGGGGCAGTTGAAATAATTGACAGGTCAAGTGGGACAAGAAAAGGATTTCACAGGGAAAATCCAAGAGTTACTTTCAATTTGGCAGAAGATGCTTGGGCTGCAAGCTGGAGTGTTTGTGTCTCTCTCCCTGGTATTAGAAATTCTGCTGGCCACTGGCTAGTTAGAAGCTGTTCTGTCTTCAGTTTCCTAAATCTAATTTGTGCCTCCTTTATCTTTTTGACTCAGCGATAATTTCTCTTCTCATCCAAGGTTTCCGAATCTTGCATTTTCACCCTTCATTTTCACAGAAAAATGCTGGTCCTGAACCCTATTCAACTAGCCTTTAAAAGAATCACACATGACAATTTGCAAACTTCATGAAAATGAATGGATTAAAATATATCAGAGTTCCACTATCTTTCCTACTTCAGATGGAACAATCAAGTGAGCTCTTGCTATGCAAAGGAAGTAAATGGACCATTCTTGCATTAGCAAGGTGTAACAATAATCAATACTCAAGCTTCAGCTGTTCACAATATATATCAGTGATTTGGATATGGGAACTAAAAGTAACGTTTTCGCGTATGCAGATGACACAAAGGTTGAGAAGTATTACACGACTGCTGTGAAGGAATGGCCCACCATTGACTGGTGGTGGGACTGCAATGGGGTTTCCTGTTGCATGTACCCCTTGCTATCATGGAACTTTACCTTCAAACTGTGTCGCCCCAATCTACATTCCCCAGTTCCTGCCTAATTTTGTCGTAGTTAGTCTTCTTCCAGTTTAATACTTTCAACCAAGGACTACTCTTATCTATAAGTAACTTAAAATTTGTGAAATTATGGTCACTGTTCCCAAAATGCTCCCCCATTGTACCTTCCATCATCTGGCTGGGTTCATTCCCCAAAACTAGATCTTGTGCTATCCTTTCCCTTGTTGGACTATTTACATATTGTTTCAAGAAACCCTTTTGGACAAGTCTCATGGGGTGGGGCCAGATGGGGTGGAGCCAGATTGGGCAATGGGGCAACTGCAGGGAAGAGGGGAACTCTGCATGGAGGTGGGAGCTGGTGGGGGAGGGGCTGGATGGCGACACTTAGGTCCAGCCATCAGGAGGCCAACCAATCAAGGTAGGGGTGTCGGGGCCGTTGATGTTACGGGGGAGGGTCTGGGTTAGTGATATCCCAGGGTGTCAGAGCTGTCCCAGGGATTGGCAATGTGTGGGCTGAGGGGGATTGCCAGGGTTGGTGATGTCTGAGATGGAGGGGTGGGGTTTGAGGGTGGCAATTGGGAAGCCAGTGACCAGAATGGGGGAGATGCATGTGGACTGATCTCCCAGCGTATTGGGAAATCAGTGCATGAGCACTGACCCACTGAGCAGTTTGATGACAGGAGTTTGGGCAGCAATGGGTCCTGAACCTGCCTACCAGTGTAAATCCTCCGATGGACTCTGTCACACACGGAGTGCCAGAAATTCATTGAACCAAGCTCTCCCAAAAAACCAGGCCGGAAAAACTCCCATTTTCCTGCCCTTTCGGCTCTTTGTTTCTTTTTGGAAAATCACACCCAACTATTTTCAGATGGACCCTCAGGTAGTAACGTCCATACTGAAATCCTTTGTTATTTTGCTATTTTTCTCACCAGCTATGCTGGCATATGTGGCAGAGTCCAACAGAATTATATTAGTCAGATCCTACGGAATGCAATGGAACATCTTAATGGAATCACAATTGTCAAATACATTAATCTAACATATGGTTAGAAACCCTTACAGACACATAAAAAACAGCAAGGAAAATTGAGAGTAATTAAAATGCACTTAGGCATCCATATATTATTGTATATAATGAATGATTTTGTTAATTTTTCCTACTCTGTGTTCTTAGTTATTTTCTTCTTTTCTTCTTATTGTTCAATGTCATGAGGTCTAAATTAGGCAAACATTGTGCACTCATAATACATACACACAAAATCACGCACACACACAAACTCTCACACACATACATGCACAAACTTGCGCGCGCACACACACACAGGCACACACATACACACACACAAACTTGCACACACACATAAATGCACAGACAAACTCATGCACACATACATACACTCAAACACACACACAGGCACACACACACACATAAACTCGCACACACACATAAATGCACACACAAACTCACGCACACGTACACACACTCAAACTCACACACACATAAACTCACGCACATGCACACATACGCACACACACGCACAAGCATGCATGTGCCCACACACAGACTTGCACACATTTACACACAAACAAGTACATACATACAAGCATGCCGAATTATAAGCTATAAAATTGAACAAATTAACCTAATATGCAACACTCAGTTCGAGGGCAATTAGGGGTGGGCAATGAATGCCAGTTCAGCCAGTGACACACACACAACACTCACACACACACGCACAAACAGAAATATTTCAGACCCACATATTTGTACACACAGACACAGATACAAACTAACTCACTCACATAAAACACATGTATGTAAACTTAACCATGCTCTTGGACATGAATACATATTTGCATGTGTTTGCACACAAACTCTCAGACACACAATTGCGTACACCCACTCGCATACCTGCATGCTCAGACTGACATACTGACGGAAACACATTTGTGCTTTCTCACTCACATACACACATATTCTTGCATGTACACTTATATACGCACACACACACACTCATACACACACACACTCACTCGTGTGCACGTACATACACTACATACACAGACACATCATATGTACATACAAAGACATAGACACACACAGTCTTACATACAGACATACTGCTTACACAGACACACTCACGTATATACACTCACGCATGCACACACACACACTTGCCCTGGTGTCTACAGGAATTGATGACTAATCTCTTAGTTGTTGCTTTGAGCAACCCAGGAGAATAAATGTTGTGTTTGCCTCACTGACTTTGAATAGAATTAATTATGAAAATAGTGATTCAGAAAATAGCTGTTGTATAGAATGGGGCAATTGGAGGCAGAAGATCAGTTGATGAAACATCCAGGATGTTGAGCTGGAGCTGGCAATGTACACTTTGGAATACATGGAGATTTATCATTTTAGTCATACTGAAGTGGAGAATATTTTGTATTTTGAACTAGGCGATAAACAATCAGGATCATTCACTTTTCTAACAAAGTGGAGCAGAGAGAATGGAGAAATGTTTCAGGTTGCAAGGCTGTAGTAGCCAGTGTAGTCAAGTAGCTGGATGTAGTTAGTTAGCTCAGTTGGCTGGATAGCTGGTTTGTGACATAGAGTGAGGCCTACACTACAGCTTCAATCCCTTACAGGTTGAGATTGAACTTGAAGGGCTGAATGGCCTTCTATTTTCTAATGTGAGGCAGCAGAGGACAGTAATGTAAGGAGGGAAAGCGAGACATGGACATTCAGGGTGGCAGTTGATGTTGCTGAGAGGAGTGAAGGTGGAGTGGTGTGAGGTTATTGATTCCAGGTTGGAAGGATGATTAACTTTAGGCCTGAACTTCTATGGAATGATCATCGGTGCCATTCTGATGCCAGTCATCTACCCGACATCCTGTTTCATCAGATCTTTCAATTCAGGCTGAGCAAGGTCCAGATAGTGCAGCACATCCCCAGGGCCAGATGTTGGGAGCAGATAAGCCCCCTCTTTACACCACTAGCTGCAGTAAAGCAAGTGGGTTCAAAGGTCCAGTGTTATCTGCAAGTCCGTGATTGGCCAGGGAGAAGGTATGTTAATGAGGTAAGTGTATAGGATTTGGGGAGTGGGGCAGTCAGGCAGGCAGGTGTGGACTGTAGAGACTTGGTGGAGGGGGTGATACTAGACCTCAAGTGTGGTGAAGGAGATTGACCTTGGGAAGGATGGATGTTGATGAGGGGGAGTGGGAGGGGAAATTGAGCCTTGTGGAGAAACTGGGGGTGTTGGGTTAAGCCTGGGGGTGTGGAGGAGGGATGATGGGCTTCGACAAAGTGTGGGATGGAGCGTGGTGTGGGGGTATGTAGATTGGACCTCAGGGAGGATGAGAGTTGGGCTTGGTCGGGAGGAAGTGTGAGGAGTTCTGGTGAGGATGTGAACAGAGCCTTGTGGGGGAGGAAGGTGACATGGGGGGATGAAGCTACTCTGGCGGGGCGATGATGGGTGGAAGATGGTTTTGGGAATGTCAGTGGATTGTCGAGGTCCTGAGGAGTGGGAGTATGAGGGATGGGGAAGGACTTCCTGAGGAGTTCAGGAGTTGGTGGAGTCCTCTTGAGGGAAGTGATGAGGGACCATGGGGAATCATGGTGGGGGGATGTGGGGAATGTCCTGTGGACAGTCTAATGCTCTATTTACACAGAAATTAGAAGTGGTTTCAATTCTTCTAACTCCTTCTACGTAACAATTGACGTAACTCAGTTGGAACAATCTGAAGTTTGTGATATAAATTCCATTTTGGAATGGTTATCAGTGCAGGGGAGCTGTCCAGAGAAAGTTTGTATTTCCAGGCGATTGCCGTACAAACCCTTACCTGGAGTATCGGAATGGGATTCCTTAGCGCGTCCCAAAGCAGTAAACTGAAGTATAAAAGGACAGCGATCACCTTCCTGCAGCACAGGTCAAGGCGAAGTTACCCTCATCAAACATAACCCTTTCCAGTTAGGTTACATCAAGGTTATTCTGAATTCTATATTCTTCTCATTATCCTTCACTAACTCATCGAATCGTACATATAGTGCCGTTTGAGGCTGTAACAATCTCAGTGACGCCCCAGGTGGTTGGCTTCTTGGAGTATGAGCTTCCTGATTGAGGTAATGATTGCCTGCCCAGTCAAAGAATCTCACTTGTGTAAATACTGAGGAGTATCAGGGCTACTGACAATCTGGATTCTGATTGTGTACCTGAAGCACTCTTGGCAGTGGAATGGAATGTGCAAATAAAAGGAATCTGGTGAAGGAGCGCTGGCCTCTGAGGAGTGATTTCAGAGGTTATTCGGCCCATCAATTCTGTACCAACTCACTGAAGAGCACCTTATCCAGGCCTTATCCCTGTAACCCCACACATTTACTCTGCTAATTTCCCCCTCACCACCACCCATCCCTCCCATCCCTCTGCACATAGATAGGGTGGACTCTCAGAGGCTATTTCCCCGAGCTGAAATGGTCACAGATTTAAGGTGCAGGGAAGCAAATACAGAGGGGATGCTAGGGGCAAGTTTTTCACTCAGAGGGTGGTGAGCGAATGGAATCGGCTGCCGTCGGAGGTGGTAGCGGCAAACTCGCTGGGATCTTTTAAAAGACTTCTGGATGAGTGTATGGGAACTAATGGGATAGGGGGTTATAGATAGGTCTGTGGATTGGTAGGTATAGATGTGATCGGCACAACTCGTGGGCCGAAGGGCCTGTTTGTGCTGTATTGTTCTATGTTCTATGTTCTATGACACTAAGGAGAAATTTAGCATGAACAATCTACCTAACTTGCATGTTTTTGGACTGTGGGAGGAAACTGGGGTATCTGAAAGAAACTTATGCTGAAGCAGGGGGGATATGCAAACAGGCAGTTATCCAAGGGCAGAATTGAACCTGGGTCCTTGGCACTGTGAGGCAGCAGTGCTAACTACTGTGCAATCTAACTATCAGTGCTATTTCAAAGGTTTTCATTGGCTATTGTGAATTTTATTATATATTTCAGCTGCTTTTAAAACTAATGGCTCTACACTGTTATTTTTCATTTTTCTATCTTGCTTTGTTTCTGTTTTGTTATCTGCTATTATTCTTCTTATCTGTTTTTGTACTGAATGTACTCCCACAATTGGCACAAACACATTTTCTATGAGATTAAACCCCATGTAGGTGTGAGAATAAATTGTATTCTGTCACCAGATAAGATGTACGAAAGGTGAAACATCTGTTTGAGTACTGCATTCAGCCCTTGTTTGTGAAATAAGTAGAGATCTCACCATTCCGCGCTCCTTATAAAAGGGAAACACGTTAATTAGTTTCCAACTCATTAAAAGGAACTTTCAGATTAATTGACTTGGTAACAGTACTGCAATGAGAGGTCAATATTTTCAAATTAACATTGCCTCTGGTCTAAAACCAGGGGGTGAACTGAGGAAAGGTGGGGAGAGGTTTCTGTAAAGAATAAACTAGCTTACTGTTAAATTTTATTTATTAGTCCATTATTTATCAGATACTGACCAGAAAAGTTGTTTCCTGTGGTTTAAATCTTAAGTTTATTTATTAGTGTCAAAAATAGACCTACATTAACACTGCAATGAAGTTACTGAGAAAATCCCCTAGTCTCCCTGGTGCCTGTGCGGGTACACTGATGGAGAATTTCGAATCCCGCCTTCTGCCTTAGAATCCTACAATGCAGAAGGAGATCATTTGGACCAATGAATCTGCACCAACCACAATCCCACCCAGGCCCATCCCCTAAACCCCATCTATTTACCCTGCTGGCCCCCCTGACATTAAGGGGCAATTTAGCATGGCCAATGCACTTGATCAGCACATCTTTTGGACCATGGGAGGAAACTGGAGCACTCCAGAGGACACCCACGCAAACACTGGAAAAATATGCAGACTCTGCGCAGACAGTGACTCAAGCCAGGAATCAAACCCAGGCTCCTGGCACTGTGAAGCAGCAGTGCTAACCACTGTGCCACTGGTGGGCTGAATGACCTCTTTCTGTTCTGTAAATGTTGTATGAAACTTGTTACACTGAATTCACCTCGACTGACAGATAGCTGACATTGCCCATTACTCCATTCAATCTACTTGCAATTTGCCTCTGGTCATTTTGTACCCTCGATGCTGGTCATCTTTCAGAAAAGCTTTCCTTTTCCCATCCTCCTACCTGGCAGAGACAAGTGATAATACAATAGCTGCCAACTGCCCTAAATCCTAAAGACAGAGTGAATGTTTGATGTACAGGCGGCCATGGACTGCAGACCACCACCCAACTATTCCGGTTTAGAATGAATAAAATAGAACATAGAACATAGAACACTACAGCACAGAACAGGCCCTTCGGCCTTCGATGTTGCGCCGACCAATATAAAAAGCAATGCCCCTCCAAACTAAACCATTCCCTTCTCTTCCATATACTTATCAACTAACCTCTTAAACGCCACCAAACTTGGCGCATCTACAACTGCTGCAGGCAGGGCATTCCACTCCCGAACCACCCTTTGGGTAAAGAACCTACCTCTGATATCCGTCCTATAACTATCACCCCTTAATTTAAAGCTGTGGCCCCTCGTGCTAGCTTTCTCCATCCTAGGAAAAAGGCTATCACTGTCCACCCTATCTAAACCTCTAATCATCTTATATGTTTCGATTAGGTCCCCTCTTAGCCGCCTCCTTTCTAACGAAAACAACCTCAAATCCCTCAGCCTCTCTTCATAAGACCTGCCCTCCATACCAGGCAACATCCTGGTAAACCTGGTAAAGTTTATAAATGTCTTTGCAGAAGCAGGCTGACAATGAATTGTTTTATTGATGCGATTGAAGACATTTGTCCCACTGGCAGAAACATCGACCCACACTCAGCACAAAACCAGAATGCTGCAAACATAATGAGGTCGGGTGACGTAAGCAGGGAGGAAGGGCAGTGGAATCTCGTGTTGTATTTTGCTGTGGATATCGGAGCTCTCAAAGCAGGGCCAATAATAAACATATTAACATGGGACACTTTATAACTTATTATCTACAATTCGTGAACCTGTTAAAGCAGATGGTGGAAGACAGGTTTTTGGCTCAGTCAGCTAGCAATACCTCATCTCAACTCCAAAGTGTGGGAATAGTGCGGTCTTCCGCGGATGTGACAGAAATGTCTGATAAATTGTAACTGAACAGAAGCGTTGCAGGAGTCCGTCAGTAACACAGTAACAGCTTGGTCCCATCTCCCCAGTCCATCTGCTATCAGTGTGCTGGCGAGCTAGTTTGACGGTTCATGCCAAATGATCAACTTTTGGAAAATTGCACATTCCAATACATTTGTTTGACTTGAGCTAAAAGCTAATTATCTCAACCTTAATGTACAATAATAGGTCAGAACGTATCATACACCAATAACACAATGTATTAATATATGGTGTTCAAATTTAGATTTGCAAACACATGTAAACATGTTTAATTTGATAGGAGCTCATTCTACCTTCAATGTGTCTCCTTCGCTCCATGTTTGTTATCTTTAAAATTGATTTAAAAGTTCTTATCTTTAATTTCAAATCCCTCCCTGAACTTCTCCTCTTTTCCCCTGCAGCTCCTCAGGCCTCCGAAATACCTCTATTCCTCCCAAACGCCAGCCTTTTGGGCATTTACTGATGTTAATCACTGGGGCCATAACTTATGTTGTCCCAAACTCTGGAATACCCCCTGTAAAGCCAGCATCAGGAAAAAGAACTGTAAGATCCCCTCCAAACTCTCCAAATGTTTCTCTGCAGTAGCTCCTGAGATTGAAATGTCATCCAGATAGACTGCCACTCTGGGCACCCCTTGGAGGATGTTCTCCATCAGCCTTTGGACAGTGGTGCAAACCAAAGATACCCCAAAGGGTAGGGTTGTGATACAGTCATACAGTCTGTATTATGGTGAGTATTTATGGTGACATGCTTCCCGGATGACACCTCAAACTCTAGTTGGAAGTAGGCGAGACTCTAATCTAATTTGGAAAATATGTGACCCCCCCCCACTTAACCCCATAGTCAGCTTTGTGTACAAATTATCTATGCGTAGCACAGAATATCTGTGTAAGTGGAAGACACAATTGACCATCAATTTACAATTCTCACTAAATTATCAGGTTTTAAAACTGGGGTTACTGGTATGGCCCATTCAGCAGATTGTACTGGGCGAATAATGCCAAGTTCCTCTACATGTTCCAATTCCGCCTCTACTTTGCTACATTGGGCATAGGGAACCAATCATGCCTTGACGTATTTAGGCCAGGCCTCTGTCACCATGTGGATCTTGACCCTAGCACCTCTAATCTTCCCCAGGCCTTCTTGGAACACTTCAGGAAACTTCCCAATGACTTTGTATAAATTGCCAGAACCGTTTTAAAGATCTGTTGTCAATCCAGGTGGATTTTCTGTAGTCAGTCCCTTCCCAAAAGATGGGCCCTGGTCCTTGAACTACTTTTAAAGCAAGTCGGACTGTCTGTTGCGCGTGTGTAACTGGGGTTACAGAAGTCCCAATAATACATAGGATCTCCCCAGTATAGGTAGCCAATCTAGCCTTAATGGCAAGATATCCAATCAGACTTGCGTAAAGGTTTGCTTCCCAATAGTAGGTATAGCCTGTATCTACCTCCATGTCTAGTGGAGTGTCCATTTACCTGGAGTTTCATCTTGATGGAGCCACTTTGGGTGCGGTGATGCAATTTAGCTGCATCAATTCCTCATTCTCAGGCTGGTTTATTTATGAGGCCCTGTCTTGAGATGACTTCACTCTTTGGCCTGGACGGTACCCACTTTCGATAGCCTTACCTGGGACAAACTTTACAATTGCCACACGGATGTGCTCACACCTCATTGTATCTGGGAGAGACTTCCCAGTTCCGGAATCTCGGGTTGTTCGACACCGATCGCCCTTTCTTGACGGCAAATTGGAGAAGCGAACGTTATTCACTGAAGGCTTGTTCTATGGAATGGGGGTCTGTGGATGGTACCAGCTATGGACACCTCCAAATCCTGGGCCATTCCTTTTGCATTTGCATGGGTAAGGGCGAGTTATACGGCTTTCTTGAGATCTGGAGTTGATTCAATCAGTAGCTTTCTTTGGGTTGCAATATTATTAATTCCACACATTAAACAATCCTTTAGCAGTTCCCAAAGAGTTGGCCCCTACTCATGATATTCCATCAATTTCTGCAATTTCATCAAAAATTCTGTGATTGGTTCCCTGGAGAGTCTAATTGCCGTTTAAACTGTAGCATTACAATATAACAGATTGTAATCAGATACCATATCTACCCATTCGGTGAAATATTTAAATCTGGGGATGCTGGGTAGGTTAAACTTTTAATGATTCTTCAAGTCAGGGCCCCACACACAGTCAGGAGACTGGTTGCTGGTTGCCTCTTTCTATCCAGTTTGCCCAGAAGGAATAGTTCAGCCTACTGGGGCCAATACAATGCAAAAGAGGCCCTTTGGTCCATCAACTCTGCATGAATGCATGAAAGGCTCTGGCCTGTTCACCTAAGGTAAGGTTTAATTAGTTACAGATAAGGCTTATATTAACATTGCAATGACGTTACTGTGAAATTTCTCCAAGTGGCCACATCCCGGCGCCTGTTTGGGTCAATGACCTAACCAGCACGTCTTTCAGAACGTGGGAGAAAACCGGAGCACTTGGAGGAAACCCACGCAGACACAGGGAGAATGTGCAGTCTCTGCACAGACGGTGACCCAAGTCGGGAATCGACCCCAAATCCCTGGTGCTGTGAGGCAGCAGTGCTAACCAATGTGCCACTTTGCTGCCCCTAATTCCACTTGCCAACACTTCGCCCATAGCCTTGAATG
This sequence comes from Sphyrna mokarran, assembly GCA_024679065.1. Taxonomy (NCBI): domain Eukaryota; kingdom Metazoa; phylum Chordata; class Chondrichthyes; order Carcharhiniformes; family Carcharhinidae; genus Sphyrna; species Sphyrna mokarran. The sequence goes on along the minus strand of JAGIQG010000024.1, from coordinate 12,587,688 downwards.
TTATGGCATGCCAAGTACTCAGTATATTGTAATACCCTTAGTAACCTTCTGTGTAGATCACAATCCTGTGAAATAACTTCACTTAGTTATTTCACGTTACAGACTTTTTGACCTATAGATTTTTCTTTTCGATACTAATGCATTTCCACTCACTCCTCATAATTAGAGCTATGAAATAAGTGCCTGTCCACCAGAAAGGTCCTTATCCTGAGAATGAATAATGAAAAAATGATCACATTCCAGAATCACATGGAGAGGCAGGTCTGATGAGAGAGAGTTGGCCCTCTCGCAAGCTGCCCCTGGCACTATTAGATACACTACTGGCTACGGGAACGAACAACTGCGCATTTCATCAACACTTACCACTGGGCAACGTTAAGTTGATACTGCGTGGTCCAGACAGAGAACTGGTGTCGGCTTGTGAAAGATCATGCAAAGATTGTAATTTGTGCAGCTTAGGTAAATACATAAACAAGCTGCACCGCAGTCTGGGTCTTCATAAGATTTCCCAAAACTCTATTCTCATCATTTGGACTGCCAGGATTTAAATAGGTCTAAATTGGGCCTTTGTGGCTTCTCTGGAAATAAAAACTGAATTTGATCCAATTTGGATTTCAATGCATGCAGATGAGTCTGTTCATTTATTCATACCATTCACATGTGATGCTATTATCAGTGCGGTGAATAATCTATCCACACCATCCACACGCTCTTGCAGGAACCGTCCATCTGTCCATGTCAAAAGGTTTCCATTCACAGTGTTAACTTGGTTAGAATCACAGCAAGAAGCCTTTCGTTTGCAAAAAACAGTTCTCAAAATTGGTATTGGCCACATTAATGGACGAACTGCTGGATCGTAGAATCATAGATTCCCCATAGTGCAGATAGAGGCTATCTGTCCCATTGACCCTGCACTGACAACAATCCCACCCAAATCCTATCCCCAAGCATTTAACCTGCGAATCCCTGCTGACACTATGGATGGGATTTTCTGGCCACGCTTGCCCTAAAACCAGAAAATCCTGCCCTAGGTCAACAGGACTTGTGCACTGTCTATCCCTCCTCCGTCCATTATGATTCCCTTGGTGAGATGGGATGGGAAACTATCCCTTCCAGAGATCAATTTAGCACATCCAATCCACCTAACCTGTACAATTTTGGAATATGGGAGGAAATTGGAGCACTCGGATGAAACCCACGCAGACACAGGGTGAATGTGTAAACTCCACGCAGTCACAGATGTTGCCCTACAATATTCATTCTTCTATTGTCATGAAAGCCTTATCATAAAATGATCAGGTTAATCAACAAAGGCTGTAATGCAATAGCATTAAGTATATGTTCATTCACATCATACAATGTACAGCTTTGAAGGAGGCCACTCGCCCCATCCTGTCTGTTTTTTGGTTCTTTGGTTGAACTATCCAATTAGCCCCATCCCCTTGCTCTCTCCTCCTTGGACTGAGATGCATTTATATTACATCTTTAACATCCTCAGAACATTCAAAGTTACTTACCTGCCAAAGAATTGCTTTGGAATTGTAATCGATGTTGCTAAGCTGATCATCCTGATTGCCATCTTGCTCACTGCCAGGTCCCACAAACAGCAATAAGAGAAAAGAACAGTTATTTTACTTTGATGGTGCTGTGTTCAAGGTAGATATTAGCCCACCCGCTCAGGGAAATCCCTGGCGCTCTTCCAAAAGCCCAATGGGATATTTTGCCGCCGCCTGAGCAGGCAATGTTGGTTTAGTACCTTACCTGAAAGTTGATACCTGCAACAATGCAGTACGCCCTTAGCTCCCGCTTCACCAGATTGCCAACCTGGATTAAGTAGTCAAAGCCAAAAAAGGAATTGATTCCACAACCTCCTTACTTCTGACTGGTGTGATGACAATGATGTCAACATTGTCAACAAAACAATGTTGTTGTCAACAAAACAAACAAGATAGTCATCGGTCACAGGAAGCGTAGTGGAAGAAATTCAACAGGGATGAAGTGGAAATGGTCAAGAGCTTCAAGTTTTAAACGTCCAGATCACCAAAAACCTGTCCTGGACCCCATGCCAATGCTATAGTTAAGAAAGCCCACCATCGCCTCTACTTTCTCAGGAAGCTAAATTTGGCATGTCCGCTACGACTCTTACCAACTTTTACAGATGTACTATAGAAAGCATTCTTTCTGGTTGTACCAAGCTTGGTATGGTTCCTGTTCTGACCAAGATAAAGAGTCTTGAACGTTGCTCAATCCATCACTCAAACCAGCCTCCTATCCATTGACACTGCCTACGCTTCCCATTACCTTGGAAAAGCACCCAGCATAATCAAGGACCTCACACACCCCGGACATTCTCTCTTCCATCAGGAAAAAGATACATAAGTCTGAGGACACATATCAACCGACTCAAAAACGGCTTCTTCCCTGCTGCCATCAGACTTTTGAATGGACCTCCTTCGTGTTAAGTTGATCTTTCTCTACATCCTGTAACACTGCGTTCTGAATTGTATACTAATACATGTGACATTAATAAATCAAATCAAAGACTTTGAGATAACAGTAATGTTACTGAGTCAATCTGAGACTACTAAAAACCATTCATTACGATTTGAAATAAGTTTAAATGGGTTAGAGCCCTTGTTAAAAAAGTGGACTGATAAATACATAAACTGTTAAACACTCTAATATGGGTGATGACCATTTCCAATCTATAGTGGAAATGGATCCAAGCACTGCACTCCAGTGATCCATGCAGAGGATCGTGAAGGAATTGGCTCCAAAAATGTCCAGATTTGCAGACAATGACAAATTCTGAGACATGGCAAATAATAAACATCTATGGCCACAATTTCAAAATGTTCTTGGCAAAATTGATAGGTGGGCAGAGAAATGGCCGGCGTAATGTAATTCACGGAAATGTACGAGATTTGGCAGGGGTGAGGTTTTGTGTGATTTATGAGCGAAATGAAAATGTACTCAGGATATTGGAGCAGGAGAGCGATCTTGGGCTTTTAGCGCACAGATCATTCAAGCTATCAGCACCATGTGTCCAGGCTTTTAAAAAGCAAACTAATTACTGAGAAAGACACTAAAGGATATTACATATACATTTCGAAATCCAAATGATGAGACCACGGTTGGAATAGACCAAAACAGCTTTGGTCTTCCTATTTTCAAATGACTATATAGTTAGTGGAGGGGTTAGAGAGAAGAATCCACTGTTTTTAGTCTGCAATCTTAAGGAAATGATGGGAACACCATAGGTTGCTTCTCACCTTTTTTTATTCATTTATGGAACCTGGGCATCGCTGGCTGGCTAGCATTTATTGTTCATCCCTTGTTGTCCAAGGGCAGCTGAGAGTCAATTGTAGCTCTGGAGTCACATTTAAGCCAGACCAGGTAAGGACAGCAGATTTCCTTCCCTAAAAGACTTTAGTGAACCAGATGGGATTTCCTTGACAATTAACAATGGTTTCACGGTCATCAGCAGATTCTTAATTCCAGATATATTTTATTGAATTCACACCCCACCATCTGCTGTGGTGGATTTGAACCCAGAACATTAGCTGAGTTTCTGGATTAATATCTCAGCAAAAACACCACTAGGCCATTGCCTCTCCACTTGTAATGAGAATACTGAGAGGGAATGCAATAGAAATTATGAAAAGCTTAGAATTGATTCCAAGCAGGCTCTTACAAATTAAGGATGACAAAAAATAAGTGGGAATGCAGAAAGAATTTCCTTGCTTGGTGCTGGAATTCTCTTCCCAAACTTCTTTGCCTTCTCTTCCTTACGTTAAGAAATTGGAATGAAGTGGATAGCTCTGGCCCAGAAATGGTGAGATATGTAACATTCAACAAAAGGGAAAGATTCAACAAAGGTCCTGACACAAAATGGATAGAATTACCTGTGTCAGTCAACATAGTTATGGCACCTGAGATCTATTCTAGTGAAGTTAGTGGATCAGACTATTAGGATCAGTGTGTAAAAATAAGTTAGTTTGAAAGTGCTCGTTTCCCCTAACATTGACTATTCATTTAACTTTCTTTCCCTTCCTCTCTCTCCATAAGACAACCTTTTTTATAGAATCCCGGCAGTGCAGAACATAGAACATTACAGCGCAGAACAGGCCCTTCGGCCTTTGATGTTGCGCCGACCAATTAAGAAAAAGCAATGACTCTCTAACCTAAACCATTCCCTTTTCATCCATAAACTTATCTACTAACCTCTTAAACGCCACCAAACTTGGCGCATCTACAACTGCAGCAGGCAGGGCATTCCATACCTTACCACCCTCTGGGTAAAGAACCTACCTCTGATATCCGTCCTATAACTATCACCCCTTAATTTAAAGCTGTGTCCCCTCGTGCTAGCTTTCTCCATCCTAGGAAAAAGGCTATCACTGTCCACCCTATCTAACCTCTAATCATCTTATATGTTTCGATTAGGTCCCCTCTTAGCCGCCTCCTTTCTAACGAAAACAACATCAAATCCCTCAGCCTCTCTTCATAAGACCTGCCCTCCATACCAGGCAACATCCTGGTAAACTCCTCTGTACCCTCTCCAATGCCTCCACATCTTTCTTATAATGCGGGGACCAGAACTGTACACAATACTCCAAGTGCGGTCGCACTCGAGTTTTGTACAGTTGCAACATGACGTTGCGGCTCCGAAATTCAATCCCCCTACCAATAAAAGCTAAGACTCCGTATGCCTTCTTAACAACCTTATCGACTTGATTGCCAACTTTCAGGGATCTATGCACATATACACCAAGATCCTCTGTTCATCAACACTATTAAGAGTTCTACCATTAGCCCTATACTCTACACATTTGTTACTCCTGCCAAAGTGAATTACCTCACACTTTTCCGCATTAAACTCCATTTGCCACCTCTCGGCCCAGCTCTGCAACTTGTCCAAGTCTCTCTGCAACTATAACACCCCTCTTCACTATCTACCACTCCACCGACTTTAGTGTCATCTGCAAATTTACTAATCCATCCTTCAATATCCTCATCCAGATCGTTTATAAAAATTACAAACAGCAGGGGCCCCAAAACAGACCCCTGAGGTACACCACTTGTCACCGAACTCCACGATGAATATCTCCCATCAACCACCACCCTCTGTCTTCTATCTGCTAGCCAATTCCTAACCCAATTAGCTAAATTACCTTCTATCCCATACATCTGCATTTTCTGCAGAAGTCTTCCATGGGCCACCTTATCAAACGACTTACTAAAGTCCATATATACCACATCAACCGCCTTACCCCCATCCACCTCCTTAGTCACTTTTTCAAAAAACTCAATGAGGTTAGTAAGGCACGACCTACCCTTCACAAAACCATGCTGACTATCCCCAATCAATTCATTTCTCTCTAAATAACTATAAATCCAATCCCTAATTATTCTCTCCAATACTTTGCCCACAACAGAAGTAAGACTCACTGGCCTATAATTCCCTGGAAGGTCTCTCTTCCCTTTCTTGAACAACACCAAATCTCCGTCCACAACACCTCCCAAGCCTGTCATGTCTATCATCTATAATTAGATGAGGACAGCAGATTTATGGGAACACCATCACCTACAAATTAAGTTTATATTTATTTATTAGTGTCACAAGTAGACTTATATTAACACTATAATGAAGTTACTGTGAAAATTCCCTTGCCATACTCTGGAACCTGTTTGGGTACACTGAGGGAGAATTTAGCATGGTCGATGCACCTAACCAGTACGTCTTTTGGACTGTGGGAGGAAACTGGTGTCGATAGTAGTCATGATGTAGGGATGCCGGCGTTGGACTGGGGTAAACTCAGTAAGAGGTCTGACAACACCAATATGAATCCACATTCTAATCAGCAATCTGTAAACTGTCTGTGCTGATATGTGTTCTATTCCAGACCAGAACACCTCATTCGCCTGACGAAGGCACGAAGGCCGAAAACTAGCCAGTTTACTATCAAATAAATCGGTTGGATTTAAAAATGGTGTTGTCAGACCTGTTATGGAGGAAACTGGAACAATTGGAGGCAAACCATAGGGAGAACGTACAGATTCCACACAGTGACCCAAGCTGGGAATCGAATCTGCATCTCTGGCGTTGTGAGGCAGCAATGCTAACCACTGTACCACCCTTGCCACCTTGTGATACTTTTATACTGTGGGAGGAAACTGGAGCACCTGGAGGAAACCTACGTACAGACTCCACACAGTGGCTCAAGCTGGGAATCAAACCCTCAGTACTAACCATTGTGCCACCGTGCTGCTCCAAGTTCCCCTGCAAGTCAGACCCCATTCTGACGTGGAACTATATCATTGTTTCCTCACTGTCTCTGGCTCACTATCACCTTCTCAAGGAAAGTTAAGGATGGATAATAAATACAGATCTAGCCGACAATGCCCACACCCCATGAATTCTGATGGCATAGTTGTGGTGAAGTTAATGCTCATTGATCATTTTTGGAATCATCTCCATGCCTTAGTACCTTCACATTTGATAATGAGTTCATGTAGAGTTGTGGGATATTTTATCTGACACAAAAATTGAAGGAATAAAGGAATATTGCGCGCTATGTCAGAAATCAAACTTAAGTATGTTACTTCAGATATCCAAAAATCATCTTGAAAATGGCTTTTTAAAAAATGATTTTGTGGGTCATGGGTGTTGTTGGCAAGACCAGCATAATGCCTATCCCCAGTTACCCTTGAGAAAGTGATGTGAGTTGCCTTCTTGAACCGCTGCAATCCCCTGAGGAGCAGCATGTTGGCACAGTGGTTAGCACTGCTGCTTCACAGTGGTTAGCACTGCTGCTTCACAGTGCCAGGGACCGAGGTTTGACTCACAGTTTGAGTCACTGTCTGTGCAGAGTTTGCATGTTCTCCCCATTTCTGCATGGGTTTCCTCAAGGTGCACCACAGTCCGCATGACCTTCAAGTTTCTAGAGGTCCGAACACCAACAGCCATTTGTGGTCCCTTCAAGCCAAATTAAAGAAGTCCACCAACGCCTCTAATTTCTCAGGATACTAAGGAAATTTGACATGTCTGATATGACTCTCACCAAATTTTACAGATGCACCATAGAGAGCATTCTTTCTGATTGTATCACAGCTTGGTATGGCTCCTGCTCTGCCCAAGACCACAAGGAACCACAAAGGGTCATGAATGAAGCCAAAACCAGCCTCCCATCTATTGATTCTGTTTACACTTCCCGCAACTCGGGAAAAGCAATCAGAATAATCAAGGACCCCCACACTCCCTGGACATTCTCTCTTCCACTTACTTCCTTGGGAAAAAGATCAAAAGTCTGAAGTCACGTAGTAACTGACTCAAGAACAGCTTCTTCCCTCCTGCCATCAAACGTTTGAATGGACTTGTATTAAATTAATCTTTCTCTACAGCCTAGCTATGACTGCAACACTACATTCTGACAACTCTCCTTTCCTTCTCTTTGTACAGTATGCTTTGTCTATATAGCGCATAAGAAACAACACTTTTCACTCTATATCAATACATGTGACAATAATAAATGAAATCAAATTGAAGGCGATTAGGTGTATTGGCCGTGCTAAATTCTCCCTCAGTATACACAAACAGGTGTCATGTGTGGTGACTAGGGGATTTTCATAATAATTACATTGCTGTGTTAATGTAAGCTTTTTTGTGACACTAATTTAAAAAAAGGTGCATGCACAGCCTCTATGCTGTTAGGAATGTTGTTATTTCTACACCAGATGCTAACTGTGTTTCTTACACCCAATGTCAGATAACTTACAAGTGTAGAAGCACTGGAAACTGACCACTGGAGTGCACAACTTAAATCTGAAAAACATCCATAAGCAGTCATTCTCTGCTTTGTGTCCTTTCGCTCGTTACCTATCCAAGGTGGCACATTTCATTTCACAATGGCATCTTACTTTTAACGGGAAGTCTCATTTACGATCGTACCTAATATACAACATCCAGCCAGTGAGTTTCCTTTGTCAACGTTCTGTGTTATTTCCTCAAACTGTTCTATTAAGTGTATGAAACATGCCTTGCCCTTTGCTAATGCATGCTAGCTATATTTAATTATCCAATATCTTTCTAAGGAATATTGATTTTATTTCACATTACGGCCTTAACAAGGTTACTACTAACAATTTTAGAGTAACTGGTCTACGGTTACTTGCTTTATCCCTTTCTCATTTCTTAAATGTAAGGGCCACATTGGAAACATTGAAGTCCTCTGCATTTGAGGATAATGTACAGACTCGGCTGAAATTAGATTCTTGTCTGCTAATCTGAGTCGCTATTGATGTGATGCTACCATATTTCACTGCAAGGCTTTGTAATTGCAGGATTTGCAACTTGAATGTAGAATGCAACTTGAAGCACTCTTGATGGGAAGTATAGCATGCAAAATAATAAGCAATTGTTATTTTGCCCCTAACTTTCAACAATATTCAATTAGGTTGAATCATAAATATTCAACACTAGGATTTTTTTGCTCACATTATCTCGTTTCCATTCAGAACATCTTTCATGTTGGCTTATCCGAGGAGACACAACTTTGCCCTGATAATGTGTAGTAGGATTTTTTTTTAATTTAGAATTGTGCTGGAGAGTGAACTGTTTTAACCCACTTACCAATTTAAAATCCAATTGGACAACATGAGAGTAATGTTACTTGGGAGGCAATAGCCTACTGGTATATTCACTAGATTATTAATCCAGAAACTCAGCTAATGTTCTGAGGACCCAGGTTTGAATCCCACCATGGTGGAATTTGAATTCACTGAAAATATCTAGAATTAAGAATCTACTGACAACCATTAAACCATTATCGATTGTCATAGAAACCCATCTGATTTAGGGTAGGAAATCTGCCATCCCTATCTGGTCTGGCCAATATGTCACTCCAGAGCCACAGCAATGGTGTTGACTTGCAACTGCCTTCTGAAATGGCCCAGTGAGCAACTCAGTTGTATCAAGAAGGCAGCTCACAGCATTTTCTCCAGGGCAACTATGGATGGGCAATAAATGCTAACCAGCCAGCATCGCCCATGCCCCACAAATGAATAAAACAGCATTTTTCAGCTGGCTATTGATGGTCATAATTTAGAAAACTGGAACCTCTTTTTATTCTGCGTCCAAATTGTGAAACAAACATGGTCAATTACTCATGGATTTCCAATTCTGATGTTAGCACCTGACAGATCAATATTCACTGGGTTATTGTTCTGGGACACTGATTTTACACAATTTAGCCACATGGTAAATAATTGCTAACACACAGTTAGAATCTGCGGATGTAAATGGCACAAAAGCAGAACAGGAAAACAGATGTGATACGCGAAGGGGACTGACATATTAGTCATGATCAATGGTTTATTTGGAATCAGGGATTGCTTTGCTCTCACACAGTCCAGAGTTAGTGTGTGCTCCCCAACTCAATTGTTTGTCTTCCCACTCTGACATAATAATATTCTTTGACAATAATTAGCACAGCGGGAGATATACTTCTCATTTGCTGTCTGATAGACACAAGTCAGGAGAAAATCCAAAATGGAAATTGGGAATGATTATATTCAAGCATCATATGAAACCATAGTTTCCCTTTTCTCAAACAAAATAAATCATAGCAATAGTTTCTTATAATGTTGATATGTTATGTTTGCAATTTTTAATAGCCCCTTTTTTATCCTTCTGTCCATGCTGAATTGTAGAATCCCTGCAGTGCAGAAAGGAGCCATTTTGCTCATCAGTCAGCACAAACCACAATCCCACCCAGGCCTATCCCCATAACTCCATGTATTTACCCCGCCAGACCCCCTGATTCTAAGGGGCAATTTAGCATGGTTAATCCACCTAACCTGGACATCTTTGGAGAGCAGGATCGCCCGAAGGAAACTCACACCAACTCATACCAACGTCTGTAAAAACCCATCGAAGACAATGACCTCTGAGGAATGCGAACGAACCATATTTCAGATTCCATTAGTACATCTTCCAGATACTTAGCTGGGTGGAGGTAAACCGCAAAACTAATCACCCGAGCAATGGGACCCTGGCTAAGGGGAGAATTCCCAGATTTGACTGAATCAAGTTACAATTGGAATACACAATCATGTTTTTGCAGAGGGCAGTCACATGATAAGCCAATCTTTTGTATGCTTTAACTAAATGATTTCTCAGCAAAACTGAGGTCAGGCAGCTGAGAAACTGAGAGGGATCCATCCTTTCTCATTCTCACTCCATCTGATTGTAAGCTTCTGGGCCCTGTCTGCTAGATGCTTGGCGGACAAATTTTAAAGAAAGAATACAACCCATCACCTGTATCTCCAGAAGTGGAGATTGATCATCCATCTGCAGATTTAAACTACCTCAACACTGAAAGCAGAAGTCCGCCACTACTTTATTTATTAATGTCACAAGTGGGCTTTACATTAACACTGCAATCATAGAATTCCTACAGTGCAGAAGGAGGCCATTTGGCCCATCGAGTCTGCATCGACCACAATGTAGTTACTGTGAAAATTCGCTAAATGCCACACTCTGGTGTCTGTTCAGGTACACAGAAGGGAAATTTAGCATGGCCATAGCACCTAACCAGCACTTCTTTCAGACTGTGAGAGGAAGCTGGAACATCCAGAGGAAACCCATGCTGACAAAGGGAGAATGTGCAGATTCCACACAGACGGTGACCCAAGCCGGGAATCGAACCCAGGTCCCTGATGCTGTAAGGCAGCAGTGCTAACCACTGTGCCACCTTGCAGTTAACCAAGTAGCCCAGCTACGTTTAACTTTTATGGACTCTAATTTGGCCAACAGGTATAGTCAATGAAATGGAATTGGAATTTGGCCAACTTATCAAAGAATAGAATCATAGAAAGCCAACAGTGCAGAAAGAGGTCATTCGGCCCATCAAGTATACACCGACCACAATCCTACCAAGGTCCTGTCCCCATGACCTTAGTTATTTACCTTACTAATCCCCTTGACACTAATGGCAATTTTGCACGGCCAATTAGTCTAACTGGCATATCTTTGGACTGTGGGAGGAAATTGGAACACCCAGAGGAAACCCACACCGACATGGGGAGAATGTGCAAACTCCATACAGACAGTGACCCAAACTGGGAATCAAACCCAGGTCCCTGGTGCTGTGAGGTGACAGTGCTAACCACTGGGGGGGCGGCTCTCATCTCCAACTTAATCGCAGGAGGTCTTCCCAGGGCTGAGAAACTGATGTATAGTCTTCCCTGTGATTCAATAGATCCACCTGCTGTTTAAGGAGCTCTGCAGTCCTGGGAGAAGATGAAGATTTCTAAGCAGAAGAAATTGCAGTTTTGGCTTGTTGTCTGACAAGTTAAAGTTACATTTGTTTCATTTATTTATCAAGGGAATGTAGTCCAGGCTCTCATAGAGGTTTACAGCATGGAAACAGGCCCTTTGGCCCAACATGGTCATGCTCCCTGTTTTTTTTAAACCTCTAAACTGGTTCAATTGCGCACATTTGCCCCATTTCCCTCTATACCTATCTTACCCATGCAGCTGTTTAAATGTTTTTTAAAAGTCAAAATTGTACCTACCTCTACTACTATCTCTGGCAGTTTGTTCCAGACACTCACCATCCTCTGTGTGAAAAAATTGTCCCTCTGAAACCTTTTATATCTCTCCCTTCCGACTTTAAACTTGTGCCCTCTAGTTTTAGAACCCCCTACCTTTGGGAAAAGATATTGACGATCTCACTGATCTATGTCCCTCATTATTTTAGACCACTTTTAAGCCTCCTATGGTCTGGAGAAAAAAAGTCCCAGTCTATTTAGTATCTCCTTATAACTCAAACCATCAAATCCCAGTAACATTCTTTTAAATTTTTCCTGCATTCTTTCCAGTTTAATAATATCCTCTGCTTTGAAAATGTTGTCCATTTTACCACCAATGATGCCAGTCGGAATGAGAAGACACTCAGCTTTGTGATTGTTGCTAGTTTCGCAAAGTGAGTGCAGACCACCATTGACTGCACACACGTGGCTCTGTGAGCACCCATACAGCAGCCAAGACTGTTTGTGAAACACAAAGGCTTCTACATCACCAACATGATCAAAAAGAGATTGATCGACATTGCATAGAAGCTTCAAATGATAGCGCTGGAAGAGTAGCGATGTAGAACTCGATGAGCAACCAGGGTCTTTCTGCAGAGGTGAAGGATGTTCCCGAGAAGGTGCGTGAGGTTCTTGTCCTGCAGGAGCCCATATACATTCATCTTTTTACACCTGGAAGCAAACCTAAAATGTGGCTGCGAAGCAACATTCCTGGCTTGGATCACTGTCGGTGTGGAGTCTGCACATTCTCCTTGTGTCTGCATAGGTTTCCTTTGGGTGCTGAGGTATCCTCCCACAGTCTGAAAGACTGTGCTAGTTAGGTGCATGGCCATGCTAAATTCTCCCTCAGTATACCCAAACAGGTGTCGGAGTGTGGCAGCTCGGAGATTTTCACAGTAATTTCAATATAGTGTTAATGTAAGCCAAATTGTGACACTGATAAATAAACTTTAAAATAACTACAAGAGCCAAGAGTGGACAAGACTAGAAAGTGGTGAAAAAGATGAGCATTAAATGTGGCCTGACTAAATAATAAAAAAAATTACAACGTGTCATTTTATCAGCCATCCATGTGGACTAACGCAATTGTGAAACATCACCTTTTCTTTTCCTGCTATTCCTATATAGTGCAATCCTCCTGTATTCAGCAGAGGAGGAGACAGGCTGCACACATCCATAAGCTGGTTGCTGAGGATCTTTGACAATGTGTCTGCATTTTAGAGCCCATGAGATTGCTGTCAAAGACTGCTCCAACTGCCCCGTGCAGGGACAGGCTCAATCACTGAGAGATGAGGGAGTAAGTGGGGCTCCGATTGAAAGATGGGCTCAGGGGAAGTTGTTAATTCTGGTGTACTACCTTTCATCCCTCAGCCATACTTCACTGCTTCACTGTGCTGGAGGGCACAGTTCAGTGCAGCATTGTGAGGCCAAGGATAAGGTAGCTGTCACCCCATTTAAGGTGATAGATCAGTCTGCGTGGTGGTAATGAAGAGTGCGCACATTCATTTGACTGAGATGTATGATAGCACTGGTCATTCTATCAACAGAATATCACATTGCCTGAGTGACCTGTGACAGGAACCCACACCCCTGCTTGAGGTGGCAATTCCACTCTCAAGGTCTCCCTGTGCATCCCACGATGACTAGCACTGGCCCCGAGGCACAGCATCATCTGAACAGAGCTTAGAGCAGGCTGTGCCCTTCAACATGGTGTCCATCCTGCTTCATAATATTATCTTGTTCATTTGATCCAGTGGCTAGCACTGCTGCCCCACAGTTCCATGGACCCGGGTTCAATCCTCGGCTTGGGACACTGCCTGCGTGGAGTTTGCACATTCTCCTCATGTCTGTGTGGGTTTCCTCCGGTGCTCCGATTTCCTCCCACACACCAAAGATGTGTGGGCTAGGTTGATTGGCCATGCTAAATTGCCCTTTAGTGTCCTGGGATGGATAGTTAGAGGGATTGGTGGGGTAAATATGTGAGGTTACCGAGATAGAGCCTGATTGTTGTTGGTGTGGAGTTGATGGGCTGAATGGCCTCCTTCTGCACTGTAGGGATTCTATGATTTGACTTGATTTATTATTGTCGCATGTATTGGCATACAGTGATAATGTTTCTTGCTCGCTATACAGGCAAAGCATATCGTTCATAAAGAAGGAAAAGAGAGAGTGCAGGTGTTTACAGTTATAGTTAAAGTGTAGAGAAAGATCAACTTAATGAGAGGTCGGTCCAGTTAAAAGTCTGATGGCAGCAGGGAAGAAGCAAGTTGTGAACTGAGTCAATAAATGAAATCACAGCTATCTGTGTGACCGGTCCTGCCAAAGTGTGAGTTTATGAGCTGCGGGTAGTTCTGTATCAGTCCTGTGATGGGACACCCTCACAAGGTCTCAACTCCTCCAAGCTCTCATTGTCAGTGCCTTTTACCAATTGCTGCTACATCTGTGGAGAGGCTGTGGAGGATAAACGACATGAATTATTCCTGGCAAGGTAGGAATATGCTGCAATTTATTGCTATGAAGCTGATTATATTTCATTCTCAACGCTACGTGACATGCAGATGACTTTTAATTAAGTGTGTCAGCAGGTAGCCGGGAACTGCCAGTCTCCACTGATCTCTGGTGTCTCTTCCTCTGCACCTGTCAGCTGCAAGATGTTGGGAGAGGCCCTTCCAGTTCCCATAAGGGAAGGCCCTTCCCTTATGTTCTAGTACCTCCTGTCCTGCGAGGAATGGAAGAAGAGATGTGAGTGTCGATGACATGTTGATCTGATGATCGGAGGCCATTAGGCCCCAGTGCCTATAGGGCGGAGCCTGACATGACATATGGGTATGGGGTGATGGATGGACAGATGGGGGTGTGAGGCTTTGTATAAGAAATGGCACAGTGGCACAGTGGTTAGCACTGCTGCTTCACAATGCCAGAGACCTGGGTTCGATTCCCGGCTTGGGTCACTGTTTATGTGGAGTCTGCACATTCTCCCTATGTCTGTGTGGGTTTCCTCAAGGTGTTTTGGTTTTGTTCCACAGTCCAAAGATGTTTGGGTCAGATGGATTGGCCATGCTAAATTGCTTAGTGTCCTACGATATGTAGGTTAGGGGGATTACTGGATTAAGTATATGGAGTTACATAATGGGGCCGGACGGTCTCTTCTGCATTGTAGGGATTCTATTCCATAATTTAGAAAGGTCCCTTCCTCTTCCTATCCTCCTGTTTTCTTTCCCCTCCTCTGCTTCCTCTAATCAAACCTTCCGTGGCTCTATTGCAGGCTTCACCCTCTGACTGGCAGGGAAGAGTATTTCTCTTTCTCATTGTTTTGGCAGAACATCCAGACAGGCATCCTCAAAACTAGGTGAAGCCATTGACGATCCAGATTCCATTCTGTCACCTCCTTCTCTTTGGTTCCCAATCCCAAGCTCCTTCAGAGCGTCCCTTCAAACACAGCAGCTCAGATCACGTCATCAGGTCCACAGCATTGCCTCTGCCCGGACAGGGAAGCCCAAGGAATGAGGGGGCAGAATGAATAAATTAGTGATTGACGCATTGTACTTGTTTCTGGGTTTCCTACTCCATCAGGCCCACCATGGTCCTAGCTGAGCTGCAGCATTGAAATCAGATACAATAAGGAAATGTTAAAATTGTGCCCTGAAACTGTAGCTGTATTGATGAATGGCAGTGCAATCTACCTGCAACGTCAAAGGAGTGACTCTACATTGAGTTATAGAATTACAGAGATTTATAGCATGGAAACAACCCTTCGGCCCAACTTGTCCATGCTTACCAGCTTTTACCATATTTGGCCCATATTCCTCTATTCCCATCGTATCCATGTAACTGTCTAAACTCTTTTTAAAAGACAAAATTGTACCTGCTTCACCTATGATCTCTGGTAGCTTGTTCCAGATACTTACCATCCTCCATAGGAAAAAATTACTCCTCTGGACACTTTTGTATCTCTCCCCTCTCACCTTAAATCCGTGCCCTCTAGGTTTAGTCTCTCCTACCTTGCATGGAAAATAAGAATCAATATTCCACAACTGATAGAATACCATGATTCAGTCATAATGCTAAATTATCTTTTAAACCATCTGATCTGAACCAATTAAGTCACACTTGTGTCGCTATCTCTCAGTGCAGGATATTGACTTTAAAAAGTTAAATTAAAAAAAAATAGTTTATTTATTAGTCACAAGTAGGCTTACATTAACACTGCAATGAAATTACTGTGGAATTCCCCTAGGTGCCACACTCTGGCACCTGTTGGGGTCAATCCCTCTAACCAGCACGTCTTTCAGACTGTTGGAGAAAACTGGATCGCCCAGAGGGAACCCACACAGACATGGGGAAAATGTGCAAACTTCACACAGACAGTGACTCATGCTGGAATTGAACTCAGGTCCCTGGCACTGCAAGGCAGCAGTGCTAACCACTGTGCCACCATGCCGCCCACGATGAATGATAACGCAGCAGCAATGTGTGCCCAATGTTCATGTGTGAGACTTGGCAAGGTTACTTTTAGATGACAGTCATTCATCTACCATGCATTAAAATCCTTTAACTCACGCATGCACACACACTCCAGTCAACTGGACAACCTTTCCAATGATAAATACTGAGTGTGGAACCACACATCAATAGGGAGCTCAAAGGTCCAAAAACTACAATTTTTGCTTCATGAATGATCACAAAAAGAAAGTTTTCATGCTTTTGCTTTCAAATTTAGACATGCAGTCAACAACATAAAAATTATAGATTTTTACCAGTTCAGATACTATTCAGCACAACAGAACAGAATGTTTTTTTTTCAATTTTTTCACAGGATATAGACTTTAAACCAAGGCCAGCATCTCTTTCCCATTCCTTTATAGCCCCAGAACTGAGTTTCTTGCCATTTCATGTTCAACAACATCTGAAGTCAGAAATAATCTAGACCAAATGAAGACAGCAGATCTTCTAACAGGCACTCGTGAATCAGATGGATTTTTACATCAATCCATGGTCGCCATTGCTGAGATTGGTTTTAAATTCCTTGGGATTTGAAACCCTAAAATCCCTACAGCGTGGAAAGAAGCCATTCAGCCCATTGAGTCTGAACCAACTGTTTGGAAGAGCATTTTACCAAGGCCCACCTTCCAGTATATTTCTCATAGCTAATCCATCCAACCGACACATCTTTGGGCACTGAGGGGCAATTTAGCGTGTCCAATTCACCTAATCCACACATCATTGTACTGTGGAAGGAAACCGGAACACCCAGAGGAAACCCACACAGAGAGAGAACTTGCAAACTCCACACAGATAGTGACTTAAGCCAGGAATCGAACCCAGGTTCCTGGCACAGTGCTAGTGCTATCCAATGTTTTCTTCTCCAAGATTAAATAACTTGTTTTTACATAATGGGGTTTCAGGTGATTGTGGAAAACAGGCATTTGTATCAATCTTTTTTTCTCATATCTTTCTCACAGAAGTTTTCATTGAAGTAGAGAAGACTGAAAGGTGACCTGATTGTGGTGTATAAGATTATGGGAGTCATGGACAGAATGGATAAGGAGCAGCTGTTCCCCTTAGTTGAAGGGTCAATCATGAGGGGACACAGATTCAAGGTGAGGAGCAGGAGGTAAGGGGAGATGTGAAGAGAATCTTTTTTATCCAGAGGATGGTGATGGTCTGGATTGTGCTGCCTGGCAGGATGGTGGAGGCGGGTTGCCTCATAATCTTTAAAATTTACCTGGATGAACATGTAGTACAGTATAACATTCAAGGCTATTGGCCAAGTGCTGGCAGATGGGATTAGGTGGGAGTTCAGGCATTTCTAACATGCGGACTCGATGGGCTGAAGGGCCTCTTTTGCACTGAATGATTCTAAGATTCTAAGTTAAAAGTTTTAAAGTTTATTTGAAGTAAAAAGTTTTTTAATCAGTGTCACAAATAGGCTTACGTAAAAATACTGCAATGAAGTTACTGTGAGAATCCCCTAGTCACCACACTCCGGCACCTGTTCAGGTACACCGAGGGAAAATTTAGTTTGGCCCTTGCACCTCACAAATGTGTCTTTTGGACTGGAGGAGACAACTGGAAGAAACCCATGCAGGTACAGGGAGAATGTGCAGACTCCACACACACAGTGATCCATGCTGGGAATTGAACGTGGTTCCCTGGCACTGAGGCAGCAGTCCTAACCACTGTGATACCATTAAGCTGTCTTAGTGATACGGAGTTATGTTGATGACATGAAGGGTAATCTGAAAATAAGTTACCTGTATAAATAAAACTCATTCTGGATTACTGACACTGTCCTATTTTACAACATGCTGCAGATTAAAATTTCTTTGTTTCCCTGTGATTCTTTCAGCAGAATTCCTGTTACTGGGCATGCATGACCTTGCATGTGTATCCATTTCGACAATGTAAGAACATTTGATTGATTGGCACAATACGGTCTTTTTGATGACTGTGTCAAGTTTTTCACGCACTGTGAGCTGCATTTATTTCACGGTCTGGTCCCAGCACCCTGACACGATTATACGTGCTTTTAGTCCCTCTGATTCCTCAATCTCTTCCTCGGACAGCTGTGACAGACCTTGACAGCTGTGCTTGGGGAGCAAGACTCAGCGAAGGCGTTGAGACTGAGAAACAGATGTTCACCTAATTAGATGATGGCTGCTCTGGTACTGATTGGGTTTTATTTAAAAGGACAACACCGTCAGACACAGAGCAATTTCAAAATTCTGCAGCGTACTGCGCATTTCCATCTTACACTTTAATTACAGTTGTCATTTTTTTTTAACTGCTCTGTGTCCAAGCGGTTCTGACAGATGTGTTTTCTCATTTTTCCATTTCTTTGTTTAGAAAATAGCAAAAAACAAAATCCCTTCAATTAGGAGAACAGTCATAGAACCTTTATTTAACAAGCAAGAGATTATCATTGGAACTGGAAACATGACATATTACTGCGGAAAGCGTTCAAGTAATTATAATGTATTATGTTTAACATCTGGTCAATTAATCACAATAAGCTTTGCCAATCTGATTATTATTTCGGTGGCAGCCTTTACCTCACTTTATTCCATAATTTCTAAGTCCTACACAATGTTTCAAACTTCTGTAGTCATTATCAGATATCATAATTTAATACTGTAGACTCAATGAGAAATTACCTTGCTAGTTGATTTGATATCAGTTAAGACAGCAGCAATCTAAACTATGGAAAGATTTTCATTTAAAGTTTATTGGTGTCACAAGCAGGCTTACATTAACACCGCAATGAATTTGCTGTATAAAATCCCCTAGTCGCCACACTCTGGTGCCTGTTCGGGCAACACTGAGGGAAGAATTTAGCATGGCCAATGCACCTAACTAGCACATCTTTCAGATTGCGGGGGAAACTGGAGCACCCGGAGGAAACGCACACAGAAGGTGTGCAGACTCCTCACAGAGAGTGACCCAAATGAGCCCAAGTCCCTGGCGTTGTGGGACAGAAGTACTAAATACCCTTGCTGCCAGTGATTCAATGATTCAGTTGTACTCTTTGCAAGTTTGTGCTGCTTTGTTTTTGGTCTGGTGTCCGCTATTACCAATGTACAATGCGAATGCTCGGCAAATCTTCAACTTGGAGTTTCACATAAAGAGTGATTCCAGCCACAATGCGGCAAAGTAGCCAGTTTCTGTGAAACCAAAGCAAAATACTGCAGTTGTGGGAAATCACAGAATTGTTACACAGCAGAAGGAGGCCATTTAGCCCATTATGTCTGCACTGGCTCGCTGAATGAGCAATTGAGTTTGTGCCAGTCTCTGCCTTCTCCCCTTAACCCAGCCCATTCCTCCTTCTCATTCTTCCTGTGTCTGCATGGGCTTCCTCTGGGTGCTCTGGTTTCCTCCCACAGTCCAAAGATGTGAGGGCTAGGTTGATTGGCCATTCTAAATTGCCCCTTAGTGTCCTGGGATGCATAGGTTAGAGGAATTAGTGAGTAAAATATGTGGGGATAGGCCCTGGGTGGGAATGTGGTTGGTGCAGACTCAATGGGCCGAATGGCTTCTTTCTGCACTGTAGGATTCTATGTGTGTGACTTGGTGGGAAATTTGCAGTGGTGATGTTCCCAGGTGTTTACTGCCCTTGTCCTTCTGAGTAGTTGGAGGCCACAGGTTTGGGAGGTGCTATTGAAGAGTTCCTACAGTGCACCTTGTAGATAGTACACATTGCCCCACTGTGTGTTGGTGGAGGAAGTGAATGTTTAATCAGTTGGATGGGATGCCAATCAAGCAGGCTGTTTTGTCATGTATAGCTTTTGTTTTCTATTCATTGAATATGGACATCACTGGCTGAGCCAGCATTTATTGCCCATCCCTAAATACCCGTAAACTGAGTGAATTGTTAGGCCATCTCAGAAGCATCTTCAATAGTCCTCCATATTGATGTGGGCCTGGAGTCACATATAGGCTAGACCAGATAAGGACGGCAGATTTCCTTCCCTGAAAGTGGTGTTGAGTTTCTTGAGTATTGTTAGAGCTGCCCTCATCCAGGCAAATGGAGAATATTTCATCACATTCCTAACTTATGCCTTGTAGATGGTGGATTGACTTCTATGAGTCACCCGCCTCAGGATTCCTAGCCTCTGACCTGCACTGGTAACCACAGTATTTATATGTCTGATCATTTCAACATCTGGCCAATGGTAATTCACTGTTGGCAATGCCATTGAATGTGAAGGGGAGATGGTAGATGTTGGCAGCAGTCATTGCCTGGCGTTTGTCTGGCATGAGTACATTATTTGTCACTTAACAACCCAAGCCTGAATGATTGTACATGGATACAGATTGCTTCAGTATGTGAGGAGTTGTGAATGGAGCTGAACTTTACGCAATGGCCTGTGAATATCTGCACTTCTAACTTTATTGATGGGGAAAAGATTATTAATGAAGCAACTGAAGATGGCTGGGCCCAGGGCACAATCCTGAGGAACTCTTACATATGGGAGTGAAGTTTTCCATTCTGCGTAGCATGGGAATCGTAGTGGGCGAGGGGCAGACTATAGAAAGGTCCGTTCACTTTGGGTGGGGTTTTCTGGTTTTGTAGTGAGTGCAGGTGGAAAATTCCACCTACAATATACTTTTGATACATACGCCATAGCTGGCGATACCTCAAAGATGATCAGGAAAACTAGCACCCCCACCTCGCACCCCCCCCCCCCCCCCCCCCCCCCCCCCACAACCCCTATCCCAGCCATAGAAGAACCAGATAAGGATTGCATAGCAATTATCCTGGAAATTCAGCCTTCCATTGGGCAATTAGCTTGCACAGGAAACCAGCCAAAACTGTGTCGTTGATGGCTCTGACTGTCTTCTTCGAATAGTTAGCAGGGAAAGGTTAGAAGAATTAAAACCACTTCTACCTCCTGGGGATCAAAAGTACTGACATTCCCCCAAACCCCTTTACCTCACCTTCCCACATCCCCCCTCCCCACGTTTGGCATTTCCACCTCCTCTCCAAACATCAAGGGGTTTCCCCCATGCCACTGAACCCTCACAGGATTCCATTATACCTCCCACAGCCTCGCTAAACCACACCCCCCCCGACCAATTGATACTGACCATTTCCCTTTCTTATCCACTCACAGCCCCCAAGTGACCACATGACCACACCGCCACAGGCCATCCAGCCCCATCCTGTGGCCACTTGACCTCCCCCACATTTACCCATCCTCCAATGATCACCTGATCCCTAGTCCCTAGACAACCCAACATCTCCTGAACACTCACCACCCCGCCAACTGCACTGATTCCTGATGCCCACTTCACCACTGGTCACCTGAACCATTCAGGACCATCCAATCCCACCCTCAACTAACAGCCCAACCTCGCCTACCATCTGATGCCAGCCTGACCAATCAATTGCATGTCCCCCCAACCACCTGATCACATCCCCACCCACTTCCACTACCCCGAATCCTACCCAGTTACCTTACAAACCAACCCTCTCCTTGACTTTACAGCAGTCAGTGCCATTAAAAAAAAGGGACCATTGCCTCCCTCCTCTTGACTCTGCTGCCACTGAGTCACCATGGGCAACTGGTGCACTAGACAGTTTTCACCCAACCTCACTCAACAGGCCAGACGCAAAACAACAACCTGTCCTGGTCCCCCCATGCTGACATGATAGTTAAGAAAGCCCACCAATGCCTCTACTTTCTCAGAAGGGTAAGGAAATTTGGCAAGTCCGCTACAACTCGCACCAACTTTTACAGATGCACCATAGAAAGCATCCTTTTCTGGTTGTATCACAGCTTGGTGTGGCTCTTGTACTGCCCAAGGCCACAAGGAACTACAAAAGATTGTGAATGTAGCTCAATCCATCACGCAAACCAGCCTCCCATCCATTAACTCTAGTTACACTTCCCGCTGCCTCAGCAAAGCATAATTAAGGACCCCACACATCCCGGTCTTACTTGCTTTCATCGTCTTCCTTCAGGAAAAAGATACAAAGTCTAAGGTTACGTACCAACTGACTCAAGAACAGCTTCTTCCCTGCTGCTGTCGGATTTTTGAATGGACCTACCTCGCATTAAATTGATCTTTCTCTACACCCTAGCTATGACTGTAACACAACATTCTGCACAGTCTCCTTTTATTCTCTATGAACAGCATGTTTTGCCTGTATACCGCACAAGAAACAATACTTTTCACTATATGTTAATACATTATCAATAATAAACCAAATCAAATCAAAAGCAAGCAGCTAAATCTTAAACTAGGAGTGAAATAGCAACCTGATTGTCAATCTATGAAAAGTGCTGTTGATAATACTTAGTCCTGTAATTCTAATGCCCTAATCGCCACTAACTCCAATCTTGTGTGTCGCATACAAGCCAAGGAAAGTGACTTTATATTGCTTCCTCAAATGTGCATTTGTGATAACTTGCCAGCACCATTCACAATTGATATTTTACAATTCATGCCAGCACTATAGGCTGGCACACTGCTTCACATGGCTGTGCCAGAAGGATTTAGAAAGTTGGCATTGCAGATGGTGTTTTCCGCCAACTCACACAAAAGCCATGAACAGAATGGCGTAGTTAGTGCAAAATCTCAAATATATACAATTCCAAAGATGCCATCAGTTTTCTGAGCACCATGGAGTACAACACCTGTCCTTCTTACTTGCTGATCAGAATTGGATGAAAAAAGTCTAAGAGTTGGGAGGGGCGTAGGGGCTTTTATTGACTACCCGATTCCCTGACCATTCATCGCTACACAGTTTGCATAATCAAAGCTGATGCGTTCCACGGCTGCATTTACATTTCATTTGCACATCATTTCTGCAGTGCCTGTTCAGAATTCAAATTGCTTCTACTACATCCAAGATGGGGGAATCTTTTAACCAACTTTGTGTTGACTGTGTCAGCTGCTCCGGACATTGGAAACACAAGTGCTGAAATATATGACTTCGGGGGCGGTGGGGGTGGGGGGAGGTGTGGTAACTCAGCCATCAGTGAATGAACACATTCTCCATCGCAGAGCCAGAAGATGTCTTATTATCCTTTATGTAGATAGTATTTATCTCAATTGAATCGTTAGGGAAAGGTGGGGGCAGAAAACTAGAATTTTTTATTTACTCATTTATTTACAGGATGTGGGCATCGCTGGCTGGGCCAACATTTATTGCCCATCCCTAGTTGCCCTTTGGTGTGAGCTGCCATCTTAAACCACTGCATCCCTGAGGTATAGGCACACCCACAGTGTTAGGGAAGGAGTTTCGAGGCTTAGATCCAGCAATAGTGAAGAAGCAGTGATATATTTCCAAGTCAGGATGGTGAGTGGCTTGGAAGAGAACCTCCAGTTGGTGGGGTTCGCAGGTATTTGCTGCTTTTCTAGCTGGTAATGGTTATGGTTTGGAAGATGCCACCTCAGAAACCCTTGATGAGTTCCTGAAATGCATCTTATAAATGGTATACAATATAAATGGCACACAATGCTAACATTGTTTGTCAGTGCTAGAGGGAGTAACAATGCAAATAAATTGTTAAGTTCAGCAATCCTCAAACATCAGGCATCAAACCTTTGCTGCTCACCTGTCAAATATAAAATACTGGCGGCATCTCAGAATATGTTAATTATGATTTAGTATCTGTGTCAAACTGGCTGAGTGTAAATAAACTTGTGCTAAATGTTGCTGTGTTTGTTTCTCAATTCAAATTTGCAAACTGTGATTCTCTGTCAGTTTTGATCAGCGTTAAGTCCTAACACAAATACTAAGCTTTCGCTGTGTTGGTGGTGAAGTGGATTCTAATTTAAAGTGGGGCAGATGCCTCGAGAATACACAATGGGCACCAGGGGAATATCCTGTTTATTCCGCAAGTGAGCACAACGGGGGATCTGGGACTTTTTCTTCCAAAGATAAATAGCTTGAGTGCTCTGTACTCCTCATTATCGAATCTGTTTATTCCCACGTCGCCAAGAAAAACTTAGTTACAGACACTTAAGACAATTGCGATTCTTATCACCAGTAACTTTTTGTGAAGTGGCGCAAAGGGGGAAGCCAGAGAGCCAGCAACTTCATTCATTTTTTAGAAGGACAAATAAACACTTGTATTTTTTGAAAAATCCTTTTCCAGTGTGAAGAGTTCTGTAGCGTCCCCACTCATCTCCTTATGAGTACAATTCATCAGTAGTTGCCCTGGGGGAATGCGGGGGGGGGGGGGGGGAACACAGTGGTACAATGGTTAACGCTGCTATCTCACAGTGCCAGGGGCCCAGTTTCAATTCCCGCCTCAGGTAACTGTCTGCGCAGAGTTTGCACACTGTCCCCGTTTTTGTGTGAGTTTCCTCTGGTTTTCTCCCACACTCCAAAGGTATGCAGTTAGGTAGATTGGCCCCGTGCTAGTGTCAAGGGGAATCAGCAGAGTAAATACTTGGAGTTATGGGGTTGGGATTGTTATTAGTGCACTCTCGATAGGCTGAATGGCCTCCTTCTGCAATGTTGGGATTCTATTATTCCATCTGAATTACTCTTCTTCACACCACTGCTCGGAGCAGATCCACTGCACAATGCCGCAACCACCAGCACAACGCACGGAATAGTGGCAAGTTCACATCCATTCCAGCTGGAATGGGATCTAACTGCATGTGTTGTCACAAATCTGATTGGCTATCCAATCAACCAAGTTGGCACTAAGTTAGCAATGGAGGCTCAAAAAGACCAGGGCAGTTTATAGGGTTTATAGGGTTAATGGGACCCATAAGGGTGTATAGGAGCCAGAGTTGGCAAATGAGGAATGGGAATCAGGGGATTTCTGAGACGGCATGAGATGGCATACATTGGTGTAATCACATTCGCTCACCAGCTAAGCATGGAACAACTAAGGTTTATTTGCAACATACTATCTCATGGAATCTTGCAACTCTGGAGCTGCCAGTCAGCATCCAGCATCCATTAGAGGCAAGAAATCTTTGATGAATGGTATTTGCCAGTTCTTTGCAGAACTGATCTGATCTGTGGGATCAGATGTTCCCGCCTGAAGTCAACAGACCTTTTCTTTTGCTAGTCTGTCAAAATTCCCACCCTAATCC
The DNA here is from genome assembly GCA_024679065.1 of Sphyrna mokarran. NCBI lineage: Eukaryota > Metazoa > Chordata > Chondrichthyes > Carcharhiniformes > Carcharhinidae > Sphyrna > Sphyrna mokarran. Next base: position 12,562,536 of record JAGIQG010000024.1, on the reverse strand, counting down.
AGATGGGATGGGAAAGTCCCAGCTAGAACGTCAGAGCACAGAGGCAGGTCTTCCGCCCATCTCGCCTCTGCACCTGGATTCATTCTGGGGGTGGAGGGCCCAACTTGCAATTCGCCAACCCCCTCAACCCTGGCCCTCATCCCTCACTCTCACCCCTCATCCTCACCCCTCATGCCATGCTTCACCCATCCCATTCCTCATTTCCAGCCTTACCTATTGTCTTCACCCCCATGCCTCCGCTCCTCACTCCTCACTCGCATGCCTCACTCCCCTACCCCATGCTTCATCCCCTCACCCCCTACCCCTCACCCCACCTCCCCCCCCCAACTCCACCCCTCATTTTTAAATGGCCAAGAAATCTCCTGTGCCCCTCACCCCAGAAGGAAAATCTGGTTCTCGGTCCTTCAGAAAATCTGTCGGAAGGAAAAGGTGAAACACTTTTGCTTGAAATAGTTAAACTGAAATTGAATCCAAATTCACACCATCTTTAATTGAAAGTAGTGGACTTGAACCAACAACTCCAATCTCTGTTCATCTAGCACCTTCCTCGTTAAGTGGTATCAAATGGAACCACTGAGGCATAAAATGGAAAGGGCTTGAAGTGGTTTGAGTAAACTTAACCTCCCTCAATAAACAAGGCTGTAATTAAGTGATGTTGGTTGATGCTGCGCCATTGTATGGGCCTATAATATCCCATATTAATAAATAATGAGGTCAAGGCAATGGACCTTATAAATACATTAAGCGTTTAGCCTTTGCTGGCAGGATGTAAATAAATAACTAGACAGGAGAAATGTGTGGGAATGTGAGGCAAATGGATACAACATCTGACATTTTAGAAAAATCTTTCGTATTTTAGGTTTGCTCTTTCATTAGAACTGAAAGGCTAAGTAGAAGATGACTCAGTGTGGCTCATATCAACAAGGTAAGAAGTCTCACAACATCAGGTTAAAGTCCAACAGCTTTATATGGTATCACAAGCTTTCAGACCACTGCTCATTCACTGTTTCCCACTCACCGGACAAAGGAGCGAGATTTCTAAAGCTTGTGATAAACCTGTTGGATTTTAACCTGGTGTAGTGAGACTACTTACCGTGTCCACCTCAGTCCAATGCTGGCATCTCCACATCAAATTAACAAAGGTCTTATGCCAAGCATAAATAGTTATAAATAGTTATTATGTAAGAAGAGGATGGGTCAGCTGACCTGGGGCACGGAGTAATTTGCCCCTGCAGCCAGTTGAGAGCTGAAGTGTGAGTAGTACAATTCATTAATAAACCCTATTGTTCCTGTGGTTTGCCATTCGTATCAATTCTTTGGAGCTACCTTCCCGGTAGTTTGCGACTTAAAAATTTGGGGCAGCATGATGGCACAGTGGTTAGTACTGCTGCCTCACAGCACCAGGGACCCCAGCTCGATTCCTGGCTTCAGTCACTGCCTATACAGAGTTTGCATGTTCTCCCCGTGTCTGCATGGGTTTCCTCCAGGTGCTCCAGTTTCCTCCCACACTCCAAAGATATGCAAGTTAGGTTGATTGGCCATGCAAAATTGATCCTCGGTGTAGAGGGATTAGCAGGATAAGTACATTGTGTTACGGGGATAGGCCTGGCTGGGATTTTTGATGGTGCAGGCTCAATGGGATGAATAGCTTCCTTCACAGTGGCACAGTGGTTAGCCCTGCTGCCTTAGAGTGCTAGGGACCTGGGTTTGATTCCCGCTTGGGTCACTGTGTGTGTGGAGTTTGCATGTTCTCCCCGTGTCTGTGTGGGTTTCCTCCGGGTGCTCCGGTTTTCTCCCACATTCTGAAAGACATGCTGGTCAGGTGCACTGACCTCTATAAGTGCCGGAATGTGACAACTAGGGAAATTTCACAGTAACTTCACTGCGGTATTAATCTAAGCCTAATTTGTGACTAATAAATAAACTTTTTTTTGCACTGTAGGGATCCTATGATTCTAACATATAAAGGTCAGACTGAGTTGGTGAGGTGACTGAACAACTCTTCTCCCAGGCTCCAACCGTGGACCTCCTCTATCCTAGTCATGCACCCTCGCTCTTAATTGGCTCAATTTCCTCCCTTGACAATCCATAGGATCTGGTCCCACCGTTAGGCCCTCAGTGAATACCCCTTTAAGGGACTACGCTGCCACACTAACCTATATCTTTGTTTTGATGCAGATTGATTTCTTACACAATTTCCAGCATTTTCTCCTTTTTATTTCCAATCTTTCCTATTCTGTTTTTCCTCCAATTAGGAGCTCGACGAGACAGCGTGTCCGTGAAAGGTGGAGACAGTCAGGTTCATCTTTCAAGCATTACAACAAGTCACAACTAAAATGGAATCAGGCTGGAAAGAGAGGAGAGAAAGCAGTTTATGATAAACATCTCAATAAAAACACTCTATCGAGAAAAAACAGTTACCAGAAAGCAGCAAGTGAATGCAGCCAGTCTAATTAAGATCATAAGAAATAGGAGCAGGAGTCGGCCATCTAGCCCCTCGAGCCTGCCCCACCATTCAATAAGATCATGGCTGATCTGAAGTGGATCAGTTCCACTTTCCCGCTTTCTCTCCATAACCCTTAATTCCCTTGTCTATCAGAAACCTATCTACCCATGACTTAACTATATTCAGCAAGGTAGCCTCCACCATTTCAACAGGAAGAGAATTCCAGAGATTCACCACTCTTTGAGTGAAGAAGTTCCTCCTCAACTCTGATCTAAACTGCCTCCCGACCCCCTTATTTTGAGGCTGTGCCCTCTAGTCCTGCTATCCTTTCTAAGCGGGAAGAATCTCTCTACCTCTACCCTATCTATCCCCTTCATTATCTTATATGGCTCTATAAGATCCCCCCGTAGCCTCCTAAACTCCAACGAGTACAGACCCAGTCTATTCAATCTCTCTTCATAGGCTAACCCCCCTCATCTCCAGTATCAGCCTAGTGAACCTTCTCTATACTCCCTCCAAGACCAATATATCCTTCCGCAAATGCAGCGACCAAAACTGCACACAATACTCCAGCTGCGGCCTCACCAGTACGCTGTATGATTGCAGCAAGACCTTCTTGCTTTTATATTCTATTCTCCTCGCTATAAAGGCCAATATTCCATTTGCCTTTTTGATCACTCGCTGCACCTGCAGACTGGGTTTTTCCGATTCGTGCACAAGGATCCCCAGGTCCCTCTGCACCGTAGCATGTTGCAGTTTTTCATCTTTTAAATAATAATCCCTCCTACTACTATTTCTACCAAAGTGGATAACCTCACACTTTCTAACATTATACTCCATCTGCCAGGTCCTCGCCCACTCACTCAGCCTATCCAGATCTCTCTGCAGACTTTCCACATCTTCCATGCAATTTGCTTTTCCACTCATCTTCGTGTCTTTATGTTTTTATAAAATCCCTAAAATGCAAAAGTGCCTTTTGGCTGATCAAGTCTGCACTGACACAGTCCTTCACCCAAGTCCTCACCCACTCTATTCACACAAAGATACACGTTTCCCATCCAACTAACCTACATATTTCCCATGGCTAATCCATCTAATCTTGGAACACAAGGGCAATTTAGCATGGCCAATCCATCTAATCTGCACATCTTCGGACTGAGGGTGGAAACCAGAGCACTTGGTGGAAACCCACGCAGACACAGGGAGAATGTGCAAACTCTACGCAGGCAATTACTTGAGCTTGGAGTTGAATCTTGGTCCCTGGCACTGTGAGGCAACTGTGCTAACCACTGTGCCATCGTGAAGCCACAAGAGCAACTTACCCAGGTCTATTGGCCCACCCTTTCCCCATCCATTTACCTTGGACAATTGTCTAACCTACACTCTTTGGACACTAAGGGGCAATTTAACATGGCCAATCTACCTAAACTACATGTCTTTGGAGTGTGGGAGGAAACCAGAGCATCTGGAGGAAACCCACACAGACACAGGGAGAATGTGCAAACTCCACACAGATAGGGACTTGAACCTGTGTCCCTGCCACTGTGAGGCAGCAATGTTAACCACTGTGCCAACGTGCAAAACTGTTTCCTATGGCTACCTTGAATCTTCATTAAAATTGACCAATTTGGCACTAAAGGTCAGATTCATAAACTAATAGTCAGATAAATGATGGAGCTTTGAATAACCATATTAGATTTGCCAATGCAATAGTGTGAAAATACACAGGGGCAAAAGCAAAATGCTGGAGATGAAAAGACAATTGTTTGAAAAACCAGGCAGATTTGACAACATCTGCGATGGGAGAAACCAATGAAGTTTTCTAACAGATCACCTTTTGTCCGAGGGGGTTCATAATTCTCCAAACAAGTTAACAACCTAACTTCAACATGGAACGTCTTTGATCATTGCTTTCTTGATTCCATCTGATAACAGCTATCAAAACAAAAAAAGAATCAAGATTTGGAAGCAAATTATTGCGGATACTGGAATCTGAAACAAAAACAGAAAATGCTGGAAAATCTCAGCAAGTCCGATAGTACTTTTTCTCATTCATTCCTGTGACCTGGGCGTCATTGGCTGGCCAGCATTTATTGCCCATCCCCAGTTGAGCTTCAAACACATTGCTGTGGCTGTGGAGTGTAGACCAGACCAGCAGATCCCCTTCCTTAACAGCCATTAGTGAACCAGATGGGGTTTTCCAATAATTGACTCATGGTCATCAGTGGATTTTTAATTCCAGATACTTTAAACTGAATTCAAATTCCACCAGCTGGCCTGGTGGGATTTGAATCTGGGTCAGAACATTAGCTGAGTTTCTGGATTAATAATCTAGCGATAATGCCACCAATCCTTCGCCTCCCCTGATGATCTTGACTCAAAAGGGTAGCTCTGCTCTCTCACCGCAGACGCTAGTCAACATTTTCTGTTTCTAATCGTGATTTTTTATGTTGCTCTTTGAATATAAAATACAACTAGTAATGTAGGTATGTAGGGGTAAAATCAGTGCACACCATTCCACAGGTGCGCTGGCGAAAGAACGGTGGGGGGGCTCACAATTTGCGCCTAAGCTGCTCCAATTCTGTGGGGATGAGAACTGCAAGCGAATCTGATTCTGCCCCCTCACTTCTGTAATTGTAGCAATATAACAGACTGCATGCTGTTAGCTGCCTCTTCACTCAGTGGGGAGCTGAGTCTGGAGTACTGTGTACAGTTTTGCTCTACTTACTTAAAAAAAGGATGTAATTACACTGGAAGCAGTTCAAAGGATGGTTCTCTCGTTTGATTCCTGGGATGAAGGTGTTCACTTATGAGGAAAGGTTGAACAGGCTGGGCCTGTATACAATCACACAGGACAGAAGGAGGCCATTCAGCCCATCAAGACTGCACCGTCCACATTCCCACACTGGCCCTAAGCCCATAACCTCACACATTTACCCAGGCTAGTCCCCCTGACAATAAACAGCAATTTATTATAGCCAATCTGCCTAACCTGCACATCTTTAGACTCTGGGAGGAAACTGGAGCACCCGGAAGAAACCACAGAGATACCGGGAAAATAAGAACATAAGAAATAGGAGCAGGAGTAGGCCATTCAGCCCCTCGAGCCTGCCCCGCCATTCAATAAGATCATGGCTAATCTGTATTGGTTCAGTACCACTTTACAGCTTTCTCCCCGTAACCTTCGATTCCCTTGTCAATTAAAAACCTATCCACTCTTGACTTGAACATATTCACTGAGGAAGTCTCCACCACCTCATCAGGTAGAGAATTCCAAAGATTTACCACCCTTTGTGTGAAGAAACCCATCCGCAGCTCTGATCTGAACCGTACAGATAGTAACCCAAGCCGGGAATCGAACCCGGGTCCCTGGCGCTGTGAGGCAGCAGTGCTAATCACTGTGCCAGCCCACATCCAATGGACTTTAGGAGAATGAGAGGTAATTTTGTTGAAAGATATAAGATACTGAGGCTAGATATCGAAAGGATGCTTCCCTTGTGTGTTGAGGGGCAGGCGGGTGGAGATGGGAGGGCCAGGTTGGCAGGAGGGGATGTCAAGAACCAGGTGGCACAGTTTAAAAGTTTGGGGAGGGATATTCCAGCCACAGTCACCCCAAAGCTGGGAAATCCTACCTGAGGTCAGGATTCCCATTTTATACTCCCCACTGACAACTCTGTAGACGGGGCATGGTTGTGAAATTTCCCACTGGGCTCTCGCTCACCCAGATCTCTCTGCATCTCTACAGTAGGACAGGAAAGGTCTAAGCCAGTTCCCTCACCCTGCCCCCTCTTCCCCAGCTGACTTCCAAATTGATGCCCTTAAGTGGCCAATTAATTAACACTTAAAGGTAATTTCTTGCCCAACACTCAATTTTCATGCAGATAAGAGGAGTTTGGGGGTGGGGAGGTGATGGGGAGAGAAGCCCAGGATGGTTGGTTGGGTGGGACAGCCTCCTTTAGACACTGGGTGCTGTTTCCAGAAGATCTGGCCCCCAGCAGGTCCTTTCAAACTGCTGGCCTTCACTGCCCCTTCCTGCCCAACACCGTCAGAATTTACTTGGTATCAGATCCCCTGGGATTTTGGCTTTCGGAGTCTGCTTGCAAATCCTGTCCTGTCCACTGCAGCTTCTGGCGCTGCTGAGGCTGGAGACGACCAGCGAATCAGATTGGCCAGTAGCTCTTTTGGGGTGGGACTGCCTCCTGATTGGGCGGTAGTGGCCGAGATATGGTCGCCATCAGTCCCTCGGGAGGTGGGAAGGGAAACTCAGCCAAGGACTGAGTTCATGTGTGGACAACATTCCGTAATTCAGAACGGTTGAACCCGGTTATATATGGGAATAAAATCTCGAATAAAATGAGGCAATTTTTGGTTTAAAACAGAAAATACTGGCCTGATTTCAAATGTTTTTTTTCCCCCAGATTGCCAGTATCTAAATTACTTTGCTTTTGAAATTCTTGGCTCATCAGACTGTGTCGAGTTTTTTAATCGGGTGGAAGTGTTTGTTGGGGTTAGATTACACTGCTGAAATGATACTCCAATGCAATGGTTTCGTGGGAGAGGGTGGAGGAAGGATCACCATAGTCTGCCTGTGGGTGAAGGAGTGGATTTGTCCTCCTAATGTCTGTGTTTTCTGCTATAAAAGATGAGGCTTCAGTCGCTTTCTGTGGTTTGCTGCCCATAAAATAGGAGTTTTGCACAGCTGAGTTGCAACATAATGATGAACAAATTCAGTGCAGAAAGAGGCCATTTGGCCCATCGAGTCTGTACTAACCACAATCCCACCCAGCCCCTGCCCCCTTATCCCCACACATTTATCCACTAATCCCTTTAATCTACATACCCAGAACACTAAGGGGCAATTTAAGCATGACCAATCAACCTAATCTGTGCATCTTTGGACTGGAAATTGGAACAAGATTTTTTTTTGGTTCACTGCAAATTGAAGCTCCTTCAGTTTTGACACCAGCATCTTCCTGAACTTTGTAATCTAGCTCATAAACCGTACAATCCCTACAATGCAGAAGGATGCCATTTGGACCCATCAAGTCTGTACTGACCACAATCCCACCCAGGCTCTATTCTTTTAACCCCACACATTTACCCAGCTAATCCCTCTAACATTAGGCTCAAGTTAGCAAGGCCAATCAACCTAACCCGCACATCTTTAGACTACTCATGGTTCAAGACCAACTTTTGGGTGGATTTCAGTGTTCCTTTGCCTGTATCAGAATGGTGGCACAGTGGTTAACACTGCTGCCTCACAGTTCCAGAGACCGTGATTCAATTCTGGCTTTGGTTGATCGTCTGGAGTTTGCATGCTCTCTCTATGTCTGTGTGGGTTTTCTCCAGTGCTCCAGTTTTCTCCCTCAGTCTAAAGGTGTGCAGGTTAGGTGGATTGGCTGTGCTAAATTACTCCTTAGTGTCCCAAGATACATAGGTTTGGGAGATTAGCAGGGTAAATACATGGGGGTACCGGGATGCTCTAGTAGAGAGTCGGATCAGACTCTCTGGGCGGGATTTTTCAACCCGCACTCACCCCAAGACTGGAAAATCCCATTGGATTTTCCCAATGGATCTTTGCACGGTCCTGTACCACCTGCTATGATTCCCATGACTGGCAAGGCAGGAAAATTCCACTCTCTGGGTGTGATCGTACCTGCAATTCACACCATGCTCCCACTGCAGCAGGGCTGGAGAATTTGGCGGTCAGCCAAATCTCCCTTCACTGCAGCGGGATGTGAAAATTGGGCCAGAGTGAACAGTGATAAGCTTCAGGATGATGGACTGAATGGCCTTGTTCTGCACTGAAGCAATTCTATGGCAATCTCCATTAAACAATAAATGACTAAAATAATTTCGTGGCAATCTAGTTCTCCTCGTTAAACAAAGTGCACACTGATTTAAAAGAAAACAAACATTTGTCTCCACTGCCAGTGTGCGTAGATAAAAAGAAACAGCTGTGGAAATTTATAAAGATTTCCTGTCCAGCACAAATTAATCCTGAAATTGTTGAGGTTATTTTAATACCCTTGTAAATTTTTAAAAGCCTTCTCTACAACTCTTGCACAAGGTTATTTCAGTTCTTATGTCGCTCTCATGGGTCACTCTCAACTCCCAGTACTCTGGTAAATTTCTCTACCTGTATAGGTCCCAATCTATACAGAAATACACTTGGCACAGCAAATAAATCCCACTGTTAATTGCTTTTGCTTTCTGGGTTTACTTTATGCCTTCAAATGGATCTCGTGCAATTTTTAACGAGTGAATACTTCCCTCTGCTGAACACCCTTTTTAAGTTTAAGAACATCCATTATAGGGTGGCATGGTAGCATAGCAGTTAGCACTGCTACCTCACAGAGCCAGGGACCTGAGTTCAATTCTTGACTTGGGTCTCTATGTGTGTGGAGTTTGCATATTCTCCTGTGTCTGCATGGATTTCCTCTTGGTGCTGCGGTTACCACCCATAATCTGAAAGACGTGCTGGTTAAATGCATTGGCCATCCTAAATTCTTCATCAGTGTACCCAAACAGACGCCAGAGTGTGGCAATTAAGGGATTTTCACAGTAATTTCATTGTAGTGTTAATATAAGCTTACATGTGACATTAGTAAATAAAATTAAACTTGAATTTCGTTAACAAGTGACAAGTGCTCAACTAACAAACAGGTCATCAACAGATAAATATTTGCAGTAAAACATTTCGTTTCACCTCTGAAGTGGACAAAGTAATGATAAGATCATCTAGCCAATAATTCTGAAGAAGCCATCCCCATAGATATCCTGGAACTGTGCCAGCTTGGACTGTGAGTGCTCAGCTTGCAGGCTCAGTGGGATGGGATTTAGTCCATAATAAGCATGTGGTCTGATGGTCCATTGCTGGCAGACCTTGTGTACCTACTTGTCATCTCATCTGAGAAAGTTAAGGGTTATTGAATATTCATAGAAAAGATCATAGAATCATAGAATCCCTATAGTACAGAAAGAGGCCATTCGGCTCATCCATCTGCACCAACCACAATCCCGTCCAGCCCCTACCCCGATAGCCCTACATATTTACCCACTAATCCCTCCAATCTATGCACCTCAGGACTCTAACGGGCAATTTTTAGTATGGCTAATCAACCTAACTCTCACATCTTTGGACTGTGGGAGGAAACTGGAGCACCCAGAGGAAACCCATGCAGACATGAGGAGAATGTGCAAATTCCACACAGACAGTGACAAGCCAGGAATCGAACCCAGGTCCCTGGTTATAAACTTGATTTGCCTCACAACAATGTAAAGATGACACTGGTTCTTCATGGAATTTATTTATAGCGTTTTGTTAAAATATCTCTGCACTCACAAAATGCCTGCAACTCATATTTCTGAGCAAGAACTTCTAGTAGCTTCTCTGATTTTGTTTACTTCAGATTTGGGAGCGCAAAAAATTACCGTTGTTATAATGCAGACAAGAAACTCGTGAAGTCTGCCTGATATCAGTGTGAGATGTTTCACTTCAGGTGTGATACAAATGACCTACCAGGGAGCTTTTATCAAAGTTTATTTAAAAATACAGTTAACATGTTGCAATAATCTTTATCAATTCCAATAAAAGAACAACCACGATATTGTATAATCCTTAACATTATATGAAGTGTTCCAATCAAATAAACCTCCTTAAAACATATTCTGCCCCAGGTTAACACAGAAAATAAGACTGCTCACGTGATGCAGAACTTAGTCCTTTGAATTGAATTGGAGAATTGAAACTCTGAATTCCTCACCTTATAACTACTAGCAGAACTCAAGGTAGAGATAATGCCATTGCTGGCCTCTAGTTTTTCCCAGCAAACCACTTCAAGAGGCAGAGAGACTGTAGTTACTAACTAGCAAGCCATCAATAGCAGAATTTTCACTCCAGGAAGTGAATAAGACCTACTTACAGCTAGCCAGCAGAATTTATAATACCAGGGACAGAGAGAGAGTGAGAGAAAGAGAACATTGTGTCTAGCCTGAAGTAAAAACATCTTTGAAATAAAACTGAAAGTGAAAGAATGTGGGTCACCTCACATGTCAATCATCTTTCTCCAATAATTCAAGATCATAAAAAAAACCCAGACCTGATTGAAGCCCGGAGCAAAAATAAACAAAACCCCATTTAAACCATTTAAACAGCAATAAAAGGACTTCTTAGCAGACAGCTCAGTGTCTACTTATAACTTCAGAGAACATGATTTAAAAAAAAATTTAAAGGTGCAGTAATGTCACCCTGGCTCCCTGAAGATTATCTTTAAAAATGGCTGCCCAGATATTAGATCTTCAGTCAGGGTGAGGAAGGTGGGCTGAATTAAGATTCAACATGGGCGACCCTTGAAGGAATAAGGAGGTTTCCAAGTGCAGAGATGGGCTGGGAAGGAGGGTGAGGAGACAGGTTGGGCAGAAGGTCTACCTTGGGCATCCAGCACGGTATCCAAACATGAAACATTCTTCCTGCCCTCATCTCTCACTCTCCCTCACCACCACACAAACTCCCTCTGCCCCAGTGATGCCAACTCTTGTCACTTCATGCCTCGTACCTACATCCATGGCCCCTCATATTATCCATGCCAACCTATGTCCATTATATACCCTCCATGACACCTAATCCCTCCCATATCAAACCATGCCCCCAACTTAATCATCATGGTCATTCATACTCTTTACACCAACCCATGTTCTCCACCCACACTTCTTTTCACATGTTTCATGCCAAACCATGCCCTTCCACCTACCTCTCAGCCATTTTTAGATCTTCCATGTGTACCATTAGCCCTCCAACCATCTCCAGTGCCAAACTAATGCAATTCACTCCAATACATACCCCACACCCACAATCCTTGGGAGTAGACCATTCAGCCCTTCAAGACTGATCCACGCCAATCTATTAGATTGAGGCTGATGTTTACACTAACCCATTTTGCCACAAATGGGTGTGTGGCAAAATAATTATTTCCAGTTACAGTCTCTCAATCTTATTTTTGAACATTTCAACTGATCCGGATGTTTATTTACAGAAGAGAGTCCTGGACGTCCACTATCCTTTATGTAAAAAAGTAGTTCTGGATTTCATTCCTAGATGGCCTCACTTTAATCTTGAGATGGTGCCCATTTGCTCTGGATTGCCCCACCTGAGAAAATGGTTACTTGGTATCTACCCAATTGAAACCAAATTTCCCTTCAATCTCGAATACAAAGCAAGCAATCCCAATGTCCACACAGACTCCAAGGTCCAGAAATCTCAAGGCCTCTTCAAAAAAAATTCAACTTACCTTTCACCAATCCATGTTGGTTCTATTCAGCTCATATCTGTCCAGTGCTCAGTCCCCTTGCGTTGATGACAAACCAAATGTTTAACTGGGAGATTTATAGTGAACTATCTTTCTTTCTTTCTCTTTTCTTCAGTAATGAAGGACCAATGACCAATCCATTCCTCTGTCGGTGAGCAGTCTGCAGTGCTGAACAATTAAGGATTGGGATGAGGCACTTACTGAACGTTAAAATGGGCGGCACAGGCTTGTAGGGCCGAAGGGCCTGTTTCTTGTGCCGTACTGTTCTTTGTTATTTGAAATGGCAGAATTTTGGAAAATTCATTATGGAGATTTGGGATCTGTAAGCTGGAGAACTAAACATGGCCTTTAAAAGTAAATTTTGCAAAACAGAGAGAGTTTCTTCCAATTTGAATTTCTCATCACTGTGAGAAGATTTAATCATCTGAATGTCTCATCAAAACCAAATTTCTGTCTTCCATGATAGTGTGGTTCATTGCTTTAAGGAAAATCCAAGTGATCCTGCATCTTTCCCCTTCTGCACCCACCCCAAATATTGCTGAGCATAATAGCCCCCTTTCTACCCCAGAGAAGAGTTATTAGGTTTCCTGGGTTTTGCAGTGTTTGATTTAATTATTTATTTATTGGTGTCACAAGTAGGCTTAAATTAACACTGCAATGAAATTACCGCGACAATCCCCTAGTCACCACACTCTGGCACCTGTTCAGGTACACCGGGGGGTGGATTTGGAATTTAGCATGGCCAATCCACCTAGTACATCTTTTGGACTTTGGGAGGAAACCACAGCACCCGAAGGAAACCCATGCAGACATGGGGGGCATGTGCAGATTCCACACCGACAGCGATCCAAGCCAGGAATCGAAGCAAGATCCCTGGTGCTGTGAGGCAGCCGTGCTAACCACTGTGTCATGGTACCACCCATGGCCATTAATATTAAAGAAATTCACTTTTTTTATGAACAAAACTAATTGCACCACATTAGTTATTAATGATCAGTTATGACTGAGAAATTGTGTGTGAAAAATAAAATATTGCTCAGAACCTCGATTAGACCACACCTGGATTGCTACGTACAATTCTGGTCACTACATATAGAGGTAAAAGATACGGAGTGTGAAGGAGATTTCTGTGGATGATAGCAGAAACACCAGAGTGAGGAGTGCAGTAGTTGGGCGGGTGGGATAGGCTAGGGGGACGGGGGAGGAGGCATGCAGTTGAGGGGATTGGAGCGGGGAGTGGGGGCTACACTAGTCAAGAAAAGAGAAACAGATTTTTCAATTGAAAAGCAAAGACTGATAGCCTGACATAATAGAAGTTTCACCGGTATACACGGCTGGAATGTTTCATGTGCAGAGAAACAAAACTTATATTGGCAAATCATGTGCCAATATAAGATAAGACATAAGAATTTGCAACAATCTTCAGCCAGAAGTGCAGAGTGGATGATCTATGTCAGCTTCTCTGGAGGTCTCCAGCATCACAGATGTCAATCTTTAGCCAATTCGATTCACTCCATGTGATATCAAGAAATGGCTGGAGGCACTGGATGGTGCAAGGGCAGTAATTCTGGCAATATTCCAGCAATAACATTAAATGCTTGTGCTCCAGAGCTTGCAGTACCTTAGCTAAGCTGTTCCAGTACAGCTATTACACTGGCATTTACCCAGCAATTTGGAAAATTGCCCAGGTATGTCCTGTACACAAAATCCAAACTGGCCAATTACCACCCCATCAGTCTACTCTTGATCATCAGTAAAGTGATGGAAGGGGTCATCGACACTGCTCTCAAGCAGCACCTGCTCAGCAGAAACTTGCTCACTATTGCTCAGTTTGGGTTCTGCCAGGTCCATTCAGCTCCTGACCTCAGTACAGTCTCGGTTCAAATATGAACAAAAGAGCTGAATATCAGAAGTGAGAATGACTGCCCTTGACATGAAGATAGCATCTGATTACGTGTGGCATCAAGAGGCCCTAGCAAAACTGGAGTCAATGGGAATCAGGGGGAAGCTCTCTGCTTGTTGTTGTTTGATATTGAGCACAAAGGTTATGGAGATCAAACTTCTCAGCCCTGGGAGAGCTCTGCAGGACTTCCTCAGGGTAGCGTCCTAGACTCAACCATCTTCTGCTGCTTTATCAATGACCTTCCTTCCACTATTAGCTCAGAAGTGCGGACGTTCGCCGATGATTGCACAAAATTCAGCATCATTTGCGACTCCTCAGATATCGAAGTAGACCATGTCCAAATGCACGAAGACCTGGACAGTATCCAAACTTGGGCTGACAAATTCCAAGTAACATTCATACCACACAAGTGCCAGCAATGACAATCTCCAACAAGAGAGAAACTAAACATTGCCTCTTTGTTATTATCATAGAATCTCCTACTGTCAACATTCTGGATGTTACCATTGACCAGAAAGTGAACGAGGTTAGTAATATAAATAATATGATTACAAGAGCAGGTCAGAATCAGGAATCCTGCAGTGAGTAACTCAGCTCCTGACTCGCCAAAGCCTGTTCACTATCTACAAGGCACAAGTCAGGAGTGTGATAGAATACTCTCCAATTACTTTTGACAGCACCTTCCAAACCCATGACCGCAAGACAAGGGTAACAGACATATGGGAACACCACCATATGGAAGCTCCCCTGCTGGCAACACACCACCCTGAGTCATGGGTTTGGTGCTATCAAAAGGAGCCTTGGTGAGTTAATGCAGTGCATCTTGGAGGTGGTACACACTGCTGTCACTGTGCGTCAATTGTAAATGAAGTGAATGTTTATGGATTGGGTTTCAGTCAAGCGGGCTGCTTTGTCCTGGATGGTATCGAGCTTCATGAGTGCTGTTGGAGCTGCACCCATCCAGGCAATTAGAGAGTATTCTATCACACTCCTGACTTGTGTCTTGTAGATAGTGAACAGGCTTTGGCGAGTCAGGAAGTGAGTTACTCACTGCAGGATTTCTGATTCTGACTGCTGTTGTAGTCGCTAGCCTGACTTGGAAAGATATCGCTGCTCCTTCACTGCCATTGGGTCAAAAACTTGGAACTCCCTCTCTAACAGCACTGAGAGTGTACCTGCAACATACGGGCTGCAGAGGTTCAAGAAGGCGGCTCCCTACCAGCTTTTGAAGGATAAATAGGGATGGGCAATAAATGCTCCCTAGGCAGAAACACCATAAATGAATTTTAAAAAAGTAACCAAAAAAAAGGTAGAGTTTGACGAGGAAAGACAGGAGTATCAAGCCGAGCATAAAAACTAGTGCGGATTGATTTGGCCAAATGGCCTTATTTCAGTGTCAAATATATACTTTATCTTACTGTCTTTTAAATGCAACAACTATTACTTTCTACCTAATTTCAGCAGACACAAATATTCAAACTAAAGGACTGATTTTTAGATTCAACTTGCATTTTAAAGACAAGTATCCCACAGGTTAAAATGTCATCTTTTCTCAGTCTGATGGTAATGTTCAGAATTGGATGGCAGCATTGTGAGGTTAAAGAGAGTGATGGGGGGGGGATGGGGAGAAGGGGGGATAAAGATCCCCTAATTGCTTTGCCAGTAAAGATAGGATCCAGAGTAGCTCTGAGCCTGGCAAGAAGTCCAGGGTTCGATCCCTTGTCTATGTCACATTATTTGACCACAATTGGTGCTGTAGCTGTGGCTCTATAATTAGCCTCAGATGGGAGAAAACTAGCTTAGACAAAGGTGTGCAGCTCCTGATCATTATCTGGTGACCTCTGCTGAAATGTTTATGTGCGTGAACATCAGGTGTGAGGGAAATCATTATCCTCCCATATCGAGAAGTCTGAGGAGATTCACTTCTCCGGCATTTACATGGGAGGAAAGTGTGATTATTTACTCTGTAGAGCCTTAAAGCACAGCACTTGTCACACATCCTCACAACTCATTCAAATGTCACTGCTTCTGTCGACTTGCTGTTTACTTTCTTAATGCCATCAGGACCACCCTTCATTCAGCCAGCCGCTACCACTCGCTAAATGGACAAGTGCCCGCTTAGCCTCTCAACTCCACTCCCAGCTGGTTCGAACTAGAATAAGCTTGTAACTAAAACAATAACAACTATGTGCATTTATATAGCACCTTTAACATAAAAACAGGACACCACAGCCACATTAGAATCACTGAATCCTTACAGTGTAGAAAGAGACTATTCAGCCCAATGAGTTAGCACCTACAACAATTCCACCCAGGCCCTATTCCCAAAACACTCCATATTTATCCCATTGTCCGTCTAACATTCAGGGATAATTTAGCAAGGCCAATCCAGCTTACCTGCATATCTTTGGACTGTGGGAGGAAACAGGAGTACCCAAAGGAAGCCCATGCAGGCATGGGGAGAATGTGCAAACTCCAAACAGACAGTCACTGAAGGCCAGAATTGAACCCGGGTCCCCGGTGCTGCAAGGCAGCAGTGCTAACCACTGTGCTACCTCATGTTCAGGACAGGTGACCAAAAAACTTAGTTCAAGAGCAACAAACGAACAGAAGTAAGTCAATTAACCCCTGAAGCTGATCTCATTGAGTGGCAGAACATGGTTTTTTCAATTCATTCCTGGGACATGTTCATCACTGGCTGGCCAGCATTTATTGCCCATCTCTAGTTGCCCTTGGAGGGCAGTTGAGAATCAACCACATTGCTGTGGCTCTGGAGTCACATACATATAGACCAGACCAGATTAGGATGGCAGATTTCTTTCCCTATAGGACATTTGTGAACCGGATGGGTTTTTCCGACAATCGACAATGGTTTCACCGTCATCAGTAGATTCTTAATTCCAGGTATATTTTATTGAATTCAAATTCCACCACTTGCTGTGGTCCCCAGAGCATTAGTTGATTTCTGGATAATATTCCAGCAATAATACCAGAATTCGAGGTACATCGCAAGTAGTGCTGGAGGATGTTTCCGAGATCAGGAGGGATTTGACTGGATTGGATTTCACTTTACCAAATTCAGCTCAGTCTGAGGAAAGAAGCCAATACAAATTTGATTTGACAGCAAAAATAACCTTTCAACAATTCTGCTGACTGTCTGCAACAGATGGTAGCTCGACACCCTTCAGAGAGGAAATGCTGGGATCTATTACCAAGGAAGTTATCACTGGGGCATCTCATTGCAAATCAGACAGAGTCAACATGGTTTTGTGAAAGGGGAATTGTGTTTGATTAATTTCTTAGAGTTATTTGAGAAAGTAACATGCAATATTCACAGAGGGGATTCTGTAGATGTAGTGTGCTTGGTTTTCTGGATTTGATAAGGTGCGACCAAGTAAGGGCTCATGGTGCAGGATGGCAACATTTTAGTGTGGACGCAATTGGGTAGCTAATAAGAAACAGAGGGCGAGCATAAATGGGCCATGCCTGCCATTCCACTGCATTTGGCACACCACCTCCCCCACCACACCCCTCACTTACCAGCCTGCTCCCAGTGGGTGGGGGTGTAAAATTAAGGTCTTCATGTTTTCAATCCACCCACGATGATGGATATCTCTTTGGCAATTCCAAATTGCTTGAACTGCAGTTCAAAAATCCACTGTCAATGCCACAAGCTGGCTCATACCAATTCCCAATCTCTCTCAGAATCAGCACTGACTCACTCTGTCTCAAAGCTGTCCTAGTTCACAGTTTGACTTCATTCGTTCCCTAACCCACCACTTTACAAATGAGGAAGGCTTAGAGAGCTGAAATGTTCAGTTCAAGGGGAACTAGGAAGGGGCAATAAATGCTGGCCAGCCCTAAATAAATTAAAAAAAAATCAAAAATGAATGAAGTTCATGCATCACATACGTCACATCCCACACAAGTTCTACAAATGTCATCCCTCTGGGCTAAATGACTAATTATGATGATGATATTTTTCAGCAGGTCATGCCCTCCATTCACTTAGGTGCAGGAAGGTATGAAGGTGCCACCCTCCCACACCATCCCCTCTCCCATCAACCCCACCCCCCCATGACCAAGGGTAGCTCTGTCCACTAAACAAAGCTCCATTCCTCAATGGAACGAGTGATCTTTGGCCCACAGCTGCAGAGACACTAAGTGGCCTGGGGCAGCTTCTTGCTACGCAGTAACTGAGTACGAAGAAGAGGTCAGCTGATGTGAGCATTGGTTGACCGTGAGCCACCTCCACACTCCAATCCTATCTCCAACTAAACCCCACAGAGCGAGAGCGTCTGAGTTGCATCAGCTCCTTTACTCGCTTTGCTCCCAGCACAAGCACAGCAAATTTACCATTTCAATCCGTTCTTCCTGCGAGTACCGTGCAATCAAAATGGTTTCATAAGTACATAAATGTGAGTTTGAGAACTCAATTTACTTTATTAAAAAACCTGTACGGATCAAAACACAGCTACAAGATTAAACAAACCATAATGCATTGTGTGTTCTCTTCCCCTCAGGAGTCTCTGCTTGTCAATACTAATACCAATGTCAGTCTGTATATGAAAAACACAGTCTGACAAGTAACCTTAGGAGACTATTATCATCAAATCTTTGAATCTTCTAAGGAAGGATTGTTGGACACTGTAACCTCTCCAGTCCGGAAACACCAGTGCCGGAATTTTACTGGCACGCCCGCCCCGAAACCCGACAGGCAACGCTCACAGAATGGAATTCTCTGTTAGTCTCAGACGAAATCTTATGAGTCTCGGGTGGGCGTGCCAGTAAAATTCCCGCACGTTGTTTGGAAATTTTTACGAGGTCTCACCTTTTCTCTACTGTAGGATGTGGGCATCATTGGCAAGGCCAGCGTTTGTTGCCCATCTCTAATTCTCCTTCAACTCAGAGGCCAGTTAAGAGTCAACCGCATTACTGCAGCTCTGGAGTCACATGGATGACAGTCTGAGTGGAGTTCGCACCCTCTCCCCATGTCTGTGTGGGTTTCTTCCACATGCTCCAGTTTCCTCTCAGTCCAAAGATGTGTGGGTTAAGTGGATCAGTCACGCTAAATTGCCCCTTAGTATCCCGGGATGTGTAGATTAGAGGGATTAGCAATGTAAATTCTCAAGATTACAGAGTTGGGGGGTGGGTCTGAGGTAGATGCTCTATCAGAAAATTGGTGCTGACTAAATGGTTCAAATGGCTTCCTTCCACACTGTAAAGATAGTCTATGCTTACATCATATCAGGGAAAGCATGTTCCTCTTTTGTTACTCCTTCTCAGGTTGTGGGAATCGCTATTCTGATTAGTATTTATGGCCCAAATCTACCCATCTTTGTACTGTGGGAGGAACACAGAGGAAACCCATGCAGACATGGGGAGAACATACAAGCTCTCCACAGACAGTTACCCAAGGCCAGAATTGAACTCGGGTCCTTGGTGCTATGAGG
This sequence comes from Sphyrna mokarran, assembly GCA_024679065.1. Classification (NCBI taxonomy): domain Eukaryota; kingdom Metazoa; phylum Chordata; class Chondrichthyes; order Carcharhiniformes; family Carcharhinidae; genus Sphyrna; species Sphyrna mokarran. Next base: position 12,543,426 of record JAGIQG010000024.1, on the reverse strand, counting down.
TAGCAGTGATAATCACTGTGCCATTTAGGTGGGGAGGGTCAGGGAATGTCGAATTGAAGGGATGAAACCCTGACCATTGAGTGGACTGATTTTACTCGGAGACAGGTGAGATCTCGGGCAGGAAGGACCTCTTGTCACAGTTGAGGCCCTTCAATGGCTTGGTCAATAGCTGGCTAATAAAGGGCCATTTCCCATTTAGCCTCAACTTTTAGGCTGATAGGAGGGTTGTACCCAAAAAAGGAATACAGACCATAGCCCGGTGGGGGGAAGGTGGAGGACTGGGACAATGTGGGTAGTGTTACGTTCCTCTTTATAACCCCTTCTGAATTCAGATATCCAAGCATAACGTCCGACGGCCTCCAGACCTCTCTTCCTGTACCCACCAGATTCATTCCCGAGATCCCAACTGCCCTCTTTCTGACCTCCTAGGTGTTCCCTACCCTCCCTGTCCTTTGATCAATCAGATTGGCTGGCAATGCTTGATGGTGGGACTTCCTCCTGAGTGAGGGGCGGTGATCCCATCTTAACGCCCATTCGAGGGTGGATGTTTGTGGGGCAGACAGAACAAACGGATTAGCCCACCATCCAATTAATTCGGGTCATGGCTAAATCCCTTGACAATTGAATGCTTTTATATTATTTATAGCCGAATTAATCCATAGCGTTTCCTTCGGTTTATGAATTAGAAATCACTTCTTCAACAGTGGAGCTTGAAGAGGAATTATTCAGACTACAGAATATAGGAGCAAAAGATGCAGAATTTCTGTCAATTCCATAGATTCAGAATCAATCCATTATTGTTGTGTTATTTATGCCTTATCATTATATTTTATTATTTATTAGTGTCACAAATAAATAGTGTGAAAATCCCCTAGTCGCCACGCTCCACTGCCTGTTCAGGTACACTGAGGGAGAATTTGGCATGGCCAATCCATTTAATGAACACGTCTTTTGGACTGTGGGAGGAAACCGGAGCACTCAGAGGAAACTCGCATAGACATGGGGAGAATGTGCAAGCTCCACATAGACAATGACCGAAGCCGGGAATCGAATCCAAGTCCCTTGTGCTGTGAGGCAGCAGCGCTAATCATTGTGCCATCGTGCTGACCACATCTAACTATTATCCCTTCCTCTCCCCTTAACCTTTGTTTAAGTCATACATAATTTTAACATATGGGCGGCACGGTGGTACAGTGATTAGCACTGCTGCCTCACAGCATCAGGGGCCCGGGTTCAATTCCAGCCTCAGGTCACTGTCTGTGTGGAATTTGCATGGATTTCCTCTGGGTGCTCTGGTTTCCTCCCACAGTTCAAAGATGTGCTGGTTAGGTGGATTGGCCATGCTAAATTGACCCTTAGTATCAGGGGAGCTGGGAGGGCAAATGCGTGCGGTTACAGGGGGTAGAGACTGAGTGGGATTGTAGTCAATGCAGACTCAATAGTCCAAATGACCTCCTTCTGTGCTGTAGGGATTCTATGATTTTATGATTCTGTGTTAACATGTATTGAATGTTAAATGAAATGAATTGGAAGGTGCAAATTAAATTGCAACTATTGTATGTGAAGTACAACCATAGAACTGACTGGTAATTACCACTTAGGTGCTGATTATCACTGAGTTTTAGCCAGAACAAAATGACAGCAGCTATTTAGTTTCTAGTGATTTTTCAATTTGGATTATCAGCATCCTTGCGCGGGTTGTTCATACATTTCCGGGATTTACGGTAACATGCCTCCTTTGCAATCTTGTAGGATTAGTCTCTTGTGTTGCCACCAAGGACGTTTTCACCAAAGACTTTTTAAGGTTGTTGTGCCCAGATACTTTGTCGAATCGAAGAATTAAATCAACAGGTATTTTCAAGTTTAACACTTTGGTTATTTGTTGCCAATGGAGTTGTTACTTTGGGTCAGTGCTATAACACGCATATAAATTATCCAATTGACTCCTGCTACCTTTGGCGATACTTATGTGGAAGAGAAACCAGCCACATACATTTTGGCTGCCTTCCAGAAAGTGCTGTGAAATCATCTTGAACTGAATTAGCCTCCCCCATGTTTCTTTAATAGCTGCACGTAATTCGTCTGAAGTGTTATTCCAGTAGGTTGCAGAGGCTGTTCTGCCACGTCATACCATCGTAGAATCCTGACTGTTCTCCAGGCGACTATCTGCAAACCCAATCTATTGGGTTTCAATGCGATATTTTCCAAGAGCCTGTCTCTTTCATGAGATGCACTGGCTTCTTAATATTTACCTGACTGTTTTGGAAGCTCAAACATTGATAGCAGAAGAATTTAATTATGGCTCACAAAACCCGCTCAGCAAACAGGTTACTCGCAAATTTAATTTTCAGATTATTCCGCGGGGAATCCAATTTTCGAAGCTCTGCCATTGAGAACAAAAAAAAATAAAGAAAACAAAATCATAAAGGATGTTGGGACCTAGATTGTCCCGGTGGGAATGTCTCATGTCCTGCCATCACGTCCGGTGGCCGAGTGGATAGCACTGTTGCCTCATGGTGCCAGGGACCCAGGTTCCATTCCGGTCTTGGATCACTGTGCAGAATCTGTATGTTTTCCTGTGTCTTGCGTGGTTTTCCTCAAGGTGCTCTGGTTTCCTCCCACAGTCCAAAGGTGTGTGTGTTGGGTTGATTAGCCATGCTAAGTTGCTCCTAGTGTTACAGGAATTAGCGAGGTAAATGTGTGGGGTTACTGGAATGGGGCCTGGGTGGGATTGTGATTGATATTGACTTGATGGGCCAAATGGCCTCCTCCAGTATTGTTGGGATTCTATGACCCTGAATGCCCTGCGGACACTTTGTACTTGAACGAACATCGAGTGGTTGCGGGTGAGACTTAGCCACCCAATCCCATCACTCAACATCATTGCTGTGAACAAAGAACAGTACAGCCCATGAACAGACCTTTCAGCCCACCAAGCCCACATGGATACCTGACACCTTCCTAAACGAAAGACCTTTTGCCCCTACGTGGCCAATATCCCTCTATTCTCAGCCATTTTGTCTAATTGTCAAGATGTCATTTAAACTTAGCTATTGTACCTCCTTCTGCCATTCCTCCGTATTCCAGCACTTGCCACCCTCTGTGTAAAAGACATGCCTCTCACATCTCCTTTAAACTTTCCCCCTTTCATCTTAACTGAATAGATGGAGAAATGCAGAAGGACATTAGAATTTAAGTCTGAGCACCAGAAATTGAGCTAAGTTCAAGGGATCCCAGGATAGAGAAGGTAAGATAAGCCTGCGGGGGACACACAAAGGAGATGATTGGACTCTTGGGGGGTGAGTGCTTTCATGCACTTAAGTGGCCACCATCGGGCTTCCCCTGTGAGTGAGGTCCCCAGGACACCAGAATTATCCATGAGTTTACAGATTGGAGATCACAAATGTAAAGGAAGACTAGCAAAGATTTTAAGTCCCCTAGTTACTACATTCCAGCGCCTGACGGATACACTAAGGGAGAATTTAACCTGGCCAATGTATTTAACCAGCTCGTCTTTTGGACTGTGATAATCATAGAATCCCCACATTGCAGCAGGAGGCCTTTCAGCCCATCAGGTCTGCACCGATCACAATCCCACTCATGCCATATCTCTGTAACTTCACACATTTACCTTGTTAATCTCCTGACACTAAGGGGCAATTTATCATGGCCACTCAACTTAACCTGCTCATCTTTGGGCTGCGACTTAACCACTGTGTCACCGTGCTGCCCAAAGAAGAAACCAAAGCATCTGGAGGAAACCCACACAGACACGAGGAGAATATGCAGTCTCTGCACATTGGCCAAGCTAAATTCTTCCTCAGTGTACCCGATCAGGTGCCGGAGGGTGGCAACTAGGGGAATTTCACAGTAACTTCATTGCAGTGTGAATGTAAGCCTTACTTGTGACACTCACAAATACACTTTGAATTTAAATTTTACTTTCTGAATTTAGCCCTGGTTCCATCACCATGGGACAGAAAGGGTTCAGCCCTGCACAACACTCTTCAGATGAACACACAGAAGTACAAAAGCATTATGGATCCACACCGTCTTGAGCTGGTCATCCTTGGCCAAACACTAAAGCTTAACAACTGTGAAGGTGCGCCTGAAGTTTTCTTTACACTGATTCGCTTTTAATTCTATATAATAATAACGATATGAATCCAGTAAAAGACAGATGATGCTGCCGGTGCACATTAACCCTCATTTAGCAAACTAAACCCATGTAGAACTCCAGACATTATATTAATCGTACAATTCAACTGTAGGCACATTATAAATGTATTTTCAGTTTCATCAATATCATATTTAAACCTTTTTAATAGCCTTGCTCATTAAGTTGTCTCTGTCATTCTCCACCCACACCCCAGCTCTCTCAATTACTGCTTTGAGGATCTCCGCATTAACACTCAGAAGTTCTCTTTTAACCAGGGTGGAATAAACTGCCAGGAGCACAGTAACCACAGCAGGAGCCTCCCTAGTCCCATTTTATTACACTATCTCTGCACACAGTTGTTGCATCTTTCACTGGGCATTGAGCTGTTCAGGCCAGGAAGGGTCCATTGGCTTGATTCCTGTGAATAGATCTCACAGAGTCCCTATAGAGCAAAAGAAGGCCATTCAGCCCATCGAGTCCATATCAAATCTCCGACAGAACATCTTACCCAGGTCCAACCACTGTCCTATCCCTGTAACCCCACACATTTAACAAAGCTAATCCAGCTAACCTGCACATCTTTGGACACAAAGGTCAATTTAGCATGGCCAATCCACCTAACTTACTCACTTTTAGATGTTAAGGGGCAATTTACCATGGCCAATCCATCTAACCTGCACATCTTTGGACAAAGGGGCAATTTACCATGGCCAATCCATCTAATTCCCACATCTTTTGACTGTGGGAGAAAACTGGAGCACCCAGAAGAAACCCACTGTGACGTTAGTGTACCGTTAAGAAAGTTTTTTTTTTAAACATGATTTCCGGAGCTCAGCTTCAGTGATGTCATTGCTGCCAACTTACTGGAAATTTTTTTTATTACTATTTAAGTGGTTTAAATGGGGTTGTTTGTTTACTTTGGGATTAGGTTTATAATCCTGCATTGTTTGGAGAAAAAGCCATGTGTTTTTTGACAAGGTTTTTTTTTCATATTTAGTTTGGAGCTATATGTTTTAGCTTTTAGTTTTAGAAGGGACAGCAAGCTAAAAAGAAGTGTTTTCTCTCTTTCCCTGTTGTTTTGAAAATTCTGTTGGTTAGCTGAAAACAAGATCTTGTTTTCCTGAAGGGTGAAAATCTGCTGTTGTTGGAGGCTGGACCAGAGTTTCCTTCGTGTTTTGAGAAGTTGCCTTATCTTCAAACTCTTTAGCGTGAATCCAGAGAACTGCAGCCTTCAACCAAAGGACTCAATTTCCATGATCACATGAGAAGTACATTTGCTGTATTGAATCTGTTTAGGGTTTCATCTATGGAAAGGGTTTTGGTTTTGTTAAAAGTTAAGGGTTATAGATTATAATGGTTGTTTTGCTTCCTGTTTGTAATTGATAACAGTTCTTGCTAATTTTCTTACTATACATGTTAACAATATTCTTAAATAAACACCCCTGTGGGTCATTAGAATCACACCTAAAGTAGAACATCGCATGCTTATCCTAGCCAAATTCAAGATGCAAAACATATGATTTAGACGGCCTTCTTAAAACACTTTGGAATTTCTAATCTGAATCATAACACCCAAACAGACATGGTGCAGACTCCACACAGTCAACCAAGGCTAGAATCAAACCCAGGTCTCTGGTGCTGTGGGGCAGCAGTGTCATCCTAGTGCCATCATGCCACCCTCAAAACTAGCTTGCTGCAGCCTGTTACCCTGAGCATTCCCACTGCCCTAAAACATGGAGAGCTTTTTTGGGGGGAGGGGGTTGGGTTTAGGGAAGTCAGGCATGGTTCGCTCACTTGGCCATTTCCTCCCTGCCTGCCAGGGACATACCTATCAAGGACACGCAGTATTTGTTCCTTGAAAAAGCTCCAAATAGATTAATCAAATTGGATTTTCCTTTCATAAAACTGTGTTGACTTGTTCCAATCATATTATGTATTTCTAGGTGCTCTGTTAAGATTTCCTTCAGATCCCACATTTTCCCGTAACTGATGTTAGGCTAACTAGCCTGTAGTTTCCAGTTTTTCTCTCCCTCCTTTTTTGAATGACATTTGTTAACTTTCACTCAAAATCCAGGGAATTTTGTTGATTTATAGCCAGCACATCCACTGTCTCTGCAGCTATACTGCTTTTAGAACCCTAAGATGTAGGCAGTCAGGTGCTGGGGAATTTCTTGGATTTTAATCCCTGTTTCCCCAGTACTTTTTCTCTGCCGCTATTCATTACCTTAACTTCCCCACCATTGGTTCCTAGGTTACCATCTACTTCTGCTATATAACTTACGTCTTTTACTGGTAAGATAGAGGTAAAATACTTGTTCAATGTCTTTGTTATTTTTTAATTTCCTCATGGTAATTTCTATCTATGCTTCTAAGAGAGTAATGTTTATTTTAGCCACTCCCTTCCTTTTTATCCTCAACTGGGATTTCCAAGTCCCTTTGAACTTCTGATTTCTGAATTCTGTCTCTGTTTGGAAAATAGTCTATGCCTCTATACTTTGTGCAAAATGCAGAACCTCACACTTCCCCATGTTGTATTCCATCTGCGGTTCTTTGCCCATTCTTCTAACCTGCCGATGTACTTCTGCAGCCTCCTGCCTCCTCAATACTACCTGGGAATATAACCCACAGAGAGTGGTCAGTATAACTGTGTTTTTGTTGTATGCTGCAGAATGTTGAAACAACGATAACATGAGGAGCCATTACTGGATGACAAACTTCAAGAGGAAGGATCCTGGGGACAGAACGCAGCGAGGAAATGGAAAAGCTCCATCAGTTGCCTGCAACTGAACTCTTTGACAGCAGCTCAAAGAAATATTTTTCATTTGAATAATTCTTATCACTTTGCATTAACACCTCTTTGTGCCTTCCAACCTCAAATAAACCAAACTGCTCAAAGGCCAAGATTGATATTCAAGGCACGTAACACTGCAAGATCACCAGATATACAGGAATACCTTCTGCACACAAGGATTGCAAAAAGGATGATGATTTTACCAACATATATAAATGTCCATATATCACTATACCTAACATGCTGGTGTTGGGAATAATCCAGAAAGTTAGTTGATGAAGGATGATACTGGAGCCAGTCTTTACATTGTCTAACATATATTTGCAGACTTGTAACATATATTACAAGTGTGTGCCTCAATCACACTCCAGTTTCAGTAAATACGCCCCAATTAATTTAGAAGAAGAGCAGGGAACATGCCTGTTATTTGACACCCTCCTCCCTCCCTTCCACCCCGGGACAGCATGGTAGCACTATGATTAGCACTGCTGCCTCACAGCACCAGGGACCTGGGTTCGATTTCTGGACCTGGTCGCTGTCTCTGCAGAGTCTACACATTCTCCTCGTGTCTGCATGGGTTTCCTCTGGGTGCTCCAGTTTCTTCCTATAGTCTGAAGGTTAGGTGCATTGGCCATGCTAAATTCACCTTCAGTGTATCCAAACAGGTGCTGGTGTGGCGACTAGGAGTATTTTTTTTTACAGTAATTTCATTGCAGTGTTTATAGAAGCTGACTTGTGACATTAATAAATAAAATTAAAACTTAAGCGAATCAACATCACGGGAAACAACTTATCTAATCGGTATCTGATAAGAATTGGATAGTGTGTGTTTTTATTTTCAGTTTTAAGCACTCTTTGACCTAGTTTGATGCCTTTTTGAGGTGTTCCACGTTGGTGCTATATACAAATTCAAATATTGCTGTGGCTCACTCAAAGGCTTGAGATAGCACCAGTCAGTAGCATCGAGGAGCTTGCATCCAACAAGCAAGCACACAGAAAGTCACCTATTATTTATTTTGTGTGGGTGGCTCACTCCATCCACACTCAGCATATTCCACCAGACATTTACTTTCATTAGTCATGGCATCGAGTATAACAGCAGAGAGATAATGTTGTACAGAGAGTTGGTTAGGCCACAGCTGGAGAACAGTGTTCGGTTCTGGTCACCTCATTATAGGAAGGTTGCAATTGCGCTGAAGGGGATAGAGAGGAAATTCACCAGGATGTTGTTTCGGAGGGAGCATTTGAGCTATAAGGAGAGATGGGATAGGCTTGGATTGTTTTGCTTAGAGTAGAGAAGGCGGAGGGGGGAATATGAATGAGATATATAAGATTATGAGGGGTGTAGACAGGGTGAGTAGCTGTTCCCCTTGGTTGAGGGGTCAATCACGAGGGGACACAGTTTGAGGGCAAGGGCAGGAGATTCAGAAGGGATCGAGAAAAAAAAATCAGAGTGGTGGGAATCTGGAATGCACTGACTGGGAAGATAGTGGAGGCCGGAAACCTTACTGTCTTTAAAATGAGGACTTGAGATATAACATTCACGGATCTGGGACGAGTGCAGGAAAATTGAATTAGCACGACTTTAGTCGTAGACATTGTGGGTGCAGACTTGATCGGGTGAAGAATTTTTTCTGCACCGTATGGCTCTTTGGGTGGAATTTTATCGGCCAGCCCGCCACAGGAATTGCAGTGAGCCACGCACACATCCATTGACGCTGAGCTGGATTATTTTCCAGTTGGAGGGCGAGCGTGGCTGGAAATGACTATGACGATGCCGTGATGACCAGACAGTCTATTGGAGGAGTTAACATCTTGGTCCCGTGGTGTTTGACACAGCCTGGCAGCAGACAGGGGAGAGATGTGGCTGAATTTTCCCTTGCCAATGGGAGGAATCCAATCCTGGATACTGGCTCACCGCAGACTTCTCCCGTCGCAGACATGACGCTTCACACAAGTGGCTCTTATTAATTCTTATGCTCTGCTTTGTCTTCTGCTGCATTATACGCAGCGCATTTTTATTTTGCCTCCAGATTTTTATTAAAAAAGCCAGCGAACTGTATTTTATTTGTGCAGTCGAGATCGATATCTTGCGATGTGGATGTCTGGAGCTGATTTGTATTTTTCACCAGTACCTGAATAATTCTCCGCTCATGCTGAAACTATTGGTATGCAACATTGATGCTTTTGTTTGCATCGAGAGTTGAATTTGCGTATTATATATGGTCTGCTGGCAGGAGCCTTCTCTCCCACAAATAGAACATTGCCTGAATACTACTATTGCGGCTGAAATCCTTATCCATCTCTATCTCACATTAAGGATTGATTTCTTGAATATGCTCCTTGTCATTCTTCCTGCTCCACTCTTTACTAACTCCAGTCACCCCTGTTTCATACAAAGTCCCACGTGCCCAGCACCCCATCATTCATCCCCCGCTTGACCCCACTCTACCAGATCATAAATGTGGGGATAGGGCCAAGTGGAATTGTGGTCGGTACAGATTTGATGGGCCAAATGGCCTACAAATGATTTGACTAGCAGAATATTGGCCCAGATTTTCTGATCTCTGGTAGTCAGAGATTGTACATACCCTGGAAAATGCAATACAGGTTACCTCAGGATGCCCATGCACTGATATTCATGGGAATTGCCCAGGACATTTCATTCATTCATGGGACGTGGGGCATTGCTGGCTGGAACTAGCATTTATTGCCCAACCCTAGTTGCCTGAGGAATTTGAGTCAACCACATTGCTGTGGCTCTGGAGTCATATGTGGGCCAGACCAGGTAAGAAGGGCAGATTTCCTTCCCTCAAGGACATTAGCGAACCAGATTTTTCCAACAATCGTCAATGGTTTCATGGTTTTTTTAATTAATTCGGATTTTGCCATTTGCTGTGACTGGATTCGATGCAAGGTCCCCAGAACATTAGCTGAGTTTCTGAATAAATAGTCCGGCAACGCTACCACTACAACATCGCCTCGCTGAAAGTTTGAACGTCTGATGGGCAATCTATCTGTGCCTGTGCCTAGGACACTCCGAAAACATCTCCAACTCTGAGTCAGCATCAGAGACTTTAGATAGTTTGGACTTCCTCACCTGAATGGTCACCCAGGGATAGGGTAAAAATCTAGTCTAACAGCAACACTACTATACAACCAACCCCCACAATCACTAAACCTGACCCACTCCTGATTACTCCCTGACCCCGTGACTATCCCTGGCCCACTCACTGACTCCCCCCCACCCCGTCAGACTAGTCACCACTCCCAGCTTCCCATCTTGACCCACCTGCCCAGTCGCCTACCCATCACCCTAACCATCAGCAACCCTAGTCCCTGACATCTTATCCCTTATGAGATGGAGATGCCAGTGTTGGACTGGGGTAAAAACAATAAGAAGTCTCACAACATCACCTGTTGGACTTTAACCTGGTGTTGTGAGACATCTTACTGATCCTATCTCTTACCCATTCTACCCTTTTCCTCACTTGCCTGACCCACTTGCTTTCTCCCCAAGGCTGTTGTCAAAGCAGTTTTAGGATTTGTAAATTCTTTTCTCAGGAGGTGCCAAGAAAAGTGGACATGGCATCTGCACAGATTTTCTGTGCTGCTCCCTCTGAGACATTAGGTTGGGTCTGAAGGTTCTCCAGGTTGCTGAAGATGGCTCAGAAAAACCAATGAAAGGTAAGTGAATGTTTCTGTTTGATCACGGTTGGAGCCATTGTTCTAGCATCTACAGATACCAAACATTCCTACTCCATTCTCATGGGTTAGCGGCAGGATTTGTTCGTTGCTTGTTTTAGAAGAGCTCTTGCTGGAGCCAATAGCCTTTGTTCAAGAAAACATTTATTTACATGCTGTGTCACTGCTTGTTGTATTTAGCAGCTGCATTGATGCATAGTGTGTTGCAAGTGTATTGATGCATGTTGTATGTTGCAGCTACATTGCTGCTTGCCGTGTGTTGCAGCTACATTGCTGCTTGCATATTGCAGCTGCATTGTTGCACCTAGCAGCTACAATGCTGCTTGTGTTGCAGCTGTATTGTTGTATCTAGCAGCTGCAATGCCTCATGTTGTGTCGCAGCCACATTGCTGCTTGTTGCATGCTATAGCTGCGTTACTGCCTGTGTGTTGCAATTATGTTAATGTTTCCCTTAGCCTTCCACCCACAGCCTGCTGATGGAATCAGGATGATACTGTACATGCAATGTGCCATTGTGATAATCAAGATTAAAATAAACAGCAAAAATCAACCCCGGAAAATATATTGTGCAAGTCTCCAGCCACCTATTGAAACGGAGGAGTTAATCATTTCATTTTATTAACACCCACTCTGTAACGGGCAGTAATTATTCTCTGGTTAAGAGGCTGGGAACTGATCTATGCATTTTATTCCTTTCTTGTTTCATGGGGATGTGGATAGCACTTGGTAACTGGAAACCAGTGGTATACCACAGGGAACTGGTTTCTCTATTAATTCTCATTTATATAGATGACATTATTGATTATGTGGGGGATAGAAAGTTCGTAGAAGACATAAATATGGGTGGTTAACAGCGAGGGTGAGTGTCTTGAGCTACAGAAAGATGCAGCAGAAAAGGGGCAGATGGAATTTTACCCTGAAAAGCGTGAAGTGATACACTTTGGAAGGAGTCATAGAAACATAAAACAGTACAGCACAGCACTGGCCCTTCAGCTCTCGATGTTGTGCTGAGCTATGTCTAAACCCAAAATCAAGCTATCCCTCCCTTCTCATTCTGGTGTGTTCCCTGTGCCTATCCAATAACCGCTTGAATATTCCTAGTGTCCAACTCCACAAGCAGTGTATTCCACACTGCAACCACTCTGAGTAAAGGATCTATCTCAGACATCCCTCCTATATTTCCCACTGTGAACCTTATAGCTATACCCCCCCTAGTAACAGCCACTTGACAAGGAACTATTCAAAGAATAGCATGATACCAGGAAGTTCTGTGGAACAAAGGGATTTTGCTGTTTTTGTCCACAGATCTCTGAAAGCGGAAGGGCATGTTAGTAAGACGACGAAAAAGACTCAAGGGACATTTGCTTTTATCAATCGAGGCATAGATTACAAAAGCAGGGAAATCATGTTGGATTTGTATAGAACTCTAGTGAGGCCACAGCTGGAGTACTGTGTGCAGTTCTGGTCGTCACATTATAGGAAGGATGTGTTTGCATTGGAGGAAGCATAGAGGAGCTTCACCATGACGTTGCCAGGGATGGAACATCTAAGTTACAAAGAGAGGATAAATAGACTTGGGCTATTTTTGTTGGCCATGATGTGGAGATGCTGGCGTCGGACTGAGGTAAACACAAGTCTCATAACACCAGGTTGACGTCTAACATGTTGTCAGACTTCCTACTGTATTTTTGTTGGAACAGAGAAGACCTGATCAATACTGTGAGGGGCCTGGACAGGATTAATTAAAGAGTTGGTCAATGTGAGGGGCAGATATTTTAGATGGGATGTGAGAAAAATCATTTTAGCCCAGAAGGCGGTTTGGAATGTGCTGCTTGGGAGGGTAGTAGAGACTGCCTCACATTCTTTAAAAAAAACTCATAAGAGCTTGGCACATCATAACAAGGCTATGAGCTAAGTGCTGTTTAAAAAGATTCTTTGAATCATAGAATTCCTACAGTACAGAAGGAGGTAATTCAGCCCATCAAGCTTGCTCTGACAACAATCCCATCTTACCCATGTACTTACCCCACTAATTCCCCCGAAACTATGGGGGTGCTAAATTGACCCATCAACCTAACTGCACATCTTTGGACTGTGGGATGAAAACAGAGCATCTGGAGGAAACCCACACAGACACAGGGAGAGCATGCAAACGGACAGTGATCCGAGCTGGAAATCAAAACCAGGTCCCTGATACCGTGAGGCAGCAGTGCTAACCATTGTGCCACCATGCTAAGTAGGTAGGTCAGGTGTTTCTCATGTTTTCCAGCAGATTCGGTGTGGCAAAGGGCCTCTTCTGCACTGTGCAATGCTGTTAAGATTAAGTTCCTGCAGACTTAGAAAATAGTGTAATCTTTGTCTCCCTCTGAGAAAAATTATCTATACTGGCATTGACAAAAGCATTTCCCTGTCTACAGAGTGGTCACCACTATCCTTGGCGGAGGCGGGAAAAGAAAGGAGATGGAAATTTTGCTAACAGAGGCTCCAAATATTTGAGAATGCTGGGCACTTTTAAAGGTCACTTGTTCTTTTCACTAAATTATAATTAGAGTGGATAGCATGGTGGCGCAGTGGTTAGCCCTGCTGCCTCACAGTACCAAGGACCCGGGTTCAATTTCAGCCTCTACTCACTATCTTTGTGCACTCTCTCTCTCTCCACAGGTTTCCTCCAGGTGTTCTGGTTTTTGCTCACGGTGCGAGTTAGGTTGATTGGCTATGCTAAAAATTGATCCTTCGTGCTAGCAGGGTAAATAGGTAAAGTTAAAAAGATGGAGCCTGGGTGGGATTGTGGTCAGTGCTGACTTGATAGCATCCCTACAGCACAGGAAGAGGCTATGAGTCTATGATTGCTTTCCTTGCTGTGGTTTCTGTTTGAGGTTTCTTGAGCACTGGTGATTTGCAACAATCAGTCATTGTGAGCTGTCCAGTGAGGTAGCTTCTTGCTGGTCTTCTCCAGAGTTTCAGAGCCACAGCTTTCACTGCCAGTTGGACATAACCACTATTCACTCATCTTCGGGGCTCCAAACACAGCTGCCCGCTGCCAAAGTAACAATTTGCTTTTGATTTCTGTCGTCTGACACTGTGGCCAGCTGTCCGGAACTGCAGCTGCCGGTTCTTATTTTTGCCCGGTTTTTACAACATTCAAAGGATTTTTTTTTTTTGGCAGGTTAAACAGCAGCTGTAACTTTCACCAGCCTCGCCAGGGCGGCCCCTCAGTTAGACTGGCTTTGCTAACCTCTCACTGAATATCGTGCATGCATGACTGAAGCACAGCAAACAACAAGTCACATCTACATAGCACCTTTCACACGCCAGCAACAGAGTTGGGGACAAGTCGACAACGAACCAAAAGGAAGGAGACATGAGGGGAGACAATTAAAAGCGGGCTGTGTGTGAGAGATAGGTCACAGTTTAATGGAGGAGAGAGAGATGGAAGAGTTTAGGGAAGGAATGTCAGAGCTCAGGGATTAGGCAGCTGAAGATATTATTTCGTCACAGAATCTAGAATTGCAACAGGATGCCATTCAGCTCATTGAGTCCGTATTGACTACAATCCCATCCAGGCCCTATCCCCACAATCCCTCGTATTTGCCCTACACTAATCCCCCTGACACTAATTTTACCATCAAGTTGCTCCCATTTTCAGGCGCGCAAACTTGATAAAGATGGGCGTGAAGGAAGTAGCGCAACCCGTGCCCGCCTCCATGCCAGTTCCCTTTTTAACAAGGCCCAAAAATAGCCATGATCAGTACCACATCCAAAACAGGTACAACAAAGAACAAAACAGCACAAGAGCAGGCCCTTCAGCCCTCCAAGCCTCCCCCAATCATGTGATCCTAACTAGACCATCTGTTTGTATCCCTCTACTCCCAGTCTGTTCATGTGGCTATCTAGGTAACTTTTAAATGATCCTAACATGTCTGCCTCAATCACCTTGCTTGGTAGTGTATCCTAAGCTCCTCCACCCTCTGTGTAAAAAAGTTCCCCATGCATTTAAATTGACTTAATGGGCTGCATGTCCACCCAACATGTTGGTAAAGGCACTTCACTCCCATCCAGATTTGGTATGGGACAGACACAGTCGACAAAAGTCCGATTCGGGTGCTGCAGTTAGAGAAGGGGCAAGTGCTGAGCATTTGGTGGCTCTCTGTTTGAGATCGGTGTGGGGAGGATGTACGGAAGGGGAGGGTCCACTGCCATTCTGCCAGAGATCAATGAGGGGGAAAGGTGGGGCTGCTGCCATTCTGTCTGCGATTAGTGAGGAGGAAGAGGGGAGGGGCCTGTGATCAGTCTGGATGGTGGAGGAAAGTAGGGGCATAAGATGGTCAGTGACGTTGAGGGGGTGGGGCAATGTCAGTGGGGGCAGGGGGAGGCATTATCCAGCCGGAAGAATGTGGCAGGGGAGCTGCATTCCATCATTTCTTTTTCTGCGCATGCGCAGTTGGGAGCACCAATCAGAGCCGCTGGATTTCTGGCATGTTAAGCCCTGCTCACAGCTTCTGCAGTGCAATTCAAAATTGTTGATATTTTTTCAGGTAGATTGTGTATGGGGGTGCCTGAGAATGGGTCTTTAAGTTAGATTTGAAACACTTAGACCTGCATAGAACCAAAATGATAACATGGACTGTAAAGGACAATTTAGTATGGCCTATCAGCTTAACCAGTATGTCTCTGGTGTGTGGGAAGGATGGCTCAGAGAGGCAGTGGTCTGGTGGCATTATCATTAGATTATTAATTCAAAAACTCTGCTCATGTTCTGGGAACCCAGTTCAAATCTTGCCACAACAGAGGAGATTGATCGGAATCTCACCACTTTATAATCTTCCACCTCAAAATACAAAAATGACGGAGTGCCCAAGGCATTGGGATTGTTAGCAATAACTTGTAGATTGTTTTTCACCAGGAATGGTGAGACCAGTGGCGTAGCTAGAGGGGGAGCGACTTCTCCCCCTGAGCACATTCTTCAAAAATAGCGCCTTTTCAACGTGATGTTCCTCACAGGGCCCCTCAGATCTCTTCCCAAGATCTGAAGTCCTCGATCCATGTACTGCAATCGTGGAATGCGATATGGATGCGGGGACTTCAGGAAGCAAGGAAGGCATACAATCTCCCAAGAGGGCTTGCAATCACGAGGATAATTGCAGAGGCCGTGAAGGACATAAAAATGTAACCACCATGATGAACAGGCAGCCGAGACCAAGTATCCCTTACCGATGGACATCACCAGATCAGACTGGATGAGTAAATAGATTTGATGATTATGCTAACCTGTCCACATTGCACCACATTTTTCTGACCTTACCAATAACTAGCACAGTTGCGGAATGATATTTTAGCTGCTCAAACACAAAGTCCTACCTTTGGTTTACAATGGGCGAGGACAGATTGTCTGGGTTAGCTTTGGTCTCCATTGAGACAGTTGGCTGCTGAGATAGATTATAATAAAGTAATAGATAACTTTGTTAGAATGAAGCCTAGACAAAAGATGCTGTTGTAGCTGCTTTATACCTCTTCCATATTGCTTTGTTTTGTTTGCATTTTACATTTCAAATTCCACATGTTTTCATTTTAAACACAAAATAAAAATGTATAATGAATTTATAATTATTGGTATGTATCATGGCGTCTTTTTTATGTACTTGCTCCCTCTAACTTTAGAGCCTGGCTATGCCGCTGGGTGAGGCTTTACAAGTTTAATTCAAGGGAAGGCGATGGCCGAGTGGTATTATCGTTAGACTATTAATCCAGAAACTCAGCTAATGTCCTGGGGACCTAGGTTTGAATGCCACTACAGCAATTAGTGGAATTTGAATTCAATTAAAAATATCTGGAATTAAGAGTCTACTGATGACCATGAAAAAATTGTTGGAAAAACCCATCTGGTTCACTAATGTCCTTCAGGGAAAGAAATTTGCTGTCCTTACCAGGTCTGGTCTACATACGGCTCCAGAGCCAGAGCAATGTGGTTGACTCTCAACTGTCCTTGAGCAACTAAGATGGTCAATAAATGCTGGCCAGCCAATGATACCCATGAATGAATAAATAAAATGGTTGTCAATTGTTGAGTTATTAACATGAAGAAGTGATGCTCCAGACATTCGAGTTGGAGGAACACTATTTTCAGAGAATTGTAGACAAAGGACAGGTTGCTGAAATAGGGAGGGGTAGATTTGAACACGAGGGCGAGAATTTTAATTTTGGTTTGAGGCATTGGTGGATAGGTAACCAAGTGTAAGCATGCACGTGCACACGTGTCAACAATTCCCTTAAGTACAATGTAAATCATTAAGGAATTTAATAAAGTCCAGTCCTGGACTCAGCTAATGAAAAAAATTGAATCTTTGCCAAGAGCAGAGAGAGAGAGACAACATCACACCCATAACAATGCAGAAAACCTTAAGGTTTCATCAGCCAAGACCTTGAGACTATTTACAACAAGCTGAAGACACAAGCACACAGAAAAACATATTAACTAACCTCCCAAGAATTCTGAAACAAAAGAAACCCAAGAGTATGACAGACAACAGTTAAAGCAAAAGGTTTTCTTTATATCAAGCTCTTAAGTGAATTTATAAGTAAGATCTGCATGGCTGATATAAGAGATCTTACAGATGTTACACTTGGATTAGTTTATTTTACTGACTTTACATTTTTTAATAATGCAACCGACCATTACTATAATGTAATTTACAATTTAAGCTTAAAATAAAATATGAAGTTATCAGTATATAACGTTGTAAACTCACTTTGTATACCTCAGGACACTAATTTCTCTAGAATTCATCGATGAGAATTCTGTGTACTGAGTGCAATTAACTCCAAAAGTTTTTTTTCTGCTATAGTGTAGAACATTGGCACAGTGCTTAGCACTGCTCTAGGAATCTGGGTTCATTTCCAGCCTCAGATGGCTATGTGGAGTTTGCGTGTTCTCCAACTGTCTGCAGAGATTTCCTCTGGGTGCCCTGCCATAGTCCAAAGATGTGCAGATTAGATGGATGGCTATGGTAAATTACCCCTTAATATATGGGATTAGTAGAGTAAATACCTAGAGTTATGGGGATGGGGCCTAGGAGAGATTGTTATTAGTGTAGGCTTGATGGGCTGAATAAGACCATAAGACATTGGAGCAGAATTAGGCCACTTGGTCCATCTAGCCTGCTCCACCAACAATCTCATCCCCATTCCCCTGCCTTTTCCCCATAACCTCTGATCCCCTTATTAATCAAGAACCTCTCTCTCTCCATCTTAAAGACACTCAATGACCTGGCTTTCACAGCCTTCTGCGGCAAAGAGTTCCATAGATTCACCACTGTCTGGCTGAAGAAATTCTTCCTCATCGGTTTTAAAGGATCATCCCTTTAATGACAAGCTCTTTATTCCGGGTTTCATTCTTGTGAACCTCCTCTGGGCCTTTTCCAAGGCCAGCACGTCCTTCCTTAGATACAGAGCCCAAAACCGCTGACAATATTCCAAATGGGATCTGACTAGAATGAATGGCATCCTATGAATGGCATTCTTCTGCACTGTGGGGATTCTATAAGATGTTATTTTGAGATAACTTTGTTTAGACTTTAGTGTAAATACTCTTGGGAGGGAGAATTTTTTTAAGACCAAGTCAGTAGCTAGTATAGCAGAGTAGCTCTTATAATGAATTAAATTCTCTCGTAGCAGAGCATTAAGACTGACAGTAAGTTTGACTGCAAAATTTTACCTTGCTGAAGGACTAGAGATAGTAGGACCCAAATAAAACAATTCAGCTCTTTGTCAGCAATGCTTGCTTTTTTGTACAAGTTTAGTCTTACAGGATACACAAACCTATTCTGGAATTTAAATAAACAGTGAGACAAATGCCATTAGCTTTTTTTGCTCTTGTTACAGAGGTGCAACAATTAATTAATTAGGTTGGGTGAGTCAGATCAAATGACCACTCATTAATAACACTAGACTGAAAATTTCCAGGACTCTGGGGAATGAGTGTCAATGTGGAATTGTCAAAGTTGCCAAGTTGTATAGGAGTGTTCAAATTGAAGATTAATTAATGTCATATGATTTCAATATTAAGTTAATACTGTAAGATTACATGCACATGCTGTACCAGCAGCACAGTGGCACAGTAGTTAGCACTACTGCCCCAGAGCGCCAAGGACCTGAGTTTGATTCCCTGTGGAGTTTGCATATTCTCCCCGTGTCTGTGTGGGTTTCATCTGGCTGCTCTGGTTTTCTCCCACAGTCCAAAGATGTGCAAAGGTTGATCAGCTATGTTAAATTGGCCAATAGGGGACTAGCAAGGTAAATGCAGAGATAGGGCCTGGGTGGGATTGTGATCAGTGCAGTCGCAATGAGCCAAATGGCCTTCTTCTGCACTGTCGTATTTGATGATTTTAAAAAAAAAAAAATCACAAATTTGGAGTTGCTTCCAAACTGGTTGTTACCAGGGTTCACCCTCCCTATGATGGCAAAGTTCCAACATAGTTACAAATAAACCCAGTTTAGTTTATTAGGGAAGTACACTTGCCCAACTACTGTGGCAGCACGATGGCACAGCAGTTAGCACTGCTGTCCCACAGCGCCAGGGACCCAGGTTCGATTCTGATGCCTGTGTGGAGTTTGCATGTTCTCCCTGTGTCTACGTGGGTTCCCCCTGGGTGCTCCAGTTTCCTCCCACAGTCTAATGACGTGCAGGTTGGGTGGATTGGCCATGTTAGATTGTGTCCAAGATTTATAGTTTAGAGGAATTAATGGGGTAAATATGTGCAATTATGGGGATAGGGCCTGGGTAAGATGCTGTGTCGGAGAGTCGGTGTGGGCAAGATGGACTGACTGGTTTCCTTCCTCACTGTAGGGTTTCCATGATTCTATTCCAAGACTCCATGTGCGAGTTGGGTTGATTGGCTATGCTAAATTGTCCCTTAGTGTCAGGGCTATTAATGGGTCTATGTGTTAGGTAGATTGTTGTGGGCTCGATGGGCCGAATGGCCTCTTTTTGTACTATAGGGATACTATAGTGAGATATTTGACGTGTGCAATAATAGCCTCAGTGGTTCATTGGCCATGCACACTGGTAACTGTAAACCTGAAGCAACAACATTTTATGCAAGCACTCGCCATCCTAATGAGCAGCATTGGAATCAGATATGGAGGACACGTCATTTCTATCTGGTTAGAGTTAGTTTCATCTGACGAAAGGAAAGAGAGCAGCGGCAGCGGCACCGCTGGCTGTTAGTCCATTCATTAATCACGTACAAAAGGGAGGCTGCCAGTCGTAATGAGAACACAATTAATGCCACTTTTGCCTACACAAGAGTGTGATTCCCCAGTTACCGCTTTCTTCAGGAACAGGACCCAGTGGTCATGCCTGCGCGCTGATGCGATTAGAACTCTCAAACGAAGCGCTGGGGTCAATGTGAAGGTGCATGTAGGAAGCTTCAATTAAAATGACAGCACCGTTGCTTTAGGGCGAGCAGTCTGCAGGAATCATTCATCACTGGAGTTTCGCTCGCGTGGATCCTGATGCGAGGCGCATCAAGCACAGAGAGTGAAATAGGTGTGTGTGTGTGTGTGTGTGTGTGTGTTTAATCTACTTAAATGGAATGCCTTATCCTCGTGGACCTGCAGCACGGTGCTGCTGCAATTGTAACATGGGACGCTGCCGGCTTTTCAAACCCTTCACGTTTCGATAAAACATCTGAACAGTTCTCTGGGAGCTTTGATCCCTCCGACAAATGTTTTGTTCCTGAGCCCCGCGTACCTGGAATCCAGGCACTGATGATGTGGAGATGCCGGCGCTGAACTGGGGTAAACACAGTCAGAAGTTTCACAATTTAAAGTCTAACAAGTTTTAGTGCTGTCAAATAAACTTGTTGACTTTAACCCGGTGTTGAGAGACTTCTTACTGTGTCAGTCAGTATCGTTCGCAAGTCAAATCCAGACCAGCAGTACAGAGTAGCACTGAAATTCAGATCAGCAAATATTTCCCTGCAGTAATATGTCCTGTTTGCATCGTGGCCGCTTTCCCCTAGTAGCTGGGAGCTTCCTTTCCCTCGCACAGTAAGTGGTGCGGCGGGTATATTGTCTCTGGCCATAAATCACAGAAATGTCTACACTTCCGATCCAGCTCTTCTGGAGAGAAAAATACTTCCCTATCCCAAATGGCCCAAGGCAGCTGCAAATTCCAAAGCAAGCTCCTTCCTGGAACTTCCTAACATTTGAGGGGAGAGAGGTTTCTACATTAAAACCTCATTTTGCTTTCAGTAAACACTTTTGAGTTGCAACAAGTACAAAAACACAAAAAAAAACATTTCTAACATCGACTATGCAAGAAGCATGTTTTAAACTGTTGTGCTCACTTTTCTGTGCAGTTGAAAAGGTGAAAATTAAACTCGGCCCTAAGAAACCATCTTTCCTGGAAAATGCATTTGCATTAGTTGGAAATAATTTTTAACTAATTCAATTTTTCTTCTACACGTTATTGATTATGCTCATTCCACCCATGGGAAGCATGTACCCCCTTTACCTGTACAGCATTAACATCAAATTAAAACTACTAAGCTTTTGGTCATCTGTCCAGATACTTTGTGACTCACTGTCAAATTGTGATTGATAATGTTCTTGCTTTTGGATATTGCTAAAGGCACTCTTTAAACTCAAGATGGTGCGGTTGTTGGATGCAAAGTACAGCTTCCTACACCACTTAAAAATAATTGCATGTCGTTCCCACCCAAGCTTATTCTTGAGCAAGACAAACCCAGAGAAAGATTTACCTCACTGATCATAAACCATTTTTTTTTTTTTAAATCAATTGTGAAAATGAGGAGGAAGAATACTGATCCCAAAAGCACAGAACTCCAGTAACAACTTAAATTAAAAAACTTAAGCACAGAAGATTAAAGTTACGCAGTTAAAATAGTCTTACAGTATAATCTCCCAAAAACCTGCTTTGTCAAAGGTACACCACTAAACAAATATTTTGGAAACAACATCCCGGATAAACTCTTAAACGTAAAGATCGAGTAATATTACCCAAATCAAGGAATTATTGTCATTTTAATAAAATTGCACCTCATGACTTCACAAACATTTCCACACCGATGTGGAATTCCAAAGGGATGTTTTTCTGTAAACTGTTCGTTGAAAATTTTGGGTAGGATTTTTCAGCTGCACTCACCCCAAAACTGGAAAATTCTACCCGAGGTCAACAAACTCTTGTATTGGTCCACCCCTCCATCCGCATCCCCTCCCCATCCCATCCGTTATGGTTCACGTGACAGGTGGAATGGGAAAATTCCCTCAGGCGATGCCTCTAGCATTACACCTAGTGACTGCCTCCAACTCAACTTTCACACCAGCTGACCCACAAGGGGATTGGTGTTCAGAACTCCACCTCCCAGCCACTAGACTCAGTTAGACATCCCTCCTTAAATATCTTTTACCCCTTTCACCTCTGGTGTTCTCACTTTGAACCTTAACTTATCCAAATATAAAAATCTTCCATGGGCTGGATCTTCTGGCCCTTCCTGTCTGCTTTTAACAAATCAAAGTAGGACCTAGAAAAACCCACACTCACTAAGAAGTCGCGAGATGTGATGTACTAAATGAGGGAGTGATTAATGGAATTCATACTCTGAATAAGTAATATTTATGACTCATGCCTTTCATTGTAAGTTGATTTATTAGCATCACAAGTAGGCTTACATTAACACTGCAATGAAATCATTGTGAAAATTCCCTAGTTGCCACACTCCAGTGTCTGTTTGGAATTTTCCAGTCACCAGAGGTGATCCATCTTTCCCATGCTCCTCCCCCAACCACACCCTCATCTCTCCCTCCCCCACTTCCGACTCCCTGGAGTGGCCTCCCCATTGGCAGGGTGGGCAAGCCACAGCTGTAGACCTTGATAGGACTGGAAGATTCCAACAGTGGAATATTTCTGCAGCCAGAAAACACATTGTGGTGGTTTGATTTGACCATGCTCTGAACTCCCTCATTAACCAGCAGGCCCACCACTGCTCCTCTGAAACAAGGCTTCCTCACTCACTGCTATCTGTTTTTTCAGGATGCATTGCTGAACAGTAATGATGCTGCACTCACTTTCAAAGATCAAGTAGTCTGTTTCTGGGTCGTCAGAGTAATTAATTAATGAAGCTGGAACTTTGCTTTGATTGCACAGCTAAAAGTGAAATATATCACAGTACCAACTTAAGGGTAGATATGCACATCTCCAGAAAATTAATCAGCAAAAGAAGGTGACCTGTGACCAAAGCAGATATCTGCCCTTTGATTTATTCTTCAGGGTAAAAAGGACAGCTATTGAGATAATTTGTTTAAGTGTGTGTTTAAATGTTAATTTAAATGTAATTGAGCTACCATAGTGCTGAGCTTTATTTTCCAATAGAAAATGGTCAACATTAAAAAAGGTTTCCCTAAGGGTGACACAGTGGTTAGCACTGCTGCCTCTCAGCGCCAGGAACCTGGGTTTGATTCCCAGCTGGGTTACAGTGTGTGGAGATTCTCCTCATGTCAGCATGGGATGCCCCGGTTTCCTCTCAGTCCCAAAGATGTTAGATGTGCTTTGGCCATGCTAAATTCTCCCTCGAGGTACCCAAACAGGAGCCAGAGTGTGGCGATTAGGGAATTTTCACAATGACTTCATTACAGTGTTAATGTAAGCCTACTTGCGACACTAATAAATAAACTTACAGCGACAGGCATAAGTCATAAATATTACTTGTTTAGAGTATGGATTCTATTAATCACTCCCTCATTAAGTACATCACATCTTGCAACATGCTTAGGGCGTGTGGGTTTGGATGTTATTTCTAAGTCCTACTTTGATTTGATTTGGTAAAAGCAGACTATAATAAGTTGGTGTTTCCTTAATGTGGAGCTACTTAAGTGTATTTAGGTCGGATCAATCACTGTTAAATGTGAAGGTGTAATTTAATGCTTCTGATTAAATCACACAGTTGGGAAAGAAAAAATATCAAAGCAACCATATCAAATAACTTGTCTGTTAAAAGTAGGAAGTTGATTCACATTTCAGCTTCTGTCGCAACCCCATATGACCAGATCAGCAAGCAATTAATGTTGTATAGGGAAACTCAACCCCATTTTAAAATTAAAAAGATACCTTTCTAAATATTGCTTACGAGAGCTGCAGTCAGATTCTATTGTGTACAACAGTTCAACTTGTCACTGTATGTTCCCCCACCACCAGGGACATTCCTACCTTTTGCTTCCCGTCATGCATCCTTGGGTAGCATACCCCTGTGGATCCGAATTCCTTTGCCTCTGCTACCTGTCTTGTGGCAGAATTCTGCTTTGAAAACAGAATGCAGCTTGATGGAGCGCAATTCACAATTAAAAAAAATAAGAAAGATTTGATTTTTCTGTGGGATGAATCATCTTCTCAGCCAGGGAAATAACATTAACATAAGTTTATTTTAAAGTCAACAGATGAAAATTGGTTTATTTATTAGGGACACAAATAGGCTTACATTAACACTGCAATGAAGTTACTATGAAAATCCCCTAGTCTCCACGCTCTGGCACCTATTTGGGTACACTGAGGGAGAATTTAGCACCTAACCAGCACGTCTTTCGGAAGAAACCCACACAGACGTGGGGAGAACATGCAATCTCCACACAGACAGTAACCCAAGCCAGCAATAGCACCCAGCTCCCTGGCACTATGAGGTAGCAGCATTAACCACTGTGCCACTGTCAGTTCCACCCAACACTTCTGTCGTCATTGAATATAAGACCTTGGGTCAACACTAACTGTAGGCATCCATCATAAATGCTAATTGAAAGCATTGTAGAAAGAAAGGCAATGTATATTTAATGCTCCAGACTTGCTGTGATGAGCAATAATGGATACAGCAACTATTTCATTAATATGTAAAGCATCTGAACATTTCTTAACTCGCCTGCAAAGTACTTGCTTCCTCGCTTTTTTCTCCTGTCAGTCTGCATTACCTTTGCATTGCTTTCAGTCTGGAATAAATCTTGTTTGTTAAAATTGTAAGACAAATCTGTTATGCATTCCCTGCATGTTCCAGCAGCACCTGAAGAAAACAAATTGTTCATGTTTAAGGATGGCATTTTTTTAATGTGCCATCACGCAAAGGGAGATGCTGGTGTAGTGGTAACGTCCAGCCCTCTAAATGAATTGTTTTGGGGATGTGGGTTCAAATCCCACCACCACAGCCAATGGACTTTCAACTCACTGAATGAAAGGAAGAGGTGGAATGGAAAGCTACTATCAGTAATGGTGATCAAATAAAAATCCATCTGGTTCACTAACACCCCCTTTCCAGAAAGAAAATCTGCCGTCCCTTACTTGGTCTGACCTACACGTGATGTAGGCAGCACAGTAGTTAGCACAGCTGCCTCACAGCGCCAAGGACCCAGGTTCAATTTCAGCCTTGGGTGTTCAAGTGCGTTTCCTCCAGGTGCTCTGGTTTCCTCCCACAGTCCAAAGACATGCGGGTTAGGTGGATTGGCCACTCTAAATTGCTCCTTAGTGTCTCAAGATGGGTAGGTTAGGGGGATTAGCAGGGTAAATGTATGGGATTAAGGATGGAGGAGGGGGGCTTGGGGTAAGACACTGTCAGAGAGTTGATGCAGATGATGGGCTGAATGGTCTCTACCTCACTATAGGGAATCAGAATCCTAGAGTACATCGAGTCCGCACTGATCATAATCTCACCCAGGTCCTATCCCCCATAACCCCATGCATTCACTCTAGTTGGGGTCCCCCTGACACTAAGGGACTCATCAATACGGCCAATCCATCTAACCAGCATATCTTTGGACTCAGAGTGGAAGCTCATGCAGGCACAGGGAGAATGTGCAAACCATACACAGACAACGACCCAAGCTGGGAATCGAACCCGAGTCCCTGGCACCGTGAGGCAGCAGTCCTAACCACTGTGTCACCATGCTGCCCACAATGCCAGAGTCTATGACTCCATGACTCAGAAATGACCTAGCAAGTCATCCAGTTCGAGGGCAGTCTGCAATGGGCAACAAAAGCTGGCCTTGCCAGCAATGCCCACATCCGATGAATGAAAAGCAAACAGCTCAAAATGTTTCAGATTCTAATCAGCATGCTGTGCGTTGCCAGCTTTTTAATCCCCATTTCCAGCACTAAGTTATTCTTTTTACTTCTGGCCAAAGAGCTGACTGCAAATCTTGCCCCTCTAATAGAACATACTTAGGCTTGTGACACATAATGCAAAGCTTTGCCCGAGGTTCAATTCCTTATCTTTTAATAAGCATAAGATGCTCTTCTCACTAACGAGCTGCTGAAGCCTTAAGCTCCATTTACATGAGGAAGTGCACTGATGTTCCGATCAATGCCATTAACTCACTCCATTACAGCTTCCTGCCTATTAAAACAGCAAGCACTCGAGAGGTGAAAATACAATTACTCAATGATAGACGCACCATCCACCACGTACACTTCACCTGATCCATTGAGAAAAGCTATTTCCTCCTCTGGACACATGCAGGGTGGGGAGGGAGGTGGGCCTCCAGTACTGTCCACAGAGGGTGAACTATGTCATAGCACCTTTTGTGCCCCTAACATCCCAATTCCCCCGACTGATTAGCTCAGACAGTTAGAATAATAACCCAGTGATGTTACCACTGCACCACCACTTCCCCGTGAGTGATGGCACATAAAAAAAAAACACCATTCTTAAACATCAACAAATTTTTTTAAGGTGCTGCTGGAACATGGTGGGAGTGCATAACAGATTTATCTTACAATTTTAACAAGCAAGACTTTTGCATTAAACAGCGAGAATAGAAGCAGGAGTGGGCTTTTCAGATGTTCAAGTCTGGTCCTCCATTCAACATGACCATGATTGACCCTCTACAGCAGTGCCATATGCTCTCCACACCTCTTCATGCCTTTAGGGTGGAATTTTCCCATATTTTTTCAAAGCGATGATCCCGGCAAGAAAATTGGGACAATCCCCCACATTCAACTCCCTATCAGGCAGGAGTCAGACATTTCACAAGAGGTTAAGATGAGTATTGCTCTGTCCTCATTGCCGGTGGGTAATGTAACCACTATCGCCATCTGAATGTCAGACCCCAAGGTGGGGGAGGTCTTCACATCCATTCACATGTGGACATCACCAAAGAGTCAATGAGGATGTCCCTAGGCTTGCACCCATGCAGGCCCAGGCCAGGTCATGTGGTCTTTCTCCCTTTCCCTACCTACCAGTGCACAGCACCACCTTCCTCAACATCTTGTTCACACAGGGAGATGTGGTTCTCCATCTCCCCCTCCTGCATTGCCAGATTCTGTGCTATAGTGCAGTTCACCCTCTGGGGGCAGTACTGGATGGCTGCCACCCCATCCACTGCCAATGTTCCAGGCACTGGAACCCACATTCTGAGCAGTCCGACCTCCTACTCAAATCCCTGACAGCCAGGTCTCCATAACCAGTAGCCTTGAACTTGCAGACAGCTCACACTCTCTGGCTTCACAGCACTGCCTGAGTTTGGCCTTCCATTTTCACTGCACTCATGTTCCCTGCCCTATGAGGGCTTTTAGCCCTCTTGAGGCTAGGCACCACTTCTTGCCAGAGTCCAGACAGCCTGGCATCTCATGGGACTACACACATGGACCACAGTCTTCCCCTGTGCTGAGCCTGTATATTCATCACTTTCCAGCTGCCAATGTAGAACAGTAATCCCTTGGCAGTAATATCACCACAAACCCAACAAGAACGACATGGGAAATGATGCTTGCAAACCAGCCACCAGACCCATTTAAACCAAGATGCTCACAGCCACAAAGGATACTCCACTAGTTACATACCCTCCCACGCTGAGAAAGACCCATTTATTCCACCTCTGTTTTCTATATGACAGCCAGTTTTCAATCCATGCTAACAAATTCCTCCATGGACTTTTACTTTATGCAGCACCTTGTCAAATGTCTTTAGGAAATCTAAATACACTAAATCTACAAGTGTCCCTCTATCTATTCTCCCTGTTACACCCTGAATGAGTTCGAGCAAATTTGTCAAACCCGATTTACTTTTCATAAAACTACATTGGCTAGGTTTTATTACGTTCAGCTTTCTAAATGATTAGCTATTTCCTCTTAGATTATTGGCTCCAGCATCTTGCCAATGTTAGATGTAAAAACTATTAAACTAACTGGCTTATAGTTCCCTGCCTTCTGCCTTTCTCCCCTTTTGAACGAGGGAGTCACATTGACTGTTTTCCAAGTCCCTGGTACCCTCCTGGAATCTAGCGACTTATGAAAAATTAGAATCAATAGGTGCACTGTCATTGAAACCCTAATGAGCAGTTCATCAGGTCCTACGACTTGTCTGCCTTTAATCCCCTTGTGTTTCTCCAATAGTCTATCCCTTATGATTAGGATTTTCGCATATTCTACCATGTTATTTGAAATCATTTGACCCTTTGAAACAAGGATAATCCAATATCCAGTATATACACCTGATAATTTACTATCATAATCAGAATCAAATTATCCCTAGAACCACAGAATCCTTACAGCGCAGAAGGAGGTCATTTGACCCATTGGGTTAGCCCCAACTCTCTGAAAGAGTATCTTATTTAGGACTAGCCCCCTCCCCTTAACACACACACACACGCCATGGCTAATCCACTTAATCTTTTCCTAAAAATTAATTTGTGGGACCCGGGCATCACTGGCAGGCCAGCATTTATTGCCCATCCCTAGTTGTCTGAAGACAGTTGAGAGTCAACCACATTACTGTGGATCTGGAGTCACATGTGGGCCAGGCCAGGTAAGGAAGACAGATTTCCTTCCCTAAAGGACATTAGTGAACCAGGTGGGTTTTTCTGACAATTGACAATACTTAATTCCAGATTTTTTTATTGAATGCAAATTCTACCATCTGCTGTGTTGGGGTTCAAACCTAAGTTCCCAGAACAGTAGTTGAGTTTCTGGATTAATAGTCCAGCGCTAATACCACTAGGCCATTGCCTCCCCTTAAACAACTACACAAGTTTGGACACTAAGGGACAGTTTAGCATAGCCAATCCACCTAATCCGCACACTTTGGATATTGAAAGATATTTTTGTGTACTTCAGTCTCTCATTGCTCAGTGTCTGACTGCTATATTTTCCTGCAGGTTTGGAGACTAATTATACTGTACATACTGTCGATTACAAGAAACTGAATGAAGCTGAGTTATTCTATCAGTTCTCATACTGCTACCTGTGAAGGGACAATAGACATCATTGCAAATAGAGGTGAATGGTGGTGGTGATGGTGATGGGTCCCAACACTAAAATAAATAATCCAGAGACTCAGGCTAATGATCTGACATCATGGGTTCAAATCCCAATAGCACCTTGTGGAATTTAAAGTCAATTAATAAATATCTGGAAACTGAAAGCTCACCTTGATAATGGTGACAGTGGAATTATCATTGATTGTTGTAAAAAGCTTATTTGGTTCATTAATGTCCTTTAGAGAAGGAAGTCTGCTGTCTTCTTATCCAGTCTGGCCTCTTTAATGACTCCAGAGTCACAGCATATCAGGCCACTCAGTTCAGGGGCAATTAGAAATGGGTAATAGTTGTTGACCTTGCCAATGATACTCACGTCCCATTTAAAAAAAAAAAAAATGGCAATTTTCCAGGTCTGGTTTGGACACAATACTGGATGGTGACCATTGGAATCTGATGGTACATTGAGTTGGCTGAACACATGCCAATACTCTCAATTTACGCTCCAATATGACAGATATTTCATGGGTCTTGCTATTAGAGAAACATTCCCCATTGAATCCAAACCCCAGCACTAAGTTGTTGCTCTCAGGAGGGAGGAATCAAAGGAAGAGCAGCAATTTGGATTTCTGTAGTCTCTAACAAAATAGCCAAAGGCATCTTTCAGGAGCATTATAAAACAAAAGGGTGGCACAGGGGCACAGCAGTTAGCATTGCTGCCTCACAGCGCCAGGGGTCCAGGTTCAATTCCAGCCTTGGGTTATTATCTGTGTGGAATTTGCATGTTCTCCCTGTGTCTTCATGGTTTTCCTTCATGTGTTCTGGTTTCCTCCCACAGTCCAAAGATGTGTAAGTTAGGTGGATTGGCCAGGCTATATTGCTCCTTAGTGTTAAAGGGTAAATACATAGGGTTACAGGATAGGGCCTGGGTGGGATTGTTGTTGGTGCAACCTCGATGGGCTGAATGGCCTCTTTCTGCACTGTAAGGATTCTGTGACAATCTGACACTGGGACACATCAGGTAATATCAGGGCAGAAAGCCGGAAGTGCTCTCAGAAAGATAGCCTTTGTGGCATGGCCTAAAGGTGGAGCATCATGTGGAGCAGCAGAGATGCAAAGGAAGAGAATTCCAGAGTGTGGGGTCTTGACAGCTGATGCTACAGCCATGCTATCAAGAAAGATCAAAATTGGGGATGCTCAAGATGCCAGAGTTAGAGGAGCATCGATATCTCAAAGAGTTGTGGAACTGGAGGAGATAGGAGAGGGTGAAACCATGCTGGATTTGAGAATGAGAATGAAAACATTAAAAGCTGAGATTCTTTCATCAGAAGCACTGGGATGATGGGTGAACGCGAGTTATGTCTCCAGAAATGATGTGGGCAGCTTAGCAGTAAGCTGTATCCTCAAGCTTACAAAGGGTAGAATGTGGGAGGCTGACTGGAGGGTGTGCTGGAAAAATAAAATAGGTGAAAATTGGACAGAGAAAAAGAACCAAAAAGCTTTGGTCTTTGGACTTAGCACTTATCTGGTCTTAATGGGTATGTGCTTTCAGAATGTATTGTTGAATGGATGAGTGCTCTGACAGTGAGCAAAAGAAATCAACCACTTTTCTTTGTAAGTACAGCATTACGGATGTATTAAGAGCACCAGTGTGAACAAAGGGGTTACTTTCAACACTGCCGAGCAGTCAAGACACAACTGTAAAGGGATCATTTATTTCAGAAGGGGCAAAGGAGTATGCTGAGCTTAGGCAAAGAGCTTAGGCAAATGATGCTGTGTTTGGAGGTGGCGAGAATGGGAGGAGGTTGGGGGAGGAGAGATAGACGGGGAGGTAAGGCAGGGGAGCAGTGGAGGGATCAGGAGTTGGGTTGAGGGGGGGCAAAGAGGTGGAGAGGTGAGTACAAAAAGGGTTCATAGAATCCCTACAGTGCAAAAGGAGGCCATTTGCCTCATCGAGTCTGCACTGATCATATTCCCACCCAGGCCGTATTCCTACATGGTTACTCTGCTAATCCACTGACACTAGAGTCAATTTAGCATTGTCAATCTAACCCACACATCTTTAGAGTATGGGAGGAAACCAGAGAACCTGGAGGAAACCCATGCAGACATGGGGAGAATATGCAAATTCCACACAATGATTCAAAACTGGAATTGAACCCAGATCCCTGTTGCTTTGATACCAATTACCTATGACAGCGCACAGATGGGCAAGCAGAACAGACAGTCAAGTGAGAGATAGAATTTAATACAAAGATTTGTGAGATTTGGTAGAAGCGATGACAAGAGGCAAATATAGTTTTTGGCACTGTTCTAAAAATTGTGGAGGGATGGGGAAGTCGGGAATTCACATTCATGAGCCTTTGAAGATTCCGGACATATTGAGGGAGAAGGAAATAAAATCTTGAACTGCCAATAGAGGTTACAAAAGAGGGAAATGTGCGTCCACATTCTGGTCACTGCACCTTAGGAAGGATGTGGGAGAGATTTACCAGAATGCTGCCGGGTACGAGGGAAGTTCGGTATGAGGTTAAATTGGAGAACTGTGTTGTTCTCCTTTGGTCAAAAGAGGTCAAGAAGGGAACGGATAGAGGTGTATAAGACTGACAGATTTGATTTATTATTATTGCATATATTGTATACAGTGAAAAGTATTGGCCTGATTTAGAAACCAGAGAACCATAGAAACCCTACAGCACAGAAGGAGCCTATTTGGCCCATCGAGTTTGCACTGTCCAGAATCCCACCTAAGCCCTACCCCATATCCCTTCATATTTACCAACTAATCCCTCTAACGTAGGCATCTCAGGACTCTAAGGGACAATTTTAGCATGGCCAATCAACCTAACCCACACAGCTTTGGACTGTGGGAGAAAACCAGAGCACCCAGAGGAAACCCATACTTACATGAGGAGAATGTGCAAATTTCACACAGACAGTGACCCAAGCTGGGAATCGAAACCAGGTCCCTGGAGCTGTGAAGCAGCAGTGCTAACCACCATGCTACACTAAAAAAATTTCACCCAAAAAATTCCTATGTCGCATGAAGACAGGAGTAACTCCTGCTGTTATCTTTTAGCAGGATTTTCAGAATGATTCTCCCACATACCAAGCATTGTGGAGTGCCTGAGTGGGATTCCCTCCGAAAATCTGTGGGTGAACCTATTTCTACTGAAGAGGCCAGCAGCATAGAGCCGCTCCACATGTGCCGATCTGTCACAGCAGAGATCGGTGCATGCTCAGTGACTCCGCACTGCTGGCCTCCCAATCACTGGCTAGCCATGGGACCCTGCATCATTGAACTTCCAACAGCCCCACACCCTGATTGCTGGCCTTTGGGACCTCTCTGGGCCAGCCCCAATCTCCCTCCCTCACTGTCTTGATGCCATCCCCCATCCCCAAACCCAATGGTCAGCCCCAATAATCAACTTCCCTCTCTCTGTCTGCAATCACAGCAGCAGGAACCCCCACTGATCGGCCTCTACTAGGCCCTCCTCCTCTGGCCTCCATCCCCTTGTTACTGCTCGATGCCCTTTGGGCGTTGCCAATTTGCCTCTTGGGAAATGCCAGGATGGCATTGCCAGGCTGATACTACTTAGGGGGACCTCCCCTCTTGCCCCTGGCCTCCTAGGTGTGTCTCAATGGCCTCTTTTCATTCCAGCTGCCTATTCCCCGTTAGTGGGGAGCAGTTGTAAACCCCGCTGGAGTGAACCATTCCTGGCAAGAGGGAAGCAGCCAGTGGGCACAGGGACTCAGTTCTGGGCCAGCTAATCAGATGTAAATTGCAATTATACTATGGAAATTAGTTCCATGTCAATTTCCGGCACTATAGCAATGTACTTTCACAACTCTGTTGAACAGCTCAACAGGGAGTAAGGTAACCTGTTGAGCTAAAAGCTGGCATTGGTATTAATTGCTTTAATATGCAGATCACACATTTAAAATTCTTAGGAAAAATGTTATTCCAAATCGTATTTTCACTGCCATCTTTAGTGTCTCCCCAATTAGCACTTGTATTTATGAACTGGAATTATCTTCTTATAAAGTGTTTAGCTCCTTGCAGGGTAAAAATTTTGAATCTCGAGCAAATATTGAAGAGGTGTTTTTCCAGGAATTGCTAATGGGATTATCCCCACAGATAAAGAAAAGCAGCAAAATGTTGCTCCTCCTGCTTTGACATCACACACATTTAGCACATTCACCAAAACATGAGTTACAGACAAACAAAAAACAGGAAAAAACCTCCAAAGCACAAGGAACATATGTTCAGATTTGCACCACACCATTTCTGTGACATTAATCAATGTCACATTCTGTGAAAGAAGGTAGTTCGTCATTGGAAAGCCAAGGAACAGTTTCCACTCTATCCACAGTTGCTTTTGTTTAACATGAGCGTCAGAGAAAGCTGATAACAAGCGCAAATTCGCTGCGGGCACATCATAAGCATGAGGCACGGTTAGACCCAAAGCCCATAGGATCCCATCAGAGCTCAGTGCCCCTCACTGGGATAGATTGTCTAAGGGTGATGGAATTGTGTCGTTAGCTTGCACGCACCTAACTGCCAGGGGGCATCGTACCCTACAAAAAGGAATATTGCGACTAAATAAAAATGGACTTCATACATATTCATACAAGATAAAAGCCAAATACCGTGGACGTGGGAAATCCAAAACAAAAGCAGCAAATTCTGGATGAACTCAGCAGGTCTGGCAGTATCGTGGATTTACTATCAAATAAATCGGTTGGATTTAAAATTGGTGTTGTCAAACTTTACTGAGTTTAGCCCAGTCCAACGCCAGCATCTCTACATAGTGTCTGTGGGGAAAGACATGGAATTAAGTAATACAGACTCCAAGCATTCATTCTGTTTCTCTCTCCACACATACTGTTGCATTTATCCAGCATTTTCTCTTTTCATTCCACATTTATCATATGGGAATGTGCTAAGGTTTTGGTGATAGGTTATCACAAAGTAAAAACTTGCATTTGTGTGAAACATTTTATGACCTCAGGACATCCAAGAGTTCTCTCCAGCCAAATCATTTTGAAGTGTAGACGTTGTTGTAATGCAAGAAATCCAGCAACCAATTTACACACAGCAAACTCCTACACTGTGTGGTCATAGTCAAATCATATGCTTTTGGTGATATTGGTTGAAGGATAGCTTTTTGCCAGCATACGATCATCTGATTTCTCTTGAACCTATAAAATATTTTAGTGTCACAACCAATAACTCACTGACTCTTCTTCAATATAATGCTGTGGAGTCATTTGCAGCATAATGGCATAGTGATGAGCATTGCTGCCTCACAGCGCCAGGGGCCTGGGTTCGATTCCTGGCTTGAGTCACTGTGTGGAGTCTGCACATTCTCCCTGTGTTTGCATAGGTTTTTCTCAGGGCGCTCTGGTTTCATCCCACAGTCCTAAAGATGTGCTGGTTAGGTGCTTTGGCCATGCTAAATTCTCCCTCGGTGTACCTGAACAAGTGCCAGAATGTGGTGACAGGGGGATTTTCGCAGTAACTTCACTAGTGTTAATGCAAGTCTACTTATGACACTAATAAATAAACTTAAACACAGAGATAATAAGATTACAGCGAGATAAAACCATTTTGCCCATTGAGTGTGATCTGCTATTCGATCTGATCATGGTTGACCCCATTGTGGCTTTAACTCCACTTTCCTGCTTGTTCCTCATTAGCTCACTTGTTGATCAAAAAATTTGTCTAACTCAACCTTGAGTATATTCAATGACCCAGCCTCCACTTCCTTCCATGGGAGAAAAATCCAGGAACCCTTTGATAAAATATGTTCTTCTTCCTCTCCATCTTGAATGGGAGTGTCCTTAATGCTAAACTCTCCATCATAATTCCAGATTTCCCCAAGAGAGGAAACATCTTTCTAACATCTATGGTTTCAAATTCCTTCAGATTCTTCTAAGTTTCAATAACATCACTTTTCATCCTTCTAAATTCCAGTCTTCCCTCATTAGCGAGAGGGCAACTGCAATCTAGGTTCATGTGAAAGATGGCAATTTCAGCATTGCCTTGGTGCTGCACTGGAGTGTTAACCTAGATTAAGTGCTCCAAGCTCAAGAAGCATAGAACTTAAGCCCATAACCTTCAGGTGCAGGGCATCAGACAGGACAGAGAGATTTAACAATTTTTAAGAGCAAAGGGGAAGTCTGTGACTGAGTGGAGTACAAGACAGTTTCAGAACAGAGAAGAATGATGAAGGGACTGGCAATGGGACAAGTAAAGAAATAAAAGATAGATCCAGAGGAAGAGAAAATGGTTAAAGTGCATCAGCAGAAGAGAGGTGGCAAGGAAATTTGGAAGAGAGGCAGAAATGTGACAGAGAACTGTCACTGAAGCCTAGGATTGAGGAATAGACCCTCTACTGTGTATCAACAGGAGATCCCCAGCCCAAACATCAGCTCATTGCTCCTCCCTTCTCTCCAGCTCTGGGTAACAATCCACTGTCAGAAAATGGAATTAGTTGTTAACTTTAGAATCCCCACAGTACAGAGGGGCAGGGGGGGGTGGTATTTGGCCCATCGAGCTTTATCAAAAAACAATTCCACCCAGACGCTATCCCAGCAACTCCACTTATTTACCCTACTAATCCCTCTGGCACTAAGAGCGTATCCTTGGAGTATGGGACGAAACCCATGCAGACATGGGGAGAGAATGTGCAAACTCCACAGGGACAGTCAGCCAAGGTTGAAATTGAACCCAGATCCGTGCAGTTGAGAGACAACAGTGCTAACCACTATCGTTAAGATGCAAAGTGATTAACTTATTTCAAGCACAGTTTCCGTGAGGTAGTTAACATCTCCTGCCATCTCCATTTTAGAGTGGAGATTACATTAATTTAAATAAATGATATGAAAAAGGTAACCAAATTGATAACACAGCAAGTATTGTAATTTCTAAAACATTTAAAAAGGTATAAATAAGTGTTTATATACTTGTTAGATGTATTTAAAATTACTAAATTATTCACTGCTTAATTGTTAATTGCAACTGATTCAAAAATTACACAGATCATCATTAGTTCTTTTATTTTTCAAGCATGCAGTTACAGGAACGATGATTCGGATGAAAATTACATCTGCCTGTTCGACATTAGTTTAAGTATAAATTTGTGTTAATTAAAAAAGGTTATTGAGAACTAAATGTGCAACATAAAATCCTTCACAACTACTTCCACCAGGTCCAGAAATACCCATTAGAAATATTGAAATATGAAGGAGATGTTGAGGAATTATTACTGCAGTGATTCTGTGATGGGCAAACATTTGAATTTTCTTTTAATCAAATATTCCGCTCAGGCAAGTATGTTTGCTGGCCTCCTTACACAAACCTTATGACATGAAGGTTTGTAAAGTTTAGATTTAATTGAAGATCACAGGGATTAGCAGAGATACGTTTAAAGAAGTTAGCTGTGTGCACGAGAATGTTGGGGGTTTGGGGAAAGGTGGGTGGTGTGGAATACAAGTGTTTGCCGATAGCTCACCAAATGGCCTGTTTCTGTGCTAAGGAATTCTAGTTAATGTGGTTGCTGATTGGGAAAGGCAGCTCACGAGAGAGGTAGACACTGCAGAAGCTAACTGACCCTATCAGTAAGGGGTCTCATTCATTCTGAGCTCCAGCACCTTACCCAGCACTATCATTCTATAGCATTGAATACTAAAGTGATTACTGCTCGAGCATTCAAAAGGGACAGTTGGCTTTCGAGAATGTATCGTGCATTCATTTCTTAGGGTTAAGCAAAACAAAATCCTGCATTTTAGTTTCTTCCTGATGCCAAAAGTTCCATTTGTTCTTTATACTTTGTGACTATAACATCTGAGGACAAAAAAAAATAACAGCGTCATAGAGGCTTACAGCATGGAAACAGGCCCTTTGGCCCAAATTGTCCATGCTGTCCTTTTTATTTATCCAATAAGCTAACGTGAATTGCCTGCATTTGGCCATATCCTTCTATACCCATCTCACCCACGTAACTGTCTAAATGCTTTGTTAAAAAAAAAAATTGTACTTGCCTCTGCTACTACTTCTGGCAGCTTGCTCTAGACACACACCACCCTCTACGTGAAAAATGTCCCTCTGGCCCCTTTGTATCTCTCCTCTTAAACCTATCCCTCTAGTTTTAGGCTCCCCTACCTTTGAGAAAAAATATTGACTTACATCAGTGTACCTTGGATTTTATTTGTAACACAGAATCAAGGAATAATAGATTAAAATTTTTGAAAAAGATTTTAGAGGCTGATGAATAATAAGGAATTGTCTGATTATTTCTTCTTATCGATAAGTGAATGTGAACACTTTATTGATTATAAATGAATGTGTGAACATTTTACATCTGTTTCCTTGCCTGGCTCATAGACCATGTAAACATTAAGGAGTCAGTCAATCAGCAGCTGTATTCTGGGATGGTACAGTGGTTAGCACTGCTGCCTCAACGCCAGGGACCAGGGTTCAAGGTTCAATTCCCAGCTTGGATCGTTGTCTGCATGTTCTCCCCATATTTGCATAGGTCTGCTCTGTTTTTCTCCCATATCTGAAAGATGTGCTGGTTTGGTGCATTGGCCATGCTAAATTCTATTCCCACCTGCCCCCACAAACAGGGCTGGAGTGTGACGACTGGGGGGGATTTTCACAGTAACTTCATTGCACTGTTAATGTAATCCTACTTGTGACAGTAATCAATAAACTTTATTTTACTGACGGTACTCAGTCCAAATTGACATTGGCGGTCAAAGGGGAGGGTGCAGGAGAAGCATCATTGAATCAGCAATAATTTGCTGTAAGCTTCATTGCTAAAAGCCCATCCACCAAGGAGATAAGGATATGTCAATCCCCATTTTGCCTTCAAGATGTCAGAAAGCATTGTGTGCAGTAATTATTTACAGGTCAGTCTGGCTAAAAGCTGATTCATAAAAGGGAAGAGCCTGCTGATGGGAAAAAAAAATCAAGAGAATGAAATTGCCTTTGATCAACCGTGTGCGTTTTAGAGAAATGAGTT
The DNA here is from genome assembly GCA_024679065.1 of Sphyrna mokarran. Lineage (NCBI taxonomy): Eukaryota > Metazoa > Chordata > Chondrichthyes > Carcharhiniformes > Carcharhinidae > Sphyrna > Sphyrna mokarran. The sequence continues at coordinate 12,505,496 of JAGIQG010000024.1, read as the reverse complement.
TCAGGCAGTTTTTTTTGCACAATATCTTTGCTGTTCTTTAGAATTTTGTGCTTCAAGTGGAAACACAGTGAAGGCATTGATTGAGACTTTGTCAGAGAGAAATCTCAGTCATCAGATTTCACAAGGAGGTAGGCATTATGATCAGCTTTGGAACACGCAGTGGAAATTATCTATAGCTCGGCTGCTGATCACTCAATTACCAGCCAGTCATTGCAAACATTTCTTCATGTAGCAATCTGTGTGCAACAGGAGATGAGGCAATCTAATTGAAATCGTGATACACAAACTAAACAGCTTAACGGCCACAAATGACCCACAAGACTTTTATTGATGAATCTTCACTTATCTCTATCGTTAGCAAGAAGGCCAAATAGTTTAATGATCCTCTGGAAGGTGTGTAATGCATGTTGAATAGTTTGATGGAGTTTTGACAGATTCAAGAGTCCTGGTAAACTCAACATACTCAATAAAGTAGGTCCAGCAGTCAATAAGAAGAGATCGTGGTATGCTCAGATCACAATTCAAAACATTTGTATGGTATTCCAGCATTGTGGCCTGTCACGGGGTTATTTTTAAAGGTCTGAATTATGAGGAGAGATTAGAAAAGCTAAGTGGCACAATATTTAGCACTGCTGCCTCACAGCGCCAGGAACCCGAGTTCGATTCCGGGCTTGGGTCACTGTGTGGAGTTTGCATGTTCTCCCTGTGTCTGTGTGCGTTTCCTCCAGGTGCTCCGGTTCCCTCATACAGTTCGAAAGACATGCTAGTTAGTTGTATTGGCCATGCAAATTCTCCCTGTGCCTGAACAGATTTTCACAGTAGCTTCATTGCAATGTCAACGTAAGTCTACTTGCGACACTGATAAATAAACGTTTAAATTTTGAATAGAAACAGGGTGGGTGGATGGGAGGGAGGGTTCATCTAATGGTCAACCCAGGATGCTTACAGGACTGGCAAAAAAGGTAACTAACTGAGGAAACTATTTTAAAATTGAACAAAAAGACACAGGTACAAATTGGGGAAAGAAATTTAGGACCAACATGTAGTCCTTCAGACCAAATGAGATGAATATATGCAATGAATTCCCAGTTAAAGATGAGGATCATGAGCAAACTACAAGGGGCTGAGCAAATATTCCTGCTTTTTAACAGGTCACAAGGAAACATCCCAAGATACTACCCCCAGTAGAACAAACAGTTAAGCTAGAAAGGAGTGATAAGGAAAGGTGAGTATAAGCTCCGTCAATAGGAGTTTTGAAAAGCTTATTAAAAAGCCCCAGAGAAAGGTGGACACATTTGAGAGTATGAGCACTTCGTAATGAAGAGAAAAAGAAATGCAAGGATGACATATAGTGGCAGTACTAGAGGGCACAGCCTCAAGAGGGGATGGGGGCAGTTTAGATCAGAATTGAGGAGGAACTTCTTCACTCAGAAAAGGTGGTGAATCTTTGCCAGTCGAAGTGGTGGAGGCTACCTCGCTGAATATATTTGAGTCACAGGTAGATAGATTTCTAACAAGCAAGAGAATTAAGGGTTATGGGGATAAAGCGGGGAAGTGGAACTGATCCACTTCAGATCGGCCATGATCTTATTGAAATGGCGGGGCAGACTCGAGGGGAAATAGGGCCTACTCCTGCTCCTTTTTCTTATGTTCAGTGGTTAGCACTGCTGCCTCAGTGCCAGGTTCAATTCCAGCCTCGGGTCACTGTCTGTGGATTTTGCACATTCTTCCTGTGTCTGCACGGGTTTCCTCTGGATGATCAGGTTTCCTCTCAGTCCAAAGATGTGAAGGTTAGGTTGATGGGCCATAATGAATTGCCCCTTACTGTCAGGAGGACTAGGAGGGTAAATATGTGGGGGTAAAGCCTAAGTGAGATTGTTGTTGTTGGTGCAGGCTCAATGAATTGAACAGCCACATTCTGCACTGTAGGGATTCTATAAGGAAAGCGAAATAGGCCCAAAAGAAATCCTGCTGCTAAAGGCAGTCTTTTGAAATGTTGGTGATAAATGCCCTAGACAGATAATTCTTCAAACTGAAGAGTTTTCAGAGAAAGTTGCAGAAATTGGCTAAGCAACTTCAAAACATGGTGAACTTCACACATGATAAACAGTTACACATCAGAGCAAAAGAAAGTCATTTGAAGAACAAACAGTTATGTATTTGTAAACCAAATGAGACAAACAAATCCACCCCAATGCTTGGTTCTGGAATGCAATTTTTTTTGCATTACAAAATGTTATTCACTGTATAATAATATCCAACACAAATCATTAAACTACAGTGATGCGAATGCCGATCGCACGAGACTATGTATAAAAATACAATATTTAGACATCTCACTCTGCATGAATCTCTGTACATAAAAATAAAACTCAATACTTTTCTCAGTAGGAAATGAAACCTTTGTAGCATGTTGGATACCACTCAGTGGATCTTAATGAAGTCTGTGTGGTTTTAAATAGGTTAACTACAAGAAATGTCTACATATACTTAATGAAGGGTTCAAGCAAGGGGTTGCCTCCATGCTTGCTCATGCACAAGTCTCAGTCCAACACTAGAATGACCAAAGTGCAGGTCATGTATTTCTCTTGTGTCACTGAGTGGGTGGTACTGGACTCAGTCTCATATTAACCCTATATGTGCCAGATCTTTATACTACAAAACCCTTCAAGTAGCTGAGTTAACATCATGGGTACCGTTCAAAATAATTTGAGTACTGCTGGTATTGGCTGGTAAGCCGACTTGACTGCTAAAGCAGATGGAAACATGAAGAAGAGCATCAACCTCAGATTACATCTCACTACTTTATAATCTTCCATATCAAACCTCAAGATATGAAAAGACGGAGTTCCCAGGCCATTGGAATTATCATCAACAACTTATAGATTGGCTTTCATCAGCAATGGTGAGGCTCTACAAGTTTAATTGAAGGGGAGGCCATGGCCCAGTGATATTATTGCTAGATTATTAATCCAGAAACTCAGCCCATGTTCTGGGGTTCGAATCCCACTATGGCAGGTGGTGGAATTTGAATTCAGTAAAAAAAAACTGGAATTAAGAGTCTACTGATAATCATGAAACCATTGTCAATTGAAAGAAAAAACCCATCTAGTTCACTAATATCCTTTAGGGAAGGAAATCTGCCTTTCTTACCCAGTCTGGCTTACATGGGACTCTAGAGTTGCAACTATGTGGTTAACTCTCCACTACTGTTGGACAACTAGGAATGGGCAACAAATGCTGGCCGGTGACATTCATATCCCCTGAATGATTAAAAAAATAAATGTCATTCAGGCTTCCCAACCTCTCAAGGAACTTTTGCCCTCATCCCTCAATGCATTTACAGGTCTGGACAAAGATCTGGTCAAGAGGAACATTGCAGTTAACCAAGGAAGTTACGGAATGTCTTAAGTTGAAAGAAAAACCATGTAGGGAGGAAAATCAGTCAAAGCCCTGAAGATGAGATAAAATTGAAATCCAGCAAAGAAGGATTAAAAAGTTAGAGAAAATAAACTACGAGGGAAAATAGTGAGGAATACAAAATCTGACAATAAAAAAGTTTCTTTAAATATATAAAAAGGTCAAAGTGAATATAGGCCCCTTAGAAAATGAATCTGGGGTGTTAATGATGGGGACAAGAAAATGGCAGAGGGATTAAATAGATATTTTGCATCAGTCTTTATGGTGGAAGAAACTTTGAACATCCAATTAATACTAAAGAACCCAGGGGAAGAATTGAGTACCATCACCATCACTAGGCAAGTAGTGTTAGACAAACTAATGGGGCTAATGACAGATAAGTCCCCTGGTCCCAATGGCCTGTATCCTAAAATAGGTAGCTACAGAGATAGTGGATGCATTGGTTGTAATTTTCCAAAAACCCTTGGATTCTGTTGAAGTCCCAGAGGATTGGAAAACTGTCAATATGACACACTTACTCAAAAAGGGAGGTAGCCAAAAAGCAGGTAACATAGGTAATTAGTCTAATATCTATTGTTGGAATCAATTATTAGGGAAGTACATTTGGAAAATCATAATCTAATCAAGGGGCACCCAATTTAAGACAGATTTGAGTCAGAATTTCTCCTGAAAGAAGTTTGAGAGACTTTGGAGCTCTTTGCCACAGAAAACTATGCAGGAAGTGATCTTGTGTATACTTAAGGATAAGATAGATTTTTGATTAGTAAGGATTACAGGGAAAGGACAGTAAGTGGACATGAGGAATATTGAATCAGTCACGATCCTACAGCTAGTCCAATAATTGCAGGGAGAGGAGCTGAGCCCAAGGTCAGAGTTTGGAAATTCGTTTTGTTGGGATAATGGTGTCTAACAATAGAACATTACAGCACAGAACAGGCCCTTCGGCCTTCAATGTTGCGCCGACCAATTAGGAAAAAGCAATGACCCTCTAATCTAAACCATTCCCTTTTCGTCCATAAACTTATCTACTAAAATAAGTTAGCAATAGTAGAGACTATTAGAAGGGATGTGCTAATAGAACACTTAGGATTAGATAAAGTCACAGATTTATGAAAAGGAGTCATGTTTGATAAACTGAAGTTTTTTGAGGATACAACTAGTAGGCTAGATAAGGGAGAACCAATGCGTTTGATGTATTTGGGTTTTCAGAAAGCTTTTGATAAAATCCCACATAAGAAGTTAGTGTGCAGAATTATAGTGCATAGGATTGGGGATAATATATTGGACAATTTTGAGAATTGGTTTACAAACAAGAAACAGTAAGAATAAATGGATCTTTTTAAGGGCCTGTTTGTGCTGTACTGTGTTTGTAATTCTATGCAGGATTGGAATGAAGAGAAATTTCTTTGCTCAGTGGTGAAGCTGTGGAGGTCAGCTCAGTGAACATTAGTAAGAAGGAAATAGATGGTTTACTAGACTTTTAAGGTGTCAAGAGGGATGGAGAGAGAGAGTGGGAGCATTGGTACATGGATCAAATGGCTCACTCCTGCTCTTATTTTTTGTTTCTAAGATGGTGTTGAGCGGCCTTCATGAACTGCTGCTATTCATCTGTTATAGATTCAGCCATTGTGCAGTTAGAGGAGGAGTTCTAGGAATTTGATGCTTGGATATGCTGGGAGTTCTGGCAAAGTATGCCTTTCTAAAATGTGCTCTGGGTTGCTGCAGGCTTTTAATACAAAAGGTAATCAGTGTTAAAGTTGGAAACATAAGAACATAGAAACTAGAAGCAGGAGTAGACCATTTAGTTCTGAGTGTGTTCTGCCATTCATTTTGATATGGCAGATCATCAAATTCAACATCCTGATTCCCGCTTCCTCCCAAATTAATGAGAGACTTTTCAGAAATTCCCCGGTGTCTCAAGAGGTAAAGGAATAGGATCCCGAGCCAAAATAACAAGGAAATTTCTCTCTCTGGCACGCAGCTCACTATTTTAGTTCACAAAGAATTGGCAGTAGCCGTATGAGCTGTCAAAACTCCAGTACTCTTGGATCAGGACGAGATGAGGGTGGAAAATGGTTCAGAATCTCCACTGCTAATTATCCTTAAAAGGACAGAGAATTGTGTATGTTAGGGGAGAACTAGTTCAAGCTGCATCTGTAGAATAACCAACCTGCACTCATTGTTTTGATAGTTCTCACAAAGATTCCTACCTGAAGAGTGTAGTCTTCATTCATGAGATAAGGAAACAGAAACAGGCAGCATCAGCAAGCCCAAGTCCCAATATGATGTTAAGGTCCCTGTGAGAGGAAAAAAGGTGCAAGGGTGAAAAAAACTGCAGGAGATTTTTGCTTCAAACAATGGGCAAGTTTGGATTGCATGAGGATTAAAGTCCTCATTGGTCTGGAGAAAAATAGTTTTCTCTAGAAATCACATCTCCAACCTGACCATTGATCTTTCACTTGGAAGAGACATGAAGGCAGGTTATTACTTTAACCATGATGATGAGACTGAGAGCCTATGTTCATACCTGTTTGCCAATTGTTAAGGAACCTGGCAACATCCTTAGGCCAAGACCTTGGAGAATTCAGGAGGTGAGTCTTCACATCTATGTTCTGAGTAGCCTTTGCAAGTGGATGCCACCTTTGCCCAGCTTTCCCTGACAAGGCCTCCAACCCTAATGGTAGCCCTCCTTCCGATACACTCTCCTCAGAACTCCAATAGTACCCCATCCCTAATTTCACAGCATACTCCACCACTGGGCACAGTGGTTAGCACTACTGCCACACAGCACCAGGGACCTACATTCAATTGCCAGCTTGGGGCACTCTGGGTGCAGAGTTTTCACATTCTCCCTGTGTCTGTGTGGGTTTCCTTCAAATGGTCCAATTTCCTCCCACAGTCTGAAACATGTGCTGGTTAGGTGTATTGACCATGCTAAATTCTTCCTTAGTGTACCCAGTCACTTGGGTATAATGACCAAGGGATTTTCACTAACTTCATTGCAGCGTTGATGTTAGTTTACTTGCAGCACTAACAAATAAACTTAACCATCTTCCACCAAAACCTTTTGCACCCTGGGTTGATAGTCCATTCAATTTCTTATTGATGCTCCCCACCCCAATTGGCAATCCCTAGCTTTGCAAATTTAACCCCTCCCCCAGCCTGCCTGCAACCTCTGCTTTGCTTTTCCAACCTCCTTGGAGATCACTTCCTACTCCTGGCTGGTTTGTGTCTGAATCTGGTTCTGCAGCCTTGATTTCTTGTCCAACTGAGAGCCAAGCCTGCCAAACAGGTGAACCAGACAGCAGCATGGAACCTAGACTGAGCAAAGTCTGTACAGTGTGTGGGGAATCTCAAATTCTGTGTCCCCCCCGTGACTTGTGCCCTAAGTAATGAAAACTTCAGTGCAATGAAAAGGATAAATGTGGTTGTTACACAACTTTGTATCACAATTACTCAATCTGCATAAGATTGAGACTTATCTGGGGGTGATTTTTCTGATCTTGCTGTGCCTGAAAGATTGCACCAATCCCAGAAAATAGTATTGAGACCAAAACACTGGATTTGAACCAAGCAATTTGCAATCATCCTGTCTCTTTCCAAAGTAGATTGTGCCCAGAAGGACACAAGACCCAGTTAGCATATTTAAAGGAGTTATGTAGGGGGGACTATGAAAAGGGGACAAGGGGAGAGGTCATGATGGGGAGAGCCCCAATGTCCCTGATGCCAGCAACCCACATCAAAGAGGGGTTGGAGAAACATCTGCCAATGGAGGGGGGCATCAAACAATGAGAAATCAGCCACCCAATTAATCACATTGTACCCCAACTCATTAGTATGTTTAGAACCCCCCTCCCCTCAGAACTGAGACACAACTCACCACTTTCCCAAAACATGACTGGGGAAGGGGCAGGGATTTTCGAGCTGCACTCACCCCAAAACCAGAAGCTTCCAACCCCACCCCCCTCTCTCAGCCAATAGACCCTGGCATTGTCCACCCCCTGCTCACTATTTTTCCCTAGGTGAGCGGGACTGGAAAACTCCCGAGTGTGAGATGACTGCAGTCCAGCCTGTACCAGACAGTGCCATGGATCACTCCAGTTTTCTCACCATTATTACAGTCATTTTCTGAGGATATTCCCACCCACTATCTATTAAAGAATGTAAAACTTTCCAACAGGGCCATGAACCATATTTTCCCAGAGTACACTGAGGTTTTATAAGGTTGGCATTGAGGTGACATTTTTCAGCTGTTAAATTCATTCAGTCCTGAAGGCGACAGGCTCAATTCCAATTATCCTCCAGTTATCAATCTATGTCTAGTATCTAAAACTAGATTCTTTTCCAAGACATACATTCCCATTAGATTATACTTTCAAATTAACCCACATCGTAAAATATTCCTTTCAGTTTGAATTACTGAGCATCTTTACTATGAATGTAATCTCACCTGATGTTGATCCAGCAGAAGGAAATCTTCAGTTGTAAACAATGAAGTGAAACAAACTTTAAACCTTTTTTCCTTTGATTTATAGGTTGGAGTAATAAAGAAACTTCATTACTTTAACACTTGAGGCATCACCCTGGGCCATTCCAAGCCCCCATAAAAGCCCAGTTGTATCCTATTTATACTGAGTCATTGGTGTCATAGTTTACTGGGTCAGCTGACTCTTAGAGCATGTTACCATTAGTCACTACAATAGATCCAATGTCATCATTGTGCAGTATTAGAATGTAACCAATCTTTAACTTTCACAGTTTCATCAAGGTTTGATAGAATCAATAAAAACGATGGAATAGACCAAGACCATTCAAACAGTTCAGTTCATTTGCTGAGAGAGTTTAAGTAGATCATAGAATTCTACAGTGTAGAATAAGGCCATTCAGCCCATCAAGTCTGCACAGACCACAACCCCACTTAGGCCCTCCCTCCATAACCTCATTTATCCTAGCTAGACCCCCTGACACTAAGGGGCAATTTAGCATGGCCAACCCATCTAATCTGCACATCTTCGCACTGTGGGAGGAAACCGGAGCTCCTGCAGGAAACCCACGCAGATGCAGGGAGAACATGCAGACTCCACACAGTGACCCAACCTGGAGAATCAAACCCAGGTCCCTGGCGCTGTGAGGCAGCAGCTCTAACCACTGTGCCATTGTTTGGGTTTGTTTTCTGTGCAACAGGGTGGAGGGGGATCCTTGTTGGAGAAGAATATTTTTAAAATGCTGCTTCACATGCAAATTCTAAACCTGCCTTTCAGAAGTTGAATTTCTTTGATGATTTATCATTGCAAACAAATCTCTTTGAACTTCAATTCAAGATGCAGAGTTTGTGCTTTGTCAACATTAACCCTCTTTTCTCTTCCTGAAGATGCCTCTGTGCCATTTCTCACAGCAGAGTTTGCAGACTGAGCCAGAATTCTCTGGCCTCACCCAGGCTGACATTCTCCTGTCCTGCTGCTGTAAATGGAGTTTTGGCTGAGCAGCTAATTTCTCGCTGGCAGGACAAAAGTAATCGCAGAATCCTGTCTTAAATGTGCTGAGTCTAGTTATAGATTTATTCACTGTTCATCCAACGAGGGTACCACAAGTGGGCTTACATTAACATTGCAATGAAGTTACTGTAAAAATCCACTAGCTGTCACCTGTTCGGGTACAGAGAGAATTAAGCATGGCCAAAGCATCAATCTAGCATGTGGGAGGAAGTTGAAGCATCTGGAGGAAACCCTCACAGACATGGGAAGAACATGCAGAATCCATACAGACAGAGACCCAAGCCAGGAACTGAATCCAGATCCTTGGTGTTGAGGCAGCAGTGCTAATGACTGTGCTACCCTATCATCCCTGCATATATGGATCAAAACCCTGTCTGATTATAAACGAAGTGGTTTGCAGATCAGGTGATCCATATTGTCAGGCTGAGTTATCGAGAACAGAAGGGAGTCCCAAACTTTTCCAGCCACACAATCCTTTTAACTTCAAAAGTATGGATGGAATCTCTAAGAAACATTCTTATTGCCTTGAAAAAAGTTAAACCACAAAATAATTTATTCTTTTAGTGTAATAGAAACTATAGAAAATACTTTAATTTATTTTTGTATTTCTTATATATGTATTGATTTAATAAAAAAGATCTCTTATTCAACAAATACTTAAGTCTTAACTTTTATCATTTTTGAATGGGAAGAGTTTCAATGCAGGAAATTTTGGGGCTGAAGGTCACAAGGAATAGGAACATGAGCAGGCGCAGGCCATTCAACCCATCAAGTCTGCTCCACCATTCAACAAGAGCATGGTTGATCTTGGGCTTCAACTCCATTTCCCCACCCACTCTCCATATTCCTTCATTCCCTGAGAGACCAATAACCTGTCTATCCCAGTGTTAGATATTCATCAATTGCACAACCCTCCGAGGTGGGCGATTCCAAAGACTTGCTGCACTTTGTTTGAAGAAATCACCCCTTATCTCTGTCCTAAATGATTGGCCCATTACCCATTGTAGCCTCCCTGACCAACAGAAACAATTTCTCTGTCACTTTTATCAAGCCCTTTTCAGCAGTTTGTAGGTTGCAATAAGATCACCTTATTGTTCTAGGCTCCAGAAAATACAAGCCCAATTCACTCAGCCCCTCATTATAGGGCAACCCCTCATCCAGGAATCAGTTTAGTGAATGTTCAGTGTACCACCTCCAATGCAAGTAAATGCTTTCTTAAATATGGAGACCAAAACTGCACACCAGATATGGCCTCACAACAATAACAAGACTTCCTTATTCTTGTACCCAGATCCCCTCGCAATAAAGGCCAACATGCCATTTGCCATCCTAATGGGGCAGCACAATGGCACAGTGGTTAGCTCTGCTGACAACTCCAGGTTAGACTCCCAGCTGGGCTTATTGTCTGTGTGAAGTTTGCATGTTCTTCCTATGTCTGCATGAGTTTGAGAGTTCGTGTTTCCTTCCACAGTGCGAGTTAGGTTGATTGGCCATGCTAAATTGCTTCTTAAGGTCCCAGGAGATGCAGGTTAGAAGAATTAATGGGGCAAATAAGTGGCATTACAGGGATAGGGCCTGGGTGGGATTGTGCTCAGTGCAGACTCAAGGGGTCAAATGGCCTCCTTCTGCACTGTAGGAATTTAATTGCTTGCTGCACCCATATGCATGTGATATAATCTAACAGATTACACTACCAGATGTTACAATCCAGGAAGATACACCTGAGCTTCATTAACAGTTTCTAACAGAACCCAACGTGTTAGAGAGTGTGCCCCTCCAGAATGAGTGGGTCTATTTTGTCCATTAAAAAGAACCTCTAGATGTTTTAAATGGAGTTTCTGCAAACCCATATTCTTAACGTACCTCATTATTCCGACTGATGTGACTTTATATAAAAAAGTTTCACAAATAGCTTTCATTCTGATTAATATGTTACAGTGAGAGCAAGCTGACACAAATATCAATAAAAATAATAGAATCAATTGCACTTTGGTTTAAAGTTGATGACTGAATTTAACGGGCTAACAGTGCAGTGGTAAGGACAATTCACTATAGCCACAAGTGATGGATTTCGTTGCATGTTCCGGCAGGCTGCAACACAGGGTTGTCCTCCGAGGCAAAACATCCCACCTTGGGATAATAGTAACATTTTATCTTCCTCTGCAAGCAATCAGTCCTCTTGGCAGCAAAGGATATTGGTGTCAAAGGAGCTTTACCTACCCTGTCTGCTGAAGGCACCTACTTCAGAGTGAGTGATTATGACTGCAAGGTGACAGATAGATGGGAACCTAGTTAAAAATAAACCAAACACAAGGAGGGAGAATGTAAAAACAACTTCTCTACAAAGAGAAAAAATTCTTCTTTGGAGCAAAAATAATCCTTAGTTTAACCAAAGTTGGTCTCATTAGAAATCATCCATATTTGTAGAGGTGCTCACACATGGATGCCCATCAATTTTGGTGGTCTTTTCAAACTACATCCTGTCTCGCCTATTGTCCACCAATCATGGGGAGGCAGTAGTGTAATGAGTGCTATTGTCTTTGCACAAGTATGTAGTACGCTAACAAATGTAAACACTGTCTACATTTTCCACTGCCTTGGCAAAGCAGCCAGCATAATTAAGGATCCCGCACACCTTGGACATTCTCTCTTCCACCTTCTTCCTTTGGGAAAAGGTACAAAAGTCTGAGATCACGTACAATTGATTCAAGAACAGCTTCTTCCCTGCTGCTGTCAAACTTTTCAATGGACTTACCTTGCATTAAGTTGCTCTTTCTCTACACCCTAGCTATGACTGTAACACTATATTCTGCACTCTGTTTCCTTCTCTATGAATAGTATGCTTTGTCTGTATAGCACATAAGAAACAATACTTTTCACTGTATGCTAATACATGTGACAGTAATAAAATCAAATCTACAAACCCATTATGGGTTCAAATCCTGTCAGGGCAAATGGTGAAATTTGAATTCAATAAAAATCTGAAATTAAAAGTCTTATAGTCTCCATGAAACCATTGTCAATTATTGTAAAAACCCATCTGGTTCACTAATGTCCTTTAAGGAAGGAAGTTTGATTTGATTTATTATTGTCACATGCATTAGTATACAGTGAAATATATATAGTTTCTTGCACACTACAGACAAAGGGGTGGCATGATGGCATGGGGTGGCACAGTGGTTAACACTGATACCTTAGTGTCAAGGTTTGATTCCTGGCTTGGTGCACAGTGCACCTTCTCCTCATGTCTGCGTGAGTTTCCTCCAGTTTCCTCCCCAAAGATATGCTGGTTAGGTGCATTGGCCATGCTAAATTTCCCTCAGTGTATCTGAACAAATGCCAGAGTGTAGCAACTAGGGGACTTTCACAGTAACTTCTTTGCAATGTTGACGAAAGCCTACTTGTGATACTGATAAATAAGTAAAAAGCATACCATCCAGAGAGAAGGAGAAAATGCAGAATATAGAATAGAGCTTTAAAAGCATAGAACAAGAGTAAAAGGTTGAATGAGGGGGTATGCTGGGCACATCTTAAAAAAACTCGCCACACTCCTTGATATAGAATCTGCAGTCCTTACTGGTCTGGCCTACATGACTCCAGATCTACAGCAACCGAATTCGGGGATGGATAATAAATGCAGACCCAGCCAACGACACCCACAGCCCATGAATGAATATTTAAAAAAAAACACCTTCAGTTTGCCTAAGAGAAGGTCCACTGGCAAGTAGCCAAGAGCAGCAACATCACAGAAAAACTTGCATATTGACTCATCCTGGGCAAGGTTGACTGACATTGATGACTTAGCACAGGAGTGAAAGAATAGCTCAAACTCACAGCCACCTGTGAAATGCTGTTATATTCTACAACAGTGAGTGATCCCTCAGCTCCCAGCCCAGTTTCAAAGACTGATTTCATTAAAGTAATAATGCCTTCGACTTGCCAACTGTTAAGTGATAATTGGCAGCTACGTATTAGTTTTACTTCTCCCCAGTGTGAATCATCACTCCACTGGGCAGTGAAGATTTGGTTCACATCCCCAGTAAATCCTGTGGATTGACTCACAGCCCGAGTGAAATGCTTCTCTTCATTTTCAGCAGGCAAGTGTTACATTCAGCACTGCTGCTGTATTTAGATTTCCCTTTAAGGGGAATGAATAGGGCATTGCAAATATTGGAGGAGCTTTAACAACCAGCACAACTCAACCTGGGGAACACGTTTGATGGAAAATGTCAAGCGTATTATTTTTCAGGATACTTGCGTTAGAATGTACATGGCAGAACTAGGTGCATGTGCCATATTGACATGGGCAGAAACTTCCATTCCCACCTGGCACCAGCTACAATTCTGGTAGGACACAGACCATGCAAAGATCCATTGATCTTGGGTGGGATTTTCCAGCCTTGGGGCAAACGCAGCAGGAAAAGCCACCCAAGGGCTTTAAAATAGGGGCACAACTTGAGGCTAATGGGACAATCCTTTAAAACAGAGGTGAGGAGGAGTTCCTTCAGCCAGAGAGCAGTAAATGTGTGGAACTCCTTGCTGCAGAAGGATATGGAGGCTAGATTACTGAGTGTCTTTAAGACAGAGGTAGATAGGTTCTTGATTAATAAGGCGTTGTGGGGAAAAGGCAGGAGAAAAATATCAGCCATAATCAAATGATGGAGCAGATTCAATGAGCAGAGTGGCCTAATTCTGCTCCTATGTCTTATGGTCTAAGAAGAAAATCTCTCAGTAAACAAAGTTTATTTATTAGTGCCACAAGAAAGCTTATATTAACAGTGCAGTGAAGTTATTGTGAAAATCCCCTAGTCACCATATTCCAGCACCTACTTGGATTCAGAGAATTTAGTATGGCCAACGCATGCTAACCAGCATGTCTTTTGGACTGTGGGTGGAAACCAGAGCACCCAGAAGAAACCCATGCAGACATGGAGGGAATGTGCAAAATCTGCACAGAGTGACCCTAGACTGGAATTGAACACAGGTTCCTGGTGCTGTAAGGCAGCAGTACTACCCACTCTGCCACCGTGCTGCCCAGGGGAATGATAAAGTGTGGGAACACTCCCACTGCTCACTCTATATTGATGGAGAGGGGTAGTCCCAATGAGGATAGGGAGTGGGGTGGTCGGTGAGGGGAGGCGCAAGGAACATGACAGACAAATGTAACTACCCAAAAGATAAGGAAAGGAGGGAAGTGATGTTGTCCCGTTGCTGCCACACATCAAGGATTGTGTTGAGGATGATGAGGCGGTGGTGTCATGGCATTGTTGCAGGACTAGTAATCCAGTGAGCCAGAGTAATGCTCTGGGAATTGATTCGAATCCCATCGTGGCAGATGGTAAAATCTGAATTTAATAAAAATCTGGAATTAAACGTCTAATGACCATGAAATCATTATTGTAAAAACCCATCTGGTTTACTAGTGTCCTTTAAGGAAGAAAATCTGCTGTCCTTACCTGGTTTGGCCCAAGTGGTGGCACAGTGGTTAGCAATGTTGTCTCAGTGCCAGGGACCTGGGTTCAATTCCTGGCTACGTCACTGTGCAGAGTCTGTACATTGTGTCTGCATGCGTTTCCTCCCAGTCAGCTGGTTAGATATGTTGGCCATGCTAAATTCTCCCTCAGTGTTACTTGAGCAGGTGCTGGAATGTGGCAACTCAGGAATTTTCACAGCAACTGCATTGCGGTGTTAATGTAAGCCTACTTGTGACATCAATAAATAAAGTTTGAGATTCCAGACCCACAGTAATATAGTTGACTCTTAAATGTCCTTGAGGATGGGCAATAAATGCTGGACTAGCTAGCAACACCCACATCCCATGAACAAACTTTAAATCTTCACTATTTTGATATAATATCATATCTGTCAGAAATATCATTTAACACAACTGGCAAAATTATGCATTAAAGATGACAAATTAGTACTTTGCACTGGATATAAATATTTTGTGTTTCTGATAAGGAAAGAATTCTGTGTCGAGAGCAGGACTGGACCCGGACTCCACATTCTTTATCATCATCAGTAACTGGTGTGCGAGGTGTCTGTTGCCTGGTCAGTGGCAACAGCAATTGATCACACAAAACATATTAATAGATCTGCAGCGTTGATTCTGTCTCCACAAAACCAGTTTGAGAAAATTAATGAGGAAAGAAGCAAAATGCCTCAATATTTTAGAAAAATGCCAAGATGCCACTGACTCACAAGATACCCCACCATAAATTAATAGGTCTGTCAAAAGTCTCAGGAACAGTGAAAAATAATCACACTTTCCCACAAATAGTCATCTCTGAAAGTGAATTTTCCAGGCTGGCCTGAGCTGAAATGCTCCAAGCCACCACACTTCTCACCAGCTACAGCCGGAGCAGTGAAGGCAATTTCTATCTGCCTTAAAGCAGTCAGAATTTGCCCCACTTACTGTCAGAAACTCATTAGAATTTACAGCACAGAAACAGGATATTTGGCCCAACTTCTCCAAGCCAGCTGATTCTCCACATATTCCAGCTCCCACACTATCCTGTCTGCCCACCATGAGAATAGCACAGTGGCACAATGAGACAGCAGTGCTGTCTCAGTGCCAGGCACCCAGGGTTCGATTCCAGCCTCAGGTTACTGTCTGTGTGCAGTTTGCACATTCTCCCTGTGTCTGCTTGGGTTTCCTCTTGGAGACCAAAGATGTGCAGGTTAGGTGGATTGGCAATGTTAAATTGCCCCTAAGTGTCCAATGATGTGTAGGTTAGAGGGATTTGCGTGGTAATTATGTGTGGTTATAGGAATAAGGCCTGGGTAAAATGCTCTGACAGAGAGTCAGTGCTGACTGGATGGGCCGAATGTGCTCTTTCTGCATTGAAGGACTCTATGATTCCACATTTGGCATATCCTTCCATTCCTTTCTCCACTCACATCCACTTCAGAGAACATAGAAAAACTACAGCACAAACAGGACCTTTGGCCCACAACTTGTGTTGATGATATCCATACCTCCTAGGCTTACCTATAACCCTCAATTCTATTAAGTCACATGTACTCATCCAGAGGTCTCTCGAAAGACCCTGTTGAATTTGCCTCCAACGGCAGCCAATTCCACTCACCCACCGCAACAATGTCACCAAGCTAGCAATCCAGGGTCAGCCAAGACCAGTATCCCTTCTTTTATTCTCTTTTATTTACAAATTCTGTTTAAGTTCAGAGAATGTTAGAGTCAGCATTCAGAGCACCAGCAGACCTGACACTCCCAGTTAGATACACGACAAGGGCTCCCTGAATGGGCAAGCAATAAATGTGCTTAATCAGGGATACCTTTTCGTTGAACCAAATAGTCAAACTAACTTAAGGAGAACTCAAAAAGGCATGATGTGGAGTTGTCGGTGTTGGGATGGGCACAGTAAGAAGCCTCACAACACTAGGTTGAAGATTTATTTGGTAGCACAAGTTTTCAGAGCTTTATCACCCGATGAAGGGGCAATGCTTCAAAAGCTCATGCTACCAAATAAACTTGTTGGGCTTTAACCTGGTGCTGTGAGACTACTCACAGCAAATCAAAAAAAGGGACAGATCCTTAAGGGGGGGGGGGGGAACTGCCTGAAACAAAAGATAAAGCAGAAAGGAAACTTTAATCACAGTTTAATTTGATATTTTAAAGGTATCAGTAATACATCCCAGTCCCTGTGGTGCCTAGGAGCATGGAAGGCATCAACCGTTCCCTTGAACACTGCGTGTTCCCTCTCAGGGGATACCCGGCCATGAATATAGCTGCTGCAGAGGGGCAGACAGTTGGGTTGAGTTTTGATCACTCGCTGCCTGGACCTGTAAATAGCACACCTTGCCAGGCCCAGGAGTGAGCTCAATCAGGGAGCTCATATTCTAAGAGGCCAACCTTGTTGAAGTCCTTACACCAACTAATACTCTGGGGATATGATTTAATTGCAGCTGGTGGAAAATACACTCAGTTCATAAAATCCCAAATTGAAACTATCATTGATTGTTGTTAAAAACCCATCTGCTTCACCAACATCTGGTGGGATTTACTGCACAACTGGCCACCTATTTCATGGTAATGGGAATGCCCCACCAACAGCTGGTGGTGGGATCTTCTGGTCCCAACACTGGCAATGGAGTTTCCCATTGAAAGTACCCCTGCTGTTAAGCCCACATAATGGGGCGGGGAGGATGGGAGTGCAAAGGGAGAGCATGGGGCAGGGGTGGCAGCAGAAAATCCTGCAGAAAAGTTCCAGCCATCCTTTAGGAAAGAAACCTGACCATCCATACCCCAGTCTGGCCTATGTATGACTCCAGACCCACAAAGTGGGTGACCTTGAAATGCCCTTATGGCTTAGCAAGCTGCTCAGTTCAAGGGCAATTAGGAATAGACAATGTTCTGGTCCTGTCAGTGATACCCACATCCTGTGTTGTGTTAAAAGAAATCAAAATAGATTAGCCATTTGTGCATTCTCCTGTTTACACAAAAGAAAATGTATCTCAAATAATGCTTATGTAATGTGCAAACGTATTGTTAGGGAGTTGGACAGCTTCATGTTGTTGAAAATACAGGACAGGAAGATCCAAACCTTTAACCATGAGGTAGCAATGGTCAGGAAAGTAGGTCATTGAAATTAGTCCTATTATCAGGAACTGGGGAGGAATTTCCTCCAGTTATATATTGGGAAGCCACTGTTTCCAATCCCCACTCAACCCTGTTCCATGCCCATCTACCTCTTCCTTGGCACCAGTCTGTTCAGAAACTTGACCCCAAGATGAGCTTCTGAGCACAACTCTGCACCATGGCTGGGACTGTCTATTTTCACCGCTGCAACATCAGCCGACTTTTCCCCTACTTCTGCTCACCTGCAACAGAACCCTTCATTCTTGCCTTGTTAGTTCTGGCTTTTACTATTCCAATGCATTGTTGGTTACTCTCAATTTCCACCCTTCATAAACTTGAGGTCATCCAAAACCACAGTGCCAGCGTTTTAACTCTCACTAAAAGGTGCTTGTTGATGTACAATGGCTCCCGCTCAAGATACTGCTAAAATCTTGCCGGTGGGTTTCCCAGTGGTGATGGACATGTTCAAGAGGAAACCCCCATTAACAATGGAAGGACCATAAGGTCCCACACCAACAGGAATGCAAAGGATGGCACTGCCTCGAAAATCACGCAGAGAGAGAAAAATCCTAAACATTTTCCTTTTAAAATACACATTTTTGCTTTCAAATCCCCCCATGCCTTTGCCCCTCCCTATCTCTGTAACCTCCTCCTGTCCATCACACTCCGAGGTATCTACTCTCCTGTAATTGTGGGGCCAAGAACATTCCCATTTTTAATCTTTCCACCATTGGTGGCCATACCTTCAGCTATCAAGGTCCTAAGCTCTGGACTAGCTGACACCTCTCAACCTCACTTTCCTTCAA
The DNA here is from genome assembly GCA_024679065.1 of Sphyrna mokarran. Classification (NCBI taxonomy): domain Eukaryota; kingdom Metazoa; phylum Chordata; class Chondrichthyes; order Carcharhiniformes; family Carcharhinidae; genus Sphyrna; species Sphyrna mokarran. The sequence continues at coordinate 12,487,176 of JAGIQG010000024.1, read as the reverse complement.
GGACAGTCCTTCCATCATGGAATCATAAGCCACAATTCTATTGCTCTGCCAGTCATGGAATCAGAGCGGGCGAGGGGCAGACAATGGAAAGTGTTCATTGATCTCAGACGAGATTTTCTGGTCTCACTCGAGGTGAGGCCATAAAATCCAGCCCATTTGAAACTTAAAATTCTAACAGGGTTAGACAGTAGATTCAGAAAGACTTTCCCAATAGTAGGGGAGTCTAGAACAAAGGGTTATAGTTTGAGGATAAGGGGATAAACCTTAAAGGACTGAAATGAGGAGAAATTTCTTCACCCAGAGGTGGAATATAATAGCGGCAAGAACATTGCTGATTTCAAGAAGAAATTAGATATAGCTTTTATGGCTAAAAGGCTCAAGGAAAATGGGGGGGGGGGCGGAAAGCAGAATCAGGATATTGAATTCTATGATCAGCAATGATCAAGATGATCAGGCTTGAAGGGCCTACTCCGACCTCTAATTTCTATAAAATTCCTACAGCATAGAAAGAGGCTATTTGGCCCATTAAGCCTGCACCAACAATTCCATCCAGGTCCTATCCCCATAACTCCATATATTTACACTGCTAATCTCCCTGCCACTAAACAGCAATTTAGCATAGCCAGTCAACCAATTTCACACTTGTTTGGAGTGTGGGAGGAAACCAGAGCATCTGGAGGAATCCCGTGCAGACTTGGGGAGAACAGGTAAACTCCATACAGAGAGACAGAATTGAATCTGGGTCCCTGATGCTGCCCACTGAAACCTACCTCTTTGATCAATGTTCTTGGGCAGCATGGTGGCACAGTGGTTAGTGCTGCTCCTCACAGTACCCAGGATCCAAGTTTGATTCCGGCCTTGGGTGACTGTGCATGTTCTCCCCACATCTGCATGGGTTTCCTCCACGTGGTCCAGTTTTCCCCTGCACTCCAAATGTGTGCAGTTAGGTGGATTCACCATGCTAAATTGCTCCTTAGTTTCAGGGGCATTAGGTAGGGAAATGTATGAGGATAGATCCTGAGTGAGACTCTGGTTGGTGCAGACTCACTGGGTCAAAGCCTCCTTCTGCACTGCACAGATTCTATGATCCTTGGTAATCTGACCTAACCTGCCCCCTTATGTGGCACAGTGCCACTTTCAGGATGTTGAGGGGATGGTATAAATAATCGATAGTTGTCGATGTTGAATAAATCAAACTCAGCTTGGAGGCAAAAGCACTCAAATAGCCTCAGGACACTCCGAGAGCATACATCAGGAATAGCCACTTGGACACAGTCCTAGTATCAACCAACACCTAGCTGTGCACTCTGTGCCTTATGAGGAGGAAAGAAAGCCAGAGGAAAACCTTAGGAGAGTAAAGAAAAGGAGGGAAGGGAATGGAGAGAAAAAAATGGTTAAAAAACTGCATAGTTGCTTATTGTTCATTTCCAAATCAGATGAAAAGTCAATCCTTTAACAATCTGACAGTGGCTTGTTGATAAATAAAAATGATTTCAGGACTGTAGACACATCATGTTTAAGGTTTTATTATTTAGGAGCCTGACAGTGCTAATAACCTTTGCTTTACAGCAACACTTCTGTTAACTGTAGGCCGCTTAGCATTCCCAGAGGCAGACATCTCAGTTTGTTTGATTTATTAATAGGATATAAAGCATCTGTGCTATCTGTTAGTCAGAAGTGATCTGGGGAATTATATAAAAACATAATTCAGGAATTTCCCTCCCACCTCGCTAACCTCTGAACTCGTCAAAAGATGTGTTCACAAAATCAAAGTGGAACATTTCTGCCTCTGGTGAAAAAAAATGTGCGCGCAGTAACAGTAACTCAAAGCATCAAAACCGTAGCAGTCATTAAGTGGAAACTCTTATGTATAGCAATGGTAGCCTCTGAATTTATTTTTTGTAGGTATTATTGTATGAGTATTTAACGCAGATAGATAAATAACTTCCATCTGCTACTTTTACATGGTATTAACCTATAAGAAAGAGGTTAATGTTAACATTAAAGTAAGAAAAAAGACATACTGCTGAATAGTTTACTCAAATATCATATGCAATGATCTGCAGCCTCAGAACACTGCACTCACATTTATTGTATTTGAGTGTTTGAGCCCTGTATGCAATTCCATTAACACTGCAATGACTTGCTATGTTTCTTCTTATTTGTGGGACATGGCCATCAGTGGCCAGCCAGCATTTATTACCCATCCCTAGTTGTCATTGAGAAAAGATTGTGGTGTAGCTATTGATACAACTGAGTGGCTTGCTAGGCTATTTCAGAGGATTGAGAGTCAACCATGTTGCTGTGGCTCTGGATTCAGATGAAGTAAGGAGTCTCAACACTAGGTTTTTAACCTGATGTTGAGACTTCTTACTGTGTTTACCCCAGTCCAATGTCAACATCACCACATTATGACTACCATCGATGTCACACATAGGCCAGACCAGGTAAGAACAGCAGGTTTCCTTCTGTAGGAGGGACATAAAATGAATCAAGCTTTGGAGACCATATTGAACTTCAAGAAAAGTTTTATCCTACATGCATGAGGAACAGCCTGTGTCTCCTCTTGGTAGATTTAGTATAGGTTAATATACTGTTTTGAATCAAAGATTTACATTAGCATACGAGTTCCTTGAGTTGGATACAAACTCAACTTTTAATCCCGTTATGCAGACTGCATTATTCAGTACAACTTTGTTAGTCAATTTCTTGGGCAATTCTGTTCATCCAATTACAAGCGAAAGCATTGTATTTGCCCAACTGATGTGCACTGATGCATCAATCGTTATATCCCCCTCTGCTAGATGATTGTGTTTTATGGAAGATAATACCGTCTCTAGAGTATATGGAGCCTGGCTGTTTTAATGCTGGTTCTCCATTACTTGAATAATCATGACAATCTCTTGCACATCAGAAATTGATAGCATGCATTAATCATTCTGTTGGCAGAGCAAGACCCTAGCTGTCTACATTAACCCTTTCCTTCCCTCTGGTGAGGTTGAGCTCTCTGGGCTTGCTCTATGTAGCCCTGCATATGTTATACTGAAACTAAATAAAACATGAATAGGTATGTAAACTAAAATATAAAAGACAACATCCCTGATACTGCCTTGCAATGTTTCTCTAAAGGACATTAGTGAACCAGATGGGGTTTTTTTTGACAATTGACAATGGTTTCATGGTCATCACCATTCCAGATTTTTTTTTTTTTATAAATTGATTTCAAATCCCACTATCTGCCGTGACAGGATTTGAACACAGGTTCCCAGAACATTAACTGAATTACTGTATTAATTGTCTAACAATAATACCACTAGGCTATCACCTCCCCATATGGGCACTTGTGGCAACTGTTCACCATCAGCAACATCCTGCATACAACCAAGAGATGAAAGACTAGTAAATCCAGAGGTATTTTCTGATGCTGCTTTTGCAGGTGGAATGTTGGACATAAAAGCAGAAGAGCGTCAGATGGTGACATGGGATCTCCACTGTCCACCTGCCCCAACACCACTCAGAATGCAGCACATTTCAATGATATGCTCATGTGATAGTTCTATTTCCAAAACACAATCTCCTAAACCAATAATATTTCTAGAGGCTACATCAACTAAGTTGACATACTTTAAAATACATATTACACAATTATATAAACTAAACATGCATATGGTTTAAGTACATCATTCTACCCCTCATCCTTCTGTTACTTGGGAAGGCTAAGAAGTCTGGGGCTGCTCTCCTCAAAGCAGACAATTACAGGGAGATTTAAGAAAGATGTTCAAAATAAAAAAAGAGTAAATAGGGAGAAATTGATTTCCATGACAGGAGGGTGAGTGAACAGAGCACCTAGATTTAAGATCAAAGAAAACCAGTGCAAGGTGGAAAGAAAATTTTTTAAATGCAGTGAATTCTGGATTTCACTTGCTTGGAAATACTGAAAGGATTTATGATACAACATGGTCTGTCATTGTTGTATATTATGATATACTCCATCTGAGATGTCATATTTTATGCATCTCAGGTGGACGGTTGTGTACATTTTATATATCTCGGGTATTTTATTTTAGAGCAATGTACAAATTACACCAGTTTTAAGTCTGCCACATGTTTATTTACAAGAGTGTTAAAATATCTCTCCATGTACAAAGTTGCTGCATTCATACTTCAAGCTCAGCTTTTAGTAATATTCGGTACTGTTCATTTTCTTGGCTCTGAGTCCACACGCAGGCTTAACTAATCAAGCACATTGAGAATAGATCAGTTACTAGACTCACATAAACCAAAGGCTCACCAAATTTGTTCAGGGGATGATGGGACTGTCTTCTAAAGAGGGATTGGACAAACTGGATATGCATTTTCTGGCAGTTCAAAGAATGAGAGGTGATTTCATTGAAACTAACAAAATATTTAGAAGGGAGAGATGGGGTCGATGCAAGTAAGATGCCTCACTTCATTAGAGAGTCTAGAACTAAGGAACAATTTCAAAATAAAGGGGATGTCACAGACTATAGAGGAGGAGAAATGTCTTTAAACAGAAGGTGGGATTTTTCAGCCCCAAGACTTTCGCATGATCCACCTCTCTGCCCACTAAGATCCCTGTGATTGGCAGGGTGGGATAATACATTCCAGAGGGTTTTGAATCTTTGGGATGTTCTACCCCAGAGGGCTGTGGAAGCTCAGTCACTGACTATTTAAGCCAAAGATTGCTAGATTAACAAAGGGCTGTGAGGAGAGCGGGTAAAAGGCATTGAAGTGTCCAGTCATAATACTGAATACTAGTGGAGCAGGCTCAATGGGCTGAATGGCCAATTCCTGTTCTTATGTTTGAAACACAGAACAATTGAATATAACATCCATAACTAATGAATTCTCTCTTGTAACAACGACAGGATCCTAAGTTGTTGGGTACAATTTGTTCTGCGTAATTGGTACCTAGTTTACAAACAGTAACATCAACTTTAGCCCCCAAGGAACACAATGAACACAGCCTGATCTATGTTATTCTTTCGATCTCCTGTCAAGGCATGTTGCATAAGTTGTCAATAATGAGGAATCAATTAATTCCAGGATTCAGATGTAAAATTGAACACCACAAGTGTAAATTTCAATTCCAAAGCTCTAAAGTCTGATTAAGGAGAGCAGGCAAACAAGTAAGGGTCGCAGAGTACACAGACAAGCGTAGCAATGAGCCAGAGAATCATGGAATAGAATTCCTATAATGCAGAAGACTGTTCAGCCCATTGAGTCTGCATTAGCACAATCCCACTCAGGCTCTATCCCCATAACCTCATATTTCCATCTGAGATGTATAAAATATACACATCCTCCACCTGAGATACATAAATTATAAAACACTCTTTACTTGAGACACATAACCCCTCTGACACCAAGGGGAAATTTAACACAGCCCATTCACCTAACCAACACGTCTTTCAGACTGTGGAAGGAAACCAGAGCACCCAGAGAAAATCCACGCAGAGAAGGGGAGAATGTGCAAACTCTACAGTGAGCTGAGGCCAGAACTGAACCTGGATCCCTGGCACTAAGGAAAGAGTGCTAATCACTGTGCCACCCTAAACCATTGGTGAATTAAAACCCTACTAACGCCTTGATCATCTGCTCCCTCCAACCTCCACCACAGACGTCAAATGCTTGTAATGTTAAACTATCAGGCCTCAGTTTTCCCCAGATGGAAGTAGGTGGCAGGCATCTGAAACTCTAGCCAAGTTATTGAGGTTGGTGGGTTGATTGATTGGATTTATTGTCACGTGTTATTATACAGTGAAAAGTATCATTTCTTGCATGCTATGTAGACAAGGCATACTGCTCAGAGAAGGAAAGGAGAGAGAGTGCAGAAAGTAGTTTTACACCATAGTTAGGGTGTAGAGGAAGATCATTGTTGGAGGGTTTAAGAGAGTTAGAGTACAATTTTAGAAGCATCGAACAAGAGTATAAGTTAAAATTAGAGGGCATGCTGGGCACATCGCGCAAAAAGTCACCACCCCGGCACCATCTTGAAAGGATTTGTTAACGCTGAGACTGGCAGAGTTGAGTGTCAAGGGATATGGAGCCAATGGGTTAAGCTTCAGATCATGGATGGATGGAATGGGGTCAGATTGAGTTGGGAGGCAGAATGGTCTACTCCATTCATATGTTCTTAGTACAATGAATGACATGTTAATCTGCCAAAAGTGGTGACTTATCTGCACTCAAGTTCAAACAAAAATAACACCCAGAATACATTATTAAAATATATCCTGATTAGCAAATTGTTACAAACTCTTGCCCCCTCCTGAAGCTGTGGGAAAAATCATAGTAAGAAGTCTCACCAGATTAGAGTCCAACCAATTTGATAGCTTGTGGGATTACTTTCAGAAACAGTGTGCCTTCATCAGGTGTGTGGAAGGTTCTGATCAGAGAAGGGCATATAAAAACACACAGTTTACAGAATACTGATTAGAGTGCAAATCTACAACTAATCTGCTATTCAAGTCTTAAAGATGCAGACAATGAGTGGAAATAGTGTTAGCATAGGTTAAAGAGATGTGTATTGTCTCCAGACAGGACAGTGAGTGAGATTTTACAAGTCCAGACAAATCATGGGAGTTAGACATGAATTCAAGATCCCAGTTGAGGCTGCGCTCATGTAACAAAGCAAATCATATACAAGATATGATGCAGGTTTTCTTCTGAACATACATGCAAACTGAACATCAATCTTTCTTATAGAAAAAAATACTGCAGATGCTGGAAATCTGAAATACAGATTAAAAAGTGATTTGATTTATTGTCGTCACATGAATTGGTATAGGGCGAAAAGTATTGTTTCTTATGCACTGTAAAGAAAAGCATACCATACTTGGAGAAGCAAAGGAGAGAGTGCAAAATTTAATGTTACAGTCATGGCTCGGGTGTAGAGAAGGATCAAATTAATGAAGGTAGGTCCTGCCCAGTGGCAGCAGAGAAGTTGTTCGAGTCAATTGGTACATTATCTCACACTTTTGTATCTTATTCCTGACAGAAGAGAATACCTCCAGGGTGCAGGAAATCCTTAATTACATTGACTCTGTTTATACAGAGTCAATGGATGGGAGGCTGGTTTGAGTGATGAACTAGGCTTCATTGATTCATGACCCTTTGTAGTTCCTTGCAGTCTTGAGCAGAGCAGGAGTCATACCAAGCCATAATACCAGAAAGAATGCTTTATATGGTGCATCTGTAAAAGTTGGAGAGAGTCATAGCTGACATGCCAAATTTCCTTAGGCATCTCAAAGTAGAGGTGTTGGTGGGTTTTCCTAACTATAGCATGCACATGGAAGGACAGGAACAGGTTGTTGGTGATCTGGAACCTAAAACTTGAAGCTCTCAGCCATTTCTACTCATCTCCATTGGTGTGGACAGGGGCATGCTCTCCTCAACGCTTCCTGAAGTCAATGATTATCTCCTTCATTTTGTTGACATGAATGGAGAGATTATTGTCATTACACCAGTTCACCAGATTCTCTCTTTCCTTTCTTATTGTCTTGTCATTGATCAAGATCCAGCCTACACTGGTGGTGTCATCAGCAAACTTGAAAATTGTGATAGAGGGGAATTTGGCCATGCTGTCAAAGGTGTACAAGGAGTATAGTAAGGGGTTGAGGACATAGCCTTGCTGAGCACCAGTGTTGAGGTGGATTGTTTCAGTCATGGCTAGATCAAATTAACACAGGTAGGTGTGTTGTTGCCTATTGTTATAACATAAATTAATCCCCTTTACCTCACTTCATAATCTGGTAAAAGTGTTGGAGAAGGTGTTTATTGTTCTATATTAACATTTAGAAGTTCATTAACATATAGACATGACACTCACTTTCAAAGAATAATTAGCATGTTATTTTAACTAAACAGGAACTTTTAAAAAGGTTACTGGTTTAGTTAATAAAAAGAAAATTTGACTGAAATCAGTTCAAATAAATACAAGGAACATTCATTACCAAACAGGAAGAACAGAATTTTAGGTCACTCAAAGAAAATATACAACCAGGTCTGATAGCATTTGGAAGTTGGAGTTCTTCAGTAGTTCTCTACTGTCTGCAAGCACTGTCTGATTTGACACATTTCACTGGTTAGAGGGTGATTTATCTTAAAACCTGTTGGTTCTTAATTCTGTCAGCTTCAGACCACTCCAGTTGATCTAACTGCTTCAGATGACCAGGCCCTGCTTCCAGGGGAACTCCTAGCTCAAGGCAGTTGAGTTCCTTTTTATAATCCTAATGACCTTTCAACATTCCTATACTCAGATTGGCTTGAGGTTAACGACAACAGCAAATTCAAAACTGAAACATTCCCTTTAGCTGAGTGTTCTTTAACTCAGATTAAAGCAGTGCAAAAGTCTGTTACCAAGGCAATCCTGATGCTTGATCTTTTTGAAGAAACACTGCAATCTGGAGTCTGTGCACTTTGCATTTTAGCACAGAACTCAAATACAGCTTTTAAAAAGGAACATGCACTGTTTTTGTCCCCCTAGCATATTTTACAATTTTTTTTTTATCTTTAAAAGCATTCTTTATATCTTGACCAACTCAATAACACTCTCCTTACAGAGTTAGGAAGTCTAGGATCCAATTGCAGAGGGAGGAGTCCCAGGCTATGAAGTTTGGAGATGTCTATCATAAGAATAATAGTACTAAAGACTGAATTGTAGTCTGTGACTAAGAATCTAACATGCTGTAAAAACTCTGATTTGGCACTGATAGAGAGAAACAGTTAACATTTCAAATCTGTATGATTCTCCTTCAGAGCTAAGTGAGAAAATGCAGGGGATTTTATACTGTAAAAGAGGGAGTAAGACAGATGATGCAAAACAAAGTCAGTGATAGGTGAGAACTAGAAGTTCCACAAAGACATTTAAGGCTGTGATAGTTTCCAAGAGATCCATGGGGAAATCACTATTGATCTCTATGTGGGGCTCACTGAGAATGAGTTCCCCTGGTAACAGGCAACAGCCTGCCCAGCCAGAACTCATGGTCTGAGCCTTTCATGAGGCAGGTCCAGGGACTAGTGTGTACGTACACCATGGTAATGGTTTTACTTTGCATTCTGTAATGAATTAAGTTTCTTTTCAATTGAGCTGCCTGAATCATTACATTGCCAAATGAGGAGCAAGGCCAGCTTTGGATAGCCTTGCCTTCCAATAAGCCTAGTGAGGCAGTGAGGGGATATTGAAAATGTCACTGGTTTGGAAAACTGGAAACATATGTAGGTGTGGAGGGTTGGTCCCAGAATGCTGAATGAAAGAAATTTCTTCCAGGCAAATGGGATAGCAAGAAAAACCAGTAAAGAATCATCCTCTTGACCACTGTGGGGTGCAGACTTTCAGCATTATAAAAAGGTTTCAACTGCCTGGCAGCCCTGGAGTCAAAATGTTTTGATGAACTGGTAGATGTGGTATTAGACCACAACATTAAACCATCTGTTACATTGCAACACTACAGGGGTTTAACAGAGCAATGAGACTCCCTGGGGAACTTGGGACTGGATGCTTGACGAGACTGCGGAAATTGATGGAACAGTGAGCGTATGGACCAGATCTTCCAGAAATGTTATGGAATCATTTAATATGTGGAAATAATGACATTGCAACCCAAAGGAAATAATTGACTGAATCAACTCTGAAGCTCGAGGGCCATAGAATGAACCCTTTCCCATGAAAATGTGGGAAGAGAGGTCCAGGCAGCCATAGACAGTACCGCTCACAGCCTTGGGGTGACCCCTATACCATAGCACCAAGTCCCCAACGCATAATACCCGCATCTCCCATTTTCTGACAAGAGAGGGTGATTGGAATCGGAGGCCCCGAGATTCCAGATTCAAACAGGAAACCTCCCCGTGATACAATGAGGAAGGAGCATATTCATGCAGCACTTGTATGCAAGGGTACCAAACAGGCAAAGCACGTACCATCCAGGTCAAAAGTGAAACCACCTCAAGACAGGGCTTTACAAATAAACCAGCTCAAGAATGAGGAATTGGTGCAGCTAAATTGCATCACCATATCCAATGTGGCTCCATCAAGATTAATGTCCAGATAAATAACCCTCCCCCCCTAGACATGGAGGCTGCCAGGAGACACTATATTTATTATTGAGGAACAAATTTATGATTGGGTATCTTGCCCTTAAGTCTGAGAGACAAAGCTAGATTGACCACCTATACTGGGGAGATCTTGTGTATTGTTGGGACGTATAATTGCAGTTACACATGGGCAGACAGTCTGATTTCCCCTAAAAGGGCTGGGACTCAGCCCTTTGGGAAAGGACTGGCTACAGAAAATCTGCCTGGATTGGCAACAGATATTTAAAATGGGTGGAGGTAATTTATACAAAGTCATTGGGAAGTATCCCAAAATGTTCCAAGAAAACCTTAGGGGCACTAGGGCCAAGATCTACATGGACACAAAAGCCCTGAGTACTTCAAAACATGTCAATTATATGCCAAAATAGAGATAGATGTGGAACATCTAGAGGAACTTGGCTTTTTTGCCATGAGTGGTGATGGTCTAGAATGAGCTGCTTGGGAAGGTATTAATTCATTGAATCATAGAAACCCTACAGTGCAGGAGGCCTTTTGGCCCATTGGGTCTGCACTGACAACAATCCCAACCAGGCCTACCCTATATCCTTACAGTTACCTACTAATCCCTCCAACCTATACATCCCAGGACACTAAGTGGCAATTTTAGCATGGCCAATCAACCTAACCCACATATCTTTGGACTGTGGGAGGAAACTGGAGCACCTGGAGGAAACCCACACAGACACAGGGAGAATGTGCAAACTCTACAGAGACTGTGACCCAAGTCAGGAATCGAACCCAGCTATGAAGCAGCAGTGCTAACCACTGTCTATCATGCAAATTTCTTTAGAGACACAGGGCAGGGTTTTCTGATGTTGCATAGTGGAGGCAAGCTTTAAAAAAGAGTACATAGATGAGCACTTGGTACATTGTAACATTTAAGGCTATGAGCTAAGTGCTGGCAAATGGGATTAGGTAAGTAGGTCAGGTGTTTTTCACATGTTGGTGTAGACTCAATAGACCAAAGGCCTTGTGTGATCTTATGATAACACATGTAATAAAATTTGTAATAAAAATTTTATTACCATTGGTAATAAAAAGTAACTCGTGTATTCCGACCAGAGTTAAATTCTGGAGAAGCATCATTCATATTGTTTCTCCATGTTATATATTTCAATAGTTGCCTGATTGCTTTAATAGTTGATCATGTGATTTGATAGTGATGTCATTAGCGTTGTGCAGGCTGATTTAATTTCAGTTTCTTCTGTGTAGTGAAATCTGTTTCAATAAACCTGTTGTGTTATTTTGACTCTACAAGTGCAAACAACATTTTGTTTATTTAAAACCCACAATCCTGAACATAATTAGGACATTGCACTCCTTCATTGCAAGTGGTTGTTAAGTATTAGGGCTATAATAACTTCCACTGAACTAACCTGAGCTTCTAGGTTTTGAACTTCTCCACAAAGGTTAGGGGGTTATGCTCAGTACATGCTAAGGTCTCCTACATCCATGTCAGACATATTCTTCAAGAGTGCTTAAAGGCCAGTAATAGTCCCAGCATTTCCTTCTCCACGACAGTTTTTCCACTTGGTGTCCATGTGGTGTTGACTGTTAGTTAAAATCCAATATATTTTATATTTTTCACCTAAGAGTTGGAAAATGTGACCCCTACCCTCACTCACCCTTCCCCCACTCCTCCCCAAATTCCCCCTACCCCCCACTCACCCATTTTCCTCCTACCCTGTACTTGCCACCCCCCCATTACTCCCAGTCCTCCACTCACCCCCCCCCCCACCTCCCCCTCTGCCCCCACGTCCCACAGTTTCTATCTGGGCTCATCTTAGTTCCACTATCTATGGGTTCCGCAACTAGAGTTTTACTGCCCACCCAATGAGGTTGGAAAATGCCATCTTTTGTCCCCATAAAGAAGCTTACATCCTTTACAAGTGTAACCCGTGCGCATTGTTTTACCAAAGTGTTAATTGTAAGTTCAAAATGTTTAATATACATGTCCAGTAGATCAATTAAATTCTTTACCAAGTAATATTGCATATAATGCACCTCCATAAAAATATATACTCAGTAAATACATGTGCATTAGCCCACTTCTCAACATACACACAAAACTACATGCATGTTATCTGGCTTCCTTTCATATATAGATACACAATAACTACATGTATGTTATCTTAATTCTCTACATAAGAATAGAGACACTAATGTGTCTGTAATCCTGTTTCCCTACATATATAGGCACTCTAACTATATGCATGTTATTCTGCTTTCCTACATATATAGACACAGACAGCAGCTACATGTTATCCTGATCCTACATTTGTATAGACAGATAGTAACCACATACATACTTATCTTGTCTCCCAGTCTCAGATGCATTAACCTTTAGCCACAGTGATTTTATGTTACTGCAGTCCTATCTAATTAGAAAATTCTCCTGGTTCCTTAAAGAAAATTCTAGATGGAACTAAGCAACAATTTGGTGGCATCTAAAAGTAATCCATAGTTTACATTATCTACATCCAGTACGGCAAGAAAGTTCTCTCACCCTTAGATTACTATGTTGCCACTGTCAGCTCTCCCACAGTTATAAGGCTGCTAGAACACCCTGCAGGGAATCAGAGCTCTGGTAATTAAAGATGGATAGAAACCCATCAAAAAGCAGCTTATCTTCTGTACCACCAGCCATCAGAACACATCCTCCCACCTGTTAGCAGAGTCCTAATCCCACAGAATGAATTGCACTGAATCCATAATGATGTGGACTCTTAAGTCTATTTGCCTAAATCTATTGCGGTTCCTACTGAACTATGATGCATGTGTAAGCGATACAGCTGTGCTCTCAGCCATGTGAGGTAATCAGTAATGAACAGAGATTCCAAAGCAGCCTGGCAAAGTCAATGCAGTGTACACCAGAGGCCTCTTCGCAATGCATAGTCAGAGCCTTGATTAAATGGAGTTCTTCCTCGCAGGCGAGTTGGCGCACCTCACTGATTGAATGTGCACTAACTCATGACTGGAGTGGGGAACGCTAATCTAAACCCTATGTCTTTACCAGGGGAAAGAGTACCAAAATCGGCAGCATGCGCCATTGAGGCAAAGCAGGAGCACAGCCACTTCGCAGTTTCTGCATCCGCCTCCTCCCCAACCCCCCCGACTCTTAGGGGCAATCGTCTTATGTATCACAGCAGGATATTGAGGTTCAGATGGTGACCGTGAGGTGTCACAATATTTGTCATCCTGTTACTTTGATCAGTCTGTTAAGGCAGCTGCTGTGCCAAAGCCTGCCAAACGGATGGTTCTCTTTTCTCTTTATCTGTTACCCTTCACGTCCTGTCACCAGGAACTGAGATTGTTTCAGAAAATCTCCTTGAAGTCAGACTCTGCCTGCTCGGCGAGTTAATTCTGTGTGGGACTGACTCACACGGACAAAGTGGCTCATTCTCAGCCTGTTGCGAGCCAGCTTATGTGCAAGGCACCACTGTAAAACCCATACAAGGGGTTAAAGAGGGATATCAGCCAGGATAAACAGAGATAGGAGTTGGAGGAGGCCATTCAGCCTTCTGAGCCTGCTCCACCATTCATCACTATCATGGCTGATCATACAGCTCAATAGCCCAATCCTGCTTTCTCCCCATAACCTTTGATCCCTATCACCCCAAATGCTATATCCAGCCGCCTCTTGAATACATTCAATGTTTTGGCATCAATTACTTCCTGTGGTAATGAATTCCACAGGCTCACCATTCTTTGGGTGAATAAACATCTCCTCACCTCTGTCCCAAATGGTCTACCCCAAATCCAGTAGGAACAGCTGAGGAATTTGTAAAATAGTTTGGGGAGGGAAGAGAATGGTTTGAAAAGACTAAAATAAAAATCAAAATAAAGTGGTGTCCATATTTAATGAAGTTTTAGATAAGTGGTGGTGTAGAAATGCTTCACTAATTCTGTTTTAGAGATCGAGGCCTGGAAAGCTGACTCTGCAGATCCGTTTATCATGATGATCAGTGGCTTAAAACTTCTATATTTTGGACAGAGAGTGCGTGCTCTTTTAATCGTTCATGGGATAGAACATAGAACATAGAACAATACAGCACAGAACAGGCCCTTCGGCCTTCGATGTTGTGCCGACCAAAATAAAAAGCAATGCCCCTCCTAACTAAACCATTCCCTTCTCATCCATATACTTATCAACTAACCTCTTAAACGCCACCAAACTTGGCGCATCTACAACAGCTGCAGGCAGGGCATTCCACTCCCTAATCACTCTTTGAGTAAAGAACCTACCTCTGATATCCGTCCTATAACTCATACCCCTTAATTTAAAGTTGTGTCCCCTCGTGCTAGCTTTTTCCATCCTAGGAAAAAGGCTATCACTGTCCACCCTATCCAAACCTCTAATTATCTTATATGCTTCAATAAGATCCCCCCTTAGCCGCCTCCTTTCTAACGAAAACACCTCAAATCCTTCAACCTCTCTTCATAGGACCTGCCCTCCATACCAGGCAACATCCTAGTAAACCTCCTCTGTACCCTCTCCAATGCCTCCACATCTTTCTTATAATGTGGGGACCAGAACTGCACACAATACTCCAAGTGCGGCCGCACTAGAGTTTTGTACAGTTGCAACATGATGCTGCGGCTCCTAAATTCAATCCCCCTACCAATAAAAGCTAAGACTCCATATGCCTTCTTAACAACTTTATCCACTTGACTGCCTACTTTCAGGGATCTATTGACACATACACCAAGATCCTTCTGTTCCTCAACACTATTAAGAGCCCTACCATTAGCCCTATACTCTACACATTTATTGTTCCTGCCAAAGTGCATTACCTCACACTTTTCCACATTAAACTCCATTTGCCACCTCTCGGCCCAGCTCTGCAACTTGTCCAAGTCACTCTGTAAACTAAAACACCCCTCTTCACTATCTACCACACCACCAACTTTAGTATCATCTGCAAATTTACTGATCCATCCCTCAATACCCTCATCCAGATCATTTATAAAAATTACAAACAGCAGGGGCCCCAAAACAGACCCCTGAGGCACACCACTCGTCACCGAACTCCACGATGAATATCTCCCATCAACCACCACCCTCTGTCTTCTATCTGCCAGCCAATTCCTAATCCAATTAGCTAAATCACCCTCTATTCCACACATCTGCATTTTCTGTAGAAGTCTTCCATGGGCCACCTTATCAAACGCCTTACTAAAGTCCATATATACTACATCAACCGCCTTACCCCCATCCACCTCTCTGGTCACTTTCTCAAAAAACTCAATGAGGTTAGTAAGGCATGACCTACCCTTCACGAAACCATGCTGACTATCCCCAATCAATTCATTTCTCTCTAAATAACTATAAATCCTATCCCTAATAATTCTCTCCAATACCTTGCCCACCACAGAAGTAAGACTCACTGGCCTATAATTCCCAGGAAGGTCTCTCTTCCCCTTCTTAAACAATGGGACCACATTCGCCATCCTCCAGTCCTCCGGAACCACACCCGTAACCAACGAGGACCTGAAGATCAGAGCCAGAGGCTCTGCAATCTCCTCTCTTGCCTCCCAGAGAATCCTAGGGTAAATCCCGTCCGGCCCAGGGGACTTATCCAACTTCAAACCCTCGAGAATTTCTAACACATCCTCCCTATCTACTACAATACTCCCCAATTTGCAACCCTGTACCTCAGTGCTCTCCACAGCTACATTTCCAGCACTCTGCGTGAATACCGAAGAGAAATATTTATTCAGTGCCTCGCCAATCTCTTCAGGCTCCACGCACAACTTCCCACTGCTATCTATGACTGGCCCTAATCTTGCCCTAACCAATCTTCTATTCTTAACATATCGAAAGAAAGCTTTAGGATTCTCCTTAATCCTATCAGCCAACATCTTCTCGTGTCCCCTCTTAGCTCTCCTCAATTCACTTTTTACCTCCTTCCTAGCTAATCTATAGCTATCCATTGCACTACCTGAGCCTTCAAGCCTCATCCTGACATAAGCCTCCTTTTTCTTCTTAACCAGCAAATCAACTCTTTTCGTACACCAAGGCTCTCTTACTCGTCCATTTCCTCCCTGCCTGACAGGGACATACTTATCAAGGACTCTCAGCAGCTGCTCCTTGAATAAGCACCACATTCCAGATGTTCCCAGTCCCTGTAGTTCCCTAGTCCAATCTATGCACCCTAATTCTCTCCTGATGGCCTCATAATTACCCTTCCCCCAGCTATAACTACTGCCCCCAGCTTCATGCCTATCCCTGTCCATCACTAAGGTGAACGTAACCGAATTGTGGTCACTATCACCAAAATGTTCACTAACTTCCAAGCCTAACACCTGGTCTGGCTCATTGCCCAGCACCAAATCCAATGTAGCCTCACCTCTAGTTGGCCTATCTACATACTGAGTCAAAAACCTTCCTGCACACTTTGTACGAAAACTGACCCCTCTAACGAGCTAGAGCTATAGCTATTCCAATCAATATTAGCAAAGTTAAAGTCCCCCATCACAATTACCCTACTACTTTCACTCCTAATCAGAATTGACTTCGCAATCCTTTCCTCAACCTCTCTAGAACTATTAGGAGGTCTGTAAAAGACTCCCAACAGGGTGACCTCTCCTCTCCTGTTTCTAATCTCAGCCCATACTACCTCAACAGACAAGTCCTCATCAAACTTCTTTTCTATCACTGTGATACAGTCTTTGACCAGTAACGCCACTCCTCCCCCCTTCTACCCCCTTCTCTACTCCGACTAAAGCATTTGTACCCCGGAACCTGCAACATCCATTCCTGTCCCTGCTCTACCAAGTCTCTGAAATGGCCACAACATCGAAGTTCCAGGTACTGGTCCAAGCTGCAAGTTCCTCCCCCTTATTGCGAATACTCCTTGCATTAAAGTATACGCATCTCAAACCATGCTCCACCCCACCCGTACGCCGCTGTGTTTTACAACTCTCCTCTATAACCCCCTTACTCTCATCCCTCTCAGCACCCCAACTACTTAGGATCCCACCCCCCCCCCGAATCAGTTTAACGCCCCCATCATAGCCTTAGCAAATTTTCCCCCTAAGATATTAGTCCCCCTCTGGTTCAGGTGTAGACCATCTCTCTTGAAGAGGTCCCACCTATCCCAGAATGAGTCCCAATTGTTAAGGAACCTGAACCCCTCCCTCCTGCACCATCCACGCAGCCATGAGTTCAAACTATCCCTTTCTCTGTTCATCTCTAAACTATCCCCTGGCACAGGCAAGAGTCCAGAGATAACCACTCTGCCTGTTATGGACCTAAGCTTCCACCCTAACTCCATGAATTTCTGTTTAATATCCCCTTCCCTGTAATGAGGGTAGTGCATATCTGGCAAATGTTGTTGTTGCTGTGGATGTGGGTGTTGCTGGCCGAGCCAAAATTTATTGCCCATTCTTGAGGGCATTTAAGAGTGAACCACATTGTTATTGATCTGGAATCACATGTAGGCCAGACCAGATAAGGAAGGTAGGCTTCCTTCCCTAAACAATACTAGTGAACCAGATGGATTTTTCCCCGATAATCAATGGCTTCATAGTCATCATTAGACATTTAATTCCAAGTTTTATTAAATTCAAATCTCACCAGTTGTGATGGGTTTTGAACCTGGGGCACCAGAGTATTAATCCAGAGACCCAGACTACTAGTCCAGTGACAATACCACTATGCCACTGCCTGCCACATACTTGAGAATTTGCCAGATATGCACTACCCTCATTACTGGTAAATTCAGAAAAAGAAACATTGAGGGCTCAATGCTTTAAACCCCCTATTTGCATTGACAATAATATATAATGTCTAGTTTATAAAATGGTCTGAAGCTAGGCTGGCTATATTCAGCATTTCAGGGTCTACATGCAATCTAATTAAGACTGCCGGAGACCATCAAAAAAAAAAAGGTCATTCGGAAAGTATTTCCCTGAATATTAAGAAGGGTGTACTCTTCTTACTTCTTTTGCAGTGCCAAAGATCATTGTCAGTCCTGAATCATTTCCTTTCCTTCCACAATCACACCTCATCACTGCACCTTCCAACCTGATCATTTCCTCCTCCCCCCCCCCCCCCCCCCCCCAATCCATCCCCTCACCTCATCCACCTGAGGGTTAGTGCAGGCAGAAAACAGACCAAAATTCACTGAGGAATTGCCAATGAGGGGTGCCCAGTGCTAAAAGCTCAAAATTGGGTGGTTATCAGACTAGCAATACTGGCTCATTCCTTAAGAATTTTTGTTTGGCAATTTCATTGGATTCAGATTGTTTTTTTTTAAGCTATTGAATCTGAATGTGTGAATATTCCAGACTAATTTAGACCACCCTAAACAAAAAGAAAATTATAAATAGTCATGTGTCCAACAGTTTTAAAAAATACTGTAACAAGTACAGATACTTCACAGGGGAGGCAATGGTTATTACTGCTATTAATCCAGAAACTCAGCTAATATTTTGGGGGCCCCATTTGATCTTTTACATATTTCAGAAAATGCAGAATACTGCAAGGAAAATAATTTGCGGTTTAATTATTCAGCCTATCCTACTGTGGCCATTGGTGGCTTATCCCTTTAAAAAATAGGCACAGACTGGGAGTTTATTCACACAAACACACTGTCTCTGTGCATATCCTGACATATGATTTCCCTGCTGTGACACTAGATGAGTTACTGTTTGTGTGACTAGAGCCACAGCAATGTACTGATTTTGTATACAAAATCAAAATCTAGATAGACATTGAGATCCTGATTGAGTGCGTGTCCAAAGCTAATAGTCAAAACACGCAATCCTGCAGTCAAGCTGTATTTAACTAATCTCTAATGGTCCAGTGGAGTATCTGGTGCTAAACCTTGCTGTGTCCTGAATACAGGAAACGTAGTTAGTTGTTGCCCTGTAGTTAGCACTGCTGCTTCACAATGTCAGGGACCTGGGCTGGATTCCCAGCTTGGGTCACTGTGTGGAGTTTGCACATTCTCCCCATGTCTGTGTAGATTTCCTCCCATAGTGCAAAGATGTGCAGGTCAGGTCAATTAGCTATGCTAAATTGCCCCCTTAGTGTCCAGGGGGGACTAGCTAGAGTAAATACATGAAGTTACAGGGATAGGGCATGGGTGAGATTGTGGTTTGTGCAGACTCGATGGGCAGAATGTCCTCCTTTGCATAGTAGGAATCTCTGAATCCATAGTGATGGTAATAACAATCAGATTCTTCAAACAACAACCATAATTGGAACTGAGCTATATTTGAATTTATATCTAGTAGCAATTATCTCCTTTCTACAAATGAATGAAATGGGCAACTACCTTGCAAAATTTCAACTAAACCCTGCTCCTTTTTGGGGCAGCACAGTGGCACAATGATTAGCAATGCTGCCTCACAGCTTCAGGGACTTGAGTTTAATTCCTGACTTGGGTCACTATCTGTGTGGAGTTTATATGTTTTCACAATATTTTATGTGGGTTTCCTGCAGTTGCTCCAGTTTCTTCCCACAGTCCAAAGACATGGTAGTTAGGTGCACAGGCCATGGTAAACTTCTCTTTAGTGTCCTGGGATGTGTAGATTAGCAGGATAAATAAGCAGGGAACAGAAATAGGCCTGGGTGGGATTGTTGTCAGTGCAGACTTGATGGATCGAATAACCTCCTTTGGCATTGTAGGGATTCTATGAACTCCTCCAAGGTGGGTATCCTTACACTAGGTTCCCTTTATTTGCAAACTCAATTCTATTCCTAAGAATGCTTCAGGTACACAGTCAGAATCCTGCCGCTCCTCAATATACACACAGGTTAGACGCCCTGATGGAGGTAACGATTGGGCAAGCAATCAGGGAGCTCATACTCCAAGAGGCCAACCTCATGGGGCCTCAAAAATCACCACACTTACACAAGTTAAATAGTGCATCAAAGTGAGCTTGAATTTAACTTGAATGAAACATCCTCCAGAACAAAGTAAATCAGAATCACAATTGTTACAGTGCAGGAGGCGGCAATTTGGCCCGTTGTGTCTGCACTAGCTCTGAAGGAGAAATTCACTTGATTCCACTCCCCTGCTTCAAGGTAAAGTAAGGCTCATCTGGCCTGGGTGAACAATTGGGACTCAGAGTGGGGAAGTCCATCATTGCCCTCCCCAACACTGCACATTCCTCCTTTTCAGGCAAGGAGTCAAATTTACTTTTGGATTCTTTGATTGAACCTACCGCCACTTGGGAATGGACCCAAAAACTGATGGGCAAAGCTAGTAGAATCTTTTGCCCTTAAAATGAAAAATAGTGACTGTCAGATGTATAATGGTAAAAACACCCTTAATGTCACTTTGTATCACTCAATAACAACTTACATGCAGCAGAGTGTGGCAATGTCTTGCAAGCTGTGCCTAACATCCCTTCTAACTTTATCTTTGACTCTCAATCTATGCTTCTGAACTCAAACTCTAATAATGCTCTAATTAAATTTCTTCCAGATTTGGCAATCCTTAGATCCTTCCCTGTTGCTATCAGACTTTTGAATGGACCAACCTTGCATTAAGCTGATCTTTTTCTACACTCTAGCTATGACTGTGACACTACATTTTGCATGCTCTCTATGTATGGTATGCCTTGTCTGTATAGTGCACAAGAAACAACAATTTTCATGAATACATGCGGCAATAATAAATCAAATTAGCTTCAAAATAGTAAACCATCTGGAGGCACTTCATAGAACAATTATGGAAGGCAATTTTATGTGACTCTAAGTAAGGAAATGCTAAGGCAGGTGACAAAGATCCTTGTCCTTAATGACTGTCATAATGGAGAAAGAGGTAGAGAGAAAATTGCAGAGTATAGGCCCAGACAGATGAAGGCACGACCATCAATGCAAATAGTGAGAACATTGGATTGTAAGGGAAAGTTTAATTTAATGGTCACAAGTAGGCTTACATTAACACTGCAGTGAAGGTACTGTGAAAATCCCCTAGTGGCCACACTCTGGTGCCTGTTTGTGTACATGGAGGGAGAATTTAGCATGGCCAATTCATCTCACCAGTATGTCTTTCAGACCGTGTGAGGGAATCAGATCACCTGGAGGAAACCCATGCAGACACGAGAGAACAAGCAAACTATACACAAACAGTGACCCAAACCAGGAATCCAACCCCAGTCCCTGGCACTGAGACAGCAATGCTAACCATTGTGGCACCAAGAAAGAATGAAAGTCTTAATCAACGAGTGCTTTTCACAACAATCGGACATCTTGATGCACGCTCAATGAAGTGCTTCGTAAACACGTTATAATGTAAGAAAGAGGTAAATTATAGAGTGCTGAGACCTCAAATTGGGTTGAAGGAGGTTACGGAGATGGATAAAAAAATGAGGTGTCTGAAAACAAATGAGAATTTCATGAGAAAGTAACTGTTATCAGCTTGGTATGAATTGGGATACAGGCAGCAGAGTTTTGGGTAAGTTGGATTTAATGCAAGGTGAAAGACAGGTCATCCAGGAATGTTTTGGAATAAAATTCTACAGCAATCAAGATAAGGGGTCCTTCTGATGTTGCTTTATAGAGTGAAATCTAGCTTGGATTACTCACTTATCTGTAGAGAAGGCAAAATGACTAGTTAAATTAATAACTAAAAGAGAAATACTAATTCTATTCCATACTTGAAAAGAATACAATACAAGAGCAATCAATTTTAACCCAATTGTGGTATTAATTGCACTTGGAACTGATAATTAAGAGTACATTCAGCAGATAGAGACAAATAACATTAAGAGTGAAAAGCAAAACTGAAAGACACGTTCATTAATTGGTATGAAGTTTGGGTGGCACAGAAGTTAACACTACTGTATTGCAGCACTAGTGTCCCAGGTTTGATTCCCAGCTTGGGTGACTGCCTGTGCAGAGCCTGGACCTTCTCCACATGGTTTTGGTCCAGGTGTTCTGGTTTCCTTCCACAGTCTGAAGGATGGTCAGGGTGCATTGGCCATGCTAAATTCTCCCTCAGTGCTATCCAAACAGGCACTGGACTGTGGCAACAGGGTTTTTTTAAAAATATACAGTAACTTCATTTGTGAAAATGCGAACCTCCTTGTGACACTAATAAATAAATTTTAGATTTTGCTGTACATAATGAATTCATAAACTGGCACCATCTTGGACCTTTTCATTCTACCTTATCACAAGGTAGGAGTTTTGAACATTGATAGTAAATGAAGTCAAGGCCTTGACAATACCCTGAAAGAGCTTATTGATGATAGGGAGCAGAATTTTCACATCTGCAGGTAAGGCCAGTAGAAATCCTCAGATGGCCTTCAGACTGGGCTCCTGTCCATAAATAAATGACTAAATTAAAACAAAAAGGGATGAAGTTGCATGGAAACTGAAAAGAAACCCTTTTGTTTACAGAAAAACTATTTTCACACAGTCAAAAGCATTTGTTCCATTCCCAATAGGTTTGAACTAGTTGATGAAGTATTTGAACCTGTCCCAATACATCTAACTGACATTTCATTGGCAAATCTTGAATGGTCTAACATTAATCCTGGAAAACTGGAGCTAAACCGAGCCAGACTTTTCTAAAATATACTACCTACTTAGCATGATTTCTTCACATTTTTGTAGCCATCAGTTTTTGGAATCTTTTGTTCATCAAATTTAACAATTTGTGACAACTAGTCAAGTTTGTAGGACACCAAGATTTCCCTCATTAAACTTGTACTTTCCCTGTACTGTTTACTTGTGACTTTACACTGGGACATCCTGCACAGTGGTTAGCGCTGCTGCCTCTCAGCACCAGCGACCTTGGCTCAATTCCCAGCTTGGGTGACTGCCTGTACTTTCTCCCCATGTCTGCACGCATTTCCTCCCACAGTCCAAAAGACATGCTGGTTAGTTGCATTGGTCACACTAAAGTCTCCTTCAGTGTAGGCAAAGTGTGGCAACTAGGGGATTTTCACAATAACTCCATTGCAGTGTTAATTTAAGCCTATTTGTCACACTAATAAATAAACATTAAACTACTTGAACATTGCAACTTCTTAGAGCAGCTGGGATACTTGCTAACAAGGCAAGTCCTTACTCAGATTGATGAATTGTTAAGGAACAGTGCAAAGTCTGAACTAAAGTGTTAATTTGAATATTGAATTCAATATCAAATCAGGTGTAGAAAGCAAAATAAAGCAAGGGCAAGAAATACGAGATTGAGAAAGAAAAAAGTTAAAACAATTTCTCAAATCTCCAGCAACAACTTTTTTTAATTCATTAATGGGATATGGATATCACTAGCTTTTATTTTCTTTCATGGGATATGGGTGTCACTGGCTGGCCAGCATTTATTGCTCATCCCTAATTGTCCTTGAAGAGTAGTTAACAGTCAACCACATTGCTGTGGCTCTGGAGTCACATGTAAGTGAGATCAGCAGATTTCCTTCCCTAAAGGACATTAGTGAACCAGCTGGGTTTCTCCGATAATGGTTTCATAGTCAGATTCTTCATTCCAGATTATTTTTATTGAATTTCAAGTTCCACCATCTGCTATGGTGGGATTCAAATCCAGGTCCCCAGAACATTAGCTGTTTCTGAATTAATAGTTTGGCGATAATATCACTAGGCCATTGCCTCTTCCAAATGTTGGACCAGCATTTCTTGCCCATCCCTAATTGCCCTTGAACTGAGTGTCTTCCTTGGCCATTTTGGAGGGCTGTTAAGAGTCAACCACATTGTTGTGGGTCTGGGGTCACACATAGGCCAGACTGGGTAAAGGTGGCAGATTTCCTTCCAATTAGTGAAGCAGTTGGGTTCTAATGACAATAAGTTTATGATTATCATTGGACTTTTAATTCTAGTTTTTTTTTTTTTAAACTATTGAGTTCAAATTTCACCATCTGCCTTATGGAATTCGAACTCAGGTCCCCAAAGCATTACCATGGTTCTCTGGATTAACAATCCAGTGACAATATCATGATGCAACTGCTTCACCAATCTAGCGTATTTAAGTAAAACATCCAAAGCATTTTACAAAAGCATCAAAACAAATCTTCAACATCGAGTCACATACGGAGGAGATATCAGACTGTTGACCAATACCTTGGTTAAAGAAATAGTTTTTAAATGGTGTATTCAAGGAGGGAAGAGTGTTAGAAAGGGTTAAGGAGGGAATTTTTGAGGTTAGGGACAGCTGAGGGCACCATTGCTCAATGGGGGCAGTGATTGAAATCATAAAATGTGCAAGAAACCAGAATGGGGGAAAGGCTAGAGGAAGTTACAGTCACCAGAATTGAACATGGGTCCCTGGCACTGTGAGGCAGCAGCACTAACCACTGTGCCACCACGAGATCATGAAATTCCTTAAAAACAAGATTAAAAATTAAAATCAAAGCAGTGCTTGACTGAGGTGCCGGTGAGCAGAGACAAAATGGGACTTCATGCAACAGAGGATGCAGGCAACAAAATTTTGGATTAACTTAATTTTACGGAGGATGATATGTGGGAGGCCAACAAGGACATTGTTGAAGTGGTGAAGCCGAGAGGTAACAGAACATGGAGGATGGTTGAAACACTGGAAAAATTGAAGTGATGCGGTGTGAGTGATTACACGATTGTGTGGTTGGAAGTTCACCTTGGGATCAAATGCCACACCAAGGTTACAGATGCTCTGGTTCAGCCTCAGGCAGTTCCCAAGCATTGCAATGGAACATAGAACATAACAGCACAGAACAGGCCCTTCCGCCTTCGATGTTGCGCCGACCAATATAAAAAGCAATGCCCCTCCAAACTAAACCATTCCCTTCTCTTCCATATACTTATCAACTAACCTCTTAAACGCCACCAAACTTGGCGCATCTACAACTGCTGCAGGCAGGGCATTCCACTCCCCAACCACCCTTTGGGTAAAGAACATACCTCTGATATCCGTCCTATAACTATCACCCCTTAATTTAAAGCTGTGTCCCCTCGTGCTAGCTTTTTCCATCCTAGGAAAAGGGCTATCACTGTCCACCCTATCTAAACCTCTAATCATCTTATATGTTTCAATAAGGTCTCCTCTTAGCTGCCTTCTTTCTAATGAAAACAACCTCAAAACCCTCAGCCTCTCCTCATAAGACCTGCCCTCCATACCAGGCAACATCCTGGTAAACCTCCTCTGTACCCTCTCCACTGCCTCCACATCTTTCTTATAATGTGGGGACCAGAACTGCACACAATACTCCAAGTGCGGCCGCACTATAGTTTTGTACAGTTGCAACATGACGTTGCGGCTCCGAAATTCAATCCCCCTACCAATAAAAGCCAAGACTCCATATGCCTTCTTAACAACCTTCTCGACTTGACTGCCTACTTTCAGGGATCTAGGCACATACACACCAAGATCCCTCTGTTCATCTAGACTGCTAAGAATCCTACCATTTGCCCTATACTCTACACATTTATTATTTATGCCATAGTGCATTACCTCACACTTTTCCACATTAAACTCCATTTGCCACCTCTCGGCCCAGCTCTGCAACTTGTCCAAGTCCCTCTGCAAACTATAACACCCCTCTTCACTATCTACCACTCCACCGACTTTAGTGTCATCTGCAAATTTACTATCCATCCTTCAATACCCTCATCCAGATCATTTATAAAAATTACAAACAGCAGGGGCCCCAAAACAGACCCCTGAGGTACACCACTTGTCACCGAACTCCACGATGAATATCTCCCATCAACCACCACCCTCTGTCTTTTATCTGCTAGCCAATTCCTAATCCAATTAGCTAAATCACCCTCTATCCCATACATCTGCATTTCCTGCAGAAGCCTTCCATGGGCCACCTTATCGAACGCCTTACTAAAGTCCATATATACCACATCAACCACCTTACCCCCATCCACCTCTTTGGTCACTTTTTCAAAAAACTCAATGAGGTTAGTAAGGCACAACCTCCCCTTCACAAAACCATGCTGACTATCCCCAATCAATTCATTTCTCTCTAAATAACTATAAATCCTATCCCTAATAATTCTCTCCAATACTTTGCCCACAACAGAAGTAAGACTCACTGGCCTATAATTCCCTGGAAGTTCTCTCTTCCCCTTCTTGAACAATGGGACCACATTCGCTATCCTCCAGTCCTCCGGAACCACACCCGTAACCAACGACGAACTGAAGATCAGAGCCAGAGGCTCTGCAATCTCCTCTCTTGCCTCCCAGAGAATCCTAGGGTAAATCCCGTCCGGCCCAGGGGACTTATCCAACTTCAAACCCTCGAGAATATCTAGCACATCCTCCCTATCTACTTCGATACCTTCCAGTGTGCTACCCTGTACCTCAGTGTTCTCCATAACTACATTTACATCACCCTGCGTGAATACCGAAGAGAAATATTTATTCAGTACCTCTCCAATCTCCTCAGGCTCCACGCACAACTTCCCACAGCTGTCTATGACTGGCCCTAATCTTGCCCTAACCAATCTTCTATTCTTAACATATCTAAAGAAAGCTTTAGGATTCTCCCTAATCCTATCAGCCAAAGTCTTCTCGTGTCCTCTCTTTGCTCTCCTCAATTCCCTCTTTAGCTCCCTCCTGGTTAATCTATAGCTATCCATTGCACTAACCGAGCCTTCAATCCTCATCCTGACATAAGCCTCCTTTTTCCTTTTAACCAGCAAATCAACATTTTTCGTACACCAACGTTCTCTTACTCGACCATTTATTGTTAGATTGTTAGACTGTGATGGGAACAACCACAATGGCTTTGGTCTTCCCAATTCTTAGATGCAGGAAATTTCTCTTCAGCTGCTCCTGAATGGGTGGCACAGTGACAGTGGTTAGCACTGCTGCCTCACAGCGCCAGGGGCCTGGATTCAATCCCAGTCTGTGTCTGTGCAGAGTTTGCCCATTCTCCCCACGTCTGCATGGGTTTCCTCTGGGTGCTCTGGTTTCCTTGCACACTCCAAAGATGTGGGGTGGAATGGGGTTGGCAGGCAACATTGGCCCTTAGTGTCAGGAGGATTAGCAGGGTAAATACATGGAACTATGGGGAAGGGGCCTGTTTGGGATTGTCGTCAGTACAGGCTTGCAGGGATGAATGGCCTCCTTCTGCACTGTAAAGATTCTATAATTCAATTCTAGAATCAGTGCCAGAAAGGATGAAACAGTAATTAGGAACTACACCACTTAAAAATTTGCTTACACAGCAGTGGTACATGTCTTAACCTTTTTTGTTGCAATTCATGTGTTTATATATCACTCAAGAATCCCAATGTCACACTTCCCATTGCTCCAACACCAAACTTCCTGGATAAGTACCATTATTTTTTAAAAGTTCTTTTGTGGGACATGGGCGTTGCTGGCTGGCCAGCACTTATTACTCATCCTAGTTGCCCTTGGAGGGCAGTTGAGAGTCAACCATATTGCTCTGGCTTTGGAATCAGCAAGTAAGCCAGACCAGGTAAAGACAGCAGATTTCCGTCCCTAACAGACAGTGAACCAGATCCGTTTTTCTGAAAGTTGACACTCGTTCCATGGTCATCAGTTAGATTTTGAATTCAGTAAGAACTGAATTCAAATTCCACCATCTGCAGTGGTGGGATTCGAACCCAAGTCCTCAGAATATTAGCCAAGTTTCTGGATTAATAGGGTGGTGATAATACCATTAGGCCATCATCACCATCACCCCCCACTCCCTTTATCAGGGATAACAAGGCATCTCAGTCACTAGCTTTTGCAATCCAATTTGTACTTTAATATAGTGAGTGCTGATAGTTTTACTGTTAGTCCTACAGCCAAATCCATCCCATTCTTCCCATGCAAGTCCTGCAAACCGAGAAATATGTCCTGAGATAATAAGCTGAAATACAGATAGTGGAATGTGTCACTTGGCCTGGATGCCTCCTAAATCAAAATGGCAGCTTCTAGGCTCTGCATCTATCTCTTCCTGTCAACAACCTGGTCTGGTTGTGTTCCAGTAACTCTTTGGTGAAATACGTGTTGCAGACATGTCAATGAAATACATTAATCACCAAGTCCGGGAAAATAGTCTTTGAGACACGACAGTTATGAAATGCAAATGATCTAAAATCCTTGGCAGCAAAAAGAAAGAAGCAAATGCAGTAAAACTAGACCCTGACACCCTGTAAAAAAGGGATACAACACACACCTTTCCATTAAGGCTACTAGATAGTTACAAAACTATTGATTCACCAACTATAGAAGTACTCTCTGGAGCTTGTATAAGAAGCCACTTTTCAAGGTTGAAAAGGACAGAGTTTATTGCAATCATTTTTCATAATATCAGGTCTTTTTTATTGTCAACTTGCAGCGCTGTGCAGTTTGTTGCCACCTCTGTAATACAACAATAACTCTCTCCCCTACTTGGGCCGGAAATCAAATGCTGTGCTATCAGTCCTTTTACTGGTCCTTCGTACTCGCTATCAATAGCAGCAGTTGAGAGTTTACAAGGGACACAGTTCATCTCTTTTCCCTTCCTATTATCGCCCAAATTAATCCCAGCAATTTTGCAGCAGCAATTCCTCATCCTCTGCCTCGCTATGAAATTCGGCCTGCTGTAGTATTTTTATTACCGTTTTCAAAAGGATCATAAAGTTGCAATTGGATGCTGTGTTAAAATCCACTCTGCGCTCCCCCTGATGCGACTTCCTGTCCTAGGAATACCAAACACCAATTTCATTTAAGCAAGGTTAATGCGGTTTTAAAAACTGCTTCAATTGCCCTCCAATAATCTGATTTTCCTCACTGCTTTTAAGTAAACTTAATGACATTTTACTTAAAAAACAGATTATCCCCCATGCTAAAACCTTTCCAATAGCGATTGGCCACAGTCTTAAATGCTGGCGTTAAAGAGTTTCAAAATTTTTCCTTGAAGGATTAAATGCTGAATGATTCATAGAACGTACAGCACATGAACAGGTGATTCAACCCAACTAGTCTATGGCAATGTTTATATTTTACAAAGACCCTTTCATTTTACCCACCTGATTTCACCTTAGCTTCACATGCTCAATGTACTCAGGTCAGCAATGCAAGTTGAGAAAGATTTTGGATGACCTCCGGTTTACTGTGGAAGGTGTTGCTGACTAGGCCAGCATTTATTGCCCACCCCAGAGGGCATGTGAAACTCAATCGCATTGCTGTGGCTCTGGAGTCACGTGTAGGCCAGATCAGGTAAAGGCAGCAGATTTCCTTCCCTAATTAATAGAATCATAGAATCTCTACAGTGCAGAAGGAGGCCATTCACCCAAGCCTTATTCCTGTAACCCCACCTACTTACCCTGCTAATTCCCTGACACTAGGATCAATTTAGCAAGGCCAATCAACCTAACCCGCACAACTTTGGAACGTGCAAGGAAACTGGAGCACCCAGAGGAAACCTACACAGGTACAGGGAGAATGTAAAACTCCACACAGACAATGACCCAAGGTCCGAATTGAACCCAGGTCCTTGGTACTTTGAGACAGCAGTGCTAACCCACTGTGCAATGTGTTTGCCCCACTAAAAGACATTAGTGAAGCAGATGGGTTTTTCCCAACAATGGTTTCATGGTCACCAGTAGATTCTTAATTCCAGATACTTTTATTGAATTCAAATTCCACCATCTGCCATGGTGGGATTCAAAAACCATTACCTAGGTCTCTGGAATACTAGTCCAGTGACAACACCACTAGGTCACTGCCTTCCCAAGTTGGGGAATTGAAAATAGGCAGTTTTGGTGATAGTACAGATGTGTGACCTGAAGATAAACTTGGGGCCAAAGAGAACCTTGAGGTCCTGATCAGTCTGGTACAGCCTCCAGGAAGAGGAGGATAGAGTCAATGACTAGGGATTGGAAATACCAAGACCAGTGACTTAAGCTTCCCAATATTAAACTGCTCATATAGTTCTGAATGTTGGACAAGTTTTTTTTCCTCCTCCTACCAATGACATCACCTAATGAGCAGAGGCCATGATTCAAAAAATCTCTTAAAGGGACACTAATGTCACCTTGTAGATGGTGGACAGGCTTTGGTGAGTCAGGAGGTGAGTTACTCTCTACAGGATTCAGGTCAGAAGCAATGAGAATGGAACTCAGTTTGAAATATATCTAATTTTAAAGAACATGTTGGTAGATGCAATTTTTCACTGGTGGTTCTCAAGATGAATTCAAGAGAGAGGTTAAAGAACAAAGCAATGAAAATTAGAGCATGAGAACAGGCCCTTCAGCCCTCAAAGCCTGCACCAACCATGTTGCCTGACTTAACTAAAACCCCCTGAGCTTCCGGGGACTATATCTCTCTATTCCCATCTTATTCATGTACTTGTCAAGATGTCCCTTAAAAGTCACTACCATATCCACTTCCACTACCTCCCTTGGCAACAAATTCCAAGCACCCACCATTCTCTCAAAAAATCTGCCTCATATCTCCTTTAGACATTTC
The DNA here is from genome assembly GCA_024679065.1 of Sphyrna mokarran. NCBI lineage: Eukaryota > Metazoa > Chordata > Chondrichthyes > Carcharhiniformes > Carcharhinidae > Sphyrna > Sphyrna mokarran. The sequence goes on along the minus strand of JAGIQG010000024.1, from coordinate 12,456,685 downwards.
CCCTCGCACCTTAAATCTATGCCCCCTAGTAATTGACTCTTCCATCCTTGGAAAAAGCTTCTGACTATCCACACCTCTTACAATCTTGTAGACTTCTATCAGGCCTCCCCTCAACCTCCGTCATTCCAGTGAGAATAAACCAAGTTTCTCCAACCTCTCCTCATAGCTAATGCCCTCCATACCAGTTAACAGCTTGGTTAAAAAAAGCTTTTTTCTGTACGTTCTCCAAAGCCTCCATATCCTTCTGTTAGCGTAGCAACTGGAGTTGAACACGATATTCCAACTGCAGCCTCATTAAGGTCAAAAAGTGTGAACATGACTTGTCAATTTTTAAACTCAATATCCTGACCAACGAAGGCAAGCATGCTTCTTGACTATCTTCTCCACCTGCATTGCCACTTTGTGACCTGTGTACCCTGTACATCCAGATCTCTTTGCCTATCAATACTCCTAAAAGTTCTGCCATTTATTGTACATTTCCTTTCTGTATTAGGCCTTCCAAAATGCATTACCTCACATTTGCCTGGATTAAACACCATCTGCCATCTCTCCACTCAAGTCTCCAACTGATCTATATCCTGCTGTATCCTCTGATAGTACTCATCTTTATCCACAAATCCACCAACCTGTGTCATCCATAAACTTACTAAGCAATTCAGTTACATTTTCCTCCAAATCATTTATATACATGACAAACAGAAAAGTTCCCAGCACTGATCCCCAAGAAACTCCGAGCCACCTGACAGAGGGACAGGCAGTCCCAAAACCTTGTGGGTTTTTCTCCAAATAAACCTGTTTGGACTTTAAACTGGCATTGTAAGATTTCTTTGTTTTACCTCAGTCCAACACCAGCATTTCCACATCATGAACACCATTTGTCACAGCCCTCCATTCAGAAACACACCCTTCTATTGCTACCTTCTGTCTTGATGAAGTTCAAAAGATATTAACCCACAAACACATCCTAGTTTTCTTGGAATCACATTCAGCTGCAGCAAGAGTGCTGAAGATCTTTTAAAGAATTGAAACATAGCCTTCACTAAAACTAATAGCAGCTATTTACAAAGACACATGATGAACAGTTACATTAAAATGTAACATTATCCTGGTGTTCAGGTCAATATTGATCCCTCAATCAATGCCACGAAGACAGATTTCACAGAATACCACAGTGCTGAAGAGGCTCTTCAGCCCATCAAGTCTGCACTATCTCCTGGTCATTACCATATTGATGTTCCCACAATAGATTTTCTGATAGAAGAGACTAGCTAGCCATTGGCTGCTGATAGCCTCTTCCAGTCCCACCAAAGTCAATAGCATTGATATTACTCTTCAGCTATGCTGCCAGGGAACCCATCATGGAAGCTTACTTGCAGCAGAACTGGAAGATCCCACCAGCAGGAAGGTCTGGAAAACCACAGCTCTTGTCACAGAATATTAACATTACTCACCTGGGCCAGTCTGTCCCCAACCTGGTTAAGAGGTTCCACTCTCCCTGATAATATTAACTGTTAGTGTATGATAGAGCAATGACATAGCAGCTTGTCCTTTACTTTAGCAAGTTTATTGCACTTCACACCCAGTAAAGATATTAACTCCCCATTGCAACTCCTCCAGCTGTGTCCGTTTATACTCTTTAATGTTGAGCCAATAACTATGACCTGTCTTTAATAAGGCAATTAGCCTAACGATGTAATTGTCACAGCATGCACTTACTGATACACACTGACATGCTTTGCTCTAATTATTGCATAGTATGGAATTTATAAAAGAAAAGCTTATTGAACTGACTTTCAAACAGATTAATACTTCTGAGATACAATCTCTACGCAGCAGCTGCGTGGCTAATGCAGGAAGGTAAGACTAGACTGGCTAGCTCTTTGTCAACTGATGGGCTGAATGGCTTCCTTACAAATCATGTGATTTCTAATCTCTCAGGCATTAGTGCTTTAAAATAAGTTTCTTAAAGTTTACTCATTAATATCACAAGTAGGCTTACATCAACACTTCAATGAAGTTACTGTGAAAATCCCCTAGTCTCCACATTCCAGCCGGTACACTGAGAGAATTTAGCATGGACAATGCACCCTAACCAGCACGTTTTTTTAACTGTGGGAGGAAACCAGAGGAAACTCACAAACACATCGGAAGAATGTGCAAACTCCACACAGACAATGACCCAAAGTCAGAATTGAACCCGGATCCCTGGTGCCGTGAGACAGCAGTGCTAACCACTGTGTCACTCTAGGTATAGAGTTACCTCTAGACTTTGTCGAATGATTTCTGGGTATAGTCACCCTGGTAGCCACAGGCTGACTGTGTGATAATGTGACCCCTTTAAGGGGATGATTCTTTGAGGGCCTTATGATTGTGCTGGAGCCAATGGAGAAGCCATGAGGGAATTGGGAACAGGGGCACGTGTCCTGGGATGGCGGGAAACCTCAGTTGGAGCTGAAGAGGAGACCACGTATGGATTCCAGTTCTGTATTTTATCAGCTAATGATCTATTATTGTTGAAGCCTTCATCCTGATTCCATTTATTCTATTCTATTCCATTTCATTTCATTTTATCATCCTTCTTTTTCTCTTCTATTTTTCCACTTCTCCATTCCAGCTCTCCTTCTATCTGTGCCTTCCCCTCTACCCCCTTCAATGCAACTGCCACATTCCTCAGATAGTCCTAAAACAACCTATATCTCCGTTCTGCCAATCTCACATTCTGATCACTTTTAGCACCTTCTCAGCCTTCTGTATCCTCATTTACAATTCCTTTGTCCCATTCCCCAGCACCCCCTCCACTGTCTCCACCCCCCACTCCAATAGTATTGGTGATTCTTCTTGTGGGAGGTGGGACAGTGGGAGGAAACAGAATCACTCTGCTGATTCTTCTTGCTCTGAGCTCTGTCAAAGAGTCACCTGGACTCAAAACATTGGCTCTATTCTCTCCCTACACAGATGCTACCAGATCTGGTGAGATTTTCCAGCATTTTATGTTATTTTCGAAGCCAGAATGGGGTGGCACAGTGGTTAGCATAGCTGCCTCACACAGCCAGAGGCCCGGGTTCAATTCCGGCCTCAGGCCAGCTGACTGTGTGGCACTTGCACATTCTCCCTGTATTTGCATGGATTTCCTCTGGATGCTCCAATTTCCTCCCACAGTCCAAAGATGTGTTAGATAGATTGATTGCCCAGGGGAAAATTGACCCTAGTGTTGGGGGATTAACTGGGTAAATATGTGGGGTTACGGGAAAAGGGCCTGGGTGAGATTGTGGTCATTGGGAGACCTCTTGGGCCAAATGGCCTCTCCTGCACTGTAGGATTCTATGTCATCCTATGGACTGATACCTGCAGGCAAAGGTAACACATAATAACACATGAGGATGGCATGTTATTGTACAGGGCCATCCCAGGGGTGATGGCTTTTACTACAGGAATGACATGATGTACATCTTAGACAAAGTAGGATGAAAGTACCTGTATTTGGTTGCATGGAATCGGTAAAGAAATTGGGAGAATGGCCAGCAATGCCATAGTTGTGAAGTCCAGCAGTCATTGGCACACTGGCAAAAATGCATTCATGGGAGTGACCGGGTCAGCTGTGGTCCAGACTGCACAGAGACTTCACTGGACTGCTCATTGGACACACGTTCCTCATCCTGGTTACGTTCACTCAAAATGACTAGATGACCAACTAATGAAATCTACAATGGTCGCTGCCACCATTCATACATTGTAGCAGATACCTTGCCATCCATGGGATCCTAGAGGTCTTTGTGTCAGACAGTGGCGCAGCATGTACAATGGCAGAGTTTTAGAAATTTATCAAGTCAAACTGTATTCGGTCATTCCCTTACAACCTAACCCCAATAGGTTAGCAGAACGAGCTGTACAAATGTTTAAATCATTGATGAACATGCAAGTTTTTTATCGTGCAATACTATGCCAAATGCTCAGGGGTTACACCATCTGAATTATTAATGGGACGCTACCTGGGTGTCTCATTAATTGTTGGGTTTGGTTTTGGTTTTTGATATTTCCAGTTTCGGAGGGAAGGTGGAGATTGGGGAAGCCTCCCAGAAAGAGCAGCGTGACACAAAAGAGACAGAATGTTCCAGGCTGGTCATTTAGTTATGGCTAAAAATTTTGATGGGTGGCAAATAAAACTGTCGAAAGAACGGGACCTGTCTCCCATGTTGTAGAAGTTCAAGATTACTGTATAAATAAAAATGTGGATAATTTGAGGAAGAGAGTTGGATCTGCTCCATGGGACCAATGGGTGTGTTCTGTGGCGGAGTGCTGTATGCTCGTTGCTGACCAGGGATGCATGCGGTTAATGTGGAGTTAAGGGAACCAGCAGTTTCTAAAGCCGAGGAGGCAGTAGGTACTGAGGAGAATGTCGATCCCAGATTGATGAGTTTGCCTTTTGCATCTGCCAGCTCAGTGTCAACGCTGGCTAGAGCCCCCAGTCTCCAGACTGATTGACATTGCGAATGAACTTTACTTTTGGATGTCCCTAATGTGTTATCGTGTCAATGATGCAGTTAATGTTCCATTTGTTTTCATTCTTCAGTGAACTCAGGGTTTGGGGGGGGGGGGGGGTTCAGGGGGCTGGGTTGGAGGGCGTGTGGTAATGTAGCCCCTTTAAGGGGCATGTGGTTGGGCCAGACCCTACAGAGAGGCCGCATAGGAGGCCAAGCAAATTGGGAGCAAGGATGCCCATTCTGGGATAGCAGAAACATCAGTTGAAACCAGGAGAGAGGAGAAGAGAATAGTTGTGTATATTTCAATTCTGTCAGGCCCTTATAGAATCCTAGAATCCCTACAGTGCAGAAGTAGGCCCTTCGGCCCATCAAATCTGCACCAACCAAAATCCCACTCAGGTCCTATTCCCATACCCCACATATTTATCCTTCTAATCCCCCGGCACTAGGGGCAATTTAGCATGGCCAATCAACCTAGCCTGCACATCTTTGGACGTGAAGGAAACCGGAACATCCGGAGGAAACCCATGCAGACACAGGGAGAAGGTGTAAACACCACACAGACACTGACCCGAGGTAGGAATTGAACCTGGGTCCCTAGCGTGTGAGGCACTGTGCCACCGTACTGCCTCACATCATCCATCTTGCATGGTTTGGGGGGACGGGGAATGGTGGAAGAGAGAATGCCCCTCTTTTTTAAGATGCTTCCCTGATGCTCCCCTGGACCTCTGATTCGGCCTCTGATCTTTGGGTAAGCTTTCTCCAAGGCGGCCTTCATGACACACAACGACGCAGAGTCACTGACCAGAGACTGATAGCCAATTTCTGCATATGTGAAGACAGCCTCAACTGGGATCTTGGGTTCATGTCACACGATCTGTAACCCCTACGACTTGCCTGGGCTTGCAAAATCTCACTAACTTTCCTGTCTGAAAACAATATACATCTTTTAAACCTGTGCTTAACACTCCCTCCATTCACATTGTCTGTACCTTTAAGACTTAATTAGCTGTGAAGACTCACATTCCAATCATTATTCATGTAAATTGAGTTTGTGCCTTTATATGCCCTGTTTGTGATCAGAAGTCCCACCCACCTGATGAAAGAACAGCTATTTACAAAAGCTAGTGGTGCTTGCTACAAATAAACCTGTGGACTTTAACCTGGTATTGTGAGACTTCTTATTGTATTTACCACAGTCCAACGCAGGCATCTCCACACCATGACTCCCCTAGATCTTCAGGGTCCAGCACAGTTGTACTTAGCAACACCAAAAATCACATTTATTTTGTACATACTTTACATTAGTTAATAGACCATTACTTGTTGAAGCCACAATGAATCGTATTCAAATTTATTACAACTGTACGGTGACACAGTGATTAGCACTGCTGCCTCACAGCGCCATGGATTCTGATCCAATTCCCGGCTTGAGTCACTATCTGTGTGGAATTTGCACATTCACCCTGTCTCTGCGTGGGTTTTCTCTGGTTTCTTCCCACGTTCCAAAGATGTGCAGGTTAGGTGGATTGGCCATGATAAATTGCCTCTTAGTGTCAGGGGGATTAGCTAGGGTAAATGCATGGCATTATGGGGGTAGGGCCTGGGTGGGATTGTGGTCTGCGCAAACTCGATAGGCCAAATGACCTCTTTCTGCACTATAGGATTGATGATACTATGAACTATAAACTATGCAACAAAAAGGAAGGCAGCTGGGTCACACTGAAGGAATTTTTTTTTTGAAAAAAAAGAGATTGATTCAGATTTCAGATTCCTTATTTTCTGTGGCCATATGGAAGAGAAGTTAAGCTGGCACAGAGTCAGGAGCTGGAAAAGGAACGCAACACTTTGCATTCAGTTGGCCGGACAGACTCAGGTTTAATGTGTTTGCTTAGCAAGCTGAGATCTCGAAGGATCCAGATTGCCCGAACAACACATGCTACTGGATACAAGTTAAAGTATTCTTTTGAGTATAAGTGTTGATGTTCAAGAATTTGGAGCTTGATAAGAGGCTGAAGACAGAAAGATCTTTCATAATCGAAGGATATCTCAATCTCTTCACAGCCAACAGAGCACTTTACTGCGGCCTCTTTACTGTTTAATATTTTATTCATTAGAGACACAAGTACACTTACATTAACACTGCAATGAAGTTATTGTGAGAATCCGCTAGTCGCCACACTCCGCTGCCTGTTCGGGTACACTGAGAAAGAATTTAACATGGACATTGCACCCTAATCAGCATGTCTTTCAGACAGTGGGAGGAAACTGGAGCAGCTAGAGGAAACCCATGCAGGCACAGGGAGAACATGCGGACTCTGCACACTGAACCATGCAGGGTTCAATGTCCCTGATGTTGTGAGACAGCAGTACTAATCACTGTGCCTTCTGTATTAACACAGGGGGGAATTCTTCCCGTTTCAGGCTAAGTGCCCATGCTGGCGGGAAAATGGGAGTGTTTGCCTCTGGCATCGGGAATTTTTGTCGGATGGGTGGATTCACCCACTGAAAGATGCTAATGAGTTCATTCCGGGGAACCCGACAGCCTGTTCCGCCGTTTAGAGATCAGGGCGCCATTTTTAAAAAGCATTCTGATCTTTGTACTTGGAGACAGGTTCCCCCCCCCCGCCTCTCCACAAAAATGAAATGGTGCCTCCCTCCCCATCTCCTGCCTGACCACAGAAGCACCACCAACCCCTCAGGGAACCCTAACTCCCACTCACAAGTAACGGGTATATCTCCCCACACCATGCTCCATGCAGGCATCAGGGAAGACTTTACAGGGGTCCTTTTGATTCCTTTTCCAGCTCCTGATTCCATGCCAGATTAATATCTCTTCCACATGGCCACAGAAAATAAGGAATCTAAAAGCAATCTGTTTTTTCAAAAAAAAAATACACTAAATGACAGAATCCTTAAGAGTATTGATAGGCAGAGATATCTGGTGTTCAGGTACACAGGTCACTGAAAGTGGCAATGCAGCTGGAAAAGGTAGTCGAGAAGGCATACAGCATGCTTGCCTTTCTCGGCTGGGGCACTGAATTTAAAAATTGGCAAGTCATGTTTCAGCTTTATAGAACCTGGGTTAGACCACACTTGGAATATAGTGTTCAATTCTGGTCGCTACACTACCAGAAAGATGTGGAGGCTTTGGAGAGGGTGCAGAAAAGATTTACCAGGATGCTGCCTGATATGGAGGGCATTAGCTATGACAAGATGTTGGAAACTTGGTTCGTTCTCACTGGAATGACGGAGGTTGAGGGGTGATCTGATAGAAGTCTACAAGATTATAAGGGGCATGGACAGAGTGAATAGTCAGAAGCTTTTTCCCAGGGTGGAAGAGTCAATTACTAGGGGGCATAGATTTAAGGTGCGAGGGGCAAGGTTTAAAGGAGATGTACGAGGCAGGTTTTTTTTTACACAGAGAGTGATGGATGCCTGGAACTTGTTGCTGGGGGAGGTAGTGGAAGTCAATATGGTAGTGGCTTTTAAGGAGTGTCTTGACAAATACATGAAAAGAATGAGAATAAAGGGATATGGACCCCAGAAAGGTAAGGGATTTTAGTTTAATTCACATAGTGGGTGCAGGTTTTGAGAGCTGAAGGGCCTGTTCCAGTGCTGTAATTTTCTTTGTTCTTTGTCTGCTCACCCCTCAGTTTCTGAAAGAGAGACAGGGAAATCTCCGCTGCGGAATGATTTAAAATCCTGGCCAGGGGGTTCTGGGGGTGGTGGGGAGTGCATGGGAGCTTAGGGTGATCTGGCCACTTCAGAATTTGCACGGCACCCAGGCAGGTATGCAGATATCGGCCACAGGGTTGGCTAAAATCACCTGTCCAGCCGCAACATCCCAGCAGAGTGGCAAGGTCAATTTCTTACCCCTAGCCCGAGACCACCCAACTCCAAGATCCTTGAGGGACCCTTCCTCTGCAACCTGGTAATGGCAGAGGAGGAAATGGTCACTGGACCTAATTTTACAACCCCTTCCCCCCCCCCCCCCCCCCTTCCCTCACCAAGGCACCAGGCCAGGGTGTCAGAGGCAGGGTGCCAGGGGCAGTATAATGTTGGCACCGCCAAGGCATATGGCCTGAAAAGGGCATGGGGAGATGCTGAGGTGGGGCCTGAGGAGGGAGGGTGACGGTAGATGGGGGGATGGAGGGTCAGGTCTTGTGTGGTGTGGGGAGGGGGGATGACTCATAATTTCAGTGGTGGAGCAGAGGTTGCCCCTCTTTTCTAAAGGGGTTGCTGATGCTCCCCTGGACCCTTGGGGTCAGCACATCATGTCGCTGCTGGTACTTAGCAACACCAAAGCCCACCCTTAAGGAAAATCCTAAGGCATTTTACTCCTATGTAAGGAGCAAAAGGATGGTTAGAGGCAAGATTGGACCTCTCAGGGACAGAGGAGGGGATCTATGCTTAGAGCCTGAGGGGATGGGGGAGCCTGAATGAATACTTTGCGTCAGTATTCACGCGGGAGAGGGGCCTGATGTCTGATGCTGGCTTTGAGGATTTTGAGGACCCGTTAAAGGAAATAATCATTACGAGGGACGAAGTGTTGGGGTTTTTAGGGAGCATAAAGATTTATAAAGCTCCGGGGCCTGATGGTATTTATCCCAGGCTGCTAAGGGAGGTGAGAGATGACTTTGCTGGGTCTCTGACGCAAATCTTTGTCTCTTCTTTGGACACAGGTGAGGTCCCAGAGGACTGGAGGATTGCAAATGTAGTACCGTTGTTTTAAAAGGGTCAGAGGGATAACCCAGGGAACTATAGGCCGGTGAGCTTGACTTCAGTTATAGGTAAGCTAATGGAGAGGATCCTCAGGGACAGGATGTATGAGCATCTGGAGCGCTGTGATCTGATCAGGGATACACAGCATGGCTTCGTTAAGGGGAGGTCGTGCCTTACGAATCTAGTGGAATTTTTTGAAGAGGTGACAAAACGGTTGATGAAGGACAAGCCGTTGATGTCGTCTACATGGATTTCAGTAAGGCGTTTGACAAGGTTCCTCATGGTAGGCTGATAGAAAAGGTGAAGGCGCATGGGATACAGGGCCAGTTATGTAGATGGGTTGAGAACTGGCTTGGGAGGAGGAGACAGCGGGTAGTAGTGGAAGGCTCTTTCTCCAACTGGAGGTCAGTCACTAGTGGTGTGCCACAGGGCTCAGTACTAGGACCTCTTCTATTTGTGATTTATATAAATGACTTGGAAGAGGGGGTAGGTGTGTGATCAGCAAATTTGCTGATGACACTAAGACACTTGGATTGGCCGGGACTGAGGAGCAGTGCCAGGCAATACAACAGGACATAGATAGGCTGGTAGATTGGGCAGATAGACGGCAAATGGAATTTAATCCGGATAAATGCGAGGTGATGCATTTTGGCCGGAATACTGTAGAGGGGAGTTATAGGATAAAAGGTAAAACTATCCAGAGTATAGAGACACAGAGAGACCTGGGGGTGCAGGTTCACAAGTCTCTGAAGGTGGCAGTACAGGTGGAAAAGGTGATAAAGTAAGCGTATGGTATGTTAGCCTTCATAGGAAGGGGTATAGAATACAAGAGTAGGAGTTTGATGTTGCAAGTGTATAGAACATTGGTTAGGCCTCACTTGGAGTACTGCGTCCAGTTCTGGTCGCCGTACTACCGGAAGGATGTGGAATCCCTGGAGAGAGTGCAGAAGAGATTTACCAGGATGCTGCCTGGTATGGAAGGCCTGTCTTACGAGGAAAGGTTGAACGTACTGGGGTTGTTTTCCCTTGAAAGACGTCGGCTGGGAGGGGATCTATTAGAGGTATATAAGATTATGAGGGGTATAGATAGAGTAAATGGTGGTAAGCTTTTTCCACCATTAGAAATGGATAGAACGAGGGGTCATGGGCTCAGGGTGAGGGGGCTATGTATAAGACAAATATTAGAGGCCAGTTTTTCACACAAAGGATAGTGGGGGTGTGGAATGCACTGCCAAGTAAGGTGGTGGGAGCAGGCACGCTAGGGTTGTTTAAGGGTCTCTTGGACAGCCACGTGAGCGGTCTGCAGATAGAGGGATATAGGAGTACTGTTTAAATACTTTAATTGTTTCCACAGGCTGTTCGGTCCACCTTGTTGACCAATAAGGTGCATGCATTCGGCAGGTCGTGTGAGGGCTGCTCCTGGATGTTACTTCAGGAGTGGCCTAGTGCTTCATGTCGTTACTGTATGCTTAAACTGGACCATCAGATGGGCAACATGACAGCTCAGAGACTATCGCTGTTGCTGTGCAGACACATGGATTTGGGCCTGTGTCTGCAGGAGTTTGCGCATTCTCCCCATGGTTGTGTGGGTTTTCTCCGGGTGCTCCGGTTTCCTCCCACATCCCAAAAATGTGCTCTTAGGCTGATTGGGTAACAAATTGACTCTATATTGGTCTCTATATGTCATTAAGACGTTAGGATGGCGGTGCGGGCTCGTTGGGCCGAAGGGCCTGTTTCCCGTGCTGTGTTGTTCTTTGTTCTTTGTTCACCCGGTGCTGGGGAGCTGGTACTTGACGGTGGGGAAGGGGGACTGATGATTGCACCGTTAAACTCACTAATTGTATCACAACTGGTGGATTTACATAACCAAGTTGCCACCCACTCTGAGCAGGAAACCGATCCGGGCTAGAAGGGAGGGTGAATCCCAAAAACCCTCACTGTGCTTACTCCAGTCCAATGCCGGCATCTCCACATTATGGGAGGAAAGCAGCAGAGCATCCTGTGGAAACTCATGCAGACACAGGGAGAACGTGCAGACTCCACACAGACAGACAGTTACTCAAGGCTGGAATTGAACGCAGCTCCTTGAGGTGGCAGTACTAACCACCAGGCCACACAAAATGTTTCCACAGAAACCTAAACAGTTACCACAATTCTTAGACACTCACTTAATGGAGCCTGATTGTTTACAGCTCTTTTTAATTCTTTCCCTTCTCCTTAAGTTTCCTGACACTGCACAGATTCTCCCCTCCCCTCCCCAGCTGAGGAAATCGTTCACTCAGACCTCCACAAGTTCCAGCTCAATCCTTTCCCTGCGACAGGTCAAGGGGTGAAAGGGGGAGAGGTAAAAATGTGGCATCAACTTGTGCTGACCCTAGATCAATATGTGGAGATTCTGGCTTTGGACTGCGGTAAACAGAGTGAGAAGTCTCACAAAACCAGGTTAAAAGTCCAACAGGTTTTGATCCAACTAGATCAATAACCAAGGATGAGACCACTGGAGGCCAAAGGTGTGGCGATATTGGCAATTTTTCATTATATCCTGCATTTTTCATTGCAGCCGAATCCACTCGCTACAACTGTCCTTGTGTAATGTTAATTTGATCGAAGGAGTTAGTTGCTAAGGTTGAACAAGAAAGGGAAGTTGTGAGCCCCTGTGCAGAGCACGGAGACAGGCAGCTGTTTGACTGACGTGTTGGTGTATCGCACTGTGATTACACACCATTATCTTTTCTCACTCCCGCTCTCACATTCCTAAGTAGTAATGGCTTCAGCAAAGTTGCAGTAATTTAACTGCGGTGAGCCGAAAGAATTGGGAAACCCAACCGAGGTTTTCTAGGGTCAGTCAGGAGCTAATCGCACAAAATAAAGTAGACTGGGAAGGCTATTATACTGAAGAGGTCTTTAAGTAGGAACAAAATGCTATCTATGTTTGTGAATATTACTGTAGCTGCATACTGGTTGCTCTTTGTGTGATTGGCAGCAAGCACAAAGGAAAGAACAGGAACAGGCCCTTTGGCCCTCCGAGTCTGTGCCGATCATGATGACCTAATTAAACTTAAAAAAAATTCTGCTCTTGGTCCTTTTCCCCCATTTCCTTCCTATTCTTGTACTCATCCAGATGCCTCCTAAATGTTGTTAACGTACCTGTTTCCACCATCTTCTCTGGCAGCGAGTGAAAACCTCCCTTAAACTTTTCCCCTCTCACCTTGAACCTGTGCCCCCTTTGTAATTCACCCTGGGAAAAAGCCTCTGACTGTCTGCCCCCCATCTGTGCCTCGATTTTGTAGATCTCCATCAGGTCTCCCCTCAGCCTTCGTCTTTCCAGTGAAAACATTCCTAATTTATTTGACCGCTGCTCAAGGCCAATGTCTTCGAGATAAGACAACATTCTGGTGAGCCTTCTCTGCACTCTCTCTCCAAAGCTGCCACGTCCTTCTGATTGTGTGGTGACCAGAACTGCCCGCAATAGCCCAAATGCAGCCTAACCAAGGTTTTTATGGAGCCTCTATGTCATAAAGAGGTTTTTATATAACACAAAATAGTTTCTCGCTGCGTGAGAGGTCTCTCTCGCCATCAGAGGAAGGCAACGTCACATAGTTGGAGGAACTGAGCGATTTGAAAATGTCTTTATCCTCCCCAGGTTTATAATTAGGATTTTAAATGTTTCGAGCTGGCCTGGTTTGCAGCTACGTGGAACGATGGAAAAACGTCGAGGAGGGAGCGAAGGCCTCTCCCTCTCTCTGGTGGTGTGATAACTTTCTCACTGACTGATAACTTTTCCATGTTTATTTCTGCTACGCCGCTCAACATACCATTCTGCTGACACAAAGGAGCTATTCACAAGCGCGGGACTATGTGTGAAGCTGGATATTCCCTTTGGGAGAAAGGAATTGTTACCATGTTTTTTTTTGAGCTAACCTGGAGAGGTTTGACAGCATCGAATGTCTGATGGCATCTAAACTAAAGGGGCAGTGCAGTTTAAAAACATTAATCGGGGATTCAGGATCTATAGAGACCCTCCAGCCATCGCAGTGTGATTGACGCAGACACCCCCAACCAGCTCAGCTGATGATTGCTGAAATTAATAACCCAAAGCAGCTGAGGAAAATATCAGAGTAAAATATCTCAAATAGCTCCTGGCATTGCTGTTCCAGGTTGTGGTTAATTAGCTCAAAAATAACACAGTCCGCCTTGATTTAAAACCACAAAATCTCTTTCACCATAACCATTGCTTCTGAAAAATCAATGTTCAAAAGCCACCATACTGCAGAAGCTGGAGAGCTGGATTAAAAGGAACAGTGCTCCGAGAGCTAGTGCTGCCAAATAAACTTGTTGGATTTTAACCTGGTGTTGTGAGACTTCATACTGAACTGGATTAAACACAGAGAATGCTGTAACTACAGCTTTTAAAATGCATCTCTAATTTTCTTCAATTCTGATGATAGGTCAAAGATCTGAAACTTTTACCCTGGTGTTACAAACCAGGTCAGAAATTCCAAAACTTATGGAGTCAACCCAGGCTGTGGGCAGGATTGTACGGGTCTAAAGTTTTATCGGGAGGTAGCTGGGGTGTGAGTTGAGGTTGGGGAAGGGTTTGTGGGTGGGGAATGGATCTGGTCTGGTAACGACAGTGGGGGCAATGTGCAAGGGGAACTGTCCAAGGAGATGGTGAGATGAGGGCTCACAATGGTAGGCAGAGGGGCAAAGAGGTGGTAGACTTTCAGAATATAAGTTTTGCACTTTGAAGTTTGGCAAAAGTTGTTTCATCCAGGGATGATTCCAGTGACCCATTAGGGAGCTTTTATGAAACAAAGTTTATTGAAGAATCCAATTAACATATAATAAGACAATTAGCAATAACTTTTATCAGTCAAGAGAAAAAAAAAATAACCATGATATTATATAAACCTTAACGGCTACAAATACTGTTCCAACCAAACAAGCCCTTACAAACATATATTCCCATTCCAGGCTTACCACAGGAAATAAGTCTGCTCACATGATGCTGGATCTTGCAGCTTTGCAACACCTGCTATGACTTACTCCTTTAGATGGAGAATTGAGACTGATTTCCCCATCCTGTAGCTCCTGGCAGATCTTGAGATAGAGACAGACCACTGTTGACCTCTAAGTTTAGCCAGCAAGTTACTTAAAGATACAGAGTCCCCCCTTTCCTCACGAGCTAGTCAGTCACCAAGAGCTAAGTGTCCAATATCAGAGAGACACACAGAAACACACTACCTGCAGCCTGGAATCCAGCAGCTTCTAACAAGCCAAACTGAATCTTTGGATTCCTTTGTGAAGGAACCACTTGACCATGACTTGTCAATTAGTCTCCCTGCACTCCCCACCCTCTGCTCACCCAACAATTCAAAAGGGTTGTAAATTTCCTGGACATTGCATTAGGCCCAAATTAAAAATAAGCAAAGTAGCCCATTATAGGTCTTCAACAGACATTGCAGCAACAATACAAAAAGAAGCAGAGAAATAGAATTAAAATACATTCCTTAAAGGCACAGTAGCATCACACTGGGTACAATTCTCCATTCTCGGACAGCTCCAGCATCATCTTTCCCGTTTCCCAGATTGGCAGGAGCACCATACCAGATTCTGCACTTGGAATCACCTGTGAGGCACCAAGGTCCCACTTTTGACCTCTACCCAGAACCTCTGGAGCCTTCCCGTATCCTCTTCCAGTAAACAATGTCATGTCCCTTAAACCCCCTCGTGTGAGCTTTTCCTGCAGCCTTGTCCCTATCCAGCTTTCCTCCTCCCAGTCTTCCTTCTGCCTTCCATTGTTTGTCTTCATCCACCTCCTTGCCCCCTCCCCCCCGCCCACCATTGTGAGCCCTTACCCCACCACTATCTCCTTGTCTAGCCCTCCATCCACGTTGCCCCCTCTGTGTCATCAGGCTAGCCTTCATCCCCACTCCCTCCCCCTTCCGAATCTCAACTCACACCCACTCGACCATCGATTGAACTTTTTGAATCTTTGTTGTACTGGCAGCAACAATTCTACGGCACAGCGCTGACAGACGGATATTGCTGAGTGGCAGTCCAGTAAACTGAATGAGGGTTTTTGAAGAGTTTCACTATTCAAAAGGGAAGGCGAAGGGCATGAATGGGGAGATGGTGATGGTGGGGTAGAAACTCAAACTTTCTTTGTGGAGCATCAGACTAAGAGGACACTAATCAGTCCTTTGAGTCTGCTCCACTACTCAATGAGATAATGGCTAATGTGTAGCACAGCGATTAGCACTGCTGCTTCATCGCACCATGGACCTGGGTTCGATTCCCGGCTTGGGTCACTGTTTGTGTAGAGTTTGCATGTTCTCCCTGTATCAGGGTGGGTTTCCTCTGGATCCTCTGGTTTCTTCCCACAATTTGAAAGACATGCTGGTTAGGTGCATTGACCCAAACAGGTGCTGGACTGTGGCGACTAGGGGAATTTCATAGTAACTTCATTGCAGTGTTAATGTAAGCCTTGTGACTAATAAATGTCTCCTACTCCATCCACCTGCTTTATCTCCATAGCCTTCAAGAAACTTGGTTAAATAGCAATCATCTATCCCTCTCAGACTGCTTGTTATGGAAGAGAGTCCTGCACTTTAGGACACTTTCTGATGTAGAAATGTCCTCTAATTTCTTTCTGAATGGTCTGGCTCTGACTTTAAGGTCGAGCCCCCTTGTCTTAGCTTTCCCCATCTGAGGTTAATGTTTCTTTCTACTGACACTATTAGAACCTCAATCAAATTAGTGTCGTTTTTCAGGAAAGTAGAAGTCTCATCTATGTAATGTCTCCTCATAATCCATCCCTCAAAGCTCTGGCAACATTCTAGGGTGGAGGT
This sequence comes from Sphyrna mokarran, assembly GCA_024679065.1. Classification (NCBI taxonomy): domain Eukaryota; kingdom Metazoa; phylum Chordata; class Chondrichthyes; order Carcharhiniformes; family Carcharhinidae; genus Sphyrna; species Sphyrna mokarran. Next base: position 12,440,628 of record JAGIQG010000024.1, on the reverse strand, counting down.
TGTGTGGTGTCCCTGCCTTTAAGTCAGAGGTTTTGGATTTAAGCCCCATTTGTTTTTATACCACTGCCAAACCTCCCAGCACATAGCAATAGAAGCTGATGGAAGTGGGAGAGAATCCTTGTTAGCCATATTATGGAAAGAATGATCAAGCCTCTTATCATGACTAACCATAGTTCCACATTACTGTATATCTTAAATCTTAGAGCTACGTAGAGATGAAATGCATTTCTTGCAAAAGGTCTTATTCATTGTTTTAAAACGCCTGTCCCATGCTCCAGACCTGGCTTCCAACTCTTTCTATGGCTTTGTTGCTTTTCTTTGATTCCACACCCAGGCATCACCATTCAAGCACAGTGAGCAACATTAGTAATAGACTCACATAATCAAGTACAGAGTAATTGAACATTGCACTGCCAATGCTTGCTTTTGTCTGCCGGACAGATGTAAAAGTGCATTTAGCCGCATCAACTCAGAACCCCTGAGCGAACCTTAACATGCCGCCATCAATGTTCTAGTGAATTTGCACACCACCCCTTCCAAGGCTATTATATCCATCCCTGGCACTCACATGTGTACTCCATACTCCTGCTCCTCCAGGCTCCGTAAGGAAAGTAAAGTTTTGTAAAATGGGTCCAAATTCTCTGGCGTGGACAGCGACAGGACAGTGAACCCAACTGCTAGCACACAATATACCTCCTCCTGCCAGTGGGAAACACGCAGCTGGAGGCCGGAGAATCTCACCCACCATCCCCTTGCATTTGCGCTTATTCTAATCTCAAGACCTCCCTCAAGGGGGGGAAAGCCACAATGTATCTCTCCTCAGGTCACCAGTTAAAATTGCAATCACTTACATTATCAGCCTCTAATCTGCATAGGTAAAGAAAAATCTTTCAGCTGCCCGGTTAAGAGGAAATTATAAGAGAAGGCAGTGGGACATCAGCTTCTGTTCATGTCAATGAAAGGAGACACTTGCACATTTCCTGAAGTGTTTTACTTATTCCTTATTGCAAGAGAACATTTGGTTTGTCATTACAGCTTTCTTTAGTCCCACTGTTGACAACCACTGGTATAATACTTCATGCTATCATGGGATTTCTAAGAAGAATGGTCATTCCAACGCATCTTTAACTAATTTGGAGGCAGGGTGGCACAGTGGTTAGCACTGCTGCCTCACAGCGCCAGGGTCCTGGGTTTCATTCCTGGCTTGGGTCACTGTCTATGTGAATTCTTCCCGCATCTGAGTGGGTTTCCTCCGAGTGCTCCGGTTTCCTTCCACAGTCTAAGAGACGTGCCAGTTAGATGCAGTGCCCATGCTAAATTCTCCCTCGGTGTTACCCAACAGGCATTGGAGTGTGGCAATTAGGGGATTTTCGCAGTAACTTATTGCAGTGTTAATGTAAGCCTAATAAATAAACTTAAAACAAAAACAGCCCTTCACAGCATTTTTGGATGATATTCATTCGTAACATTTAAAAGAGGTCTGTGAAGGTAAGTGAAAACGCAAATGAAAATGTTACACAGGATGTTACACGCATAATGCCGGATAGAGAGTAACAAGAAAACAATAATGATCACTTCCTAAACTCTCGCACACAAAGTTTCAGTGACAAAGACATAATTCAGCTTCCACATTTGTTACCCTGCCCCGTGGCCTCACTTTGATACTGATGAGCTTGGTTGGTGACAGTTACTAGCCACTAGCAAAAATATGTTGTCATTGATAAAACTTCAAGCTTTGTAAATATGGTGGGTGAAGGAATATCACTGACAGACTTTTGCAGTTTGACAGAAACCAGCAGCAGTAACATTAGCTTTATGCACATCAATGTCTTCCCTTCCTCCGCTCATATTAGGCGCTTGGAAGACATCTGAGTCCCTTGCAACTCAGCATGAAATATTTATGATATGCACTGGAATTAAACCACAATGAGGGTTTTTTTTGTCTGCAGGTTTCAACAGGCATGTGCATATATACAGTTCTGAATGAAATCACACTGCCTCACAGCGCCAGGGACCCGGGTTTGATTCCCAGCTTGAGTCACTGTCTGTGCAGAGTGTGCATGTTCACCCCATGTTTGTGTGGGTTTCCTCCCACAGTCTGAAAGACGTGCTGGTTATGTGCATTGGCCATGCTAAATTCTCCTCAGTGTATCTGAACAGAAGGCAGATGTTAAGCCAACAAATTTGTTTTATTCTTTGTTCTTTTGGGGTAGAGAGTTTTAGTTCAGTCGGGCAGCATGGTCAGTGCAGACTTGGAGGGCCGAAGGGCCTGTTCCTGCGCTGTAATTTTCTTTGTCCTTTAAGGAATTCTTCAGTTGTAGGCAAAATAAAACCAGACTTACTCCAACTTTTAAATCAAAGAGAAAGGTTTAATTAAGAAACTTCATTACTCCAACACTTGGGCCACACACTGGGCCATTCCAAGTTCTTACAAACCCCTCAGCTTCTTATTTATACTGGGTCACCTGGGCAGCTGACCACCACATCATTTTGACATTGGTTATATAGTTTACTGGATCAGCTGACCCTTCCAGCATATTATGTTTGTTCACACTACAACAGATCCAATGTTATCTTTGGTTACATTCTAACATCGGAATGTGGTGACTCGGGAATTCTCACAGTAACTTCATTGCAGTGTTCATATCAACCTACTTGTGACACTAATAAATAAACTTTAAACTCCCTCTCTTTGAGGACTCAGCATTCTGTAATAATATTTTGGCCTTAATATTTTTCCTCTTCCGTGACATAATGCACTCAGAAACATGCCCTAATGTCATTATAAAAATGAGTTTACCAACAAAGCACTGGACAAAATGAACTGTGGCATTTATTTCCTTTGAGTGGGTGGCATTGCGCGTCTTAGAAAAAAATAATGAATCATACACCCACTAATATAGTTTTTAAATATCTGTGTGCATACTTTGATTGGAAACCTTTGCAAAGATCTTTGCAGGGGGAATTATGTTTCTTTACTGCAGCTTTCAATTACCCCTACTTATGTAAAAATATTATTCCATCTGAAGGAGAGATGATGAAGTGATTATTTCTTCTCCTTAGTGTTACAATGATAGAATTTCTGAGTTTTCCTTAGCGTGGGCAGTCAGGTGTACAATGTTGCCCCCACCCATATCCCCCCCGTCCCTCTAACGGCACAGGAATGATATGGGCATGGGAACAAGTGGCACAATTACAAAATGGCAACCTTAGCCATCACTTAGATCCCAGTATCTCCCCTTAGACAAGCGGTCTCCAAACTCCGATTGGGATACGTTGAGTTTCTAGCCAATGGAAACCCCAAAGATGTTGACAAAGGGGGAATTCACTGATAGTTACAACATTGAATGTCAAGGGATGGTGGTTAGAGTGTCTCTATTGGTGATGGTCATTACCTGGCATTTTGTGGCGCGAATGTTAGTTGCCATTTGTCAGCCCAAGATTGGATATTGTCCAGATCTTGCTGCATTTGAACATGGACTGCTTCAGGGTCTGAGGAGTCACGAATGGTGCCAAGCATTGTACAGTCATTGGCGAACATCCCCACTTCTGACTTTGTCACAGACGGAGGTTATTGATGAAGCAGCTGAAGATTTTTGGGCCTTGGTCACTATCCTGAGGGACTCCTGCTGAGATGTCCTGGAGCTGAGATGACTGACCTTCCACAACCACAACCATCTTCATATGTACCAGGTCTGACTCCAACCAATGGAGAGTTTGTCTCCTGATTCCAGTTTCGTGAGGGCTCCTTGATGCCAAATTTGGTCAAATGCAGCCTTGATGTCAAGGGCTTTCACCCTCACCTCATCTCTGGAGTTTAGCCATTTTATACACGTTTGAACCAAGGCTGTAATGAGATCAGGAGCTGAGTGACCCTGGCGAAACCCAAACTGGGCGTCACTAATAGGTTATTGCTATGCAGAGGCTGCTTGATAATTCTGTTGATGATCCCTTCTGTCACTTTACTGATGATTGAGAATAGACTGATAGGGTGCTAATTGGCTGGGTTGGATTTGTCCTACTTTTTGTGTACAAGACCTATCTGGACAATTTTTCACATTGTTTGGTAGATTCCAATGTTGTAAGTGTACTGGAAGAGCTGGGCTAGGAGAGTGGCAAGTTCTGGAGCACAAGTGCTATTGCCAGAATGTTGTCAGGACCCATTGTCTTTGCAGTATTCACTACAGTTTCTTGATATCATGTGGAGTGAATCAAATTAGCTGGAGACTGGCATCTGACATGCTGGGGACCTCAGGAGGAGGCGAGATGGATCATCCTCAGCACTTCTGATTGCTGTGAATGCTTCAGCCTTATCTTTTACACTGATGTGCTGGGCTCCTCCATCATTGAGGATGGGGATATTTGAACAAAGAACAAAGAACAACACAGCACGGGAAACAGGCCCTTCGGCCCAACGAGCCCGCGCCGCCGTCCTAACGTCTTAATGACATATAGAGACCAATATAGGACAATTTGTTACCCAATCAGCCTAAGAGCACATTTTTGGGATGTGGGAGGAAACCAGAGCACCCGGAGAAAACCCACGCAACCACGGGGAGAACGCGCAAACTCCCGCAGACACAGGCCCAAATCCATGTGTCGACAGCAACAGCGATAGTCTCTGAGCTGTCATGTTGCCCATCTGATGGTCCAGTTTAAGCATACACTAACGACGTGAAGCACTAGGCCACTCCTGAAGTAACATCAAGAGCAGCCCTCGCACGACCTGCCGAATGCATGCACCTTGTTGGTCAACAAGGTGGACCAATTAGCCTGTGGAAACAAATAAAGTATTTAAACAGTCCTCCTATATCCCTCTACCTGCAGACCGCTCATGTGGCTGTCCAAGAGACCCTTAAACAACCCTAGCGTGCCTGCTCTCACCACCTTACTCGGTAGTGCATTCCACAGCCCCACTATTCTGTGTGAAAAAATGCCCTCTAATATTTGTCTTATACATTGCCCCCCTCACCCTAAGGCCGTGACCCCTCGTTCTATCCGATTCTAATGGTGGAAAAAGCTTACCACCATTTACTCTATCTATACCCCTCATAATCTTATATACCTCTAATAGATCCCCTCTCAGCCGACGTCTTTCAAGGGAAAACAACCCCAGTGCGTTCAACCTTTCCTCGTAAGACAGCCCTTCCATACCAGGCAGCATCCTGGTAAATCTCCTCTGCACTCTCTCCAGGGACTCCACATCCTTCCGGTAGTACAGCGACCAGAACTGGACGTAGTACTCCAAGTGAGGCCTAACCAACGTTCTATACACTTGCAACATCAAACTCCTACTCTTGTATTCTATACCCCTTCCTATGAAGGCTAACATACCATACGCTTTCTTTATCACTTTCTCCACCTGTACTGACACCTTCAGAGACTTGTGAACCTGCACCCCCAGGTCTCTCTGCGTCTCTATACTCCGGATAGTTTTACCTTTTATCCTATAACTCCCCTCTACATTATTCCGGCCAAAATGCATCAACTCGCATTTATCCGGATTAAATTCCATTTGCCATCTATCTGCCCAATCTACCAGCCTATCAATGTCCTGTTGTATTGCCTGGCACTGCTCCTCAGTCCCCGCCAATCCAAGCATCTTAGTGTCATCAGCAAATTTGCTGATCACACCACCTACCCCCTCTTCCAAGTCATTTATATAAATCACAAATAGAAGAGGTCCTAGTACTGAGCCCTGTGGCACACCACTAGTGACTGACCTCCAGTTGGAAAAAGAGCCTTCCACTACTACCCGCTGTCTCCTCCTCCCAAGCCAGTTCTCAACCCATCTACATACCTGGCCCTGTATCCCATGCGCCTTCACCTTTTTTATCAGCGTACCATGGGGAAATATGTCAAACACCTTACTGAAATCCATGTAGACGACATCAACGGCTTGTCCTTCATCAACCGTTTTTGTCACCTCTTCAAAAAATTCCACTAGATTCGTAAGGCACGACCTCCCCTTAACAAAGCCATGCTGCATATTCCTGATCAGATCGCAGCGCTCCAGATGTTCATACATCCTGTCCCTGAGGATCCTCTCCATTAGCTTACCTATAACTGAAGTCAAGCTCACCGGCCTATAGTTCCCTGGGTTATCCCTCTGACCCTTTTTAAACAACGGTACTACATTTGCCATCCTCCAGTCCTCTGGGACCTCCCCTGTGTCCAAAGAAGAGACAAAGATTTGCGTCAGATGCCCAGCAATGTCATCTCTCACCTCCCTTCGCAGCCTGGGATAAATACCATCAGGCCCCAGAGCTTTATAAGTCTTTATGCTACCTAAAAGCCCCAACACTTCATCCCTCTTAATGATTATTTCATTTAACGGGTCCTCAAAATCCTCAAAGCCAGCATCAGACATCAGGCCCCTCTCCCGCGTGAATACCGACGCAAAGTATTCATTCAGGATCTCCCCCATTCCCTCAGGCTCTAAGCAGAGTTCCCCTCCTCTGTCCCTGAGAGGTCCAATCTTCCCTCTAACCATCCTTTTGCTCCTTACATAGGAGTAAAATGCCTTAGGATGTTCCTTAATCCTACCTGCCAAAGCCATTTCGTGGCCCCTTTTTGCCTTTCTGACACCCCTTTTAAGATCCCGTCTACACTCTCTATATTTTTCAAGCGCTGCCTCTGTCCCCCATTGCCTGGATCTAACGTACGCATCCCGCTTCTTCCTGACCAAGTCCTCAACATCCCTAGTAACCTACGGTTCTCTAATCCTACCCTTCCCATCCTTCCTCCTTACCGGCACGTGTCTTTCCTGCAAAAATTTTAGTTTTCTCTTGAAAGACTCCCACATGTGCAGCGTTGACCTACCCTCGAACAGCTTATCCCAGTCGGTATCCCTAAGATCCTGCCTAATCTGGCTATATCTAGCCCTCCCCCAGTTTAACACCATCCCCTTAGGGCAGGCTTCATCTTTTTCCATTAATACCCTAAAGCAGACAGAGTTGTGGTCACTATTAGACACATGCTCTCCTACTACAACGTCAACCACCTGCCCTGGCTCATTCCCCAGAACCAGATCCAGAATAGCCCCCTCTCTAGTCGGGCTATCCACATACTGCTCCAAGGACCCTTCTAAAACACACTGTACAAATCCCTCCCCGTCCGCACCTTCCGCTCTCGGCACCTACCAATCTGCCCCAGGGAAATTGAAATCTCCCATTACAACTACCCTATTCTTCCTACACTTATGTAAAATTTCCTTACATATCCCTTCTTCCACGGCACGCGGACTGTTGGGCGGTCTGTAGTACACACCCAACATAGTAACCTCTCCCCTCCTATTCCTCAACTCCACCCATAGCGACTCAATTTCTAACTCAGCCATAGCACCCTCCTTTTGCACTGCTATGATGTGATCCTTAATTAATAACGCCACTCCCCCTCCTCTCCTCAAACCACCTCTATCATGCCTAAAACACTTATACCCCAGAATATTCAATTGCCAGTCCTGCCCTTCCTTTAGCCACGTCTCAGTCACCGCCACCACTTCTAACTTCCTCTCGAACATTATTGCCCTTCAGTTCATCTGTTTTGCCAGTCACACTCCTCGCATTAAAACACATGCACTGAAGGCCCTCAGGCACTCTCTGATCTTCCCTCCTACTCTCCGGCGCTACCCTGTCTCCCATCTCTCTCCCACTCCCAGTTCCCTCTATCTCCCCACCCCCCCTCCATATTAGTTTAAACCCTGCCGAAACACTCCAGCTAACCTCCCAGCTAAAATATGGGTGCCCTTCCCAGACAACTGTTCCCCATCCCCCTTGTATAGATGCCCCTCCCTCCTGAAGACTTCCCAATGGTCTAAGAATCTGAATCCCTCCACCCTACACCAATCCCTCAACCACGCATTCAGTTGGAGCACTTCGTTGTTCCTAACCCTGTCATTCCCAGGCATTGGCAGCAGCCCAGAGAATGCCACCCTGGAGGCCCTACACTTCAGCCGGGCCCCCAACTCCCTGAACTGCCTACGTATGTTCCCCCTGCACTTTGTTCCTACATCCTTCTCTCCCACGTGGACTATTACATCAGCCTTAGCCCCTCCACCTTTCAAAATTCCCTCTACCCTCTCCATAACATCCTGGACCCCTGCTCCAGGGAGGCAGATTACCATCCTGGAGTCCCGCTTTTGCCCACAGAACCGCCTGTCAATCCCCTTGACCTTTTCATCCCCCACCACTATCTCACATCCCTCACTCCTACCGTCCTCTGGGGCGTTCAGATCCCCCTCCCTTACACTCTCTACCTCAGCTGTTGCCCTACGCTTGATGTTCTGGGATGCCTCCTCTGGGGTGATCTTAGTGCCGTGACTCCTTTTCTTTTTCAACTTCCTATCTGTTACCCACCCATCCCTCCTCGGAGGCCCTGGGGTCCCTTCTGGACTATGGTCCCTGTTCATTAGCCCCTCGTTCTCTCTGACTATAAACATGTCCTCCAGTCTCAGCTCCAACTGCCTCACCCGAGCCCTCAATCCATTGCAATTCCATACACAACAATTTGTGGAGCCTCCTCCTCCAGTGGGTTGTTCAATTGTCCACTACGATTCTCAGCTGGATGTGGAAGGATTGCAGAGCTTAGATCTGATCTGCTGGTTGTGGGATCGCTCAGCTCTGTCTATCACTTACTGTTTTGCCAATTAGCAAGTAGTTGTATTTGGTAGCTTCACTGGGTTGACATCTCATTTTTAGGTATACCTGGTGCTGCTCCTGGCATGCCCTCCTGCACTCTCCATTGAAGAGATTGAGGTGATTTCAGAGAGAGATGAGGCCATGGAGGGATTTGAAAACTAGGATAAGAATTTCAAGATTGAGGCATTGATTGATCGGGAACCAGTGAAGGTCATTGAGCACAAGGGGTGGATGGTATTTGGTGCATGCATGGCTATGAACAGCTGGATTATATAGAACATAGAACAATACAGCACAGTACAAGCCCTTCAGCCGTCAATGTTGTGCCAAGCTTTGTATGAAACCAAGACCAAGCTATCCCGCTCCCTATCATTTTAGTGTGCTCCATGTACCTATCCAATAACCTCTTGAAAGTTCCTAAAGTGTCTGACTCCACTATCACAGTAGGCATTCCACACCCCAAAGTGGATTGTGGATGACCTCAAGTTTACTGAGGCTGAAATTGGGAAGAGCAGTCAGAAGTGTTTTGAAATATTTTGAGTCTAGAAATAACAAAACCTCAGTTACCTGTAGCTGGAGCCCTCATTCATTATTTAAAATTCTTTCAGGGGATATAGGCATCGTCGACAGGCCAGAATTTATTGTCTGTCCATAATTGCTCTTGTGAAGATGGTGATGAGCCTCCTTTTTTTGAACAGTTGGTGTAGGCGGGTTAGGGAGGCAGTTCCAGGATTTTGACCCAGCGACAGTGGTGATGAAATGGTGATACGTTTCCAAGTCAGGATGATGTGTAACTTGGAGGGAAACTAGTGGATGGCGGTGTTCCCATGAATCTGCTGTTCTTGTCCTAGATGTGAAAGGTTTGTGCCTTTGTCAGATCTATCCTAATGTGGACTTGGCTCAACTCTCACCTTCTATTCTCTGCAAGTATCATAGAACCCCTACAGTGCAGAAGGGCGCCATTTGACCCATTGAGTCTGTATCACGACCCACAGTCTGAAAGGTGTGCTAGTTAGGTGCATTGGCCATGCTAATTCTTCCTTCAGTGTACTTGAACAGACACCGGGGTGTGGCAGGGAAGAGATTTTCATAGTAATTTCATTGCAGCGTTGGTATAAGACTATTCGTGACAATGATAAATAAACTTAATCCTAAACCTTTCCAAAACAGCATATTACCCAACTCTTGACCTGTGCCCATAACTTCACACACTTACCTCGATTAATATATCTAACCTGCATATCATTGGACTGTGGAAGAAAGAAAGAGCCCCCAGAGGAAACCCATACAGACACAAGAAGAACATGCAAACACAGACAGTGACCCAAGTCGGAATTGAGCCCAGATCCCTGGAGTTGTGAGACAGCAGTACGAACCATTGTGCTACTGTTCCAAACACATCAGCTCACCCAAAATCCTGCTCTTCATTTCCGAATGGGCACTAAACAGTTCATTCATCACCCTCCTCCTTACTGTCCTATACTGACTCCAGTGTCCAAATGACTCATCAAAAAAAGTAAGCTTAAACACAATAGCTGTGTTTAAAAAAATTAGGTTGAAATGAGAAACAAATCAAGAGATCATGCCTTCTGCCAAGTCCATTTCAGACTAATTTTGCCTGCAATACTATTTAAATAACAGTGACACTTGCTTCAGTCTCAACGGCTGCACAGACCTCCATTCCAGTCAGGCATTGTATGTTTCCCCCAGACATTCTCAATTCCGTTCTAATCACCGGTTTGAAACTTCAGAGCTCAGAGACACACATAATGACAGCAAACAACTTAGAGCCACACCTATGAAAATCCTGTTCCCACCACAGAAGATTGAAGAATGATAATGGAAGATTCATGTTTTTATCATGTTTGGTCTCGTTAACTTATTAAAATTTTTATTTCATAGAATCCATAAAGTGCAAAAGGAGGCCGTTCAGCCCATCAAGTCTGCACCAACAGCAATCAAATCCAAGCCCTATCCCCATAATCCTATATATTTACCCTACTAATTCCCTTGATACTGTGCGGCAATTTAACACAGCCAATCAACCTAACCCGCACATCTTTGGAATGTGGGGGGAAACTGGAGAAAACCTACAGTGACGCGGGAAGAATGTACAAACTCCACACAGTCACCCAAAGCTGAAATTGCACCTGGATCACTGGCGCAATGAAGCAACAGTGCTAGCCACCATTCCACTGCACCACCTCATGGTTTGGTTTAAAAGGGACACGGCTTTACTTAAGCATTGCAAACAACTTGCCCACAAACAGCCCAACGCGTTGCTGCATTGCATAACCTGAACATTGCACTATTTCACTACAAACTATCCCGTTGCTTTTCTATCATGGAGGCAGATCCAAGTCAAGCTTGCAGTTCTCCTTCAGAGTACGGGCAGGACAGTGGCGCAGTACTGCCTCACCTTCCAGAAACCCCAGGTTCAATTCTGGCTTCGGATCATTGTCCATGCAGAGTTTGCACATTCTCCCCGTATCTGCATGGGTTTCTTCCCACAGTCTGAAAGATGTGCCGGTTAGGTGCATTGACCATGCTAAATTCTCCCTCAGTGCGCCCGAACAGATGCCAGAGTGTGGAGACTCAAGGATTTTCACAGTAACTTCTTTGCAGTGTTAATCTAAGTCTACTTGAGACATGAATAAATAAATGAAACAAGGAGTGAGGAAAAATTCCAGAGCAATACTGAAACACTTATTAGCAGTGGTATTTGGGAGGTATTTCTCTTCCAGCAAAACTCAGACTTTGCCAAATAGGCTTGCCAGCTATGCCTGGAATCATTTTAACAGTTGGATGCTGTGAACTGGAAGGGAGGAGGACATGGGAAGAAAGTAGGTTTATTCTAAAAATGTGCACCAAGTGATTTTCCCCATCAATTGATCTTTGCGAGAGAGGCATAAACCTCAGCTCCTTCAGCAGTTTCTCTATTATTTACTTCCACTTGCCCCACATGTCAGATTAATATCAGCAGGGAATGTTTTCACTGGGAATCTGGTACTTCGATGTACAAGTACAGAATCTCCAGGTAATGCACCAGTTAAATTACCTTCTTATGAAAGCTCCATCTTGTTGTATGATTAAATGAACATTCTTTGGCATCTAACAATACTTTGGCTAATATGTCCCACGTTGAATATTCTGGCTGGTTTATAACAGTCCATGCTAAATCACCCCTTATGGCTAAAGCAGTGTGGGTTAGGGAGATTACAGGGTTATGGAAATGGGGCACAGGGTGGGGTGAGCCTGGGTAATATGCTCGTTCATAATGGGCTGAATGTCCTCCTTCTGCCCTGCAGGGATTTGATGATTCTATGAGAAATTATCTTTTCTCAGCTTGAGCCAAACTGTGCTCTTTACAACAAGAACAGAAAATGCTGGAAAATTTCAGCAGGTCCAACAGCATTTGTGGAGAGAGAATAGAGCCAATGTTTCAAGTCAGGATAACCTTTCGCCAGAACTGGGCACTTTGCAGTTCTCTCTCTCTCGCAGTTTATTTTTTGTCAGCTTTATTGTGTAGGTTTAGAATTTCCCTTGATTCTTGGGGTCTTTATATTCGAGGGAAATACTTAAAGTAGCAATGAAACTTCATCCAATTCTGCTTATTCTGAACTAAAAGCCCCAACAGGATAAAATGGAATGCACATTGGGAAAATTCGCTGCTCAGTTTGAGGAGTTTTGTGGGAACATTCAGTTCTTGGAACACCTTCTGTTAGAAAACCTAGTATGTTAGCAGTTCTGAGTTTTTTGCTGAGAGATCTCTTTGGTGAGCTTAGCACCAGTTCCAATGACACATTGTTCACAATATATAAGAAACCATGGCAATGGGACTGCTTCCACTATGTTCACCACCCTGCTGTAGACTGTAAACAATTGGCTTCCGCATCTCCTATCTCATTTAATCATCTCACAACGGGATGGTTGGACACACCTCCTTAACTTGCTTTTAATCCTTTTTCTAATTATCGGAATATTAAGGCAGAAAATTCGCTAATGCAGTAAGATAACAATTTTAATGTTTTCTGGTAACCCTTCACAGCAGGGAAGTTGCCAAATCTTGGTTCTTACAACCCCAATTGTAATCCTCCCAAACAAGAAAGATGGAGTGCGACCTTCTTCGCACAGATAACATCTGAAAAATCCCAACTATTTGTTTACACTGAAGTCAGCGCTATAATCCAGGGTCAGTAAATGAATTCTTGCTGAAAGGTATGTGCATCAACTTGTGGGAAATGCTGACGGATTGCGTGCATTTTCTGAAGATTCCATTATGCTCAGAGTTGAGGAATTTCTTTGTGGCTAACATGTCAATGTGTAAATAGCAGAGAGGGGAGAAGTTTGATAAGAGTTAGTTAATAGGTAATTGATACCTGGGAATATATCTAGTCAAATCAGTGTGATAGAGGTATTTGGAGTTTACCATATGGGTGATCAAATCTCTCGGTGCTTTGTGATCAGTCTCTATAGCAGATACTATTAGCTTGCTTTCAATAAGGCATGGATAATTGCCACTGTCATTTTTGACTTATTCTCACTCTTACACAAGGCCCCCAACGTTAACCACCATCTCCACTGTCAAAACTGACTCAGTGTCAATAATAACTCCTTTACTCAATGCTAGAACATGAAATCTGTCAAATACTGTGCAGTATTTTCTGGTGGGCATGGCATTCACTCTTTAGTGAATACTTACAATTCTCCTTATGCACTTATAACAGTGTGGCCAAATTCCACTCCAATTCCATTTTCAAGTTTGCTGATGATGCCAACGTAGTGGGTCGGATCTCAAATAACAATGAGACGGAGTACAGGAATGCGATAGAGAATCTGGTGGAATGGTGCGACAACACTAATCTCTTCCTCAATGTCAGTAAAATGAAGGAGATAGGCATCAACTTCAGGAAGCGTAGTGGAGGCCATGCCCCTATCTGCATCAACAGGGAAGTGGAAGAGCTTCAAGTTTCTAGATGTCCAGATCACCAACAATCTATCCTAATCCCTTCACACTGATGCTATAGTCAAGAAAGCCCACCAACACCTCTATGTTCTCAGGATGTTAAGGAAATTCAACATGTCCGTTACACCAATTTTTATAGATGCACCATAAAAAGCACCCCTTTTGGGTGTATCACAGTTTGGTATGGCTCCTGCTCCGGCCAAGATCACAAGAAACTACCACAGTTGCGAACGTAGCCTTGTGCATCATGCAAACTGTGGATATGTTTTGTCTGCATAGCGCGCAAGAAAACGACGCTTTTCCATTATTATCCCAATACATGTGACAAGCCAAATCAAATCAAATTAGTGTTGGAATGCACATATCCACATGTAATACTGACTGATCAGAACTAAATTTATTCTTTAGGGGAAACAAAGTGAGAGGGCGGGTGTTTTTCTCTCTGTCCGCAGTATGGTTGGCAGCATTGGGAGGCAGCTGGCTGGTGGTGGGAACTTTTGGTCCCACCATTGTCAATGTAACTTCCCATTGAATGCACTCTTCACTTGTAAGATCCCATTGACGCGAATGCAACAGGAGTTCAGCAAGCAGGGACATCAGACCAAGAACACACCGGTGATACAGTCCATTCTGTCTTGATTTTTAATTTCATATTATTTGTAGTTTTGTAGCAAAAGATAATTTGGAAGTGGAGCAGTTAAGTTGTTTTGATGATCAAAGATTCCCCGCAGGAGCTGAGAGATAGACGGAGCGATAGCTCCCCCACTCATAAGAGGCTATCATTATAGCAGGATAAATTTACATAGACAGTTTCCATTATAAATGCAGACATAGCAATTTCCAGTTAAAAAGGTTAATTCTCTCACATAGCTAAAACACAAAACAAATGAAGAATGGTTTTGTAGACAGGAGATATGCACAAAATGGGGACTTTTCAATATGTTGTTTGGTAAAGATAGATTGCAAAGTATCCACTTTACACCTTAACTCCATTCCGTCTTCATCTGTAATTCCTCCACTTGAAAGCCCATGGAATTCATTATCACAGGATGCAGTTGATGCCAAAACGTTGAATGTATTCAAAAGGCAGCTGAATATAGCGTTTGGGATAAATGGGGTCAAAGTTATGGGTAGAAAGTAGGATTAGGCTATTGAGTTGGATGATCAAGGGAATATTGGGGTGGGGGCCTTTTTCATACAGAGAGTGGTGGGAGTGTGGAATGAGCTGCCAGATGAAGTGGTAAATGCAGGCTCACTTTTACCATTTAAGAAAAACTTGGACAGGTACATGGATGAGAGGGATGTAGAGAGATATGGTCCAGGTGCAGGTCAATCTGACTAGGCAGAAAAATGGTTCGGCACAGCCAAGAAGGGCCAAAAGGTCTGTTTTGATGCTGTAATGTTCTATGGTTCTATGGATCAGCCATGATCGTAATGAATGGCGGACACGCTGAAAGGGCTAAATGTCCTCCTTCTGCTCCTACTTTCTATGTTTAATTCCCCTTTTTGTAACATAATCAACTCTACATCTCCTTTTATTATCCTTATAATATTTATATATAACAATAGAAAACATTGGAATTTTCTTTTATGTTCATTGCCAGTCTCTATTCATACCCTCTCTTTGTTTCATTTATTTGCTTTGCCATTCTGCCTCTGAACCCTCTCTATCCAGCCTGGTTTTCCATGCTGTTATTCATCTGACATTGGTCATTAGCACACTTTTTCCTCTGTATCTCACTCTTCATTTCTTTTGATATTCAGTACGAGATCACTTTATTGCTCTTCAAAAGTATTTTGTTGGCCGTAAAACACCTTGGATGGTCAGAGGTCATGAAAGGTGCTATAGAAATGCAAATCCATCATGTTACATTCACAAAGTCTCTGTGGAATACACAGGGCGGAATATTTCTCCAAGGATGTTATTTCCAGTGAGAAAACCGGTGTGATTCACACCAGCATGTCCAGCATCAAACCGATTGTGATCTTCCAACAGTTAGTCATTTTTTTGGGTTGGGTGCGAGTTTTGCACTGATTCATGAAGGGGAGGGACCCAAACATGCCATCAAATCTGGCTTCATAGAAATCAGGGAGTCTGCTTTAATGGGCACCCCCATCACAAAGTTTTTATTGAGGACCCATTCTCCTAACAGACATCGAGAACCACCCCTCACTGATGCCATATTTCACCCCCCCCCCCCCCCACTCTCCAGAGAACATAGATCACTAGCATCTGGGCATCAAAAGAATCTTGATGAGTTGATGCAGTGCAACTTGTAGATGGTATACACTGCTGGCACTGTGCATTTGGTGATGGAGTGGATGGGATGCAAATCAAACAGGCTTTTTTGTCCTAGATGGTGTTGAGCTTCCCAATGGCTCTCCCTTCATGTCAAACCCCCATGGCACTGCATCCAGCATCCTGGCAATGCCAACCTGGCAACACAGTGGCACAGTGGTTGTGCTGCCTCACAGCACTAGGGACCTGTGTTTGATTCCCGGCTGTGTGGAATTTGCACATTCTCCCTGTATCTGTGTGGGTTTCCTCCAGATCTGGTTTCCTCCCAAAGTCCAAAGATGTGCAGGTTAGGTGGATTGGCCATGTTTAATTGCCCCTCAGTTTCAGGGAGATTAGCAGGATAAATGTATGGGGTTATGGGGATAGGGTGGAATTGTGGTCAGTATAGACTCGATGGGCTGAATGTCCTCCTTCTGCACTGTAGGATTCTATCGTGCCAACCTGACTGCTTTACCTATGTCCAAGACCGCTTGGGGGCTCCGACGGTCCCTGAGGCATGGCCATCACGTTTGATCTCCATTTGTGGAAATGATGCAGAGATGTTGGCGTCAAGATGCCTTTGCAGATACAAATCTATTTTAGCAAATGGTAATCAGATTCACACCCTTGCTGGGGTAGTCCAGAATGGGGAACATTCTGATTTGGTGCCTGTCGCAAACCTCATGCCAGGGCCTCATTCTCAAATATCAGGATTTGTGGTGGATGCAATGTGGCCGGAGAATGACCCCCACAAGTCTGGACATTATAGGATAAAAAACATGGGTACAGCCAGCAGGTAAAATTGTCCTTGTGCCTGTATTTGTGTATCAGCCCCAAAATCCTGCAGACCTTCCTGACAATTGTACCACACAACAGCCATTGCTTCCTGATACCAGTAATTTAGCCTGAGTAGCACAATGGTGGAAATGGAACTTCCACTGACAGTTAAGTTCAATGGTTCTCAGATTCTCACATCAGCCACTGGCTTCTGCAAACTCATCAGTGAACAGTAGTCAGCAGCAGATTGGACAGGGGGTGGGCGGCACAGTGGTAGAGTGGTTAGCACAGCTGTCCCACTGCTCTAGAGACCCACGTTCGATTCCCAGCTCGGATCAGTGTCTGTGTGGAATCTGCACATTCTCCCCGTATCTACACAGGTATCTTCCAGGTGCTCTGGTTTCCTCCCACAGTCCAAAAGGCTTGCTGGTTAACTGCATTGGTCATGTTAAATTGTCCCTCAGTTTACCTGGATAGGCGCCAGAGTCTGGCGACTAGGGGATTTTCACAGTAAATTCATTGCAGTGTAAGTATAAGTCTATTTGTGACACTGATAAATAAACTTTAGAGGATAGATATCTAGCTATGTAAGAAACATTCCTGTTTTCTGCAAATTTTTAAGCAAAGTAGTCAAAATATAGAGTGTAGTAACATTGCAAAGCTGTCAATCCCCCTCATGCCCTTGCATTTGAATATTACCTTATCTTATCCTTCCCAGACATATCGCAGTTTGGTGTGCTCCTGCTCTGTCCAAGGCTGCAAGGAACTACAAAAGATTGTGAACGTAGTCCAATCCATCACGCAAAGCAGCCTCCCATCATTGACTCCATCTACATTTACCGTTGCCTTGGCAAAACAGCCAACGTAATCAAGGACCACGTGCTCCTTAGACATTCTGTCTTCCCCCTTTTTCCGTGAGGAAAAAGATACAAAAGTTTGAGGTCACGTACCAACCGACTCAAAAACAGCTTCTTCCCTGCTGCCATCAGACTTTTGATTGGACCTACCTTACATTAAGTTGATCTTTCTTAACACCCTAGCTATAACTGGAACACTACATTCCCCACTCTCTCGTTTCCTTCTCTATGAATGGTATGCTCAGCATGCAATACTTCTTATTGTATCCCAATGCCATGTGACAATAATAAATTAAATCAAAATCAAAGCAGTTTTATCAGTAAACAGTTTGCCTGGATTCACTGAATAAGATTGATGTAATGTTGTACAATCATAGGACAGAGAGCGCAAATGGAATAAAGCCTCATCTGTAAATTATCCAACTTCACTCTGGTCTCTTTGCTGTTGGTGATGTATGGGACTGTTCCTTTATAATACTGTTGAGAAAGTCTCAAGCTGTCATTCAAATATCTGCTCACCGCCCACATTAAAGATCACCCTCCCCCTCCATTAATTTTCAGCTAAGTCTCCACCCAAATTCTCCAGGTTGCTTGCCCAGTTTTGGTCTTCCTCATACCCAATTCTCCAGTCTCTTGCCCTTTTAAACTCCTGGCCTCAGAGAAAGATTACGTACCTGTAATGACTGTAACCGGGCAATTGAAGTTGGCCTACTTGAATATGAACTCCCTGATTAAGAGCTGTACCTGGTTCGAAGGGAGGGAGGGGGTGGATGGGAAGGGCGGGTAGGTGGGGAAGAAGAAGGACCTGCTTTGTGAACCTGTTCCTAGGCCTGGCAACGCGTTTCATTTATAGGTCTAGGCAGGGGCAATCAAAGGTCTAGTCCGACCTGACTGCCTGCCTCTCTACCGCGGCTATATTCATGGCTGGGTGTCCCTGGAGAGGGAGCATGCAGTGTCCGAGGACACCGTTGATGTCTTTTATGCCCGCTGAGTACTGCAGGGACTGGGGTGCATTATTGACTGCCTTAATCACATTTTAATTTGATGTTTTAAGTTTTCTTTCTGCTTTGTCTTTTATTTCAGGCAGTTACCCTCCTTTTTGGGACCTGCCCTTTTGAGTTGTCTCTAAGTAAGTTAATTTATTTTTGTTTATTTGGTTGGACACAAAAAGATGTCCCTGATTAAGGGTCAAATTGATAGACGAGTTAGGAAGCCCCATGCTCTGTAGTTAAACAGGAATGTCAGTTCCTCTGGCTCTCCGGGTGTAGACCGCAGACTGAGAGCATTCTGTATAGAGTTGTTGGATCTTGTAAGTAAAGGAATTTTGGCAAAGGGACTTTAACCTCCGAGGTATTATTACAGCGTCCTTGGTTGGTTTGCACCAGTTTGGAGACCGGCAGGAAGCGCTCCAGTTTTGCGAACTGTCTGCTTCACGTTGCTACTTATTCCGAGCTCATTCAGGCAGTTTACAGTGGTTAAGTGGAGGTCAGGTAACAAGATGAGTCTGACCTGAATCTGTCACAATACACAAGCAATCTTCTTCCAGGTACGAACGAACAAGCATCCACATGAACTGCATTCCAATTCCACTGCTAATTGGGACTAATTACAGAGTGTGTACAACACCAAGACATTGAGGAATGCAGGTCGCAGGTCATCACCTTCTATCGACTGGCCTGTCTTTAATTTTCAACAACAGCATGTGGAGAAAGACATTATCGTTCTCCAATTGCATTCTCAAGTGTAAACAGTGGCTTTTTTTAACTTCAATCCATGAGCAGTGTAGGGGACACACAATCTGCCCAAGTCTCGAATTTGGGAGGGTAATCAGGAGTCAGGAATATGCACCAGAGTGATGGAGTTTAGCTACACAGAGAAGCGACAAGAAAATGGGAGGCGATGTTCTCGTGGTATTATGGCTGGACTTTTAATCCAGAAACTCAGCGAATGAAGTAAAGTTAAAATTTATTTATTAGTCATTTGTAAGGTTCACACTCAAACTGCAATGACGTGACTGTGAAATTCTCCGAGTCACCACCTGTCTGAGTATACTGAGGGAGAATTTAGCATGGCCAATGCACTCATCAGCAAGTCTTTCAGACTGTGGGAACAAACCAGAACATTCAGAGGAAACCCAACAGACACAGGGAAAACTTGCAAACTCCACACAAACAGTGACCCATGCTGGGAATCGAACCCAGATCCCTGGCGCTGTGAAACAGCAGTGCTAACCCACTATGCTACTGTGTCACTCCATGACCTAGGGACCTCGGATCGAATCCTGCCATGACAGATGGTGGAATTTGAATTCCATAAAGTTCTGCAATTAAGAATCTATTGATGATCGTGTCGGTGAAAACCCATCTGGTTCACTAATGTCCTTTAGGGAAGGAAATCTGCCATCCTCGCCTGGTCTGGCCTGCTTGTGATTCCAAAGTCATAGCGATGTGGTCGACTCTCAACTGCCCTCTGAACAAAGGCAACGAGAGATGGGCAATAAATGCTGGCCAGCCCGTGACACTCAAGTTCCATGAATGAATTAAAAAATAGTGGGAATTGGGAATGTCAACTGAGGGACAAGTCTACTGAAAGCCAGATGACTGCAGAAGCTTGTTTTATATTGCACTTGCCCCATCATTTCTTTCTGTGCATTGGTTTAAACCAAGCCATACCAGAGGTCTTGTTTGAAAATATATCTGTGGGTTTGTTAACACTACTGCTTAGCTGATAATATGAGCTGAATCTGACCTGAAGATGCTTGATGCTGTTACCCGTTGCAAAGAAAAATAATATTCTGTTCCCTGTTCTGCCATCCCTCACTTTTATGAGAATGAGTGCACCAAAAAACTAATTTTGAAAGAAATCACGTAAAACCTTTTGTTTATTGAGAGTTATATTGGATAGAAAGGTTTTTCCTACTCTCATATTACCTTCACAAATCAAAGCTTCTTTCTCAGTCCTGACGTAAAGTAAAGAATATTAAGTAAATTGAATCAAAGAGCTGGTAGCAGAATCTATTACCCTGGATATCTACTTTCTTTACATATCTCAACAAATGTATATTGCAACAATGAAGCCACATTCCCGAAAATCAATGTGTATTGCTGGAGAGTTTGAGGAATGTTAATAGCACAGGAGATGATCTATAGCTTTGAAGTCCTTCCTAAGAACTGTTCCTCTCTGGGAGAGAAGATGCAATAGTTAAACAGTTAATTGGAAAGCTCGTTCAAAGTGGTTAACTCTGCCCCCATAGATTCTCCTGAATTTGCTCCTGAGGAATAGATGGATAAAAGGGGATATCATATTCACTGACTTGATGCACCCTTTGAAAGGCTCTACTGTGCATTCACTGGAATAAAAATCACACTAGGTTTAAGGTGAGGGTTCCCCCACTGTCAGCCTTGAACATCAGCAACAGCTGGCCAACTGGCTTCAGAAACAATTCACCCAAATAAATATTGCGGGCTATATTTGTGCAGGGGAATGCTTATTATTATGTAAAATGGAAGCACGTTCTGCTAATTGTATTGAAGGAAACCAAAGCTAAAATCCACAAAAAGCATATTGTAGACTTAGACATTCCTGAGCAAGGATGTGAGTGGTGAAGTTAAAAGATTTGTTTGGATGATGCCAGGGGCATCTTCATCCCCAGAAAAGTTTATTCTTGATATTTTGTTTGGCGCACTTTGCGGCATTTTGGAATTTCAAAGTGAATGCTTTCCTCCAAAAACTTCTGGCTCTGTTGTAGAATATTTGATAGATCCAGTGGTTAAACAACAACTCTTTTCCCATTGTATCATGCGGTGACCAGGAGTGCAGAAGATGAACTCAATGGACTTGGTCTATTAGCAATTCCCATTCCTATTTTCCTCTTTGTAACTTCATGGAACTGAAATCAAGACCAATTTCATTATCTCTTCACAAACTCATTCTTTTCCAAGGCTTTAAGTCTGAGGATACCTTAACTTCCTTAATCTTTTCTCCCTGTTGTAATCTATAGATCCAAATAATGTTCACATCATACAATGTGTCACGCAATAATTATCTCCAACAAGAGAGAATTGAATCATCTTTCTTTGATAGTAAACATTTAATGGCATTATCCCACAATCAACACTCTGAGGATTGCCATTGACCAGAAACTGAATTAGACCCACCATATAAATACCGTGGCTACAAGAGCAGGACAGAGGCTGGAAATTCTGCACAGAGTAACCCACATCCTGACTGCCTAAAACTTGCCCACCTGCCAAGTTTGGTTTGTGACAGAATAATCTCCACTCATTTGGATGAGTGCAATTCCAGCAACACTCAAGAAGCTCAACACCATTAAGGACAAAGTGGCTTGTTTGATTTGCATCCCATTCACTCCATCATCAATGCACACTGACAACAGTGTGTACCATCTATAAGATGAGTTACAGCACCTTGCAAACCTGCAGCTTCTGCCACTGGAAGGACAAGGGCAGTGGCTGCATAGAAACACTAGCTTCCCTCTGAGCCACTCTTGATTTGCAAATACATTGTCATTATTACTATCTCTGGATCAAAATCCTGGAACTCCCTTCCTAACAGCACTATAGGTGTACCTCAAACACAAAGACTGCAGTGGTTCAAGACGGCAGCTCGCTACTGCCTTCTCAAGGCAACTGTTGATGGGAAACTAATACTGGCCTTGTAACATCTCGGAACGAATAAATCTTAAAGACGCCTGGCATCAGCTAATTGCTGCTATTGGAATTAACTCTAACCCTTTACAATGTTTGGTAGTATTCTAACTTTATTATCATGCAAATAAATGTTGACTCCTAGGGTGAAACTTTCCCTTTCAGACACTAAGTGCGATGGCGGGCAGATTTCACAGTGTGTTCCAATCGGGCAGGGTTGTGGGATGTGTCCAAATTCACTCTTGTTTGCTCATTAATGAAGCATAGGTGAGGTTCTCGCCGAATTACGTGGTGGGTCAAGGGCTGATTTGTCCACTCTGCTGTTATCTAATGGACTCAAAGGTCCAGCCACCATATTTAAAATGCGATTCTCACTCTCTCCAGCCTAGTTTTGTGAAGAATATATCTGGAAATGGCTGCAGGAAAGAAGAATGCTACTCCAAAGTTCAGTAACAACTCCCTGGAGATGCTCATAAAAGGTGTGTGGCAACACTAAGATATCCTCGATTCCTGGGATTGCTCCAGGAACCAGAGAGCTGTTTCAGGCAGGGTCCGTCAGGACCAGTGGCCATTTTCGGCGCTTGGTAAAGGGGGAAAAGGTGCAGAGGCGAGTACTGGATCGCACTACTCACCTCACATCTGATTTTACCAAGTTTTCATGCCCAAAAACAGGTGCAACTTGATGGGCCCATAGGTTCAAGATGAGGGGCAGGAGATTTGGGGGATGTGAGGAAAACCCAGAGGATGGTGACTGTCTGGAAGGGTGGTGGAGGCGAATTGCCTCGCATCCTTTAAAAGGTATCTGGATGAGCATCTTAACATTCAGGGTTATGGGCCAATTGCTGGTAGATAGGATTAGATGAGAGTTCAGGTGTTTCTCATGAATCAGTGCAAACCTGATAGGCCGAAGGGTCTCTTTTGCATTGTGAGACTCTGTGATTCTATGATGATTCTTTGATACTCCTGGAGCTAAGAAATGCTCACATCTTTCTCTTCAAAAGCCACAGTGATTACGAACAGTCAGAGAAAGGGTTTCAGTTCTCCCAGACACTGTCTGTAGCATTAGTCATTATCACATTGCTGCTTATGGGATTGAGCTGTGTGTAAAATATGCTGTTGTATTTTTCTACATTACCAAGTGCCTAGACATCAAAAGTACTTAATTTGTTGAAAGGTACTTTGAGACGTTAATGAAAAGTGCAATATTAATGCAAGGCTTTCTTCTTTTTAACTAAAACCCATAGTCATACAAAACTTCAATGAGTTTGTATTTTACAGTGAAAGTCTCAATGCAGCCCCAATCTATCTGTATCCTGTGCACCTAACTTGAAATGCAAACTATTCAGCAATTATTCTCTAAATCAAGCTTCAACACAGTTGCTTTATTCAGACAAATACATTCTTGCTGGAAAATAGATCTGGCTAAGACTGATTAAGGGTAGCTTTTATACAATAAAAATTGGATTGGTGAATACATTAAATAACCTTCTAACTATCAGGTCATAAAGATTTTCCTATCTTTGCGAATAACCCTGATATATCTTTACCACTAAGTTAATTGGACTAAGAGGAAGCACTGATGTACTAAAAGCTTTTGCATTGACCCAATCAATCTGCGTCAATAAGGGTGCAGGAAAAGTTATATTGTTTAAATAAATTAAGCATTTTTTTATCAGATCATACTTCACTGATTAACAGTAACCCCATTAGTGCTCTGAAAGAATCCATTCCATTTTACTGTTCGTTGGATACAGGTTTTCTGCAACTTCAGAGGCCAAGTTGAGAATTGCTGAATGAGTCACTTCTCAGGAAGCTGGCGATGTACAAAGCTCCTCCTTCAGGTGCCTTACATTACAGACTCGCTTTTCTCCCCTTAATTCAAACCACGGATGACTGAGATGTTGTTATCGTCTTCAACGGGGCATGTTGTGACGGAGCTTGTAAGTTAATGAACCACCGTCAGTTGTACCAATCTGAGCAGACCCCACAGTTGACTCGTACCTTGAACTGAGTTGGCCAAGTTACCCAGCCGAGGTCGGGATAAAGAAACCATCACCTATACCCTTCTGGAACATCAGTCATTTCGCAGTTTGGAGCTTAGGTCTTATGAGGAAAGGTTGAGGGAGCTGGGGCTTTTCTCTTTGGAATGGAGGAGGATAAGAGGCGACTTAATAGACGTTTATAAGATGAGGGGAGGGATTGATACAGTGGACATGCAGAGACTATTTCCTCGGGTGGATATAGCTATTACTAGGGGGCATAACTATAAGGTTCATGGTGGGAGATATAGGAGGGATGTATAAGGTAGGTTCTTTACTCAGATAGTGGTTAGGGTGTGGAATGGACTGCTTGCTGTGATAGTGGAGTCGGACACTTTAGGAACTTTGAAGCGGTTATTGGATAGGCACATGGAACACTCCAGAACTATAGGGAAGGGATAGCTTGATCTTGGGATTGGACATAGCTCGGCACAACATTGAGGGCCGAAGGGCCTGTACTGTGCTGTAATGTTCTATATTCTATGGAACATTCTCAAGAATATCTGTAAAATGGTGTGGTTGACTCTTGTCAAGGATTATCCTGAGTGGGTCTATACATGGTCTGACACTGAGCGATGCATCGAGGCCCAAACATCAGCTATCCCTGGACAGCCATCAACTCGATGAACGAATCTGTTTAGTCTCCCCGCCCAAAACTTGTTGGTTTGACATTGCAAAGAGTTGTCCATGGCCGAGTGTTGCTGACAGGCATACTCCAAGAGCAATGCGGTACAGACAGACAGACTAATGCTTGCTTCGTCATTGCAAAGGATTCATGGGAAAATGTTATGGTTCGGAGCCCTCCCGCTTCAGGATGTCAAGGGCTGGAATCGGTGTAAAACCCCTTGAGCTCACTGTTCATTAGAATGCAACCCTGCTTTGATACTGGAGAGAAGAATCTCAGTGTCCTATGTGTTATATATGACCCACATTGCACAATGTGCACAGTCACAGTTGAATTGTGTTGTATCGCATACCTACAATTTTATGAAAAATTTATAATTTGGGGGAGGGAACAAAAAGCCTTGGTGTCGCTGAGCAAGGGAAAGGAATATTAGTCAAAACCCCTGCTCCTGATTTTGCCTGTTGATACCTGCAATAAAATGTGAATATTGGGCTTGGTTGCAGTTATCACAGGCTCTAATCAAATGTTCTGGAAACAACTCATCTCTCGATCCACAGAAGTTGTCATTGCCCATCAGTGTTGGCAGATTGAGGATGATTTACTGGATGCCGGATAAGCAATGTGACAACTCAAAAGCAATAATTAAAAGCTAACAGTGGCACAGTGGTTAGCACTGCTATTTCATAGCGCCAGAGATCCAGGTACAATTTCGGCCTTGGGTGACTGTCTCTGTGGAGTCTGCACATTCCCCCTGTGTCTGTGTGGGTTTCCTCCAGGTCCTCCACTTTCCTCCCACACTCCAAAGATGTGAGTGTTAGGTTGATTGATCATGGTAAATTGCCTCTAAGATGTGTACTTTAGGGAAGATTAGCAGAGTAAATACATGAGGTTACATAGACAGGGCTTGGGTGAGATTTTTGTCGGTGCAGTCTCGACGGGATAAATGACCTCCTTCTGCACTGTTGAGATTCTATGACTTAAAGGAAATCTCAGCAGTCTTGAGTGAGTTAAAAGAGGGTCCAACCATTTAAATATAAAATGTTAAACATCATTGATAAGTTGGATTCGGAATATCACTTAATGGTTAGTTGGGACAGTTGGACATAAATTAAAGTTTAAAGTTTCTTTATTAGTGTCACAAGTAGGATTACATTAACACTGCAATGAAGTTACTATGAGAATCGTCTAGTTGCCGCACTCTGGCACCTGTTCAGGTACACTGAGGGAGAATTTAGTATGGCAATGCACCTAACCCTGCACATGTTTCGGACTGTGGGAAGAAGCTGGAGCACCTGAAGGAAATCCATGCAGACATGGGGAGAATATGCAGATTCCACACAGACAGTGACCCAAGCTGGGAATTGAACCCAGATCGCTGGTGCTGTGAGGCAGCAGTGCTAACCACTGTGCCACCGTGCCGCCCTCAGTAGAAAGTCAATTTAAATAAGGTCACGTGGAAAAGTGTTCTTTATTCAAAGAATGAACCACGTTTCGAATTATCTACCAGGTAAAGCCGTGAAATCAAAGATAACAAAATGGCTCAAGACACAGTCCATCCCTAGACTGAGTGACAGGAAGTAACAGGTATTGATAAAAGCAGAAAATGCATAAAATGTATCAGCACATCTGGCAGCATCTGTGGAGAGCAAAACATTGAAGTGGCCAATAATTGACCACTTAAGGGCCTTAATAGACCCAAAGGTGGGTGAGCTGCCAAGCACCTTGCCTCCCCAGCAGAATATAGGAGTGAGTTCAAGGTGGATACAAAAATCACAGGCAGGCCACCAATTTTATTTTATGAGAGCCCTGAGCGTGGTGCGTGTCTGGAATGAGCTACAAGAGAAAGTGGTTGAGGCAGGCTCAATAGCAACATTTAAAAAGCATTCGGATAAGTACATGGATGGGAAAGGTTTGGAGAGAAATGGGGCAAACACGGGCGATTGAGACTAGCTGGAAAAGTACCATGGTCAACATGGACCAGTTGGGCCGAAGACCCTGTTTCCATGCTGTATTGCTCTATGATTCTATGAAAGGAATTTTCTCATCCCGCCAGGCACAGGAATCATAGTAGGCAAGGGGCACGGGCCATGCAAAGGTCCGTTGACCTCAGGCAGAATTTTCCAGTTTTCGGGTGATGGAAAATCCCATCCTATGAATCTAATTTCTCCTTTATCTTCATATAAACTAGTGAAATGCTGTTAAATTCCTCTGAGAGGATCAAATGGCCTACACCTGTTTATGATCCCATGGCCTTATTTTTTCCACTCACCTGATGAAGGAATTCCGAAAGCTCGTGGTTCCAAATAAACCTATTGGACTTTAACCTGATGTTGTGAGACTTCTTACTGTGCCCATCCCAGTCCAATGCTGGCATCTCCACATCTCATTCTTTTCAAGCAGCAAAGTGTTAAATAATTTAGCCTGTAGATTGTGCAAGAGTAATGTGGAAAAAAAAATGCAACCAATGGATTAGCTGAGAACAAATGTGTTGGTGTAGGAAGCAGATTAGTTACAAGAATGTGTGATTTGTGAGACCATGGAGAATGTTTTTCGCTGGAATCAGAAGTCCATCTGGCCCCTTTCATGATGCCAGGTCCAGATACCACCTCGTGACTTGATCCTTTGTAAACATTGTTCTAGATATTTTGTGATAATTATGATTGCCATACATCCCAATTCCCCCTGTCAAGGATGGAGCTTTCATTAACCTCAGCAGCTGGGTCCCCACGCATTCTGAAAGGCATAACCAAGTAATCAGAAACAAATCCAAATCGCCTGAGATTAAAATCCTACAATCTTTTCCATCACAAGTGGGTGGATAAAACATTCACCCTAATACGGCTTAGACTTCACAAAATGACCATTATTGTCAGTAAGAATGGATTGCTTCAGTCGTAGAATCATTTAATGGTTACAGCACAAGAGGCCATTCAGCCCATCATTGCGCATATTGGCCCACCGAAGCAAGAATTCACCTGGTGCCACTCCTCTGCTTTCTCTGTAACCGTACCAATTTTTCCTTTTCCGATTACGAGCCAATTTTCTTTCTCAGTGGACCCCGCCTCCATCAGATTCTTGGACAATGCATTCTAGATCCTAACCACTCACTGTGTCAAAATGGATTTCATCGCATTTTTCCCCCCTGCTTCGTATATCAGCATCGAGGGTTCTTGATCCTGCCACCATTGGGAACAGTTTCTCTCTATCTACTCTGACAACCCTTCGTGATTTTGAATAGCTCCATCAAATCTCCCTCAATCTCCTCATCTCCAAGGAGAATAGTCCCAACTTCTCCAATCCTTCAATGTATCTGAAGTTCTTCTTCCCTGGAACCATTCTCTGGGATCTTTTCTGTAACCTCTCCAAGGCCTTCCAAAAGTCTGGTGTCAATACTCTAGTTTCGGGTTCAACTAGTGTTTTACGCAGGTTTAACATAACTTCTTTGCTTT
The DNA here is from genome assembly GCA_024679065.1 of Sphyrna mokarran. Lineage (NCBI taxonomy): Eukaryota > Metazoa > Chordata > Chondrichthyes > Carcharhiniformes > Carcharhinidae > Sphyrna > Sphyrna mokarran. The sequence continues at coordinate 12,412,331 of JAGIQG010000024.1, read as the reverse complement.
TTGTAAAGATTTTTGTTCACCAGTTTAAGGAAAATGCAATTTGTTTATTCACAGGTTAAAACAATGTAAAGGGTCGTAGCCACATTGCTGTGATCAACTCCCGGAGTGGCTCGGAATACAGAAGCCCATGTTTACCACAGTGATGTCCCATCCTGCTGGCCGATTGGTTCCCTAGGTCATGTGACTCTTACTCTGCAGTGTCATCCTTAAAGAGACAATCACCACACTACTGTACTTTATGCCTCTATTTGTAAAGCCCAAGGTGCTTTATGCTTTATTAACCAATGATCTCAAACACTCCTGTCACCTTCATATATGCCAATGTCCCTTTGTTCCTGAATCATCTCTCCCACAGCATATGATAGCTTATCAACTACAACATGTTGCATTACCCTTCATTCTTACGTAGGATGGGATTTTAGGGCCTTGTCCATCCCAAAAGCTAAAAATCCCATCTGAGATCAATAGACCATTCAATGGCCCACCCCTTGCCCATTCCATTTCCTGAGGCAGGCAGGCCAGTAAATTTCTTGCTATAAAGAAGGGCGTCTATATTTACGCACACACTTCTATTGCTAACAATACTTCTTAAAATGTAAATTTGAAGTTCTTATATTCAAATATTAACATAAATGGCTTATTTGATGGAACACTCCATTATATCAGGTTTATTCACTAATTGATAGATACCTCCCCAAACAATTCAACATACAGAGCAGCATAGTGACACAGTGGTTAGCACTGCTGCTTCACAGCACCAGGGACCCAGCTTGAGTCACTGCTGTGAGGAGTCTGCACGTTCTCCCCATATCTATGTGGATTTCCTCCAGGTGCTCCAGTTTCTTCCTACAGTCTAAAAGACATGCTGGTTAAGTGTCTTGCTGTGGAGATACTGGTGTTGGGCTGGGGTAAACAAGTAAAAAGTCTCACAACACCAGATTAAAGTCCAAAAGGTTTATTTGGTAACAAAAGCCACTAGCTTTCAGAGTACTGCCCCTTCATAAGGTGAGTGGGAGTTAAATTCACAAACAGGGCATATAAAAACACAAACTCAATTTATGAAATAATGATTGGAATGTGAGTTTTATTTGCATTCTAATAATTATTTTGTAAATTGAGTTCGTATCTTTCTATGCCCTGTTTGTGAATGGAACTCCCACTCATCTGATGAAGGGACAATGCTCCAAAAACTAGTGGCTTTTGCTATCAAATAAACCTGTTGGACTTTAACCTGGTGTTGTGAGACTTCTTGCTAAGTTCTTGGTCATGCTAAATTCTTGGTCATGCTAAATTCTTCCTCTGTGTACCCAAAACAGGTGCCAAAGTGTGGTGACTAAGGGATTTTCAGTGTAATTTCATTGCAGTGTTAATGTAAGACAACATTGTGACACAAATAAATAAACTTAAACTTATTTGAAGTTACTTGCTCTCTGTTGCTATGAATAATGTTTACAGAGGATGAGCTGCATCTCAGAGGCAAGTCAATAAATAAAATCAAGTGTACAAGGTAAAGATAAAGCTGCCATTGTCCCAGATGACCATAGACTGCTCTCCCCTGTGAGAGGGAGAGATGACTAGGTGCTGATTAAGCCTGAGGATCATCACATCTCAGACGAGGGGCAAGGTTGAGAAGGCAGGGTTTTCATGAATAACCTCAAAACAAAGAAGGCATGCGTGAAGGCAGCATAACCATTTCCATTTAAAACAGTAGACTTTAATATGGGTTTAAGATTGATATCTTTGGAATATTGCTCAGACGAAAGGATAAGCCAGTTTTCTTTTGGCAAGTCTCACTGAAAGACTTACTACTCTATTGGAATGCATTCCCATTCACCACCTGACCCCGAATTCCTACTGTATCTGAGACAGATACACTTAATACTGTAGCCAATTTCTGATTGTGTCCAGATGTATAATGCTTCTGTCTTCAGAAACTACATGCAGAACAGATTCCAGAGCCGTCTGCCATCTTAATCAGTGATGTCAATGCGAAAACTTCACTAAATATTGACTTCATAGAATCTCTACAGTGCAGGAGGAGGCCATTCAGTCCATCGAGCCTGCACCGACCACAATCCCGCCCAGGTCTCATTCCTGTAACCCCACATATTTACGATAGCACAGTGGTTAGCACTGCTGCTTCACAGCTCTAGGGTCCTGGGTTCAATTCCTGGCTCGGTTCGCTGCCTGTATGGAGTTTGCACATTCTTCGCGTGTCTGCGTGGGTTTTGTCTAGGTACTCTGATTTCCTCCCACAGTCCAGAGATGTGCGAGTTAGGTTGATTGACCATGCTAAGAAATTGCCCCTTACTGTCCAGAGATGCGTAGGTTAGAAGGATTAGTGGGTATAATATGTAGGGATATAGGTGTAGAGCCTGGGTGGGATTGCGTTCGGTGCAGACTCGGTGAGCTGAAGGGTCTCTTTCTACATTGTAGGGTTTTATGGTACTCTGATAACCTTTCTCATACTAGGGTCAATTTAACATGGCCCATCAACCTAACCCTCATATCTTTGGACTGTAGAAGAAAACCAGAGGAAACCCACAAAGAAAGAGGGAGAATGTGCGGACTCCACACAGACAGTGACTCAAGCCAGATACTGAATCCAGATCCCTGGCTCTCTGAGGCAGCAGTGCTAACCACTAGGCCTCCCTCCCCCCATAAAACTCTGGGGAGGAGGGAGGAGAGATCATTGTCTGGTTGGGGGAGGGAGGCCTGACATTCTGTGGTTGGAGGGAATGGAGGCAGGCCTGGTCATTCTCTGAGGGGAAGGCCTGGTCATTCTCTGGGTTTCGGTGGGGGTGGGGGGGTGGTGTTAGTTAATTCCATCCCATCACATTTCTAATTCTGATCATTCCTGTTATAACTTGCAATGAAACTCTAGTCTGACCAATGCCTACGCTGTTGCTGACATTCATTGTCTAGACTACTTAAAAACAGGAACATGCTCGTGATTCTACAGAATTGGTGAAACATTGTGGAATCACCAAAAAAGCATGAGGCGCCTCCTTCAGACAAATGGAAGCAAAACATTAAAAAAAATCAGCTTCTCATGTCACAAAATAATCTTACTGATTATATGATCAATGATTATATCAACTGTAATGCAAGTCATATTCTTTAAGTTGTGATGAAACTGTGCCTTTATATTTACATCATGTTTATATTTATATAAATATATATTTATATCATGTTTCTTGTGTGGGATATGTTTAGAATTCAGATCTGTTTTGCAGGGTGCTAATTTGTCTAAGAAAGTTTTTAAGTTAATAGCTGAGAGAACCAGATAATAGATGGATTGTTTGCTAATGCTCTTGTTTTACTTAGGTCTCCCCTACGTTCTCTAAGTAGAGCTTTGATTTACTTGATTGACATGGACAGAGTCATGTGCTTAATGGGAGGAGCTAAGTTTGCAGGGAAAACACAGTTTCTCTTTCACTTAAAAAAAAATAGTTACTGCCTGATTCTGAAAGATGCAAGATGTGTCTCTTTTTCTATCTTTCTCGAGGTTGTCGGAAATCTCCAAACCTGGAAACCTAAGTACAGCCAAGTAAGCTTGTGTTTTGCTAACAAATTTTAGTGAAGGGGTTTAAGAGGAATGTTGCTTGATTTGGAACTTTAGGGATAGATAAGCAGTTAAGAATTGTACCTTGTCACGTTTAAGTATTGTTCAATTGTTAAATTTTACGCTAATTCATTTGTTATAGTTAAACTGTGTGTTAAACAAAATTTGTTTTGATAAAAGCTCTTTAGTTTGTCAGTAGAATTGATTGATTAATGGACCTAGGTTGATTCCAGAGATGAAGAGTCTGTTATATGAAGAGAGATTGAACAGTTCAGACCTATACTCTGGAATTTAGAATAATGAGAGGAGATCAAATGGAGGTATTTAAGATGATAAAAGGAATGGATAATGTAGGTGTAGAGTAGATGCTTCCTCTTGTGGGGAATTCTAGGATGACAGGTCATAGTCTTAAGATAAGAGGTAGCAAATTTGAAGCAGAGTTGAGAAGAAACTACTTCTCCCAAAGGGTTGTGAATCTGTGGAATTCGCTTCCCCAAAGTGCAGTGGATGCTGGAACAGTGAGTAAATTTAAGGAGGAGTAAGACAGATTTTTAATTGGTAATGTGTTAAAGGATTGTGGGTAGAAGGCAGGAAAATGGGGATGAGGAGCATATTAGCCATGATCGAATGGTGGAGCAGACTTGATGGACTGAATGGCCTAATTTTGCTCCTATATCTTATGAATTTATGAATGTATGAGAATTGTCAATGGAATAAAATATCTTACCGTCACATTAAGGGCAAAATAGCAAATTTTTGTGTTCTAGTCTTACTTCATAATACACCTCGGCGCTCCTATCTGGTATCCTAACAAAGATAAAGCAAATATTGATGGTGTATTCAATCATTCTTTTTTAATGGATGTGAATGACTAGATACTTACACCAGAGTGACAGACAGGCACAAGTGACTTATGGCAACCTTTCACAAAAGCAAAGGATGCCCAATACTGGTGATGTATTTCTATAACTCCACAGGTGCACAGCTCCTGGTCAGAATTTAATGAATTTCCAAACTAACAACAGAGATGGCAAAAACAAAAGTGTCATTTCACAGATATAAATCATCATAATGATGTTTCACATATGTGAAACATTAATCCTACACTTCATAAAATCAACCACAGCTTTCAAGTAAGATATTCAATTGTGTACTGTGATGGTTTCAAGTTTATCACCACTTTGTGGCACCTGCTCCACGGGGAATCGCAGTCTCTGCATGTTACGTAGGAACATGGGAACAGGAATAGACCCTCAAGCCTGCAGTTTTATCTTGGCATTTATTACAATCGAACCAGTGGAGCCAGATGTGACCAAGAATACAAGAGTGTGATTAAGCCTCAGAAGAGTCACTTACAAGGTAAATCCATTCAAGTCGCTCTCTGTGTAAATGGACCAATTTCAACATCACAACAAAGAAATTCCAAGTGCCCGCAGCTTTTACAGAATGCTCATTCAGTCCCTTCAAAACGTTGTAATTTACAGCCCCTGTAAATGCAGAACGGGTTATTTACACTTAGGGTGTATAATGCACAGTAGAACTGCAACAGCAGTTGACAATCGATGGGTTATTTTCTGTTCCTGTAAGCCACTGGTGGAATTATGACATTAAAATAGGGAATCAATCAATGCACTCGAGATGAACCGAGAGCCTCAGACACATCTACTTGGATCAATTTTACCTGGGTTTTATTTGACGTTCGTTTTGGGGAGCTGTGCACTTGTCACGGGGCAGTCTGTTAATATCAGTGGGTGGAACACTTCCATTGTCAGCATCGAGTGTCAATCTCGAGTAACGTCAGTGCACTGCACTTTGACACAATTTTCCCACACCACCTGGCCCAGGAGTTGTACTGGGTGTGGCAGGACCACACAAAGGTCCATTGACATCGGACAGGATTGTCCTGCTTTTGAGATGATCATCGCCCCAAAATCCCACCCAAAATGGCAATCTGCTTCCCTTCCTGTCTTGGGAATGCAGCAAAGGATCACCAGGCTGGTTCCTGGGATGGCAAGTCTGCTGTATGAGGAGAAACTAAGTTGATTCTAATTATATTCACTGGGAGTTTAGAAGAGTGAGTGGGGATCTCATGGAAACTTATAAAATTCTAACAGGATTAAACAGGATATATTCAGAAAGAATGTTCCTGATGGTAGGGGAGTCCAGGGCTTGGAATCATGTCAACGTCTACATTGAAATTACAGACAGGCAAATGTTAAAGTGGTGCTGCTATCAGCAACAATGATGTTTAGGCTGCAATTTCTAGAATGTTCTTGAACTCATGGTTCTCGTTATCCTTTTGGTTTCTTTTACCCTTTTTAGTTTTGACTTCGTTGACCAAACATGCAAATTGTGAAAAACAAAAATGACTGCATTATGTTTGCATTCTTCATTGTAAAATGTATCATATTCTGAAGAAAAGTGTTATTTTTGAAGTTGTACACTGCTTGAAGTAACTCACGAACATCTGGTATTGTTCTGTAGTGAAGGATAATCAGTTCCATTAATCCATAGTTTGAGGGGGAAAATACACCAGGTGGTAAATCTTATTTCTAATCTAATTCTCTTTTAAAATCTCTCTCTAATAACGAATGGCAATTTTTCTTTCTCCAAATGATATCTGACTAATAATTTTCTTTACTGGAGTTTTATTCAATCTATGTTAATGTTTTAAAAACTTAATATTGCAGGATAATGCGGTGATTATATTGTCTGACTGGTTCCACTCTCACACATCTCAATGCGCATTAATTGTACAATGATGCTGATTGATCAAGTTTATATTATCGCAGTGCTGATCCTTTGCGTAATATGCCCAACTTGGAGGCCATTCTGTCCATCGAGTCTGCACCAACTCTCTGAAAGAGTGTCATACCCATGCCCTCTCACCCAGCCTATCCCTGTAATCCTGTGCATTTACATCACTAATCCATTTAACCTACATATCTTTGGACAGTAAGGGGCAATTTGCCATGGCCAATCCACCTAACTTGTTCATCTTTGGACTGTAGGAGGAAACCTGAGCACCCCGAGGAAGCTCACGCAAACCAGGGAAGAATTATTAATTCCACATAGACAGCCATCTGAGGCTGGAATTGAACTCAGTTCTCTGGTGCTATGAAGCAGATAGATTACATTGGATAAGCGTGAGGTAGTTATGTTCAAGTTCATTTATGGGATCTGGATGTTGATGGCCAGTATTTTTTGCCCATCCCTATTTATCCAACAAGTGTCATGGTGAGCTGCCTTCCTGAACCACTGCAGTCCCTCATGGAAGGGACATCGAAGGCCGAAGGGCCTGTTCTGTGCTGCAATGTTCTATGTTCTATGTTCTATGTTCATGTGCACGTACGCCCACAGTGCTGTTAAGGAGGGAATTCCAGGAATTTGACCCAGTGATATATTTCCAAGTCACGATGGTGAGTAACTTGGAAGGGAACTTGCTGGTGTTCCCAGGTATCTTCTGCCTTTGTCCTTCTATTTGGTAGTGGTCATGTGTTTGGAAGGTGCTACCTAAGGAAACTTGGTGAATTCCTGCACTACATCTTGTAGACATAAATGGGACAAACTGCTGCCACTGTTTATTAGTAGTGGAGGAATGTGGAAGGTATAGCAATCAAGTGGGCTGCTTTGTCCTGAATGATGTTGAGTTTCTTGAGTGTTTTGGAGCTGCATGCTTCCAGATGAGTGGAAAATATCCTATTACACTCCTCATTTGTGTCTTGTAGATGATGGGTTTGATTTTGATTTGCTTTGATTTGATTTATTATTGTCACAGGTATTAGTATACAATGAAAGTACTGTTTCTTGTGCACTGTACAAACTAAAGCATTCCATTCATAGAGAAGGAAAGGAAAGAGTGCAGAATGTAGTGTCATAGTCATAGCTAGGGTGTAGAGAAAGAACAATTTAATACAAAGTAGGTCCATTCAAAAGTCTGATGGCAGCAGGGAAGAAACGGTTCTTGAGTGAGTTGATGCATGACCTCAGACTTTTGCATCTTTTTCCTAATAGAAGAAGGTGGAAGAGAGAATGTCCAGGGTGTGTGGGGTCCTTGATTATGCTAGCTGCTTTTCCGAGGCAGCGGGAAGAGTAGACAGAGTCAATTATTGGAAGGTTGGTTTGTGTGATGGATTGGACTTCATTCACAATCCTTTGTAGTTTGTTGCAGTCTTGAGCAGAGCAGGAGCTATACCAAGCTGTGGTACAACCAGAAAGAATGCTTTCTACGGGTCACAGTGAGGGATCCGGAAGTAAGTTATGTGCTGCAGGATTCATAGCCTCTGACCTGCTCTGGTAGCCACTATATTCATATGACTAATCAGTTCAGCTTCTGGTCAATAGTAATCCCCAGGATATTGGTAAGGGGGATTCAGCAATAGTAACAAAAGAGAATGTCAAGGGGTGATGGTTAGATCCTTTCTTGTTGGAAATGATCATTGCCTGAGGCATGTGTGGTACAATAGATACTTGCTACTTCTCAGCCCAAGTCTGAATGCTGTCCAGGTCTTGCCGCATTTGAACATAGACTATTGCAGTATCTGAGAAGTCAAGAATGGTGCTGAACATTGTGCAGTCATCTGAGAACATCCCCACTTCTGACCTTTTGCCCAATTTTGGGACAAGCTCTCAGAGGTTAGTAGTGAGCACTTTGCAGGATCGATAGGGCTGGGTTTGCCATTCTCCTTTCTGGTGCTTAGGTTGATGTTGGCTGGAAGAATGCAACTGAGTGGTCTGCTGGGCCATTTCAGAGGCCATTTAAGAGTCAACCTTATGTGGGGGGACTTGAAGCCACGTCCCCAAAGAAATACCCTAGACTTTGGGTTACTGTTCCGGAGACAATACATCTCCGCTATTGCCTCCCTATGATCCTTAATTAATAAAAAAAGATGGAAAAGAAAGAAAATAAGGAAAAGATCACAGAGTGAAGGAAGCAAGACAGAATTAGTCAAAGTATGTCCATGATTTCAAACTGGCATTCACCAAAGTGATGGGTGCTCAGAATTGCGTTCAACAGATTTCTTCATTTTCTATGCTTTGCTTTACAAGTCCATTATTCCTGTTGTCTCCATGTGCTGCCTGGGGATCTCAGGATTAGCCTGATATTTTGGAACAGTATGTCACACTTTGCTGAGTGTTTCAGACATTTGTCGATATTCTCATGATTTCCACAGGAAATTATTAGTATTTGCAGGGAATGCCTAGTAATGTGTCAGTATTAGCAGGGGATATTTGTACAGTGCTTTGTCCAAATGATAAATCTAACTGCAAATAAAAACATAAGAACAAGGAGCAGGAATAGGCCATCTGGTCCCTCGAGCCTGCTCTGCCATTCAATAAGATCATGGCTGATCTTCCCGTGGTCTCAGCTTTAGGTTTGATTTTGATTTGATTTGATTTGTGGATTTACTCAATTCAATATGCCTGCTCACTGTAACCCTTAATTTCTTTACTGTTCAAAAATCTATTTCTGCCTCAAAAACATTCAATGAGGTAGCCTCAACTGCTTCACTGGGCAGGGAATTCCACAGATTCACAACCTTTAGAAGTCCTTCCATAACTCAGTCCATAATCTGCTCCCTCTTATTTTGAGGCTATACTCTCTAGTTCTGTTTCACCTGCCAGTAGAAACAACTTCCTTGCTTCTATCTTATCTATTCCCTTCATAATCTTATATGTTTCTATAAGATCTCATTTTTCTAAATTGCAATGAGTATAATCTCACACTACTCAGTCTTCCCTCACAAGCCAACCTTCTCAATTCCAGAATTAACTTAGTGAATCTCCTCTGCACCCGCTCCAGTCTCAGTATAGCTTTTCTTAAGTAAGGAGACCAAAATTGCACACTCCAGATGTTGTCTCACCAGCATCTTATACACTGCAACATAACCTCCCTGTTCTTAAAGTTGATCTTTCCCTACACCCTAGCTATGACTGTAACACTGCACTCTACACTCTGCTTTCTTTCTCTATGACTTGTGTGTTTTGTCTGTATAATGCACAAGAACCAATATTTTTCACTGTATACTAATACATGTGACAATAATAAATCAAATCAAAAATCAAATCAACTCTCTAGTAATGAAGTATTGTAATTTCAATGGAGGCATTGATATATCTTAAAAAACAAGCAAAAACAATGTTAAAATCTATTTCGCTTCTGACCATTAATGTCCCTCATTTCACCAAGGCACATACACCAGATGGGGAGAGAGGGAGTTGGGAGGGGAAAGGGGAGGGTTGGGAGGGGAGACGGGGTTAGGGAGGGGGTTCACCTTGGGTGCATTAATGAAGGAAAAAGACTGTAAGTGTTTACTGGCAGCCAGGACAAACAACCAGCAGGAAGAATTGATTTAAAGTACAAGCTAGTCTGTAAATCTCCAATAATAAGGAAGAAAATAACAAATGGCATTAAAAAGTCAACTTTTTCGTTGGAAAAACACTTTAGTTGGCATAGGCTAAAATAGCGTTGGAACCAGAATTGACGGAAAGAGCCTGACACCGGTGAAACAAAAGCAGAAAATACTCAGCAGGTCTGGCAGCATCATTCAAGTGAGAAGCAGAAGGCTGGAATTCCTCACTGCATGCACCCCAAGGCCAGAATCCCCTGCTACTGCCAAGATCAATGAATCTTTAAACAGTCTACTAAATTTTCTATCTATCCAATACAAGTCCCACGGCAGGTGAGATGGGAGAATTTTGGCCAGTATGTCGTCGGAACTCACAGAATCATAGAAACCCTACAGTGCAGAAAGAGCCATTTGGCCCATCAAGTCTGCACCGACCACAATCCTACCCAGGCCATGCCCCAATATCCTGACATATTTATCTGCTAATCCCTCTAATTCACGCAACTCAGGACACCAACGGGCAATTTTAGCATGGCCAATCAATCTAATCTGCACATCCTCGGACTGTGGGAAGAAACAGAGCATCCGGAGAAAGCCCATGCAGTCACGAGGAGAATGTGCAACTCCACACAGACCCAAGCCAGGAATCGAACTCTGGTCCTGGAGCTGTGAAGTAGCAGCGCTAACCACTGTGCTACCGTGCCACCCAGAGAGACAGTTACGATGAGTCTCCCCAATCCACACCAGATAGCTCTATTTGACCTCTGTGTGTGATTTGGCAGGCTATATCTGTTGTCAGCCTACCAGATTGAGTAGGTTTGATGTAGGTTTACACCACACAGAGGCAGAACCAGTGTCGTTCAGAGTGCAGAACTGTGCTGAGATTTCTGGTGCTCCAAGAAACTCACTGGGGTAAACTTCCTGTCCCATCTGCCGTGGGAATTGTCGCGGGTGGGATGGAGAATTTGGTGGACCATTTAATCTTGGGTGGGAATTTCCAGAAATGGGGGGGTAAGGCCATGGTTGGAAAATCCTGGTTCAGCCAGTGAAGAAAGAAGGCAAATAACTCCCACCTCCTGATCCTACATCCCCTCTTATCTTGTAGGTAGATCCCTGATGAAGTTGGTATCTCAGATTAGACCGTCAAAGGATCCTACCTTCTTTGTTTAGATGTGGGGCTAGAAATTCCTAGCTGCACTAGCCCAAATTCTGGAAAATTCTCCCCGAGTGCAACGGAACTTTGCCAGGTGAGCAGGATGGGAAAATGCCACCCATGGGCCCCGTGCAGGAAGAGCACCACTTTAAAACATTCGGAAACTTTCTTCTCTTCCAGATATTTCAATAGATATTTGTCTTCAACGTGGCCTTTCTAATTCCCCTGAAAGCCTAGCAACAGTGTGTCTTGTTAACCTGCCTTTTAGTTAACAGTTATTTTCAGTTAATCAATAGCTAATTCAGAATTCACTCACCTGTATTTTTAATTAGTGAGTTTGGGCTGGCAATCAATACTGGACCATGAATCAAAATTCCTCGGGGAGTCCGATCAGCAATTGCCTGGTGAAAATTAATTGTAATCCTCTAGTTTTCGGATAATCTCCCAATGCACTCACATCAGTGTTTCAAACGCAACATCTGCAATGGAACAGTCAAGATTAATGTTCAATCAGTCACAGAATTATAGAAATCAGAATCAAGAGCAGGCCATTCAGCCCTTCTAGCCTCCTCCGCCATTCATTTTGATCACCGCTGATTATCAAAGCTGATCCAGCCTTCCTCTCCATACCCCTTTAGCCCACCAGCTATATATATAAAACTGTTTGAAATCATACCAGTAGCTCAATTTTAATTCTAAGTGCTGGGCGGACTTGAAACTGGGAGTGTTTAAGATCCGACTTTTAGACCTGTTCTCAGGTGTCCCCATATGCACTCTGCCTGAAACAATAGCAGTCATTCTGAGTCGCGCTGCAGAAGCCTGTGGACAGGGCTTAACGCGTCCAAAACATTGCAGCTCCAATCAGCGCCTCCAACTGCACATGCACAGAAAAAAATAATAGAAAAATGCTCCCCTACCACATCACTCCCAGGTTGGATAATGTCTCCCCCTGGTTCCCAGAGATGTTGCCCCATCTGCACAACACTACTGATCCCCTTCTCCTTCCCCCACCACCCAGACTGATCGCAGCCCCCTGCCCCTCTTTCCCCCCACTAATTATACACAGAGGGGAAGTGGATTCCTCTTTCCCCCTCACTGAGCAGAGGCAGATTGGCAGCGGACCCCCCCCAATCCCCCACTGATCACATACAGAGTGGCACAGACCCCCACTCCACTTCCTCATCACTGGGCACAGGCAGATTGGCAGCGACCCCCTCCCGACCACTTCTGCCATTCAGCCCACTTCCTGCCCACCTCCTGCCCCCCTCTATCAATCTGGTGCAGTCACTTGACCACCTCCCTCTCCCACCCCCCTGCTGATTGGAGTGGAGCCATCTGACCCACCCCCCCACCCCCCACCAAAAATGATCAGAGATCAGATGCTTGGAACTTATCTCCCCGGAAGCTGGTGCAACCCGAATCAGATCTTTGTGGACCGTGTCTGGTTTTCACAAAATCTGAAAGAGTGAATGCAATGGTAAAGCGGGAAATGCTGGTAAGTTTGAGTGTGCAGCCCTTTTAGTCAATTTAAGTGCATGCAAATACATTTAAATTGATGTTGCGCCCATTGCGGGCATGGTCCTGACGGTGGCCATTTTTTGGTAAAGGGGGAGACCGACGCGAAGGTGGTCGTGGACTGTGCCACTCACCTCAATAATGGGCGCAACTTGATGATGAAATCAGGCCCAATGTTTTGGTCTCAGCTACTTTCTGTCAAGATCAATTCCACAGATTCACCACTCTTTAGGTGAAGAAATTTCTCCTGTAGAAATGTAGCAAATAGAAGCAAGAGCAGGCCATCCAGCCCTTCGAGTCTGCTCTACCATTCATTTCGATCATGGCTGATCATCAAATTCAATATCCCGATCCTGCTTTCTCCCCATACCCCTCAATCCCTTTAGCCCCAAGAGCTATATCTAACTTCTTCTTGAAATCACACAGCGTTTTGGCATCAACTACTTTCCGTGGTAATGAATTCTAGAGATTTACCATTCAAAAATTGTTTGATTTTCTTTTCTTGCTGCTATTTCTAGAAAAAAATGCATCCATTATAATTAAGAGCAGCGCTGTTTGGGAACAATTTTGGACAATGAACTTCACGTTGTTTTCTCATTTTCAACTTTCTTTCCATCTTTCTCAAGTTTCCTCTGGAGATTGCATGAGATTAATACAACTCGATATATAAAGATTCATGGCATGTTGACTTTGAATCCCTAGCAATGAATTTCAATGGTATTGTATTACCTGAAGTTATGATTCATATAAACTTCAGGATGATCAGAAAGAACCTAAAACAGATGAAGCTGAAAATGTGGAAAGTATTCAGGAGGTCTGGCCACATCCCTGGAATAAGCAGGGTAGTAGCGCAAAATTGGCTGAACAACAGGGAACAGAGAATAAGGAGCAATGGGTATTTTTCAATCCTGGAGGAAGGTGGTGTTCCCCAGAGGTCACCATTGGGATTCTTGCTTTTCCCGATATTTATTCATTGAACGGCAGTAAAGTTACAACACAGAAGGAGGCTATTCAGCCCATCTTGTCCGTGCCAGCCCAAGAACACCTAAATGTCCTTTCCAATCCCACCTTCCTGCACCCATAGCCCATGATCCAGATCTTAGCACACAGGAGACAATTTGCAGATGGCACAAAACTTGAAAGTAAAGAGGGCAGCTCAGGATTTCAAAAGACAAGGTGGTGGAGTGGGCAGATTGACGGCAGATGAAGTTCAGTGTGGAGAAGTGTGAGGTGATTCATTTTGGTAGAAAGAACATGGAGAGCCAGTGTAAAATAAGGAGTAAAATTCTTAAAGGGGTACAGGAGCAGAGGAACTTGGGTGTGTAAATCATTGAAGGCAGCAGGACAAGAGGAGGGAGCAGCTAATAAAGCATACAGTGCCTGGGATTTATTAATATTGTGTCGAGCACCAGAGCAAGAAGGTTATGCTGAATTTATACAAGATACTAGTTAGATCTCAGCTGGAATACTGCATACAGTTCAGGGTGCCACACTATGGGAAGGATGTGAACACATTGCAGAGAGTGCAGAAGAGGTTTACAAGAATAGTTCGGGGTATGAGAAACATCAGTTATGAGGATGGATTTGAGATGTTAGGACTGTTCTCCTCGGAGAGAAGAAGGCGACTTGATAGACATGGTCAAATGGGCGATGCGATGGCTCAGTGGTTAGCACTGCTGCCTCACAGCACCAGGGATCCGAGTTCAATTCCCAGCCTCGAGTCACTGTCTATGTGGAGTCTACACATTCTCCCTGTGTCTGCATGGGTTTCCTCTGGGTGCTCCAGTTTCCTCCCATAGTTCGAAAGTCTTCCTGGTTAGGTTAGGTGCATTGGCCATGCTAAATTCTCCCTCAGTGTACCCAAACAGGCGCAGGAGTATGACAACTAGGGGCTTTTCACAATAACTTCATTGCAGTGTTGATGTAAGCCTATTTGTGACACTAATAAATAAACTTTAAACTTTTAGACTTCAAAAAGATCCTTTAAGATGCCATATATACACAAGTTTTCTGTATTCAAGCAAGTTTTAATGAAAGGTCAGTGACCTGAAATGTTAATTCTGTTTCCCTCTGAGATGCTGCCTGACCTGCTGAGTTGTTCCAGCACTTTTCAATTTGCATGACAGTGGCTTCTCTTACTGCTGCTTCCTGACCGACCAAATGGTCCCCCGCTATTCTGTAAATGTCTCTGATCCTCTGTTTGATTGGCAGCCGCATGGTGTTAGTCAAAGTGGCTAAACATTAAACAGCGTGTGCTTCTTAAGCTCTGAAGTATTTTTTTTCAGTTTGTTTGCTACAGATATTAGAACGGATGGAGATTGAAAGGGAAGAGAATGAGACAACGGGAGTGCGTGGATGCTAAAGATTGCCGCCTCCAAGGAGGCAAGAGAAAATAGACGGCATTCAAAATGGAAGCGCTCCCAGCCACGAAGAAGATAAATAATAGATGATAAATAAAGGTTAACTGGCAGCTGGAGCTGGTAACACACCAGCAAGAAAGTTGCTCATGCTTTGCATCTCGCCTAAGCCAGGAATTGTGCGAACGTTCGATGGGGATCCATCGATATTCTGTTCACAGGGACTCAAATTTTCTTGCCGGTAACATTGAGGCTAATGGAGTCGCCATGATTTATGTGAGATGGAATGACAGTTTCACGCTCAAATATCCTAACGTTGAACCATTCCAGCCTTAACCTCACGCCATCAGCACCTCGCTCTCCATCTCACAACTGACATACATCCAATGCCATAAAATTGATGGCCGAATCTTATCACTGTTCATGCCAGCAGGATTTTCCCATCCCGCTTCAGTGATGGCTGCCAAATTCTCCGACCTCGCTGCTGCGGGGAGGATGGCATGAACTGCGGATAAGATTGTGCCCGATGTATTAGTATAGTGGCAGCAAATGAAAGGTGCCACAGAATATTAAATCTTGTCTGTTCCGGTTTCTAAGTACTCCAGCAGTGATGAGATGTGTTAATGATCTCACTGGCAAAGAAAATTAACGATTAAAAATTTGGACTCTTTTTCCTTCAGATTTTGATTGTTGTTGGAGCTTTTATTTAAATTGAATTTTTTTTTTGATTTGCTTTCTTTTCTATCTTTTTATTTTCTCTCTTAATCCAATCTTCCCATCCCTCTTTCTTTTTCTGTACCTTGATTTGTTGTTACATTCTCCAATCTAGTTCTTCCTCTGTCCTTGTGCTGGGAGAAACTCAGTAAAGTTTCACAACACCAATTTTAAATCCAACCAATTTATTTGATAGTAAATTCGCGAGCTTTCGACACTATGTTGTGCCTTCGTCAGGCAAACAGAGATTACTGGCAAGTGGTGGGGCATGACGTACTCCAGGAAGACGATTTTACTGATGCCAACTGATTTAGAGCTTTGAAGAGCTATCATTCCTCATTCAGTTTTTGACCAATTTGTTTCCAGTCCACCTACATAGATCCCTTCTCAAATCACTGACATCTTCCCTCTTCCAGTTGGGTACTTTCACCTTTGATCCATTCTGTGGCTGTTTTCAATCTAAATTATACTCCACTAACACACACTCCACTGAATGCACTTCATTCCCCAAATCTAGATCCAACGCTGTTTCCTTCCTCAGTGAACTAGAAATATGCTGATTAAGGAAGTTCTCCTCTACAGACTTTATAAATGCTTTACCCTCACTGCCCTTTGCACTGTTCATTCTCTGGCCTGTATTAGTGTAACAGAAGTCTCCTGCTCTGTTATTTTTCTATCTCGATCTCTGACTCATTATGCGTAAGTCTATAGTGATATGAAAACCCAGAGATGTGACAACTTCTTTTTGGTTTTGCCTTTAGCTCAAAACAGTTAGATTCTGTCTTTGAACCTTGCAGTAAATCATCCTTCTGTACAGATATAACATCAACCTTGAATGACAAAATAACCCAATCTTCTTTATGTTTTATTTCGCCTTCTGCTCTCTACAGGCAGCACAGTGGTCAGCACGGCTGTCTCACAGCATCAAGGATCCGGGTTCAATTCCCAGGTTGGGTCACTGTCTGTGTGGAGTCTGCACATTCTCCCCGTGTCTGCGTGGGTTTCCTTCCAGGTGCTCCGGTTTCCTCCCACACTCCAAAGGTGTGCAAATTAGGTTGATTGGCTGTACTAAATTGCCCCTTAGCGTCAGGGGGACTAGTTAGGTTAAATGCATGGAGTTATGAGGATAGAGCTTGGGTGGGATTGTTGTTAGTGCAGGTTTGACAGGCTGAATGGCCTCCTTCTGCATTGTAGGGATTCTGTGACAGTTGAAGGCAGGTCTGACATTTGGCACTGCATTCTCCACCACGGTGAGAGTAAGCAGGCAGGTCCCGAATATATCCCAGCTGGAATGGGGAGGGTGGATGGTAATAGAGGCATGGGAAGACAGCTGACCCCACCCCACCCCAGAAGTAAAGTTGAAAATGTTTCAAAGGGTCATCCAGATGTAAAACATCAACTCTGTTCTCTCTTCACAGATGCTATCAGGCCTGCTGAGATTTTCCAGCATTTTCTGTTTTTGTTTCCGATTTCAGCATCCGCAGTATTTTGCTTTTATCTTAAAGAATTGCGGCAGCACTGTGGCACAGCGATTAGCACTGCCACCTCACAGTGCCAGGGGCCCGGGTTCAATTCCAGCCTCAGGTGACTGTATGTGTGGAGTTTGGGCATCCCTCCTGCGTCTGCCTTTCCTCCGGGTGTTCTGGTTTCCTCCCACACTCCAAAGCTGTGTGGATTAGCCGTGGTAAATTGCCCCTTACTGTCAGGGGAACAAGCAGGGTAAAATACTTGTGGTTACGGGGATAGGGGCTAGGTGGACTTGTGGTTGGTGCAGACTCAATGGGCCAAATAGCCTCTTTTTGCACTGTAAGAATTTTATGATGAGTAATCAGTTGAGTTGGCCACACCAGCCTTAAATTAAGGGTGGACCCTTAAAAATGTCAGCCCATTTTTTACCTAAATCACTGTGGCCTCTGTGGATCCATGACAGAACCTTGTTTGTTTATATTTCCTCCGTCCCCACCCAACATCCCAAAATATCTGGAAACAACTGTCCACCCATGTAGATATCAGATGTTATCATGTTTGTGGACTCAGGCAGGATTACACTAAAATCATAAAGGATAAAAAGAAATCAGAAGTGAAATCAAAGTTGTGAGATTATTCTGCTGCAGAGAACTTTGTAATGTATTCCTTGGAGTGCTCTGCTGTTCAAGAATGCTCTGAAGATACATGCAGGGATTGTGTACAGAAACAACAAAACATTGCCTCCGCCAACAGCCTGTATATTATACACTTCACTGTGAGACAAAAACAAATTTGATGTCAGCGAAACAACAGAGAAGCCAATTACTCACTCGCTGCTATTAAGAAGGGCCATATACCATTTTTATAAAGGTGCCCGGTGTGATTACTGTTTGATTAAGACATCAATTATCCTGCTATCCAGTGACTTGTTTGATATTTTACCATCGGAGCAAAGCCTGGCGAAAAATTCTGCCCTCCGCCGATGTACCTTAACAGCGTGTTAGTTCCCAAGGTTTGCAGGGGCTTTTAAATGGAATTAACATCTCACTAAACCGTTTGCTAACCCCCGCAAGCCCCACATCTCATGCAATCTCACACGTGAAGAAACAATGGGCTCTTTGTTACTGAGCCTTAAAGTTGGCTGACTCAAATGAAGCTGGAAGCAGAGGAAGTCTGAATTTGTGTAGCAGGAAACTTCTTTTCATTACTACTGTGCAAACTTCCTGCAGATGTCCCTCTAACCAATTCAGCATAAACATGTGGGTGCGGGGATTCCTTACTTCATGTTAATGGCGATTTATTTGCAAAAATGTTGGCAGAAAATTATAGCGCCAGGTCATTTTATTAACAATTGCACAGAGTACTAATTTTAAAAATAAACTTAATTGTATAAATCAGGAGAGGTGATGGCCGAGTGGTATGATCTCTGGACTGTTAATCCAGAAACTCAGCTGATGTTCTGGGGACCCGGGTTCGAATCCCGTCACTGGAGGCGGTGGAATTTAAATTCAATTTAAAAAACGTTATCTGGAATTAAGAATCTAATGATGACCATGAAATCATTCTCCGCGTGGGTTTCCTCCAATTTCCTGCCACAGTCCAAAGATGTGCAGGATAGGTAGATGGGCCATGCTAAATTGAACCCTAGCGACAGGGAGACTAGGAGGGCAAATGTGTGGGGTTGTGGGAAAAGGGCCTGGGTGGGATTGTGATCGGTGCAGACTCAATGAGCCAAATGGCCTCCTTCTGCACGGTAGGGATTCTATGATTCGGTATCACTTGTCTGAAAAATCCACCAAGTTCACTAATGTCCTTCAGGGAAGGAATTCCTTACCTGGTCTGGTCTACATGCGACTCCAGGGCCACAGCAATGCGGCTAACTCTCAACTACCCTCTGAAGTGGCCTAGCAAGCCATTTAATTTCAAGGACAACTTGACATGGACAATAAATACTGACCAAGCTAGCCATGCCCATGACTCACCATTGAATTTTTTAAAAATTGAATTAAATCACTCCATTGAAAACCCCAAATCACAGAAATAATGAAATGCACAATATTATACAATACAAGAGGTAAGAAGCAATAAGTAATATCAATTTATAATATATTTTACTGCCACATTGACGCTCTAGGAATCTGCTCAATGTTGTATTTTATGGATTTTATCTGAATTTTGAAGGGTTTTTTTTATATTTAAGTTGGTTAATTGTCAGGTTTGGCAGGATTCTGTATCATTAACGTGTGGAGCAGATGGCATCTTTCTGTCGCTGGGAGAGGTAAAATAAATGTATTTCTTCCAACTGAAAGAAGGCGGCTTCAAATTGATCGTCTGCAGTTAATCATTGGAAGGCTGTATGTGAGGACAATGTGACTGAAGGAAGTAATAAGTTGCAGCTTATTAAAGGGCACCACCACCTGGAATATCATCCTGCCAGGCACCATTAAGGTTTGAAGATTAATGGTCTTTGTGGCGTGGTGACTGGGGTAGATTTTTGCCTTCACGGCCTGCTGATCTGGTGACTGAGCAGCCGTGCCTTGGAGAACCGGCCTGATTCTATTGGATGGGTTCTATTGAGGCTGTTGAAGCTCTCTGTCCCACTCGGCTAAACCCATTCCTTAAGGTCCATTCCTCGTCTGTCTCCTTTTCTTTTCACTTCCCCTTGTTTTGTTTTCTTTGAACTGCAGTTTATCTGCAATTTTTCCCACCTCTCACGAAGGGTTGGGCCTGAAATGTTAATCTATCTGTTTTCCCCACACATTGCTGTCTGATTATTCAGCGTTTCCATCACTTTGTTTTAGTTTCTCATTTCCAATATTTACATTTGACTTATGTTTAATGCATGACCATGTGTCGTGTAATTCTCTCACCTAGGTTTGCCGTCATTGTTATCCCTTCACAGTTTCAAACCACGCAGTGGCCAAGATCACCTTCCTTGTGTGTGCAGGTGGCTGTTCTTTCATTCCCATATGTAGGCCCCCTCCTTCAGTCAGTAACCGTATCAGGATTATGGTTCAGTTCCCATTCTAAAGGGCAAGGGCTCCACTACAGCACAGCGCTGATGGGTTGCTGTATCGTGTGAAGGTGCTGCTATTGGATGAATGTTAAACAGATGCCTTGTCCCTTCTCTTAGATGCATGGTTAAAAAAAATCCCAGAACATCCCCGTGCGACAGCCTTCCATTGCGTAAAACAACGGCACCAGACTTTCAGCTCCCCGTCGCGCTGGGCGATTTTCGACTGGAAATATATCTCGAGGACTGCAGAGTTGAGGATTGTTGTTGGAGTTCAGAGAGCAGTGGCCGTGTACTGCCGGGGAGGGCAGTGCCAGAGGGAAGTGCCCAGGCACTGTCAGGGGGCAATGCCAGAAGGAAGTACCCAGGCACTGTCAGGGGGCAGTGACAGAGGGAAGTGCCCAGGCACCGTCAGGGGGCAGTGACAGAGGGAAGTGCCCAGGCACTGTCAGGGGGCAGTGACAGAGGGAAGTGCCTAGGCACTGTCAGGGGGCAGTGGCAGAGGGAAGTGCCCAGGCACTGTCAGGGGGCAGTGACAGAGGGAAGTGCCTAGGCACTGTCAGCGGGCAGTGGCAGAGGGAAGTGCCCAGGCACTGTCAGGGGGCAATGCCAGAAGGAAGTGCCTAGGTACTGTCAGGGGGCAGTGCCAGAGTAAAGTGCCCAGGCACTGTCAGGGGGCAGTGACAGAGGGAAGTGCCTAGGTACTGTCAGGGGGCACTGACAGAGGGAAGTGCCCGATACCATGAGGGTGCAGTTCCAGAGGGAAGTGCCCAGGTTCTATGAGGGGACAGTGCCAGAGGGAAGTGCCCGATACTAAGAGGGGGCAGTGCCAAAGGGAAGTGCCTAGGTACTGTCAGGAGGCAGTGACAGAGGGAAATGCCTAGGTACTGCCAGGGGGTAGTGACAGAGTAAAGTGCCCAGGCACTGTCAGGGGGCAGTGCCAGAGGGAAGTGCCTAGGTACTATCAGGGGGCACTGACAGATGGAAGTGCCCGATACCATGAGAGGGCAGTGCCAGAAGGAAGTGCCCAGGTACTGGCAGGGGTTCGTGCCAGAGGGGAGTGCCTAGATACTATCAGGGGGCAGTGCCAGAGGGAAATGCCAGAAATTGCTAGGGAGCAGTGCCAAGGTAGGAGTTGTGGCAGGCGGATGGTAATTCTCTAGGTTTTGCCGATGGCAAGGCTGCTGGTTTAGGGAAGGTGGGTAGACTCTCTGGGAGATGATGCATCTGGCACTGGAACATCATGGCAGCCTTCCTGCTCGTAAGAGGATGGCTCTTACAGTAATAAGTGACAGTCCCCACCACCCTCCACTCACCACCCAGACCGATTGCAGACCCATTGCTCAGTCCAATCATGGACGCGCTGCCCAGACCAATTGCAGACCTCCTCTTTCCTCCACCAATTGCACACAGAGTGGCAGCGGCCTTCTCTCCCATTGGCCCATCCTCCTATTGGCCTTTTCCTCTGGGGTCATGTCCCCATTGGCCCTGCTCCTGGCACTGCCCAGTGGGCATTATCCAGGTGTCCACTGGGCATTGTTCAGGTGCTACGCTGACACTGCCCAAGGGGCACATCCACCATGCACTCAGCCCAACGCAACTGTTCCTGTTCATGAGGGGCAAGTGCTTTCCTCACTGGAGAGAATCTCTCCCCCGAGGTCATAAAAGACAGTGAGCGTGGATGATTGAGTGCTCGCTTGGCACATTAAAATAAATATATAGATAAATTTAAATAAATGAATCGGTCATTTCCAATGTATGGTTTCTTCAGGTTCTTAAGTTCAGGCTGATTTTAACTATTCCTTCAAACTGATTTTAAAATCTGTTCTAAATCCTGAAAGTAAGTAGAATCTTATAAGGTTTTTCACATGGAGACCCTTAATGGAAGAGAGTGGAAATGTGGTTTTCAAAAATACTTGATTCTTTTGCTATACCTTGGAGCATTCCTGACCTCCACAATGGCGATGACGGTAGCTCGCTGAACACTGGGCCCTGTTCGCTATGATCACCTTGTCTGGTGTCCTCTGGAGGCCGAGGCCTGGAGGTTTCCAGCCTACATTTTGGGCCCTCATGTTTCATATTGACACCTTCCTCAGCTCCAAGATGTACAATTGCTGGTGCTCCTCCCTATGGGCTGGCTGAGGCTCCCTGAAGGGGAAAGGGCAGCTGGAGTGAGATCGAAGTGTCCCGTAGACCTCTTGCTTTGACACTGATGGATGGCAGCCGGTGCCTCAGCGATGGACAGCAGTTCCTATAACAATGCAGGCCCAAGGTCACCACAGCAACCACCAATTGGAGTTGATCTCAATGCATTGGCACGCAGGCAAAATCACCCCAGAGTGAAGGCAGTTAGACTCCTCCATGGTGCTGTGCAACCTGACATTGTCTTCCAGATGTTCCTGAGTTTGTCTTTGCAGCTTTAGCAACTGAGGCATGACTGAGTCCAGATGTTCATGATCTGACTGGGACTTAGCAGATTGCTGGCCTCCAGCTGTGTTCCATGTACACTGGCCTCCTGGGATATCCCGTCTCTTCCACCTGCTGAGGATCAGACAGTGCGCTGTGCTCACCAAATTGTAACCCCCCCTAGGCTATTCTAGAACTTGGCTCATAAGTTCATAAGATATAAGAGCTGAATTAGGCCATTCAACCCATCAAATCTGCTCCGCCATTCGATCATAGCTGATATGTTCCTCATCCCCATTTTCCTGCCTTCTCCCCATAACCCTTCAATCCATTACCAATAAAAAATCTGTCTAACTCCTCCTTAAATTTACTCACTGTCCCAGCATTCATCGCACTTTGTGAATTCCACAGATTCACAACCCTTTGGGAGAAGTAGTTTTTCCTCAACTCTGTTTTAAATTTGCTCCTCCTTATCTTAAAACTATGACTTCTCATCCAAGAATGCTTCACAAGAGGAAGCATCTGCTCCATGTCCACTTTATTCACATTTTTCATCACCTTGTATATCTCAATCTGATCTCCCCTCATTATTCTAAATTCCAGAAAGTATATGACATACCCCTCATTTCTGGAATCAGTCTAATGAGCCTCCTCTGAACTGCCTCCACCGTCACTACATTTTTCCTCAAATATGTGGACCAAAACAATATTCCAGGTATGGCCTCACCAATGCCTTGCTTTGTCCCACTGAGGTATATGTCTCTGAGCAGATGGAGAGTGTAGGTGAGCCTGTGATTGGTCTTCATTTAGCGTGCCATCATCTTCAGGTCAAGAGCTTGACTCATGCAGGCCTCTGAAGTTTCACAGATGTGCCTGTGAAAGAAAGCGGGATCATGAGTGCATGGCAGGGAGTGCGGAGCAGGAGACATCATGAGTGCATGGCAGGGAGTGCGGAGCAGGAGACATCATGAGTGCATGGCAGGGAGTGCGGAGCAGGAGATGTCACTGATGGTTTGCTTGTCTGATGGATTTTGTAGTTCAGGATCCTGAATTGGCTGAGCATTGCTCCAGATCTTCACTGGTTAATTGAATGGCTCTATTTTCAAAGCCAGTTGGGGCCTTCAGTTTGGGCATTCCATCAGCAGCCTGGGACCTCTCCCTCTTGTTACTGAGCCAGTTTAACCTGCAAGAAGACAGACAGAGAGAATGGAGGCAGAATGCCTGCCAGGTTAAATCAGAAGGCTGCCTGGCATGTGTGGGTGGGGAATGGTGCTACGACAGGGTGCAGACATCACCTGAAGGTGTGTCTGAGAGAATGAGTGGAGCGGCATGATGGCATAGTGGTTAGCATTGCTGCCTTACAGTGCCAGGGATCCAGGTTCAATTCCCGGCTCTGACACCGCAATGTCTGCGTGGTATTTGCATTTTCTCTCCTTGCCTGTGTGGGTTTCCTCGGGGTGCTCAACTTTCCTCCCACAATCCAAAGATGTGCGGGTTAGATGGATTGGCCGTGCTAAATTGCCCCTTACTATCGGAGTACGAGGTAGGGTAAATGCATGGGATTATGAGGATAGGGCCTGGCTGGGTTTGTGGTTGGTGCAGACTTAATGGGCTGAATGGCCTCTTTCTGATTGGTAAAGATTCTATGATTCTACATCCCTTGAGCTGGCTGTGAGTGAGATCCCTGTGGATGGGTGTGTGAGCTGAGAGTGATGAAAAGAGTAAGTTACCCTGGTGGAACAGAGGAGTTCATTTACCCTCTTCCTTCAATGGGTGCTGCCCTCTTTCATTGGCTCTTGGCACTGACTACTGTTGCCATGGTGGACGATCTTCTTCACCCAGAGTGGGATTAGAGCACTCGCAATGGGCCTCCACTGCACTCAGCAGGTACTCAAGAGAGGCATCGCTGATTTGGGGGCAGCAAGTTTCCTCATTCTGGCAGCCATGACTTTCCAATACTTTCTGAGAAAGTGCTACACTGTGCAGGGTCAGCCTTTAAACACAGGACCCAGATTACTGAGTGCCTGAGGCACTGAGGGGATGAGCGAATCAAAGATGACCAAGCTAGCAATCTGTCACTTACCAGCGACTCTGCATTTTTCTGATAAAGTGTCACATGATATGGCAGAAAAGGCCGCCATTACTATCAACAAGTCAAATGTCATTTTCCCTACCCGATATCAAACTTTGCTGCTTTCTGGACAATTCAATCTATTATTTGAAAGTTTGCAAGCTTGCTCCAGTTTCCTCCCACAGTCTGAAGGATGTGCTGTTGCGGTGGATTGGCCATGCTAAATTCTCCCTCAGTGTACCCGAACAGGCACTGGAGTGTGGCGACTCGGGGATTTTCGCAGTAACTCAACTGCAGTGTTAATGTAAGCCTACTTGTGACACGATAAAAAACAGAGATTGTACAAGATTTAAAAAAAGGTTTCCTCTAACAAATGAGATTGATGCCCTTTGACAACCCAATCACTCTGTGCTCCATGCACCGTGCTCACCCTATTATAGAAAGGATATTATTAAATTGGAAAAAGTGCAGAAAAGATTTACTTGGATACTACCAGCACTTGATGGTTTGAGTTATAAGGAGAGGCTGGATAGACTGGGACATTTTTCCCTGAAGTGTAGGAGGCTTAGGGGTGATCTTATAAAAGTCTATAAAATAGTGAGGAGCGTAGATCAGCTAGATAGTCAATATCTTTTCCACAAAGTAGGAAAGTCTAAAACTAGAGGGCACAGGTTTAAGGTGAGAGGGAAGAGATACAGAAGTGTTCAGAGGGGCAAATCTTTCACTCAGAGGGTGATGACTGATTGCAACAAACTGCCAGAGGCAGTAGAAGGAGTACAATTTTGCGTTTTAAAAAACACTTAGACAGTTATACGGATAAGATGTGTATAGAGGGATATGATCCAAATGTGAGCAACTTACAGAATCCCGATGTGCAGAAGGAGGCCATTTGGCCCATCGAGTCTGCCTTGACCACGATTCCACCCAGGCTTTATTCCCATAACCCCTCATATTTACCCTGCTAATCCCTTTGACATTTGGGTGAATTTAGCATGGCAAATTAACCCGCACTTCTTTGAACTGTGGGAGGAAACCGGAGTACCCGAAGGAAACCACAGGGACATGGGGAGAAAGTGCAAACTCCACACAGACAGCTACTCAAGGCTGGAAGTGAACTGGGTTCCTGGCGCTGTGAGGCAGCGGTGCTAACCGCAGGAGAACTCCCCCCTGCGCTAACCACTGTGCCACCGTGCCACGTCCCTCGCTTTGTGGTTAAGAACTGGGCAGCATGGACAAATCGGGCCGAAGAGCCAGTTTCCATGCTGTAAACCTCTGTAGCTCTTTGCAATACATCACAAACTCTCCCCCAACCAAGTAAAAACCCTCCAGCTCTCTCATAGGACAGATGCCCCCATTACAGTGCTTGGAAGAAGGGATTTGCTTGGACACAGCGGGTAAAGCAAATCCTCACAGCACATTTGATACCACAATGCAGAGGCTGAAACATCCAATCAGTTAAATAGCCGGAAAAGAACGTTCTATTTTAATCAAGGGAGAAGGAAGTCCCAGGGACTGTAGCTCAAAGAGTGGAGGGAAAGATCACAGCCCAGATAAACAGTGAAGTCGGACCCCGAGAGCAGGAAGGCAGTACTTAAATCAGCACCGATTGTTAAAATGCTCCGTGCTGTGCCTTGATTCTGATGAAAATATCAGCCATTTTCAGTCAGAGAAACAAAAAGACTTGTCCTCTGTCACAGCTTTAAGATCAGCGGTATTTCTGTTTTGCCTTTTCTCCTTTCCTCTTCCCCTCCCCAGTTCCCCCCTCTCCCCCGGTCAAACACAGATATAGAAGCGAGCTGACTTCTACAACTTACTGTCAGAAGCAATTCAGTGTAGCCCTGGCTGCTACTGAGTTCCCTGGAGGCTGCTGTTTGTGTTGGATACTGTGGCAAAGCCAGCTTCTGAACTTCTAATTAGTATTCCGGAGCCAGAATGTGCAGTTACACAATTGTTTTCATGACAAGTCAACCTTTGTTGTTAAGGTCAAAAGGAGTGAGTCGGAGCTGCCTCTGAATTCAGTCAGTTCCTTTACCAAATGATCCAAATTGGCCAGTGCACAAATAATTATTGATCTGTTGCTGCAGTAGTTCTCTTAGTCAGAGGGATCAAAACTTCAATCCTTCTACAGACGCACACATTCGTTTTCTTTTGCCGTAATAACCTTTCAGAGTGTCTGAATTACGGATCACTCTGAAATGCAAAAAGTATCCACGTGATTCGGTGGATAGACACTCCATCTCGTTTTGTTGTAAGGTCAGGAAGACCGCCGCTCCCAGAACAAATGAAAGATTTACATTTAAGTAGCAACAGGGATGTCCCAAAGCGCTTTATCCAAGCTATGGACTTTTCAAGTGTTCTCATTGTTGTAAAACCCAAGCACAACTATGTCCCACAAAACAAAACGACGCAGTCCAACAGGTTTATTTGGATCTTGAAGGAGCAACGGTTCTTTCTGGTTCTATCACAACTCGGTATGGCTCATAGTCTGAACAAGACTGCAAGAAATTATAAAGGGTCGTGAACGAAGCCCAGTCCATCACACAAACCAGCCTCCCATCCACTGACTCTGTCTACACTTCCCACTAGCTCGGAAAAACAGCCAGCATAATTAATGACCCCACACATTCCTGATATTCTCTCTTCCACCTTCTTCCGTCGGGAAAAAGATACAAAAGTTGAGGTCACATACCAACTGACTCAAGAACAGCTTCTTTCCTGCTGCTGTCAGACTTTTGAATGGACCTACCTTGCATTAAGTTGACCTTTCTCTACACGTTAGCTATGATTGTAACATTAAATTCTGCACTGTCTTGTTTCCTTCTGTATGAACAGTATGCTTTGCCTGTATAGCGCACAAGAAATAATTCTTTTCGCTGTATACTAACACATCTGACAATAAAAAATCAAATCAAATCAAATCAGTGTGCCGAAAGCTCATGATTCCAAATAAACCTGTTGGATTTTAACCTGGAGTTGTGAGACTTCTCACTATTTTTGATGTTGGTTGAGGGATAAATATTGGTTTAACAGATGTTGCCTTGGTCTGGATGGTATTGGCTACGAGGAGAGGTTGGATAAAGTCAGTTTGTTCTCACCGGAATGACAGAGGTTGAGGGATGTTGGATGTTTACAAGATTATGGGGTGTCATGGACAAGGCGGATAGTCAAATTCTCTTTCCAAGGGTAGGAAAGTCAAGTACTAGGAGTCATAGGTTTAAGGTGCGTAGGGAAGAATTTAGAGGAGATGTGTGAGGCAAGTTTTTTTTTACACAGAGGGTGAATGTCTGGAACACGCTTCTTGGGGAGGTGGTGGGAGCAAGTATGATAGCGTCATTTAAGGGGCATCTAGATGAATACAGGAATAGGATGGGAATGGGAGGATATAGATTCTGTTAGCGTGTACAGTTTTAGTTTAGGCAGGCTTGGAGGGCCAAAGGGCCTGTTCCTTTGCTATAGTGTTTGTTGTTCTTTGCTTCATCAGGAGAACTTCCCCCTGCGCTTATTATTTGAAGAGAAACAATGCATAAGGGCACAGGGAAAAACTGGGGCAATAGTATTGGATCATCGTGGTCACGTGGAGGGCAAGGTGCAGACATGATGGACTGAATGGCTTCCTTTTGTGCCACAACAAAGCTGTGACTTCTTCAGAACAGTATCATAGGGTCTTTCACACCAGCTTGAGAGCATTAGCTTAATAGCTCTTTGAAAAGACAGTGCAGCCATTCCCTCATTGGAGAGCCAACATGAATTTTTGTGCCCAAGTCTCTTGATGTTTTATTTTAAAAGTGCTATTTAAATACAAGTTGTTGTTGTTAAGGGAGGCGATGATTTAGTGGTATTATCATTAGGCTATTAATCCAGAAACTCAGCTAATGTTCTAGGGACCAGGGTTTGAATCCTGCCACGGCAGATGGTGGAATTTGGATTCAATAAAAAATCTGGAATTAAGAATCTACTGATGACCATGAAACCATTGTCGACTGTTGGAAAAACTCAGCTAGTTCACTAGTGTCCTTTAGGGAAGGAAATCTGCTGTCTTTACCTGGTCTGGCCTATATGTAACTCCAGAGCCACAGCAATGTGGTTGACTCTTAACTGCCCTCTGAGGGCAACTAAGGATGGGCAATAAATGCTGGCCAGCCAGCAACGCCAATGTCCACAATCAAATTTTTAAAAAAATGTTGTTGTCTATAGCGATCACCAACCAAAAAATAAACTTCTTGGCCCTACTTTTGTTCCTGTGGATTCGTGGAGGAGAAGCAGGAGTGCTCTTGCTGTTGGAGACAGGGCATCATCAATTGACCTATCTCTGGAGTGCCATTCCACTGCCTCCGAGGAGCTACCCGTGAGCTGACTTGGACTAAGTGCCAGATGGTGGGCATTTACCACCCATCAGCCTTCACCCATCAGTCTTGAGCTCCACACTCCAAGGTATGTCTTTCAATTCTCGGAGCCTATTTACTAGCTGGTTTCCAGACCCAATGGTTCTAACATCATAAAGGATTCAGTTCCAAAAATCTAAAGCCAAAAACCATTTCTTTTTGTAATTCTTAATTAATACCACCATCCCACCCCTTCCTCCCACCATCACACATCATTCTTTACCTCAGGGAAAAGTGGAGGTCCAACACCCAAATTGTTATAATCGAGTGAGGGAGTAGATGAAAGCATCCTTTAATGGATCTGTCATTGGTTTTCTGTCCTTCTTATAGAGGACAGAATCTCGTGTCTTCACAATGACAATCAAGATGGGAACTTATTCATAGAAGATCATTGAATCCCCACAGTGCAGAAGGACTCCATTCAGTCCATCAAATCTGCAGTCCAATCTTATCCCCATAACCCAGTGCATTTACCATGGCCAATCCATCTAACCTATACATCTTTAGTTACTAAAGGGCAATTTAGCATGGCCAATCCACCTAATCTGCAATTCTTTAGATCATAAGGGGTAATTTAGCATGACCAACCCACCTAAGCTGCATGTCTTTGGACTATGGGAAGAAACTGAAGCACCCGAAGCAAATATAAGAACATAAGAACTAGGCCATCTGGCCCCTCGAGCCTGCTCTGCCATTCAATAAGATCATGGCCGGTATTTTCATGGACTCAGCTCCACTTACCCGCCTGCTCACCTTAATTCCTTTATTATTCGAAAATTTATCTATCCTTATCTTAGAAACATTCAATGAGGTAGTCTCAACTGCTTCGCTGGGCAGGGAACTCCGCACATTCACAAGTCTTTGTATGAAGAAGTTTCTCTTCAAGTCAGTGCTAAATCTGCTTCCCCTTATTTTGAGGCTATATCCCCTAGTTCTAGTTTCATCCGCCGGTGGAAACAACCTCCTTATCTATTCTGTTCACAATCTTATACGTTTCTATAAGATGTCCCCTCATTCTTCTGAATTCCATTGAGTATCTACTCAGTCTACTCAGTCTCTCCTCACAAGCCAACACTTTCAACTCCGGAATCAATACGTGGAGAATGTGGAAACTCTACACAGACAGTGGTCCAAGGCTGGAATTGAACCCTCCTGTCCCTGGTGTTGTGAGGCAGCAGTATGAACTGTGCCACCCTCTGGGCATATTCAGCACACTTGAAAGCTCAAATGTGATGTTTTGCCATGCCGTGGGTTTGAGTTATATCTTCATACAGCCTCGGTGTAAAGCTGTTCTTCCTCCTTGGCCTGTTGATTCATCTAAATCCAATCGATGACAAACTACCACCAGATGGTGACCTAATCACCAAGGACACTCATTAACACAATCTCAGGAGGCTTGATAACAACTGCTCCGAAGAATGGGAGGGCATGATCTCCAGCACATTCCGCAGATAACCTGATTGCAAAAGACTATGAATAACCCCATGTACTCCCGGTGACTGGACCAGCTTCAGCGCGGTTTAATCTAATGCTTATCAAAATAAGGATTAAAACCATTTACAATACAGTCGCACTGGGGCAATGTTCAGATAAGAAACAAAATGTTGATTAGACTGCTGAGACCAAGCACATCGAGATTTGTAGCATGGCTTATATTTTATACAGGGCTCCTGATGGTTTAATGTGGGACCCGCTATCAAAGCTGCTACAAGGGATTAAGTGACTCTGCTCTGTCTCACATCGAAAAGAGAGAAAGTAAAGAACATGCATTGATATAGCCTCTTATAACAACAACTTGCATTGATGTATCCATTTACAACAACAATCTGCATTGATACACCCTTTTACAACAACAATCTGCATTGATATATCCTCTTATAACAACCTGCATTGATATAACCACTTACAAAACAACCTGCATTGACAAAGCCTCTTACAACAACAACCTGCATTGATATAGCCTCTTACAACAACAATCTGCATTGATGTAGCCTCTTACAACAACCTGCATTGATATAGCTACTTACAACAACAACCTCCATTGACATAGCCTCTTATAACAAAAACCTGCATTCATATAACTCCTTATAACAACAGCCTGCATTGATACAGTCGTTTTCAACAACCTGCATTCATATAATCTCTTTCAACAACAACCTGCATTCAAATAACCTTTTTTTAGTAACAACCTGCATTCATATAGCTTCTTTTAGCAAAAATAACTTGCATTTATGTAGCCCCTTTAACATTGTAAAACAGCCCAAACTTGGCCAAGGTTTATGTCTGTTCCCAGGGCAATCTTAGTGTTATGGCAATTGATGGGTGAATGGTAGTCAGGGTTCCCAGCACATTCCCACCTCCACCTCAACTAAATCCCTGGCAGGAAGGCTCACGGACGGCCTTCCCACCCTGCCGCCAACTGAGAT
Organism: Sphyrna mokarran; assembly: GCA_024679065.1. Classification (NCBI taxonomy): domain Eukaryota; kingdom Metazoa; phylum Chordata; class Chondrichthyes; order Carcharhiniformes; family Carcharhinidae; genus Sphyrna; species Sphyrna mokarran. The sequence goes on along the minus strand of JAGIQG010000024.1, from coordinate 12,380,912 downwards.
CCTTAACACGCCAACTGATGCCTACTCAAAGGCCTAATCTCAGTGTGGCGGCTGGTATTAACTCAATGGCTCTCCATGAGGGGACTGTGGCTACAAACACTGGCCTGTTTGTAATCTCCTGGGCTGCAGGAGAGAGAGCTCGTTTTGCTTCTTCAAAGGCACTCAGTGGCTGACGGTGGGGGAAGAGGGGGGGTGGATGTGGGGCAGAGGGTTGGTGCTGAGGGACATCCGTCAACTCCAATTCACCCCGTCCGTTATAAAACAAGTTTGAACCCAAGCAACATCGGGGGTCAATGGGGCAGGCAATGAAAGGCTTTGTCAGGGTGAACAAAGAACAAAGAACAAAGAACAACACAGCACGGGAAACAGGCCCTTCGGCCCAACGAGCCCGCACCGCCATCCTAACGTCTTAATGACATATAGAGACCAATATAGGGACAATTTGTTACCCAATCAGCCTAAGAGCACATTTTTGGGATGTGGAGGAAACCGGAGCACCCGGAGAAAACCCACGCAACCACGGGGAGAACGCGCAAACTCCCGCAGACACAGGCCCAAATCCATGTGTCTGCACAGCAACAGTGATAGTCTCTGAGCTGTCATGGTGCCCATCAGATGGTCCAGTTTAAGCATACACTAACGACGTGAAGCACTAGGCCACTCCTGAAGTAACATCCAGGAGCAGCCCTCGCACGACCTGCCGAATGCATGCACCTTGTTGGTCAACAAGGTGGACTGAACAGCCTGTGGAAGCAATTAAAGTATTTAAACAGTCCTCCTATATCCCTCTACATGCAGACCGCTCATGTGGCTGTCCAAGAGACCCTTAAACAACCCTAGCGTGCCTGCTCCCTCCACCTTACTCGGTAGTGCATTCCACACCCCCACTACCCTTTGTGTGAAAAAATGCCCTCTAAAATTAGTCTTATACATAGCCCCCCTCACCCTAAGGCCGTGACCCCTCGTTCTATCCGAATCTAATGGTGGAAAAAGCTTACCACCATTTACTCTATCTATACCCCTCATAATCTTATATACCTCTAATAGATCCCCTCTCAGCCGACGTCTTTCAAGGGAAAACAACCCAGTGCGTTCAACCTTTCCTCGTAAGACAGCCCTTCCATACCAGGCAGCATCCTGGTAAATCTCCTCTGCACTCTCTCCAGGGACTCCACATCCTTCCGGTAGTACGGCGACCAGAACTGGACGCAGTACTCCAAGTGAGGCCTAACCAACGTCCTATACACTTGCAACATCAAACTCCTACTCTTGTATTCTATACCCCTTTCTATGAAGGCTAACATACCATATGCTTTCTTTATCACTTTCTCCACCTGTACTGACACCTTCAGAGACTTGTGAACCTGCACCCCCAGGTCTCTCTGTGTCTCTACACTCCGGATAGTTTTACATTTTATCCTATAACTCCCCTCTACAGTATTCCGGCCAAAATGCATCACCTCGCATTTATCCGGATTAAATTCCATTTGGCATCTATCTGCCCAATCTACCAGCCTATCTATGTCCTGTTGTATTGCCTGGCACTGCTCCTCAGTCCCCGCCAATCCAAGTATCTTAGTGTCATCAGCAAATTTGCTGATCACACCACCTACCCCCTCTCCAAGTCATTTATATAAATCACAAATAGAAGAGGTCCTAGTACTGAGCCCTGTGGCACACCACTAGTGACTGACCTCCAGTTGGAAAAAAAGCCTTCCACTACTACCCGCTGTCTCCTCCTCCCAAGCCAGTTCTCAACCCGTGTACATACCTGGCCCTGTATCCCATGCGCCTTCACCTTTTTTATCAGCCTACCATGGGGAACCTTGTCAAACGCCTTACTGAAATCCATGTAGACAACATCAACGGCCTGTCCTTCATCCACCGTTTTTGTCACCTCTTCAAAAAATTCCATTAGGTTCGTAAGGCATGACCTCCCCTTAACAAAGCCATGCTGTGTATCCCTGAGCAGATCGCAACGCTCCAGATGCTCATACATCCTGTCCATGAGGATCCTCTCCATTGGCTTACCTATAACTGAAGTCAAGCTCACCGGCCTATAGTTCCCTGGGTTGTCCCTCTGACCCTTTTTAAACAATGGTACTACATTTGCAATCCTCCAGTCCTCTGGGACCTCACCTGTGTCCAAAGAAGAGACAAAGATTTGCGTCAGAGGCCCAGCAATGTCATCTCTCACCTCCCTTAGCAGCCTGGGAGAAATACCATCAGGCCCCGGAGCTTTATAAGTCTTTATGCTACCTAAAAGCCCCAACACTTCGTCCCTCGTAATGATTATTTCCTTTAACGGGTCCTCAAAATCCTCAAAGCCAGCATCAGACATCAGGCCCCTCTCCCGCGTGAATACTGACGCAAAGTATTCATTCAGGATCTCCCCCATTCCCTCAGGCTCTAAGCATAGATCCCCTTTTCTGTCCCTGAGAGGTCCAATCTTCCCTCTAACCATCCTTTTGCTCCTTACATAGGAGCTCCTTACATATCACTTTTGGACAGTGATAGCCTTTTTCCTAGGATGGAGAAAGCTAGCACGAGGGGACACAACTTTAAATTAAGGGGTATGAGTTATAGGACGGATATCAGAGGCAGGTTCTTTACTCAAAGAGTGATTAGGGAGTGGAATGCCCTGCCTGCAGCTGTTGTAGATGCGCCAAGTTTGGTGGCGTTTAAGAGGTTAATTGATAAGTATATGGATGAGAAGGGAATGGTTTAGGTAGGAGGGGCATTGCTTTTTATTTTGGTCGGCACAACATCGAAGGCCGAAGGGCCTGTTCTGTGCTGTATTGTTCTATGTTCTATGTTCTAAAATGCCTTAGGATTTTCCTTTATCCTACCTGCCAAAGCCATTTCGTGGCCCCTTTTTGCCTTTCTGACACCCCTTTTAAGATCCTGTCTACACTCTCTATATTTTTCCAGCGCTGCCTCTGTCCCCAATTGCCTGGATCTAACGTACACCTCCCGCTTCTTCCTGACCAAGTCCTCAACATCCCTAGTAACCCACGGTTCTCTAATCCTACCCTTCCCATCCTTTCTCCTTACCGGCACGTGTCTATCCTGCAAAAATTTTAGTTTTCTCTTGAAAGATTCCCACATGTGCCGCGTCGACCTACCCTCGAACAGCTTATCCCATTCGGTATCCTTAAGATCCTGACTAATCTGGCTATATCTAGCCCTCCCCCAGTTTAACACCCTCCCCTTAGGGCAGGCTTCATCTTTTTCCATTAATACCCTAAAGCAGACAGAGTTGTGGTCACTATTAGACACATGTTCTCCTACTACAACGTCAACCACCTGCCCTGGCTCATTCCCCAGAACCAGATCCAGTATACCCCCCTCTCTAGTCGGGCTATCCACATACTGCTCCAAGGACCCTTCTAAAACACACTGTACAAATTCCTCCCTGTCCGCACCTTCCACTCTCGGCACCTTCCAATCTACCCCAGGGAAATTGAAATCTCCCATTACAACTACCCTATTCTTCCTACACTTATGTAAAATTTCCTTACATATCCCTTCTTCCACGGCACGCGGACTGTTGGGCGGTCTGTAGTACACACCCAACATAGTAACCTCTCCCTTCCTATTCCTCAACTCCACCCATAGCGACTTAATTCCTAACTCAGCCATACCACCCTCTGAGTGGTCGTTTGTACGGGGCAATTTAAAGGAGAAAAATGAGGTTGACAGGCGGAATGGTTAGAGAGGGAATTTCAGGCTAAAGGCATGAATAACTGAAAGCGTGGCTGCCAATGGTGGAGCTATTAAATTCGGGGAGGCTCAAGAGATCAGAACTTCCCTATGCCCTTCATCAAAGTAGCATCATGGGATCTGCCATCTGTGAGGATACCCAAAAGGCAGCACCCCCCACACTGCGGCACCCCCTCGACACTGCTCTGGAGTGCCAGTCAAGGTCCGGCGCTTGAGTATTTGAGGGGTTTGAATCCATGGACAGGCTAGTGGAACTGCAAGTTCTCACTCAACTTTTGGCCATTCTCCAAATTTTCCAGTCCTGCCTGTGTCAATTCCTGCTGTGAGTAGGACTGGAAAACCCTTACTAGGGCAAGAGTGCTGTCTGGCAAAGAAACAGGCCCCTCCACTATGGACACTGGAGATGCAATACTTATCGTACAGAAGGTGGCATTGAAGTCTTGCCACTATGAGTGTGCGTGCCCAACTGATTGGAACACAACAGATGGGACAGTCTATCCTGCAAACATACCATCAGAGGAGAATCTGGTGATTTTATTTCATAAGCTGCAGTGGAAATCCAACTCTTGTGCCTGAACGTGTTACAATCTAAAACCTTGGACGTCTCTCAATCTACCAGCACTGGGGAGATTGAGGCAGGCAGTCAGCGTTCTACTAGATTACCGTCACGATACGGCAGTTATCATAATACATTAGTTGAGGGTGGCCCAGAGCTGGGGCGTGGAGCGGGCAGGGGTTGCTACGGAGAGAGGTCACAGGGTAGAACAAACAAGGCCAAAACAGCAAGTTGTCAGCGAGCACTGTGTCAGATGAGGGTTGACTGGAACAGATCAGGTCAAGCCATACAGAGCAGAACTAAGTTTGGACCGGCATGGCAGCGGCTTTTTTACCTCATGTATTGGAAAATGTGACCTTGAAGCTTGGCCGCGAGCTGCAGTCCTCATTTCACTGAAAGGCAGCAGCCACAGAGCATGTATTAAATACTGAGTGGTATTACTGAGCTTCCAAACACTTCGACTGCATCCAGTTGAGAATTCATTTTTAACGCACTGGAGCCGGCTGGAATTAATTTTGCCCTTTATACACCAGAGCAGCTGTCAGGGTATATTTATGAGCTGCTTTAACTCCTGATATTAGCTTATAGAATCATACAGCCCATGCGGAGGTTATTTGTCCATTGTATAGAACATAGAACACAGAACATAGAACATTACAGCACAGAACAGGCCCTTCGGCCTTCGATGTTGTGCCGACCAAAATAAAAGGCAATGCCCCTCCAAACTAAACCATTCCCTTCTCTTCCATATACTTATCAATTAACCTCTTAAACGCCACCAAACTTGGCGCATCTACAACACCTGCAGGCAGGGCATTCCACTCCCTAATCACTCTTTGAGTAAAGAACCTACCTCTGATATCCGTCCTATAACTCATACCCCTTAATTTAAAGCTGTGTCCCCTCGTGCTAGCAAAGTTGAGTTGTATAAGTACCACCTCTTTGAAAGGGGTTGTTTGCCTCCCTCTGCTCAATCCTGGTAGCCCTGTAATTCTCTCCTCTATCCGATTTCTTTGTGAAAGTTACTATTGAGCTTTTTTCCACTGCCCTTTCAGGCAGCGTGTCCCAGATCACCAGAAGTCGCCGTAGAAAATAGTTTCCCCTCTCACAACTCTGACTCTTTTGGCCAATTATCTAAAATCAGTGAGCTATCTAATTACTGACCATTCAGTTGTTGGAATGATAAGGTGGCACAGTGGTTAGCACAGCTGCCCCACAGTTCCAGAGACTCGGGTTCAATTCTGGCCTTGGGTTACTATCTGCACATTCTTTATGTGGGTTTCCTTTGGGTGCTCTAGTTTCCTCCCACAGTCCAACGATATGTGGGTTAGGTTGATAGGCCATGCCAAATTGACTTTAGTGTCAGGGGAAACAGCAGAGTAAATATGTAGGGTTATGGGAATGAGCTTGCAGTGGGATAGTCTCTGATTCAGACATGATGGGGTGAATGGCCTCCTTCTGCACTTTAAGGATTCTATGAGCCAGTTTCTCCTTACTTATTGAATTGAAAACATTCAAGATTTTGACGCTTCTATTAAATCTCCCCTTAACTTTTTTTGGTTTAAGGAGAATAATCCCAGCTTCTTATCTGTATGGAACAGGGGTCCCTCTGCACCCTCTCCAAGATGTTTCCATCTTTCCTAAAATGGAAAAGAAATTGAGTCCAATGCTTAAGTCTGAATTTTTTTCCTACTTTTAATCCACCATTGCTGACTGTGCCTTCAGTATCTAAGCCCTTAAGTTCTGGAATTCCCTCCTGAAGACTCTCCACCTGCCTAACTCCTATCCTTTTCCTCCTTGTAGACACCTCTAAATTTTTTTAAATTCATTTATGGGACATGGACACTGCTGGCTGTCCAGCATTTATTACCCATCTCCAGTTGTCCTTGAGAAGGTGGCGGCGAGCTGCCTTTTTGAATCACTACAGTCCATGTGCTGTTGTTTAACCTACAATGCCGCTGGGGAGGGAAGTCCAGGATTTGGATCCAGCAACTGCAAAGGAATGGTTGATATGTTTCCAAGTCAGGATGGTGAGTGGCTTGGAGGGAACTTGCAGGTGGTGGTGTTCCCATGTGTTCCTAGATGGAAGTGGTGGTGGGTTTGGAAGGTGCTGTCTAAGGATCTTTGGTGAATTGCTGCAGTGCATCTTATAGATAGAACACAGTGCTGCTACTGAGAGTCAGTGATGGAGGGAATGGATATTTGTAGGTATTGTGCCAATCAAGCAGCTGCTTTATCCTGGATGGTGTCACTTCTTTGAGCCCTGTATCAAACATTGCTTTATGCCCATGTATACAATATATAAATACAAATTTGCTGCTCTTGAGGATTATCCTCAAAGCTTAGGCAGCTAATGCAGGATTGTGTAGAATCAGAGTAACCAACAGACAATCCTGAGCTCATTCATAGGCCTGTGCTCTGAAATTGGGCAACCGTGTCACAGCTTTCTTGAGTTAGGTACAAGTTCCAGCACTTCATCACGATCTACACTGCATGACTGCAGCTGGAGGTTGGAGGTGCGATGTCTCACAGAATTAATGTTCGCTGTCAGGGATCAAGCATAAATAAGATTCAGTTGAGCAAGGTACCACCCTCTTGCTTTCCTGTGAATCTTTCTTCAATTTATTAGTCACAAGTAGGCTTACATTAACACTGGAATGAAGTTACTGTGAAAATCCTCTGTCGCTGTACTCTGGCGCCTGTTAGGTTACACTGAAGGAAAATTGATCATCCAACTAACCTGCACATCTTTCAGAGGAAACCCACGCAGACACAGGGAGAACATGCAGAATCTGCACAGACAGTGGCCCAATCCAGCAATCGAACCCAGGTCTTTGGCGCAATGAGGCAGCAGTGCTAACCGCTGTGTCACCGAATCTTGCCGATATGATTTGATTTGATTTATTATTGTCACATGTATTACCATACAGTGAAAAGTATTGTTTCTTGCATACTTTACAGAAAAAGCATACCATTCATAGCGAAGGAAATGAGAGAGTGCAGAATGTAGTGTTACAGTCATAGTTAGAGTGTAGAGAAAGATCAACTTAACGTGAGATAGGTCAATTCAAAGTTTAATGGCGGCAGGGAAGAAGCTGTTCTTGAGTCGGTTGGTATGTGACCTCAGACTTTTACTGTTTTCCTCTTAGCGAGGGATACTGCGTATAGCTGTTACCCAGAGATTAGTTCAACACTCTGTGTTTACACTTTAACTTCTGGATCCTTGAGGTGGAGATGCTGGCTTTGGACTGCGGTGCGCACAGTAAGAAGTCTCACAACGCCAGGTTAAAGTCCAACAGGTTTGTTTGGTAGAGTGAACCTTTGGAGTGTTGCTCCTTCATGAGATGAGTCTGATGAATCTGTTGGGCTTTAACCCGGTGTTGTGAGACTTCTCTCTGGATCCTTCTATCAGAATGATCTCTGCCTCTATTCCCGCAAGTCACAAAGCTTCAGTATTTGGTATATTGTTGACATCTTCAGATCAGCTTCATTGCTTCACAAAGCTATCAGTTCTCCTGAGTAGATCCCAGTTTGTTATCCATGGCCTCCATTGCTTAGCTGCAGGCTCCGCAGGTGACTGACTAGCTACATTTTTACAAAAGGTCAGGCAGAGATGGTTGCTCATATTTTCACTGCTAATGAGGACTTACTGTTGCTTCTACCGCTAGGCAGTTTGGCAACATTTCTATCTGGCTCCAAATTATAGCTCTGTCTGCTGGAGTGAGACAGTTGATAATACATGACTGCAAAAATAGCAAGCAGATTATCCTGGATCTGACAAAGGAGTGTAGGTCATATGTTTGCAACACATTTTAATGGAAAAGCATGTCGGCTGACTATATGAAATGTGGCAACTGTGAGAAAGCTGTTTATAACCTGATGTTAAAGACCAGGATTAAAACACTACGTCCAATGTAATCTAATAAACTTTCGTTTGTGACACAATACCTTCTTAGATTAAGCTCGGTTTCGCTCTCCAACCTCTTGCTGCTTTTCTTCTCCAGCCTTGTGATATGAAAGGTAATTCTAGCCTCACAACATTAGGGTTCCACTCTGTCTCAATGATGAGACAACTTTTTCTCTTCTAATTTTAATTGATATTGCCTCTCATTACAGACACATACACACAGGTACACAAACAAACTGGCCAATAACAGATCCAAGCAATGGGACGTAAATGTCATTCTTTGGCCCAACTAAACACCGCTCATTTGTTATTATGTTTCTAGCCGGGTGTCCTTGGAATGGGAGCATACACTATCCATTGATGCACCTGAGTTCTTCCAGGACCAGTGGACACTGCAGGGGCTGGCGTGTGTCAACATTTTGACTTAATTTTACAAGCTTCCTTAAAGATTTTGTTCTGTTCAGTTACATAGAATCCCTACAGTGCAGAAAGAGGCCATTTGGCCCATCAAGTCTGCATCGACCACAATCTCACCCAGGCCCTAATCCCGTAACTTCACATATTTGCCCTGTTAATCCTCCTGCCATTGTGGTCAATTTTGTCATGTTCTTACATTCTTTGGAGTGTGAGAGGAACCCACTCCCTGCACGAGGAAAACATGCAAAACACCACACAGGCAGTAATTCAAGGCTAGAATTGATGCTGGGTCCCTGGCACTAAGCAGCAGTGCTAACCACTGTGCCACCCTTTAACCGTCTGTTCCCTTTGCTTTTTGTTTCATTTATCCTGATTTGGTTAATTAGTTTTAATTTGCTTTGATTGCTTGTAAGAATTACAGGTACACACATACACGTATGCATGCACATGCAAACTCACACACACAAACAAGCACACATAGTTAGACATACATACATGTGTAGACATACACACAGGTGTATATATGCATGGGAAGTTCAGTGGTGCAGTAATTAGCTCTGCTGCCTCATTCTGGCTCAATGAGATTCCCGACTTGGTTCATTGTCAATGTGGAATTCGCACATTCTCCCTATGTCTGCGTGGGGGTGCTCTGGTTTCCTCCCACATGTGCTGTTTAGGTGCATTGGCCACGCTAAATTCTCCCTCAGTGTACCCATGCAGGTGCCAGAATGTGACAACTGGGGGATTTTCGCAGTAACTTCATTGCAGTGTTAATGTAAGCCTACTTGTGACGCTTATAAATAAACTTTAACATATGCACAAGCAAACACATACACACATATGTACACATACAAAAGGTACAGAGATGTACACATGTGTATATACACACACACAAGGACTGATACACGCTTTAAAGAACAAACGTAACTTAAAACATGAAACAGATTCTTTCTTTAGATTGACATGACTATGCACTGAGTTCAAAATATGTCTTTCAAAGTGGCATCCATTAACACAACATTTAAATGTAAGCAGAGAATGGCTGTAAGGTCACTCACACACTGCCATCCTATAAGTGCTAATATTTACCAAAGTTTCAATGATGTGAGAATTAGAATAGGTGCAACAAAATTGAAATGCCATTGATTTTAATGAGGCAATGATATTTTAATTTCTAATTGCTTTTAGAATGGATAATGGCAGAAATATTTTTTTCATTTAGTCTTTCTCAGGATGTGGGCATTGTTATCTAGGTCAGAATTTATTGCCCATCCTTCATTGCTCTCGAGATGGTGGTGCTGAGCCATCCCTGTCATCCACATGCTGTAGGTACACCCACATGTTTTTAGGGAGGGAGTGCCAGGATTCTGGCCCAATGACAGTGAAGGAATGGCGATATATTTCCAAGTCAGGATGGTGACTGAGTTGCAGGGGACTTGCAGGTGGTGATGTGGCTCTTGACTTCCCAGATGGTAGAGGTCTTGGGTTTGGGAGATGCTGTCGAAGGAGCTTTGGTGAGTTGCTGCAGTGAATCTTACAGATGGTACACAATACTGCCACTGCTCATTGGTACTGGAGAGAGTGAACGTTTAAGGTGGTGAATGGGGTGCCAATCGAGCGGACTGTTTTATCTGAATGGTGTCAAGCTTCTTGAATTTTGTTGGCGCTGCACTCATCCATGTAGATGGGCAATAGGCATCGGGGAACCAGGAAGTGATATCTTGTTTTTGTTTTTATTTATTAGTCACAAGTAGGATTACATTAACACTGCAATGAAGTTACCCCGTGAAAATCCCCTAGTCGCCACACTCCCCTGTCTGTTGAGGTACACTGAGAGAGTATTCATCTGGCTAGCCTGGTTAAGTTTCTGGTCAATGGGAACACCCAGGCTATTGATAATGGGGGCTTCAGCAATGGTCATGTCATTGAATGTCAAGGGGGGATGGTTACATTTTTTCTTGTTGGAGATGGTCATTGCCTAGCATTTGTGTGGCATGAATATTACTTATCACTTGTCAGCCCAAACCTATATATTGACCAGATCATGATACATTTGGACACAAACTGCTTTAGTATCTGAGGAGTCGTTAACGATGCTAACATTGTGCAATCATCGGTGAACATCCCCATTTCTGACCTTATAATGGAAGGAAGATCGTTGATGAAGCAGCTGAAGATGGTTGAGTCTAGGACACTACCCTGAAGAACTCCTGCAGTGCTATCCCGGAGCTGAGATGACTGACTTTCAACCGCCACATCCATCTTTTTTTGTGCCAGGAATACACCAACCAGCAGAGAGCTTGTCCACAATTCACATTGACTCCAGTTTTGCTAGAGCTCTATAATGCCATATTGGTGAAATGCGACCTTGATGTCAAAGCCTGTCACTCTTACCTCACCTCTGGAGTTCAGCTCTTTTGTCCATATTTGGAACAAAGCTGTAATGAGGTCAGGGGCTGAGTGACCCTCGTAGAACCCAAACTGAGCATCAACAAGTAGGTTATTGCTGAATAAAAGCCTCTTGATAGCAAAGTCAAAAATACCTTCCATCACTTTGCTAATGATTGAGAACAGGCTGATGGCTGGTAATTGGAGAGGCTGGATTTAGCCTTTTTTGAGGATAAGGCAATTTTTCACATTGCTGGGTCCATGCTGGTGTTGGAACAGCTTGACCAGGGACACAGATAGTTCTGGAATGTTGTTTCCTGAAGGCTACTGTAGCAGGACATGAGACCATAAGATATAGAAGCAGAATTAGGGCATTTGGCCCATTCAGTCTACTCAACCACTCAATCATGGCTGATATGTTTCTCAACCCCATTCTCCTACCTTTTCCCTGTAAGCTTTGATCCCCTTATCAACCAAGAACCTATCTACCTCTGTCTTAAATACATTCAATATTCCAGCCTCTGCAGCCTTCTGTGGCAATGAATTCCACAGATTCACCAGGCTTCCAAATATGCAAATAAGGAGGCCAGTGTTGGGGCTATGGGATCCCATACATAATGGTCATCCCAGATAATGGGGCTGCACGGTGGCATAATGGTCAAGACTGCTGCCTCATAGCGCGAAGGACCCGGATTCAATTCCAGCTCTGGGTCACTGTCTAGGCTGAGGTGGTACATTCTCCCTATGTCTGCGTGGGTTTCCTCTGGGTGCTCCAGTTTCCTTCCACGCTCCAAAGATACGTGGGTTAGATTGATCGGCCATACTAAATTAAAACGAGTGTCGGGGGGATTAGCAGGGTAAGTATGAGCGGTTACGGGAATAGATCCTGGGTGGGATTGTGATCGGTGCAGATTCGATGGGCCAAATGGCCTCTTTCTGCACTGTATCTAGTTATCTATGATAACTAGATACTGAGCCGTATATAAAATAGATTAAAGGACCCCAAAAGATTTTGTTGCATTTTTTTTCTCTTCCCATTTCCCCTCTTGCATTTTCCTTTTGTTTTCCCCTGCTGTGGCTTAAGTTTCCCAGATTCTATTGTGCAATTGTTCTGAGGGCTAATGAGTATATTAGACCAACTCTGGAGATTCATTTTATTTCAATTGTTTTTCTAAATGACATCCCCCAGAGAAATGACAATGCATTATATGCTCATTATAACCGCTAAAAATAATTTCTTTCAATGTAAAATTATTCAAACATACCAAATGACAATTTGAGTTGCTCTGAAGTACTATGATACTGCAGAGGATTGTGTATAATAGACAGCGTTCGTGACCTCATTTGGAATCTTTGGGTAACCCTTGATTGACTATTTTAACCGTATCTTCCTTCCCCTGAGAATGGTTGAGTAAAGACAAATTCATTTATTGGATGAACATGAACAGGTTGCCTGTGGCATTGACTTCTGATTTTCTTAGCAGACTCTGATGTAAGACACAACAAAGGATGGATTTTAAGCTCTCTCTCTCAAGCAGGGAGGCTTGTAGAATGCAGCTCTTTGGCCTGCCTGCTATTTACCTGTCTACCGGGACCGGCCTGGATGGCAGGATGGCTAGCATGACTGTCTCACAGTGCCAGGGACCCGACCTCAATTCCCAGCCTGGGTCGCTGCCTGTGTGGAGTTTGCATGCTCTCCCCATGTCTGCATGGATTTCCTCTGGGTGCTCCGGTTTCCTCCCACAGTCCAAAAGACTTGCTGGTTAGGTGCAAGGGCCATGCTAAATTGCCCCTTAGTGTCCTAGGGTGTGTAGGTTAGAGGGATTAGCAGGGTAAATATGTGGAGTTAAGAGGGATAAGGCCTAGGTGGGATTGTTGTCGGTGCAGACTCAATGGGCTGAATGGCCTCCTTCTGCAATGTAGGATTTCTATGAGTAGTTAGCACTCACAGTGCCAAACACCTGGGCTCAATTCCCAGCCTGGGTCACTGTCTGTGTCAAATTTTCACATTCTCCCCATGTTTGTATAGACTTCCTCTGGGTGCTCCGGTTTCCTTCCACAGACCAAAAATGTGGAGGTAGGTGGATTGGCCATGCTAAATTGCCCTTTAATGTCGGGGGACTAGATAGAGTAAATGAATGGGGTTATGGGGATAGGACCTCGTTGGGATTGTGGTCAGTGCAGACTGAATGGGCTGAATGGCCTCCTTTCAAAGGATTCTATGATTCTATAATCTCCAATTTATAAGGAGCAGTGGAGCTATCAGTCCTCAAGCTTGGGCTTATTGATGGGCACATAAGCATCTTTGGTCCATCCTCACCTTTTATCCAAGGCAAAAGGAGGCCCATGTAAGGAGGCAGCTTCAGCTGCACAAGGGACTTTCTTCCCAGGACTTGTGGACCCATTGGAGGCACAGATTTCAGTCTGAGGAGAGCTGGGAGAGCCTTGTTAATGCTCTATTTCACCATGAGTCTCCAATGGATAGCAGTCACTGGTTTTCGCTGCATTGAGATGTTGTTGTGCTGTTAATGTACATCCCCTCTGTATTGGCAAAGAAGTGGCAGAGGTTCTTCTGATCAGAGCTGTTCAATCTGGTGGCATCCTATGGGTCCTTCTTGCCAACACACCCTCCAATCCCTTAGCCTCTAAAACCTAGCACCTTCAACATCCACCTCTCACCAACCTTCCTGAACCTACCAGCCTGGCCCCAGCTATACCCATCATCTTTGGGCACTGCTTGTAGTTCCAACAGCGGCCACTGCACCAACTTGGTACTGCAGGCACTACAGTAAGAATCTGGCAACACCAATTTTAAATCCAACCGATTTATTTGATAGTAAATCTGCGAGCTTTCGACTTTCGTCTTCGTCAGGCAAATGCACGAAAGTCGAAAGCTCGCAGATTTACTATCAAATAAATCAGTTGGATTTAAAATTGGTGTTGCCAGATTCTTACTGAGTTTACCCCAGTCCAATGCCGGCATCTCTACATCAAGACATCCAATTGGCCAGCAGCTCTCTCAGGTTGGATTTTGTCCAGAGATTTTAAATTTAAGTTTATTTATCAGAGTCACAAGTAGGCTTACATTAACACTGCAATGAAGTTACTGTGAAAATCCCCTAGTCACTGCACTCCGGTGCCTGTTCAGGTACGCTGAGGGAGAATTTCGCATGGCCAATGCACCTAACCTACACATCTTTCAGACTATTGGAGGAAACCAGAGCACCTGGAAGAAACCCATGCAGACACAGGGAGAATGTGCAAACTCCACACAGACAGTGACCCCAAGTTGGAGTAGAACCTGGGTCCTTGGCAGTGTGAGGCAGCAGTGCTAACCACTGTGCCATCCAGATTGGAACCAAGTCTTGCCCTGATGCAGTTAATGCTGCTCCCAGCATTCCACTGCTGAGTGGCAGCCAACAGGAAAGTGGCTAGAAGTGGGCAGCCTCCCCCGACCCAAAGTCCCCCAACATTTTAGCTGGATGGGAACTACAGCATGCATAAAATCCAGCCCAAAAAATTATTGCTTATCATTAAATACATTCCTTAAGATGGAATTTAATCTTGCAAAGTGTGAGGTGATACACTTTGAAAGGAGTAATTTGACAAGGAAGTATTTATTGAGTGGCACGACACAACATGATCAAAAGGGTATGTTTGTGCATAGATCTCTGAAAGTGGAAGGACATGTTAGGATGGAGAAAAAGGATTATGAGCACTTGCCTTTATCAATCGAGGCATAGATTGCAAAAGCAGGGAAGTCATGTTGGAGTTGTATAGAGCTTTGGTAAGGCCACAGCTAGAATATTGTGTGCAGTTCTGTTTGCCACATTATAGGAAGGATATGATTGCACTGGAGAGGTTGCAGAGGAGATTCACCAGGGCGTTATCTGGGATGGAACATTTATGTTATGAAGAGAGGTTGGATAGGCTTGGGTTATTTTCATTGGAGCAGAGAAGACTGAGGGGAGACCTGATTGAGGTATACAAGATTATGTGGGGCATGAACGGAGTGGATAAAGAGCAGCTGTTCCCCTTAATTGAAGGGTCAGTCACAAGGGGACATAGGCTCAAAGTGAGGGGCAGGAGGTTTAGGGGTGGATATGAGAAAAAACCTTTTCACTCAGAGGGTGGTAACAGTCTGGAATGCGCTGCCTGGCAGCATGATGGAGGTGGGTTGCCTCATATCCTTTAAAAATTACCTGGCTGAGCACTTGGCATACCATATCATTCAAGGACATGTTGGCATTCAGTGGAGTGTGGTGGAGGGTTTCAGGTGTTTCTCACGTGTCAGTATGGACTCATGGGCCAAAGGGCCTCTCCTGCACTGTGTGATTGTATGATTCTAAAGCAGACACTTTTGTCAGATATTGAACTGCCATTTGTATCCACAAATTAAATAAAATGATGCATTCACTTTGTAAATGTAAGTTAGTGATGTGAATATATACGTTCCTTCATTACTGGGTACGCCTAATGTCCAAACATAAAGACAAACAGCAATGGATAAAAAATCCATAGTTCTTCCCTGGATCAACACGGCAGCTGCTAAAGTCATTTGAAACAGAGCTTACTACGACTCTCCAAAGCCTTTATATATCATAGGCTGCCAAATGCCTTTTCACACTGTCCCTGTTCTCTAGCCAACTCCCTTTACTTTTTTTTAATAGAGGGTTGTGCAGCTCCTGAAGATACTTTTGTCAGGAAGCATTTGTATCAAGACTTCTTGAGGTTATTTCCCAGCTCTGTGGTTGAGAATATACTTCACACAAATCAGACTTTCTGCGCTGATTTGTGTATCATAATATTCCTTTCTTGTTTTTACCTGGGAATTGCAATTGTAAATTATACTGCTGTAGCATACACATCTTCTTAATTTGAGCTGTCTATTATATGTTAAGTGTATTTATGAGTCCTCCATTTTGATCTTCGATTACCATTTGTATGAGAAGCACAGTGTGGAATCTGAGATCTGGTTTGCCTTATTTTACTGGGAGTTGACTCACTCGGATCTGGCAACATCACAATTCTCACAGTGATTTCCACGTACCTTCCTATGTGGAATCCGGTGTTTTATTGTTCAATAATTTCCCCGTGGGGTGCTACTGCAGGGAATCCCTGAATCCAAAATAACCAAATTCACTGAATGCCCCTCCTCCCCCCGCAAGCAAAGAAATTGCCAACAAGGTTTTACTTTTGTTTATAGAATCCCTGCAGTGCATTTGGAGGCCATTCAGCCTATCAAGTCTGTAGCAATCACATTCCCATCCAAGGCCCTATTCCCGTAACCCCTCATATTTATCCTGTGTATCCCCCCGATGCTAAGATTAATTTAACATGGCCAATCAACCTGACATGCACATCTTTGGACTGTGGGGGGAAATCAGAGGAAACCCGCACAGATACGGGGAGAATGTTCAAACTCCACACAGTGAGTGACCTGGTGCCAGAGTTGAACGTAGGTCCCTGGCAGTTTGAGATAGTAGTGCTAACTACTGTGCCACCATGCCGCCCCAAACTTTTTGGAGTTTAGCTTTTGGTTTTAACACGAATCAGAACAAACATGGGCAGTACAGTGGCACAGTGGTTAGCACTGCTGCCTCATAGTGGCAGGGATCCAGGTTCGGTTGGACCCTTGGGTGCCTATGTGGAGTTTGCACATTTTCCCTGTGTCTGCATGGACTTCCTCCAGCTGCTCCAGTTTCCTCCCCAGTCCGAAAGGTGTGCAGATTAGATAGATTGGCAATTTTAAATTGACCATAGTGTACCAGAATATGAAGGTTAGGTGGAATTAGCAAGGATAAATACATAGGATTGCCAGGATAAGGTCTGGATGGGATGTTCTGTCAGAGAGCCTATGACTCTATCTCTATGAAAGATCATATGACTAAAAGGATAAGCAATGCTTCAAATGAAAAGGGGATTTTTTATTAAATAGACGATATAACCAACACCAGGTAGCAAGTTCCAGGTTGTTATGGCTCCTTCCGTAAAAGATTTTCTTCCTCACGTTCCCCCCGCTTCTGTACTCCCCCCCACCCTTCACATCTCTCGCTCAAAACCTTAATGCTGTGTCCATTAATCTTGGTGCTAAGTGTTTCTGCATCGACCTAACCCAAACCTGCAAATACCTAAAACTTTTAACAAATTTAGTTTCTGACTTTCCGTGAAAAAGTATTCCAATAAAGATACTCCCTGTGTAATCTTTACCATTAACACATGTTAAGAAAGGAATAGAAATAAAAGTAAGATTAAATAACAGTTAACTGCAAATTAGACCTCAAGAAGACCCTAATTTGATCGCTTGCATTTTTAGCAAAATCTCCTTGAGGATTTTTTCTAAATCTTTGTTTATTTACCACTGTCCTTGCCAATGTCCATTAAGTTATTGATTGATGTAAGTGTTGAGAGCAAAGGTTGTTTACACTGGCATATTTACTGTATCTGAGAATGTGGAATCTGAACTGGAGGTTAACTCAGGTCAGAATTTGGCAGTAAGCAGCGTAGGAGATATCTCAACAAAAAAACTGAAAATGCTGGAAATTCTCTGCTGCTCTGACAGCACCTGTGGAGAGAGAATAGAGCCAAGGTTTCAAGTCTGGATGACCTCTCGTCAGATCTGAAGATAGGACGAGATTTGTACTGTTAGGGTTGTGGCAGGATGAGATTATACAAAGAAATCAGAAGACTCCCATTCCACGATTATCTTGCCTGTATATTTCTCTGTATATGCCGGGTTTGTGAAACCTAACTCACCCGATGAAGGAGCAGCACCTTGAAAGCTCGTGATTCCAAATAATCCTACTGAACTTTAACCTGGTGTTGTGAGACTCCTTACTGTGTCCATCCCAGTCCAACATCTCCACATTACATTTAGGTTTGATCAGGAATAGCAACTCTGAATACACCCTCGTAATGTTTACACCAACTATCCCCACGTCAGTTAAGTTGTCAAAGTTTATTACAGTAGCAGTTTGACACCGACGCAGCAGTGGTTTCAGTTATATATCGGGCTAAAAAAAACGATCCATTCACTGCTGGTCTTACAAGCCAGTATCCTGAGGTTATCACTCATCACTTAAGATAGCCATTTGATTAGAAATAATTTTTATCAAAGGCAAATCAGCAAACGGATTCTGTGCAACAAATTCTCTTGGCTTTGCCTGGACTCAGAGTTCTATAAGACCCAGCGAGGTCTTTTCAGGATAGAAATGGAGAGGATATTTTTCTTGTGGGAGAATCTAGAATGAGGGTTCATTGTTTAAAAACAAGAAGTGGCCTATTTTAGACCGAGATGAGGAGAATTATTTCTTCCTCGGAGTGCCGTGACTCTCTAGAACTCCCTTTCTCAAGAGGGACAGGAAAATGATACACTTGCTGAAATCTTGCTCCTGTTTACATCGACGGGATTGTGTGGTCCCACCAGTGGTACATCCCCGTCACAGGTTTCCTGGTGGTGAGGGGTATGTTCATCAGCAACTCCCACTAACATTGATAGAACCATAAGACCCTGACGCCATAAAACACACCGCGGAGGGGAGGAAAGTCCCGCACACTGAATATTTTGAAACAGAAATAGATAGATTTTTGATTAAGAAAAAGGTGAAAGGTTATTGGGAGAAAGTAGGAATATGTGGTTGAGGTTACAATCAGATCAGCCATGATTTTATTGAAAGCCAGAGCAAACCTCAGGGGCCGAGTGGCTAACTCCTAATTCATATGTTTGTATGTTTCTGCTTATGTATGTATGTATGTTTGTGTAGAATCAGAGTCTGCGTAATGCTGCAATGAACAAATGGTTGGCCAGCACTATGCAGATTATGTTAAGGTGTGTGTGTGTGTGTGTGTGTGTGTGTGTGTGTGTGTGTGTGTGTGTGTGTGTGGTGTGTGTGTGTGTGTGTGTGGTTGTGTTAGAGAGAGAGTGTGTGTGTGAGATTGTGTGTGTGTATGTGTGAGAGTGTGTATGTATATGTGTGTTAGTCTATGTGTGTGCATTTGTGTGTGTGTGTGAGTATGTATGTGTGTGTATGTGAGTGTGTGTATAAGCATGTGTTTGTATGTGTGTGACAGAGTGTATGTGCATGCGTGTGTGTGTGCGCGTGTGTGTGTGTCTGTGTGTATGTATGTGTCTGTGTGTTTTTGTGCATGTGTGTGTGCATTTGATTGCATGTGTGTGTGTATTTATATGTGTGCATGCTTATGTCTGCATGTGTATGTGATGCCTGTGTGCATGTTTATGTGTGTGTGTGTGTGTGTGTGTGTGTGGTGTGTGTGTGTGTGTGTGTGTGTGTGTGTGTGTGTGTGTGTGTGTGTGTGTGTGTGTGTGTGTGTGTGTGTGTGTGAATGACATTTTTGCAGCATTACAAATTACCCTTCAATCGAATTAGAAAATTCTGTTCTCTCACACCAGCATGACTCCACATAGAATGCTGTTTACACGTACTTAGCAAGGAATGAATCAAAGGCATTTGAATTAATGCTTGTTTGTGGAGTTTACATCCATGATTATGGAGTGTTGTTTCACAGTTAGTGAAAGGTCATGCGTGAGTGTTGGCAAGTTAGATCCACCAGAAATATCCCAGAATGTTCCAAACTAGTTTTAATCAGAATTTGCAACTTTTTTAAAAATTTGAAATCATCAGTTAGGAATCAAAACCTTCCAACTTTTCCTTCAAAGCATTCACAATTACAATTTCAGTTTGAGCTGGTTTAGAAGTTGCCATTAACTTTAAAATCTCCTTCATATATTCATAGTACAAATTGAAACAAGGGATAAAACACTAAATAAAAACTGGAAATCATAACTTGAAAGTAATTAGCTCTCCAATCAATGCTGCTAATAGCAATCCAATAAGAAGCAGTTGTGTTTGGAACCTACATAGTTGAGATGATGTTTTGTAAGGTTTTTGTTAAATTTCAAAAATACTAGTTACTGTTTTTATTGCACTTTTTATATCCTACATATTTGATTTGATTTATTATTGTCACATATATTGGGATACAGTGAAAAGTATTGTTTCTTGTGTGCTGACAAAACATACTGTTCATAGAGTACATAGGGGAGAAGGAAAGGATGGGGTGCAGAATACAGTGTTGCAGTTAACGATAGAGTGAAGAGAAAGATCAGCTTAATATTTGATTTGATTTATTATTGTCACACATATTGGGATGCTGTGAAAAATATTATTTCTTGCACGCTATACAGAAAAAACATACCATTCATAAAAGCTAGAAGGAAAGAAGAGAATGCAGAATATAGTTTTACAGTCAAAGCTAGGCTGTAGAGAAAGATCAACTTAATATAAGGTAGGTCCATTCAAAAGTCTGATGGTATTAGAGAAGAAGCTGTCCTTGAATCAGTTGGTACATGACCACAGACTTTTGTGTCTTATTCTGATGGAATAAGGTGGAAGAGGGAATGTCTGGGTGCATGGGGTCCTTCATTATGCTGGCTGCTTGTCAGAGGCTGCGGGAAGTGTAGACAGAGTCAATCAATGGGAGATGCTTTGTGTGATGGATTGGGCTACATTCACAATCTTTTGTAGTTTCTTGTGGTTTTGGGCAGAACAGGAGCCATACCAAGCTGTGATACAATCAGAAAGAATACTTTCTATGGTTCATTTGTAGAAATTGGTGACAGTTGTAGTTGACATGTCAAATTTCCTTAGTGTTCTGAAAAAGTAGACTGGGAAAGTTGATGGGCTTTCTTAATTACAGTGTTGGTGTAGGGGAAACAGGACAAATTGTTGGTGATCTGGACTTGAAGATTTCAACCTTTTCTACATCCCTGTTGATGCATATAGGGTAAGAAGTCTTACAGCATGAGGTTAAATTCCAACAAGTTTATTTGATAGTAAACACCACAAGCTTTCAGAATGTTGTTCCTTCGTCAGATGATTGGAGTGTTGTGATCAGAAACAGGGCATATAAAGGCACACGATTTACAAAATACTGATTAGAATGCGAGTCTTTATAGGTAATCTGCTATTCAAGTGATATAAACAGGGACATGTTCTCCTTTATGCTTCCTGAAGTCGATGACAATCTCTTTTATTTTGTTGACATTGTGAAAGAGATTGTTGTTGCTGCACCAGTTCACCAGATTCTCTATCTCATTCCTGTACTCTGTCTGGTCATTGTTTGAGATCTGACCCACTTTGGTGATGTTGTCAACAAACTTGGAAATCGAGTTGGAGGGGAATTCGGCCACACAGTCATGGGTGTATAAGGAGTATAGTACGGGGTTGAGAACACAGCCTTGTGGGGCACCGGTGTTGAGGATGATCGTGGAGGAAGTGTTGTTGCCTATCCGTACTGATTGTGGTCTATGGGTTAGGAAGTTCAGGATCCAGTCACAGAGGGAGGACCGAGATCACGGAGTTTGAAGATGAGTTTCGTAGGAATAATGGTGTTGAAGACTGAGCTGTAGTCAATAAATAGGGGTTTGTACATTTGCCCCATGTCTGCGTGGGTTTCCTGCAGGTAGTCTGGTTTCCTCCCACAGTACAAAGATGTGTGGGTTAGGTGGATTGGCCATGTTAAATTGTCCTTGGTGTCAGGGGGCTGACACTAAGTTATGGGGATCAGGCTGAGTGGGATTATTGTTGGTGCAGGCTCGATGAGTTGAATGGCCTCATTCTGCACTGTAGGGATTCCATGATTTATGAGAAGATATGGTGTTATGTCTTGATATTTTGAAAAAGATACCTTAATGTAATTCATAGAATAAAGCAAATGGGAATAATACATCCAATCATTTCAAAATAAAAATGTGCACCAGTTAAAATAATTTTTGCATTTTAGACACAAGGAACATAGAACATAGAACAATACAGCACAAACAGGCCCTTCTGCCCACAAGTTGCACCGATCATATCTACCAATCCACAGACCTATCTATAACCTCCTATCCTATTCTTTTCCATATACTCATCCAGAGGTTTTTTAAAAGACCCCAGTGAGTTTGCCTCAACAACCTCCGATGGCAGTCGGTTCCATTCACTCACCACTCTCTGAGTGAAAAACTTACCCCTGACATCTCCTTTGTATTTGCTTCCGTGCACCTTAAATCTGTGTCCTCTCGTAGTGACCATTTCAGCTCGGGGAAATAGTCTCTGAGAGTCCACCCTATCTATTCCTTTCAACATTTTATAAACCTCTATCAGGTCGCCTCTCAACCTACGTCTCTCCAGTGAGAAGAGTCCCAGCTCTCTCAACCTATCTTCATAAGGCCTGCATCCCAATCCAGGCAGCATCCTTGTAAATCTCCTCTGAACCCTCTCAATAACCTCTACATCCTTCCTATAACGAGGCGACCAGAACTGCGCACAATACTCCAACTGGGGTCTGACAAGAGTCTTATAGAGCTGCATCATTATCTCCTGACTCCTAAACTCTATTCCTCAATTAATGAAGGCCAGTACACCGTACGCCTTCTTGACCACTTCCTCCACCTGCGAGGCTGATTTGAGTTATGGACCCGGACCCCGAGATCCTTCTGCTCTACAACACAGCTAAGACTCCTACCCCTTATATTGTACTCCTTCATCCCATTATTCCTGCCAAAATGGACCACTACACATTTATCTGCGTTGAAGTCCATCTGCCACTTCTCCGCCCAGTCTTGCATCCTGTCTATGTCCCGCTGCAACTTTTGGCATCCCTCCAGACCATCCACAACACCACCAACCTTTGTATCGTCGGCGAACTTGCTAACCCATCCCTCCACTTCCTCATCCAGGTCATTTATGAAAATGACAAACAGCAGGGGTCCCAGAACAGATCCCTGGGACACTCCACTGGTTACCGACCTTCATGCAGAACAAGACCCATCCACAACCACTCTCTGCCTTCTGCAAGCAAGCCAGTTCTGGATCCATGAGGCCAAAGCCCCTTGGATCCCATGCCCTCTCACCTTCTCCAGAAGCCTTGCATGGGGGACCTTATCAAACGCAAAGAAATCATATTGTCATAAATTCAATACAATCAGGATTGGTATAGGTGTGAAAGCTGGAGCATCATCTCCTACCTATGACCCTGCGAATGTCTCTTACAAACTTGTTCAATTCAGGTAGGTCACAGATGCCGCCATTGTGTCATTGCTGGCCAGAATATTTTTTTTTATACTCGTTCACGGAATGTGGTTGTTGCTGGCTCGGCCAGCATTTGTTGTCCATTTCTAATTGTCCTTGAAAGTTGGTGGTGAGTCGCCTTCTTGAACAGTGCTACAGTCCATGTGGTGTAGGCACAACCACAGTGCTGTAAGGGAGAGAGTTCCCAGATCTTGACCAAGTGACAGTGAAGGAACGGCGATATATTTCCAGGTCAGGGATGGTGAGTGACATGAAGGGGAATTTGACTTTGGTAGTGCTCCCCATGTATCTGCTGCTCTTATCCTTCTAGGTAGTAGAGATCGTGGGTTTAGAAGGTGCTGTCAAAGGAGCCTTGGTGAGCTGTACATCTTGTAGACTGTGCACGCGGCTGTCACTTTGTCGGCAGAGGAGGGGGTGAATGTTTAAGGTGGTGGATGAGTGCAGTCAATTGGACTGCTTTGTTCTGAATGTTTCCAATTTCTTGAGTGTTACTGGAGTTAGACTCATGGGACAAGTGGAGAGTATTCCATCACACCCAAGGCTGCACCATGTAGACGGTGGACACTGTTGGATAGATGCCAGTTAAGTGACTGTACTAGAACAGCCTGCCAGGCTTGTTCTAGAGCATGTCCTCACTACATGGAACCTCATGACCCATGGCTTTTCCAAATCCAGTGCCTTCAATTGTTCCATGGTATCAAACTGGTTGAAGACTTGCATCTGTGATATTGGGGCTTGGGGTGGTGGCTGAGATAGATCATCCATTCACCACTTCAGTCTGAAGATGACTGAAATGCTTCAATCTTGTTTTTTGCACTGAAATGCTGGGCTCCCCTCACACTGAGAATGGGAGTGCCTTCTCCTCCAGTTACTTGCCCATCGCCACTCATGACTGGACATATCAGGACTATAGAGTTTGATTTGCTTATGGGATTGCTTCTATGGTTTAGTATCTAAGCAGTTCTGTGCTGTAACTCCATTAAGGTTGGCATCTCTTTTTTGGATATGTTTGGCGGTGGTCATAGTATTTGGTCCTGAACTCCTCTAGAAGCAGGGCTGGGGTTGCCTCGCCGAATGTTAAGTGAAGGATGATGTTATAGACTCCGTTAGTGCTGGTGAACCACAGCGGCTCATTGATACCCTGTTTTGAGCAGCTAGATCTATTCTAAATATATTCCAGATAAGTGCCCCTACTCCCCATGAACTGCAGTGCTTCCATAAGGTCGCCCTGTACCATGTACTCAAGGGCAATTAAGGGTGGATAACAAATGCTGCCTGGTCAGTGATGCTCACATTCTGGGAAAGAATCTTAAATTAATCATGCCACATTATAGAGAGCATCCTCGTTGTGAAGACATGGTTTCACAGTCTCACAGACGGTGCTGTGGTCACTCTTACTAATTCCGTCATGAATACATTCACCTGTGACAGGTAGATTGGCGAGAGAGAGTTGAAGTAGACTTTTCCCTCTTGTCGGTTCCCTTGCCATCTGCTACTGGCCCAGTCTGGAAAAGATGCCCATTTGGACATAGCCAGCTCGGTTAGTCACTGAGCCACTCTCAGTGATGGACATGGAAGTTACCCAATCCAGAGTGTATTCTGCATCCTTGCCACCCTCAGAGCTTCCTACAAGTTGTTTTCAACATGGAAGATTACTGATACCTCAGCCAAAAGGAGCAGCCGGAAAGTTCCTTGCCCATGATTGAGCTGAAGCTGTGAGACTTCATGGGGTCAGGAGTCGATGTTGAGGAACTCGCTGCTGATTCTATGAGTCCGTTGCCTCTTCTGCTTCTGCCCTGCCAGCGGAAAGGAGAATTCAGGGCTGGTGATTGAGGCCTGAAGTAAAACTAGAAAGCACTGTTGTGTGATCGGTTAAGGCTGCTATTTGGCTGGACCGTGGGACAGCTCACACAAATTTAAATCAACTCCACAGTTGTTAGTGAGGAGGTCTTCACAGCATTGACTGGAAAAGCTATGTTCCACTGTCCTTGTGTGAATGTCGGGTAATTTGTCCGTTTTTATTCTTATTCAACTTTTCAGTTGCAGTTTGATACAACTGACTGACTTGCTGGGCCATTTCAGAGGACATTCCAATGTTAATTACATTGCTGTGTGCCTGGAGTCACATGTACGCCAGACCGCTAAAATGACAGATTTTGTTCTTTGAAGGACATTAGTGAACCAGATGGATTTTTACGACAATCCAGTATTTTCATGATCATCACTTCTGAGACTAGTTCTTTTTTTTTATTCCAGCCTTCATTAATTAATTGAATTTAAATTCCCCCAGCTGCTGTGTGAGACTTGAACTGCTGTCCCAAGGATATTAAATCAAGCCTTAGGATTACTGGTCCAGTAACACTGGCGGGGATTCTCTGTGCGCTCTCTCCCTGTGGCAGTTTCCATTACAATTGAGTGGGTACGCCATTTAAATCCCCGTTCACATCCACAGGAGCAGAGAATTCTGCATCTGTGAGTGGCTGGAAAATCCCAGCCATTATCACTATGCTGCTGTTCCCGTGAATGACTGTGTGGGCTCAATGGCCTCTACCTGTTCCTATCTTAATTGGTGCAGTAGTATTAGGTGACTGCAACAGTTTGCCAAAGCTCCTTTGATCTCTATCATCTACAAGGACAAGGCAGCAGATGCATCATACAGGTGCACTATAGAAAGCATTCCTTCTGGTTGTATCACAGCTTGGTATGGCTCCTGCTCTGCCCGAGACCACAAGGAACTACAAAAGATCATAAATGTAGCCCAATCTATCACGCAAACCAGCCTCCCATCCATTGATTTTGTCTACACTTCCCGCTGCCTCGGCAAAGCATCCAGCATAATTAAGGATCCCACACTCCGGACACTCTCTCTTCTTCTTCAGGGAAAAGATACACAAGTCTGAGCTCACATACCAACCGACTCAAGAACAGCCTCTTCCCTGCTGCTTTAGACTTTTGAATGGACTTACCTTGCATTAAGTTGATTTTTCTCTATACCCTAGCTATGGCTGTAACCCTGCACTCTCTCATTTCCTTCTCTATAAACAGTATGTTTTGTTTGTATAGTGCGCGAGAAACAGTACTTTTTGCTGTGCTAATACATGCGACAATAACAAATCAAATCAAATCAAAAAGCAGACACATGGGAACACCACCGCTATCTGATGAAGGATCACCCAGGCTCAAAACATTGTCTCTCCACAGATCCTGTCAGGCCTGCTGGGGATTTTCCAGCATTCTCCGGATTCCAGCATCCATAGTGTGTTCCCTTTACCACCTGCATGTTCTCCGACAACTCACTCACCATCCTGACTTGGAAATATATCACCGTTCCTTCGCTGTCACTGACTGGGGCTTCCTCCCTAACAGCACTGTGAGTGTACCTACACCACAGGGACTGTAGCAGCTCAAGAAACAGTGTGCAGCATGCTGGCACAGTGGTTAGCACAGCTGCCTCACGGCATCTGGGCTCGATTCCCAGATGGGGTCACTGTCTATGTGGAGTTTGCACATTCTCCTCTTATTTGCATGGGTTTCCTCCGGATGCTCCGGTTTTCTCCCACAGTCCAAAGATGTGCAGATTAGATGAATTGGCCGTGTTATGGTCTTACTGTGTACAGTTCTGGTCACCTATGATAGAGAGGATATTACTAAACTAGAAAGAGTGCAGAAAAGATTTACTAGGATACTACCAGGATTTGATGGTTGGTGAGGCTGGAGAGACTGGGACTTTTTTCTCTGGAGTGTAGGAAGCTGAAGGGGCAATCTTATAGTGATCTATAAAACGACGAGGGGTATAGATCAGCTAAATAGTCAATATCTTTTCCCAGGTAGAGGGGAGAGGTACAAAAAGGCCCAGAAGGGCAATTTTTTCACACAGAGGATGGTGAGTATCTAGAACAAGCTGCTAGAGGTAGCAGTAGAAGCAGGTACAATTTTGTCTTTTAAAAAGCATTTAGAGAGTTACGTGGGAAAGATGTGTATAGAGGGATATGGGCCAAATGGGAGCGATTGGGACCAGTTTAAAACAAGGCCAGCATGGACAAGTTGGGCCGAAGGGCCTTTTTCCATGCTATAAACCTCTACAATTCTTTCTCCCTCAGTGTACCCAAATATTTGCCAGACTGTGGTGACCAGAGGATTTTCACAATAGCTTCATTGCAGTGTTAATGTAAGCCTACTTGAGACAATAATAAATAAACTTTAACTTTAGAAGGCAGCTCACCACTGCTTTTTCATGGGCAATTTGTGATGGGCAATAAATGCTGGCCCAGCCAGCAATGCCCACAGCTCATGAATAATTTTTTTGAAGCATGCTTGCATCTTCGGTAACTGTTAGCTTACTTTAAAAAGGCATTATTTTCACTGTGTAATATTGGTAAAATAATTCCCCATACATTTCTAACAGTGAGCAGAACTCCAATTACGACCACTGTATCAACATGGTGCCATGGGGCATTGAGGCATGGAGTGCACACCCAAGTCTGTCCAAGTGGCAAGTTCCCGATCTCAGTCAAGCACTATGCAGGAGATGGAGCATTGATGTTTGGATCCTTTCATGGGATGGAATGGAAATTTGGGAGAAGTAGTCATCCAGGCTACTTTCGCATTCCAGCCGAACACTGAATAAAACATATACGGAGCAGGAAGAGAAAAGCAAAACACTTCCTGTGCTGGAATCTGAAACGAAAAGAGAAAATGCTGGAAAATCTCAGTAGATCTGACAGTATCTGTACGAAGGTGATGTAAAACATTGGCTCTATTTTGTCTCCACAGATGCCGCCTGATCTGCTGAGATTTTCCAGCATTTTCTGAGAAAGCAGCTTGGCTGATCACCTGCTCCTTGAGATGGTAAGTTATGTCTCTCGCATTTGGCCTTGGAATTTAGAAGGGGAGAAATTCAATGGAATTAAACAATACCTGTGCACTAGTTTTGCATATAGCCATGTTACTTTGTTACATATCAATGCTCACTCAATGAATGCATCCTTTCATTTTGACAAACAAATTATGACTTATATCATAACAAATAGAAATTTAAAAGAAAGATTTTGATTTATAGAGCATGTTTCATGATAATTGGAGGTGCAGTGGCACTGTGGTTAGCACTGCTGCCTCGCAGCCCAGGGACCTGGGTTTGATTCCCTGCTTGGATCACTGGCTGTGTGGAGCCTGCACATTCTTCACATGTCTGCGTGGGTTTCCTCTGAATGCTCTGGTTTCCTGTCACAACCAAATGTGTGTGGGTTAGGTGGATTGGCCATGCTGAATTGACCCTTAGTGTTGGAAGAGGCTAGCTAAAATAAATGCATGGGTTTATGGTGATAGACCCTGAGTTGGATTGTGGTCAGTGCAGACTCAATGGGCTGAATGGCCTCCTTCTTCACTTTAGAATTCTATGATTCTATGAACTGGATGTTTCAAAGCACTTAACAACAAAAGAAGTCTCTTGATTTTGATTTGATTTATTACTGTCACATGTATCGGGATACAGTGAAAAGTACTGTTTCTCATGTACTATACAAAGAAAACATACCATTGGTAAAGTGTTTAAGGGAAAGGTCAAGAATAGTGTGCAGAATATTGTGTTGCAGTTACAGGTAGGATGAAGAGAAAGATCAGCTTAATATACGGTAGGCCCATTCATAAGTCTGATGACAGCAGAGAAGAAAATGTTCTTGAATCTGTTGTATGTGCTTTTAGTATCTCTTCCTGAAGGTGGAAGAGAGAATGTCCGGGGTGCATGGGGTCCTTGATTATGCTGGCTACTTTTCCGAGGCAATGGGAAGTGTAGGCAGTGATATGGATGGGAAGCTGGTTTGCGTGATGGATTGGGTTTTGTTCACAACTCTTAGTGTCTTCACTGTCGTAGTTTAGCAAATGCTACAGCAATTAACACAGCAGCAGCAGTGTGATAATGATCAGATAACTGATGTCAGTGATGTTGATTGAGGGCTAAATATTGACCAGGACATCAGGGATAACTCCTTCAAAATTCTTCTTCAAAATTGCTCCCTGGGATCTTGGAGCCTTGGTCAACCTTGGCCTCTTTTAGGTTAAATTATTGTTGTGATGGCCAGGAATTGAATCCGAGTCAACTGCTTGGAAGGCAGCTGTGCTCCCCACTTTACCACCAACATTCCCTGATGGGGTCTTGGTTTGGCTAACAGTGAAGCCCTCTCTCAGTACTGCACTGATGTGCCAACTTTGATTCTGACGCACCGGTCCAACTGTTACCAACCGAGCCCTGGCTGGTTTTCTGTAAAGTATTAACAAAGTCCTCAAATTATTGAAAAGCAAAGTCTAAGATTACTGCGTGTAAATGTGCAAAAGTGCTGAGCTAAATGGGGTTATTTGAAATATTGCATTTCAGAGTTAATATTTATCCAGCTATTTACACTTCCTGGACATTTCCAGGGACATTGTGCCTGGGCTGTTAACTTTCACAGTGTGACTGCCTGTAGCTGGCACTCAGAAAGGGTTATAAACATCAACTTATGTACAATGAGTAGCAACAATAAAACCAAACTAGGTAATTTTATGACTCATTAATTCATGATAGGCAGAAAGAACTGGATATAAAATGGGCAGAATGGACCTTATCTACTTCAAAACTATTTGAAAAGAAGTTGAAGGCTCCGAATTATTTCCTGTCTATCCAATTGGATTTATTCCTGGAATCTGTGTTACAATATTTTTTCTTTGCTGTATTTGCAATCCCTGTGTTGTCAGCCCACTCCACTCACTAATAATTTCCTGCAATAACATCACCTTGTGGGATTTTGTCAGACGTTTTGCAAATGTGCCTTCTCCAGGTGGTAGGTCAGAGCATGGTTTCTCTCTCCCTCTTTGTCTCTGCAACACTGGGAAATATCAGGTGCAAGTTCAAGAGCTGTACTTAACACAGACATGAAGATACAGCTTTTATTTCACTTGCTTTACAGGCATTAAGAAAGTAATTGACTGACGATTGGCAGTTGCTAAGGGACAGTTTGTAGCCCATCTCTAACCATCCCAGACGGTTAGCAGTGAGAAATTTGATGAAGTACATATTTTCCAACATCACATTAACCTTCATGCTGGTTACATTCTCTGCTGTTTTCTCCAGAGGACAGGGCTTATGCGATCTTGAGTGGTTGTACATTTTAACTCCCCTTGTCAGACTAGTAAAAGGTATCACACCATTTATTTTATCTACCTGGAAGCTGAAGGCTCTGGCTGATAAATACTACTGCTTGTGTGGTCTTTGTTGCTTGTTTCACATTCTGTCTAGTCACTGTAAAGATGGTAGCTGTCAGATTACACATAGTATGATTTCACAGGGGCTATTTCAAAGAACAAAATTACAGCACAGGAACAGGCCCTTTGGCCCTCCAAGCCTGCACCGACCATGCTGCCCAACTGAACTAAAACCTCCTACCTTTCTGGGAACTGTATCCCTCTACTCCCATCCTATTCATGTATTTGTCAAGATGCCCCTTCAAAGTCACTTTAGTGCCTGCTTCCACTACTTTCCCTGGCAGCGAGTTCCAGGCACCCACCACCCTCTGTGTAAAAAAATTGCCTCGTACATCTCCTTTAAACCTTGCCCCTTGCACCTTAAACCGATGCCCCCTAGTAATTGATTTTTCCACTCTAGGAGAAAGCTTCTGTTATCTCTGAGGGAGTGTCAATCTAGGGAATTTACCTCAATAAATCTCACTCAAAATGAACCAGTTCAAAACCAC
This sequence comes from Sphyrna mokarran, assembly GCA_024679065.1. Taxonomy (NCBI): domain Eukaryota; kingdom Metazoa; phylum Chordata; class Chondrichthyes; order Carcharhiniformes; family Carcharhinidae; genus Sphyrna; species Sphyrna mokarran. Next base: position 12,350,105 of record JAGIQG010000024.1, on the reverse strand, counting down.
AGCAGTTGCAAAATTAGGTTCAACATGAGCTGCCTATTTTTAATTTTATTAAACACGTGACTGGATAAGTTGCACGGTCATTGTGTGAAACTAAGCTCATCGACATGTATCTGCCTCTGATTAAGAATCAGACGTGACCTTCCAGTTCAGATTTAGTCACATGTAGCGTAACATTTGCAAAAAGCTGGTTCCCATGAAGATTTAGCACATCAGAAAAGAATCAATTGATGCAGACAAATCAGCTCATAACAGCTGCGACTGTTAAAGAGGAAGGCACAATACTGGAGATTTTAGTCTATCATCAATCTCCTTTAAATTTTAGAGCCTTTGGTGAATTATTTAAAAGCATGTTGTTTGCCGATTTGATCCCATCTAAATTTCTGTGTTCAAGATGTCTTCCTTCACTACCACCTCTGCGCTCATTATGGTTAACAGGTCCAGCTATTAAGAATTTTACTATTGCTTTTTAATAAAGATAAAGCTGCCATATCCCAGATGACCATAGGCTGTTCACCCCTTTGAGGGGAAGGGCTTACTGGTGATGGTTTAACCTGAGGATCAGCACACCCTAGGTTGAAGGGACAAGTTTGAGAAGGTGGAGCCCACATGAATAACCTCAGCCAGTACGGGAATTGAACTCACCCTGTTGGTGTTTTTTTGCAACACGGTGGCACAGTGGTAAGCACTGCTGCCTTACAGCGCCAGGGACCTGGGTTCAATTGCAGCCTTGGGTCACTGCCTATGTGGAATCTGCACATCCTCGCCGTGTCTGCATGGGTTACCTCCAGGTGCTCTGCTTTCTCCCATAGTCTGAAAGCCGTGTTGGTTAGATGCATTAGCCGTGCTAAATTCTCCCTCAGTATACCTAAACAGGCACTGGACTGTGATGACTAGGGGATTTTCACAGTAACTTAATTGCAGTGTTAATACAATTAGTTAATAAATAAATAAACCAACCATTCAGCTAACTGGTCCCCTTTATATATATAATATCCTTTAGCGGGGAAACTCTGCTGTCCTTAACTGGTCTGGCCTAGGTGAAATCCATATCAATGTGGTTGACTCTTAACTGCCCTCTGGACAAGGGCAACGAGGGATAGGCAATAAATGCTGGCCAGCCAGCGAAGCCCATGTCCCATGAATAATTAAGAAAAAATATTGAATAACATATGCACTCTCAATATTTTGTCTCACGCCTTAAGCATCAAGGGGGAGCACTCTTCCAACAGGCCTCTTGATTGAGTCACTGCTGATACGTAAGTGGTCCGGATGACCCCTCTCATTCGATTTTCTCTTCATTCTGTCTTTCTCTTAAAAGCTGCACTGAATTAGAGAACTCATTGTAGTGGAACTCGTGCGTCAGTTTCTAGCATGCTGGCATAGCTCATTAGTGTTTCGAAGCATAAATCCCAGGAGATAAGGCAAGCAAATTAAGAGCAAAACATTTTTCAACAATAACACTTACGCCGTGCTGAATCCTCCCTCAAATTTCTTTAGTTTTTTTTATCCCATTCCTCTCTCCTGAAAACACTAACTGACTCATACTGGGCAAGCTTCCCCACTTCAGTGACCACACCGAAGTTTGGTATGCCCACTGCAACTCTCACCAACTTTTACAGATGCGACAGCGAAAGCTTTCTTTCTGGTGGTACCACAGCTTGGTATGGCTCCTGCTCTGTCCAAGTCTGCAAGGAAATACAAAGGCTCATAGAAGAAGCCTCGTCCATCACGCAAACCAGCCTCCCATCCATTGACTCTATCTACACTTCCCCCTGCCTCGGAAAAGCAGCCAGCATAACTAACGACCCCCGGGCATTCTCTCTTCAACCTCCATTGGGAAAAAGATACAAAAGTCTGAGATCACGTACTGACTGACTAAAGAAGAGCTTCTTCCTTGCTGCCATTGGACTTTTGAATGAACCTTCCTCACATTAAGTTGATCTTCCTTTACACCCTGGCTATGACTGTAGCACCACATTCTGCACTCTCTACTTTCCTTCTTTATGAACAGTAAGCTCTGTCTGTATAGTGTGCATGAACTATATGCCAATACTTGTGACAATCAAAAATCAAATCAAATCAAGGCACACACAAGTTAGAGTCTCACCTCCTAGATATTGAGGTTCAGTCATTGGAGCATGATAGGTGAATGCAAAGCTTTCTCATTTATGCGCATGTTCTCCAACAACATCACCAACTTGCACTTAGCCATTCCTTTTAACATGATAAAACAGCCCAGCACATTTCTTAGGAGTATTATCAAGCACGATTTGACACTGAGCCACATAACAGCGACATTTGCTCAATAGTCCATGAGGTAGACCTTAAGAAGCACTGTAAAGGAAGTAAAGCAATGGTGAGATGAGGAGGTTCCAGGAGGGAATTCAAGAGCTTGGGATCAGAGCAGCTGAAGGCACGGCCACCAACGACGGAAAGATTAGGGTGGGATTTTCCAGTCATGTCCGCCCTTCTGTCAAATTGTCCATCCCGGCGATTCCCCTGGTGGGTGAGACTGGAAAATTTACTCAATCGGGCATGAGCATCAGGTTGGAATAAACTGATTTGATTTGATTTATTATTATCACATGTTTTAGCGTACAGTAAAAAGTATGGGTTCTTGCATGCTATGCAGACAAAGCATATCATTCATAGACAAGGAAATGGGAGAGTGCAGAATGTTACAGTCATAGTTAGGGTGAAGAGAAAGATCAACTTACTGCGAGGTAAGTCTATTCAAAAGTCTGATGGCAGCAGGGAAGAAGCTGTTCTTGAGTCAGTTGGAACATGATCTCAGACTTCTGTATTTTTTTCCTGACGGAAGAAGGTGGAAAAAATTGTATCCAGGGTGAGGGGAGTTCTTGATTAAGCTGGCTGCTTTTCCAAGGCAGTGGGAAGTGCAGACGGAGTCAATGGATAGGAGGCTGGATTGCATGATGCATAGGGCTACATTCACAACTTTTTGTTTCTTGCAGTCGTGTGCAGAGCAGAAGCCATACCAAGCTGTGATACAACCGGAAAGAATACTTTCTATAGCGTATCTGTAAAGCCAGAGTCTCAGAGTCACAGAGATTTGCAGCACGGAAACAAGCCCTTTGGCCCAACTTGTCCATGTCACCTTTATTTTCAAACCCTAAGCTAGTCTCAATTGCCCATATTCCTCTATCTTACCCATGTAACTGTTTAAACGTTTTTTAAAAGACAAAATTATGCCCACCTCTACTGCTATATCTGGTGGCTTGTTTCAGACAATCACCATCCTCTGTGTGAAAAAATCCCTTTTGTATCTCTCCCCGCTCACCTTAAACCTTTGCCCTGTGGTTTTAGACTCCTCTACCTTTGAGAAGAGAAATTGACTATCTAACTGAACCTCTTCTGCTCTGCCTCCAAAGCCTGTAGGGCTGGAGGAAGTTATAGAGATAGGGAGGGGGCAAGGACATATCCTACCATGTGTGCAGAGCAGGGAAAGAAATGCTTATACCCCAAGCCAGCACTTTGCTCGCTTTAGCCCTGGGAACTGAAGCTAGTGATAAAACTCCAATAGCTGTTTTCACCGAGATCAACTAACTCAACATAGACCCGAATTCTTGCTGTGATAATCGTAATGATTGTGACCATCAGGTTAACAGTTTCAACTATTGATTGACCAACTCAAACTGTGTACCGAGTGCTTCAATATGTGTTTTCCCCAGTCAGCTTTGGGATTGATTCTGACGGTAAAAGCCCCGGGATTTATGCGCTCCCACCACAAAGGATGATCAGGGCACATGGTCCTCTGGACACTTGCCCCTGACAGGGGTTAGCTGCTACCCATCCCCCATAACTTCATGGTCTGGATGGAAAGTTTACTTATGCAATCAACTATTGGGACAACATCAGACTGTAACTTCTGGCTTCCCTGAATGACTTCCTTTATCGGTGAACCCAACAGCACAGGTGAAAAACAAGAAAACAGATTTTTGTTTGGTGAACAGACAATAACATTTTGTGTCAAAAGAAGCTGTATCTCTTTTCTGTGTCATTGTGATAAAGGCTTCACAGATTAAACATTTGTCAATAGTCTTTTTCTGAATTAGCCCACCCCCTCAGCATTATCTAGAAACTAATGGTTTCTACATTTCCTGTGGAATATTGTCCATACAGAGGAACACGTTTAAAAAATGTGTTTTAATTTTCTTGTTTGTGTCTTTACTCTCTTTCCCTCACTCCAATCAGAACATCCCAGACTTTATTCGGCTTCCTGTTTGTGATTTAAACATAATTTATATTTCCCTTTTTTTTGTTGTAACTTCCTGTTTCTGCTCTTGGTCATGTCCTGCTGAGCTGAGTGGTAGGGTCTGGTTATTAGTTTTGGATTGATTGAGGGGGCTATGGCTGCCTAATAAGAGAGAGGAGGCCAGTGACAACAGGGAAAGGTGGGGGAGGGGGAGAGAGGGGCGAACACTCGACGATTTTCACGGTAACTTCATTGCGGTGTTAATATAAACCTACTCGTGACACAAGGGGGCAGAGAAGAAGGAGGGAAGGTCCAGGGGGCATGGGGTTGAGCATTGCGGGGAGCCAGTGAGCGCCTGGGGGAGGTGAGATGGTAAGATATCACAGACTGTGGAGGACGGGAATTAGGTGGAATTGCTTCTGATCGTGCCCGGTGGGGGATCGTGACAGGGATCGGGTGTTGCAGTGCTGGTGAGTTGGCACAATTATTGTAGAGGTTGACAGATTAGCTGGAAGGGCAAGGGTATTAGAACAAAGATCAAAGAAAAGTATAGCACAGGAACAGGCCCTTCAGCCCTCCAAGCCTGTGCCAATCATGACGCCCCAACTAAACGAAACAAAATTTCTGCCTTTACTCAGTCCATATCCCTCTATTTCCCCCCCCCCCTATTCATGTACCTCTCCAGACGCCTCGTAAATATTGCTAATGTGCTTGCTCCCACTACCTCCTCTGGCAGCGCTTTCCAGGCACTCACCACCATCTGCCCGAAAATCTTACTCTGCACATCTCTCTTAAACTTTACCCCTCTCATCTTGAACCCTCTGTCCTCTTGTATTTGACACTTCAACCCTGGGAAAAAGCTGTCCACCCTGTCTATGCCTCTCATAATTTTGTAGAACTCTATCAGGTCTCCCCTCAGCTCTGTCTTTCTAGTGAAAACAGTCCTAGTTTACTCAACCTCCCCTCATAGCCAACACCGTCGAGACCGGGGAACAGCCTGGTGAACCTCCTCTGCACTCTCTCCAAAGCTTCCAGGTCCTTCTGGTAGTGTGTGGTGACCAGCACTGCACGCAACACTCCAAATGCAGCCTAACTAAGGCTTTATATTAGAGGAGGTGAGTAAGTGTTGCTCCTCTTGGCATTTAGGCATCTTTAAAAAAACACTTAACCTTCTCTATCCACATGCGCTTGCTTCCCGTCAGCTGCTGGGTTTCTGAAAGTCCTTGAAACTGAGCAGGCCGGCTGTAAAACTGGAGCAGAAAATAATCTGAGGCATACAACCTTATTACTTAGTTGACCAACCTGCCTCTGAGACATGAGTCATTTGCGTGTCACTTTGTAGCACCTCGGTTAAAATTGCAAATGAGCAGTTTCAAATTGAATGTGTTTTTTCGTAACAACCCTACCTTTACCAAGAGTTAAAAATTCCCTTTTGCTACTGGAATTTATAGAGCCCCTTGTTCTAATGGAAACTAACTGAATGAATGAACAGACTGTGTGCTGTTGTGTGCTGTTTAAGTAGACTTTGCTCCTTGCTAAATTGACACTGGTGTAAATTAAGCTGCTTGCTGTCAGTCCAACTGTAAATCTTGCCTCCAACTCATTGAATGACATAATGATGTTAATAAAAATTTTGTACAAACCATTCCTGTGCTTATTGTTCCAATCTCTGGCTTAGAGTTGGTAGGTCATCATTGCAAATACTGGAGACACAATGTTTGCAACCGTTTATACTGTATTTCAAGGCTTTACACTGAATGATGGCATTCCTGCAGTGCAGAAAGTGGCTATTCAGCCAATCAAGTCTGCACCAAATCTGCAACAGAGCATTTTATCCAGGCCCATCCCTCTCCCGATTACCCCACAATTTAATCCCCCAAATCTACACATCATGGGACATTAATGGTCAATTTAGCACAGCCAATCCATATAATCTGCACGTCTTTCAACTGTGGGCACCCAGAAGAAACCAGAGGTCAGGGATAGAATGTACAAGCTCCATAGAATCCATAAAATTTATAGAATCCCCACAGTGCAGAAGATGGCCATTTGGCCCATTGAGCATGCGCTGACGACAATCCCACTCAGGCCTTATATAAAAGCAAAATACTGTGGATTCTGGAATCTAAAACAAAAACAGAAAATGCTGGAAAATCTCGACCAGCCTGACAACATCTATAGAGAGAGAATAGAGCCAATGTTTTGAATCTAGATGACCCTTCATCTGCACTCTCATCTAGAAACAGAACGTTGGCTCCATTTGTTCCCCATAGATGCTCTCAGACCTGCTGAGATTTCCCAGCAGTTTTTGTTCCATCCAGGCCTTACTCTGTAGCCCCACGTATTTGCCCTTCTAATTCTTTTGATACTAAGGGGAAATTTAGCATGGTCAACCAACAGAAACCTGCACATGTTTGGAATGTGGGAGGAAACCCACGCAGTCACTTGAGGCGAATGTGCAAACTCCCCACAGACAGTGACTTGAGGTCAGAATTGAATCAGGGTGCCTGGCACTGTGAGGCAGCAGTGCCAACCACTGTGCCACCTTGCAACTCATTCCACATAGAAGTTATGATACCATCATAACTGAGGACCCATCTGCAAGGAAATTCCATCCACATATTTGCAACTTAACTGCTGCCCTTTAACATGACATTACCCTCTGTTCTTTTTAGTTTGTCTGGATGTTTTTATTTTCCTGCTCTCTATGGTCTCTTGTTGTTAATCTTTTGCTTTGTTACTAACTGGTTTACTTGTCTTTTTCTTACTTGTTTTCATGGCTTTCCAAACTTCTGTACTGGCATTTCCTTCCTTTCAAATTTCTTTCCCGCTTTCCAACATCTGTGCTCTAAGATTTTCTGATCACGCTCACCCCAAGGCTGGAAAATCCCACTCGAGTTCAACATGACTGGTGGAGATAGTGACGAGGAGCTGCCCAGCATTAGCGGGGACCAGTTGACCAATCTCGCCTCTACCTCGTCTCAGAGTGCAGATTCTAAACGTGGTCCCTTAGCTGAGATCACATAACTAGGGCAGGTCAAGGCTCAAGCCTGGGTATTTCCTGTTGCTATGTTTTACTCCTCATTTATAAAGAATGTCCTTTATAAGCCAGGGTGGGTGCTATTAACCAGGACCTATTCCAATGGAAGAATGTACAGGCAGCAAACTCCTGTTACTGTGCCTAAAGTGAAGTCTCTGCTAAATGGAATTTGGAAAAGTGGAACAGAATGAATGGTGAGCTGAGAAACGTGGATATTTTCTTAAAATAAGGACGGTGGATTACATGACCTCCATTTACATTGCAGGAAAACACAGAAAACCGCAGACAACAATTTGTCTTTATAATTTGGCCAAGAAATGCCTCCTGTTATTTCTAACACAGAAATACAATCGTCTCTTGCTTTGCTGTAACACAATGATAGAATTATGAAAACAGCTTCGAATTAGAAGTTGGGACACACTGCAGTACATTCCAGCGATACTTTTCAGTTCTGGCCATGTTTATTTAGTAAGCGGACAAGAGCATTGCTGCTTCGGGTAACATGTGGTGGAATTCCTAAATAGGATTACAATGGAGCAGCTGTATGCCAAGTATTAACATTAATCAGAGGCCGTTTGCGACTAATTTCTTGTTAAAAGTTGGTGTTTACCAGGAGGGGCAGAGAATCTAAAATAGCAACACCATTTAGAAAGAGGTCAATTTCCATGTGGCATCTTTATAATCTGGTGGGAGGTAACAGCACATATACCTGGCATTCTGCCACATGCCTTCTCACCTGTTGATGTTGGCAGAAGGCCTAATTAAGACCATAAGAAATAGGAGCAGAATTAGGCCATTCGGCCCATCAAATCTGCTCTACCATTCAATCATGGCTGATAAGTTTCTCAACCCCATTCTCCTGCCTTATCCCCATAACCTTTGATCCCTTTACATCAAGAATCCATCTATCTCTTTCTTAAATACACTCAATGACCTGGCCATCACAGCCATCTGTGACAATGAATTCTACAGATTCACTCTCTGGTTGAAGAAATTCTCCTCATCTCGGTTCTAAAGGATTGTCTCTTTGCTCGGAGGCTGTGCCCTCGGGTCCTAGTCTCTCCCACTAGTGGAAACATCTTCCCCAGGTCCCCTCTATCCAGGCCTTTCAATATTCTGTAAGATTTACTGTGTTACCCCGGGATAGTCAGCATGGTTTTGTGAAGGGTAGGTCGTGCCTTACTAACCTTATTGAGTTTTTTGAAAAAGTGACCAAAGAGGTGGATGGGGGTAAAGCAGTTGACGTGGTATATATGGACTTTAGTAAGGCGTTCGATAAGGTTCCCCATGGAAGGCTTCTGCAGAAAATGCAGATGTATGGGATTGAGGATGATTTAGCTAATTGGATTAGGAATTGGCTAGCAGATAGAAGACAGAGGGTGGTGGTTGATGGGAGATATTCATCGTGGAGTTTGGTTACTAGTGGTGTACCTCAGGGGTCTGTTTTGGGGCCCCTGCTGTTTGTAATTTTTATAAATGATCTGGATGAGGGTATTGAAGGATGGATTAGTAAATTTGCGGATGACACCAAAGTCGGAGGAGTGGTGGATAGTGAAGAGGGGTGTTATAGTTTGCAGAGAGACTTGGACAAGTTGCAGAGCTGGGCCGAGAGGTGGCAAATGGAGTTTAATGCGGAAAAATGTGAGGTAATTCACTTTGGCAGGAATAACAAATGTGTAGAGTATAGGGCTAATGATAGGACTCTTCATAGTGTTGATGAACAGAGGGATCTTGGTGTATGTGTGCATAGATCCCTGAAAGTTGGCAATCAAGTCGATGAAGTTGTTAAGAAAGCATACGGAGTCTTGGCTTTTATTGGTAGGGGGATTGAATTTTGGAGCCGCAGCATCATGTTGCAACTGTACAAAACCCTGGTGCGGCCGCACTTGGAGTATTGTGTACAGTTCTGGTCCCCACATTATAAGAAAGATGTGGAGGCATTGGAGACGGTACAGAGGAGGTTTACCAGGATGTTGCCTGGTATGGAGGGCAGGTCTTATGAAGAGAGGCTGAGGGATTTGAGGTTGTTTTCGTTAGAAAGAAGGCGGCTAAGAGGAGACCTTATTGAAACATATAAGATGATTAGAGTTTAGCTAGGGTGGACAGTGATAGCCTTTTTCCTTGGATGGAGAAAGCTAGCACGAGGGGACATAGCTTTAAATTAGGGGGTGGTAGTTATAGGACGGATGTCAGAGGTAGGTTCTTTACCCAGAGGATGGTAATGGTATGGAATGCCCTGCCTGCTGCAGTTGTAGATGCGCCAAGTTTGGGGGTGTTTAAGAGGTCCGTGGATAAGTTTATGGATGAAAAGGGAGTGGTTTAGGTTAGAGGGTCATTGCTTTTTCTTAATTGGTCGGCGCAACATCAAGGGCCGAAGGGCTGTTCTGCGCTGTAATGTTCTATGTTCTATGTTCTAAGATTCTTGTACAGACAACCTCTATCTAAAATAATAGGTAGCTTCCAAAATGATGTGTGATGGCCAACAACTCATTGGTGGTTGGCAGACTCTACAAGAAAACTCGCGCAGAGGAGATTCTCATACACCTCAGGAAGGGCAATCACTGGCACCTCCCCTGTGCACACCTCCATAATTCATGTTGCTGCTATACCTCAAAACTGACACCCAATGATTCCTTCTCAAGTCAGTGATGATTTTCTTCAGCACTGTATCTTTGCTGGTCCATGAATCAGGTGAGGCCAGCGATGTTAGATGCCTAAGTGAGTCTTAGGCATCTTACAGACCACTGGGCTGTTCGTTGAGGAGAGCAGATGAGACATGATGAAATCTTTGGTACTTAGATGCCATTCTGATATTAAATGCACTTTTGTGTGAACAGAGATTATGCTGTAATCTATCATGCAAAGATTGGAATATAATTACCAAGTACCTGCCAAAAGTCTCTTGACAAATGTTAGTTAGTTAAAGGAAGCCAACTTGGATTTTTTTTTAAGGGAAAATCTTGGAGTTCTGTTGAAGGGATGACAGAGTGAATTGACGAGGAGAATGCTGTTGATGTGGTGAACACGGACTTCCGAGAGAGATTCGATACAATGCCAGTCAGCAGACTTGTGAGCAAAGTAATAACTCATAAATAAAAGGAACAGTAGCAACATGGATACAGAATTGGCTGAGTGATAGGAAAAGAATAATGGTTACTGGATATTTTTCCAGGATGGAAGGATAATTTGAAGATGGGTTTCTCAGAGGTCAATTTTTGGGTGTTTGCTTTTTCCCAACATGCTGCTTGGTGCATTGGCCATGCTGAATTCTCCTTCTGTGTATCCAAACAGGCGCCAGAGTGTGGTGACTAGGGGATTTTCACAGTAACTTCATTTCAGTGTTAATGTAAGCCCGCTTGTGACTAATACATAAACTTTAACTTTATAATCAAGGACTCCATGCACTCCAGACATTCTCTCTTCTACCTTCTTCCATTGAGAAAAGGATACAAAAGCCTGAAGTCACATACCCCACTGATTCAAGAACAGTTTCTTCTCTGCTGCTACGAGGTTTTTGAATGGACCTACTTTATATCATGTTACCTTTCTCTACACCCAGCTTAACACTATATTCTGCACTCTCTCCTTCCCTTTTCTATCAGTAGTATGCTCTGTCCATATATCATGCAAGAAACAACACTTTTCACAGTATCCCAAGACGTCGTGACAATAATGAATCAAATCAAACTGAAATTGGGCTGTTATCTTTTGAAAAAAAGAAAATGTGAACGATTACAGGAATGAGGTGGATGAAATGCACAAAGTGACTGGTACCCTATCACCTCATCCACCACAAAATCGCAGCAGGCGAGGCTCGTAGAACGGAAATGTCCCATTGGCCTCGGACGGTATTTTACAATCTTGCCTGAGCGAGGTCATAAAATCCTGCCCTTTCAATTGCTCATTCAGAGAGCCTGTGCTGTAATAATTCTCTGAAATCTAGCACAACTCTTCAATTTTCAATCTCAGCACATACTTGACTCTCACTCTCAGATGAAGCGATTTTGTCCTTGTACTTAGTTTCTCGTCATGAGATGCAGCATCTGTTCAACACCCTGGCCTTCCTGCTGTAAACCTTTTGCCTGTAAATACAGCGGGGACTGGGACAGGCTGAGTTGCTGTCAGCAGCGCAATTTGCTTTCATCGCACTATTCGGAGACAGTTCGACATGACAAAGCACTCCAGAAGTGCAATGTACACCTTTTTACTTTATTTTCCCTGAGACACATGAATGCACTGTTTTCATTTTTTATTCTGTTGTTCTCTCCCTTTGCATAATATCTTTAAACACTGTTAACTGTCATGTTCATATATGTCTTTTGCTTTTGCGTTATTATTCCTGCCTGGCATTACTCTCGTGTTGGCAAACTTGTCCATATGCTTTGAAGGACTTTCCGAATTTTTGTCAACAGAGCCACTTTCTAGCGATCAAAATGGCGCAATCTATTTGGACAGAGCCGATCTGAAAAATGGGCTTGTCTCAATTTCTGTTTCTCTACACAATAGTATTAACACTTTGGCATTTTACCAGTTAAATGCCTCATTAGCTGTTTAAACAGCATTAAATGGTCATTGATAAACGTATGTCGTGATTAGATGCTATGTTTGTAGCAACTATCGAATCCATACCTCTCAAGAATTGTACATTGACAAACCGCTGCTCCTGTGGTTTCAAAGCAGAGGTGATCGACCTGATGCATCAACTCTGCTTCCTTCTCCACAGGAGCTGCCTGATCTGCTGAGTATTTTCAGCATTTTCTGTACCTAACATTTTGTTAGCTGGTTGTAATTGGCTGTGGATTTCAAGGGGGAAAAGAAAATAACTGTAAGGAATAGGGACAGGAGTAAACCATTTGGCTCCTCGAGCCTGCTCCGCCTTTCTATAGAACCACTAATGATCTGATGTTCCTCACATCCACCTTCCTGCCCTTTCTGTGCAAACCTGGATGCTCCTACTGATCAAAAATCTCTCTGTCTCAGTCTTAATTAAATATGATGTGGAGGTGCCGGCATTGGACCAGGGTGGACATAGTAAAAAGCCTCACAAAACCACGATAAAATTCAACAGGTTTATTTGGTATCACAAGCTTCCAGAGCACTCCAAAAGCTCATGATACCAAATAAACATGTTGAACTTTAACCTGGTGTTGTGACACTTCTTAAATAAATATAATGATGGCACAGTGGCAATGTGGCCAGCACTGCTGCCTCACAGCACCAAGGACCTGGGTTTGATTCCCAGCTAGGGCTGTGTTGAGTCTGTATGTTTTACCCATGTCTGCATGGGTTTCCCCTCGGTCCGCAGTCTGAAAGACATGCTGATTAGGCGCATTGTCCATTCTAAATTCTCCTTCAGTGTACACAAACAGGCGCTGGAGTGAATATAGGATATTCACAGTAACTTCATTGCAACATTAATGTAAGCCTACTTGTGACACAAATAAATAAACTTTAAAGCTCATTGTAATATACAAACAAACTGCTGAAGGGGCTTGATAAGGATGTCACTGAGAAATTGCTTCCATTGTTCAGAGAATCTAAAACATTGAAGCACAGTGTCCGGATAAGGGGCCAATCATTTAGGATCAAGATGAGGATAGATTTCTTCAAACAAAGGGTTGCAAATCTTTGGAATCTTCCACTCCAGAGCGTTGTGCGATTGTTGAATATATCTAAGGCTGGGATAAACAGGTTATTGATCTCTCAGGGAATGAAGGAATATGGAAAGTGGGTGGGAAAGTGGAGTTGTAGCCCAAGATCAACCATGATGGTACTGAATGGTGGAGCAGGCTTAACGGGCTGAATGGCCTGCTCCGGTTCCTATGTCTTGCATTCTTATGTCCTTCAGCCCATATAATCCCTGCATTGTAACTGCTAGAAGAGCAAGGATACAGAGAGGGCAAGGGGCCATCTGGCACCATAGCGAATGGTGCAGTTAACAACCTAACTCACTAACCATTGAAATGTAAGGATTGCAAAAGAAACCAGGAAGAGAGAATGAAAATGAGTTTGAGCAGTGTTTGCAGTGCTGATGTAAGTCTATTTGTGACAATAATAAATAAACGTTAAATACAATCTGCCCCTCCTCCCCGGCCACAGCTCCCTGTGGCAAGGAGTTCCAAAGAGCCACAACACTCAAGAGGAGAAATTCTTCTTTATCTCAGTTTTAAATCGCTATTTCTTTACTCTGAGACTCTGCCCTCTGCTCCTAGACTCCCCATAATGGGAAACATCCTCTCAGCATTTACCCTGTCAAACCCCTTAAGAATCGTGTATGTTTCAATCAAATCACCCCCCATTCTTCTAACTTCCAAAGATTAGAGCCCCCCAACGTGTTTAACTTTTCCTCATAAGACATAAGGAGTAGGTGATTGGTTTAGTGATATTATTGCTAGACTATTAATCCAGAAACTCAGACAAAGTTCTGGGGTACCCGGTTCGAATCCTGCCACAACAGGTGGTGGAATTTGAATTTAATTTGAAAAAATCTAGAATTAAGAATGTACTGATTGAAACCATTGTCGATTGTCGGAAAAGCCCATCCTGTTCACTAATGTCCATTAGGGAAGGAAATCTGCCGTCCTTACCTGGTCTGGCCTACATGGGACTCCAGAGCCACAGCAATGTGATTGACTCTCAACTGCCCTCCAAAGACAACTAGGGATGGGCAATAATGTTCATGTTCCATGGTTGAATTTTTATTCATCCTTCCATACTGGGGATCATTCTAGTGAATCTTTTTTGAACTGTCTCCAATGAAATAACATCTTTCCCTAAATATGGGGACCTGAACTGTTCTTCCCTACTCTTTTATTCCAAATCCCCTTCTTGAAATAAGGATGAACATTCCATCAGACTTCCTGATTATCTGCTTTACCTGTGTATAAGCTTTCTGCATTTTGTGTTCAAGTCCTTTCTGTTGCAGTTTTCTGCAGTTTTTCTCCATTTAAAGAATAATCTGCTCTCCCTTCCAAATGAACAACTTCACATTTTCCCCACAGTATACTCCATATGCCAATGCTTTACCCATTTACTGAGTGCTTGTAATTACACTGTATAAAAAAGTAGACTGCATTGGGATACCTTTGAACTTGTATAATGTTTGAAATGATACTTGAAATTTGTACATCTGATGTGCTAAATGTAATTTTACAAGAGGTAAATTTTAAATTTAAACTTAATTAAACTTTAGATAACAATGTCTCTTGTCAAGAAGGCATATACGCTTGCTTCATCAGCAGGGGCATTGAGTTTATATGCCTCTTTTTAAAAGAGTCAAACTAAATTGACTCCTCCACCCTTTTTCCCAGAGTAGAGGAGTCAATTACTAGGGGGACAGGTTTAAGCTGCAAGGGGCAAGGTTTAAAGGAGATGTATGAGGCAAGTTTTTTACACAGAGGGTTGTGGGTGCCTGGAACTTGTTGCCGGGGGAGTTAGTGGAAGCAGGCATGACAGTAGCTTTTAAGGGGTGTCTGGACAAATACATGAACAGGATGGGAATAGAAGGATGCGGTCCCTGGAAGGGTAGGAGGTTTTAGTTCAGTCAGGCAGCATGATTGTGGCAAGCTTAGAGGGCCGAAGGGCCTGTTTCTGTGCTGTAATTTTCTTTGTTCTTTGTTTTTGTTCTTCTCTTTGCCTTTCAACTTACGTTTGTATTGTCTGCAAATCTGGCTCCAGCACGATGTCTCCTCGTTTGTAAAATGACGGCAAATACTTGATTTAGAAGAAAAAAAGGCTCTTGCTCAAAGCCGAACCTTGTTAGAGAATATCTACCGGCGTATCTCCAGGATGAACAGGACTGTCTGAGTCATTCTCCATGGGCAGCTAGCCTGCTGACAGTCACTGTGCAGTTGATGCTGTGAGTAACGGCTCACACCACTCACCGCCCCAAATCCTGCGGAGAAAGTCAACATCTGCAGGAAGGGAAGGAATTAAAGTTGGAGACAGAAGGGATTTGCATCATGGCCAGAACAGCATTCACTGCCGTGGCAGACAGATCCTCCAAAGCATTTGACTAATGTCTAATCTCAGTTAAACATTTGAAACACAAAGAAACCATTAACAGCAATTATGATCCGACATCCAATGGCATTGTCATATCTGGGGATACTGTTCTGTTTACAATCCTGGCAAAATATTTGTCAGGTACTTTGTAAAGAGACAAAGCACATCAATTATTTGTGTTAAATAATTTATCCCAATGAGCTCAATTAAGCCACTGTAAACCCATTGTCATCCTCACCTTTTATGTTATTGTCTTTAAAAGCATGTTCTGTATAGATAACCAATAATTCGCCTGCTCTTTAAGCTGCCTCGTTTGAAACCAAGTTTTGAAACAAATTGGTTTGGAAAGGGAGAGGACACTTATCTTTCTTCAAAAGGCCTAACCCGCTGAGTAAAGGTTCCAAAGCACAATTTGATTTCTCATTAAATTATCTCTTGCGCGGAGTCTTGTTTCTTGATTTCACATTCCCCGATGCTTAAAAGTTTTAGCTGACTGGTGTATTGAACACAGATCAAAGCATGTACCTTATGTCACATTCCTTTTCCCTCTCCGTATAATCTGTGAGCGTTCAAATCTATGTGGCTGTTGAATTTGGCAGGATTTCCTCCCCCCCACTCCCCACTCTCCACTAACTATTTGCTGCAAGTTTTTTGGTGGTGAAGGTGCCTGGTTTTTGGCTGCTGTTGGGATCTTCCAGTCCTGCCAATATCCATGGTGTTTTGCATGGCTGGCCAAATGCACCACCAGGAAACCGGGCGGTGGGTTGTGGGGGGGACATGGGTCACTTTTGGCAGGACCATTGTCCACATTGAATAGGTTGGCAATTCTAAATTCATGCACCCGCCATGTTACAGGGTTAATAAGCTGGTGTCTCAGCAGTTACCAGCAAGGCCAATTGACCGCAAATGACCTCAGATCGAAAAACTGCAGATCCCCAGGTGCTCTGTCACCACATTGTTGCCAAAGATGATATGTCATCCCAAAGGGTTGGGAAAGCAACAGATTATCGTGCAGTTAGATCCTAAGGCTGAAGCAGTTCACCAGGAAATGCTATGCTTTGATCAAAATTTCTCTGAACTCCAGTGATAAAAACTTGGAGGAAAAGGACAATTTGCAAATCCTAGCACCCAGCCCATTTAATTCTCCTTTCTGCCATTGCACAAGACATTCAGTGAAACCATAGATGATGCAAGTGATCTATGCTGCAAACACAAGTTGGAATTTTTTGCCATGGATTGGTGGGACCGTATGTCCAAGTGTTAGGAAAAATCCAATTTTGTGCAAATCAGGAATGTTGGGTTTGGATCAAGAGTCTGAGACACTGGGAATGCGTGTCTTATAACCTGGGAAATCGGAACTCTCAGAGCTGGTATATTCCCACTTGAGATTGATTGTGTAACAGTGTACCCAATCAAAGACAACAATAGATGTAGGACTTAGACTGAATATCTCATTACTCAATTGGATTCTGTGAGAGGCCTGACATTGTTAAAGCTCTGATTGCTGATTGGTTATATTTGAAAGTTACGTTTCCTTGTTGATAATGATTATTTTAGAATTCAATTCTGTGCAAATTGCATTATTTCAGATCTCAATGCTCACACGATGATGCTGACTGTGGCTGCGATTCGGAATTTCAACTACATCCCTTCTCTACGACAATAGCTTTGGGTCAACAGTGACTTGCTTCCATGCCAGTCCCATGGGCTCTGAGATGGTTGATAAGTCCAGTGCCCGACCTGCAGACTCTGCCACACTCAGAGCAGGTGGGCCATAAAAAAACTGGTGGGTTGTTTGGAGGCTTGAGCACTCCTTCCCATGCACGTTCCCGGAAACATCTTCCGATGTGTTCAGTGCTTTCCTGGATGAACCTTTTCCAGTTAGTTCTGTCGTCACCCGCCAGGGAATCCCGCAAGTGAATGGGGATGTTTTACCTCTTTGGGGATACTTTGAGGAAACCCCCTTCAAAGTGTTTACATCTTTATTCGTCACAAGTAAGGCTTACATTAACACTGCAATGAAGTCACTGTGAAATTCCCCTAGTTGCCACACCCTGGCACCTGTTCGGGTCAATGCACCTAACTGGCATGTTCTTTAGACCGTGGGAGGAAACCAGGACACCTGGAGGAAACTCACGCAGACACAGGGAGAATGCGTAGATTCAACATAGACAGTGACTCAAGTCTGGATCGAACCGGGGTCCTTGGGGCTGTGAGGCAGCAGTGCTAACCACTGTGTCACTCTGTCGCCCTCCAGGGAGTTCCCACCAAGACTGATCTCCAAGTGAATTGGGGAGTCAGGTATCAAGCAGACAAGTAACATCCCCTCTCCGAGTTCTGAGTTTGACCACGAGCTTCGGCTCTGCAACGTTGGGCTGAAAAGTAAGCCTCAAGCCTGCATACGGCAGCAGCCTGATTGGTTTGAAGGTTTTACATGAGGATTATTGGGCTTGTGGGGGCTGCAATTGGTCCTGCATTCCATCCCCCCCCGTCCCCCACTCATGGGCATATGGAACCTTTGGAGCCAATGGCCCTCTGGACTGCCGTAGAGAGGCCATCTCCATGAAAGTGAAGGTCTTTCCTCGTGGTAGGTTGGGGTGGGGTGGCTTGCAATGTTCACGGCACCAGGGTTCCGGATTCAATTCCAACCTTTGGTCACTGTATGGAGTTTACACATTCTCCCCGCGTCTGTGTGGGTCTCCTCCAGGGGTTCTGGTTTCCTCCCACATTCCAAAGGTGTGTGGGTTAGGTGGATTGGCCATGCAAATTTGCCCCTTTGTGTCCAAGGTACATAGGTTAGGGGGGAATAGCAGGGTATTATGGTATTATGTGGTAAGCCTGGGTAAGTTTTGATGCAAATTCAATTGGCCAAATGGTTTCCTCTTGCAATAAGACCGCAAAACATAGGAGCAGAATTAGGCCACTCGGCCCATTGAGTCTGCTCCACCATTCAATCATGGCTGATTTTTTTTCTTATCCCTATTTTCCTGTCTTTTTCCCATAACCTCTGATCCCCTTATTAATCAAGAACCTATCTGTCTCTATCTTAAAGACACTCAATGACCTGGCCTCCACAGCCTTCTGCAGCAAAGAGTTCCACACATTCATCACCTTTGGCTGAAAAAAAATTCCTCCTCATCTCTGTTTTAAAGGATCGTCCCTTTCACCTGAGGTTGTGCCCTCTGGTTCTAGTTTTTCCTACTAGTGGAAACGTTCTCTCCATGTCCAGTCTATCCAGGCCTCACAGTACCCTGTATGTTTCAATAATGTCCCCCCTCATCCTTCTAAAATGCAACGCTTACAGACCCAGAGAGCTCAACCAATGTGCTCTGTGAATCTATGATCCGAATTAACATCAGAGAGGTTATATACAGTGTGGACCTCAGATATTTAATATCAGGAATCAGTAATCAATATTAGCCATTTGGGAAGGTATATCATCTCAAAACTAACAGAGCATACTGATTTCCTGTCCTTACAGCTGCTGGGGAATTGCCTCCATGGTATAAAGAGACAAGGTTCGCAACAACAAACAAGGCTTTGAAGTTCTATTGCGGTAGCTTCAATGTGACCCAAGGCTGTACTATAATGGGGCCAGTCATCTGACTCTGGGGTGAACCTCAAATGTTGCTGTAAATAACGCCATAATCATCCCTGTGAATCACACTGAATGTATCTCCAGTACATGATATCACTGCCCTGGCATCCGCAATACGCATATACACAACGCGCAAGTCTGAATTCCAAGCTGAGACTTGAATGACGGGATGTCCCACTGCAACCTGACTTTGTGAGAGTGCTTTTGTTTGAGAAGCCGGGTTGAGAGAGAGAGAGTGAGAGAGAGAGAGGGAGAGATAGAGAGATAGAGGATATCACCCCAAACTAGTTACATTTCCTGTGTTAGCCAAAATAAGTCTCCAATGCTGGGTGTTTAGCAGGAGGTTTTTGAATGGGCACACTGTTTCTTTGCAACTATAATGAAACTTTGCCATCCAGAAAATGTTTATCAGCCCATTGGAAACTTTTAGTTTCTCTTTATTGTGACGTTTCAGTGACTAGACAAGTTTACAGACAGCCTAAACAACAAAACAAAAATCTACCAGTGCTAAAAATATATTTTGACCCATGTTTGTCTTCAGTTCTCAGCTGTTCCACTTGTTAAAGATTCTGCATTTAGCTTTAGCACCCCATAGGTTAAGGGGAAGAAGTATTAGACAAGTTTTCTGTGTAGAGGCCACCTCAGGTCAAAGAATCACAGAATCCCTACAGTACCATTAGGCCCATCAAGTATGCACAGACCACAATCCCACCTAGGCCCTATTCCCACAAACCTGTGTATTTACCCTGCTAATTCCCCCAATACTAAGGTCAATTTAGCATGGCCAATCAACCTAACCCACACATCTTTGGACTGTGTGCAGGAAAGGCATGATGGTACAGTGGTTAGCTCTGCTGCCTCAGTTTGGGTCACTGCCTGTGTCTGCATGGGTTTCCTTCAGGTACTCTGGTTTCCTCCCACAGTCCAAAGATGTGCAGATTAGGTGAATTAGTCATGATAAATTCTTCCTCGGTGTACTCAAACAGGCGCCGGACTGTGGCGACTAGGGGATCTTCACAGTAACTTCATTGCAGTGTTAATGTAAGCCTACTTGTGACACTAATAAATAAATTTAAACTTAAGAAATCTCACAACACCAGGTTAAAGTCCAATAGGATTATTCGGCATCATGAGCTTTTGGGGGACTGCCCGTTCTTCAGGGGAATGACCTAATGAAGGAGCAGTATTCCAAAAGCATAGATACCAAATAAACTTGTTGGACATTAACTTGGTGTTGAGATTTCTTAATGTGTTCACCCTCATCCAATGCCGGCATTTCCATATCGTCTTTGGACAGTGGGAGAAAACCAAAGTATCCGGAGGGAATCCTTGCAGACGCGGGGAGAATGTGTGAACTCTGCACAGACAGTGACCCAAGGCTGGAATTGAACCTGGGTCCCCAGCGCTGTGAGGCTGCAGCACTAATCACTGTGCTATTGTGCCACCCTGGATCATCCTGGGGCTTCTGCACTCCACAACTGAATAGACACACAAAGGAAAATTAGATACTGAGAGGTCGAGGTAAGGAGAAATTTCTCCTTTCAGAGGGTAGTGAGTCTGTGGAATGCATTACCATAGAGGGCTGGAGAGGGATTAAATATGTTCAAGGCTGAGATGGGAAGAGTTTTACTCAGTAAAGGAATCAACGGTTATGGGGATAAGGCAGGAAAGTGGAGTGGAGGATTATATCAGATTAGTCATGATCTCATCAAATGGCTGAGCAAACTTGATGGGCTGAATGGCCTACTTCTTCCTCTATGTCTTTTTGTCCTTATATGCAGCAAAGTTTCTGTCTTCTAAAGAGATGGAATGGAATGAAGAAGAAGTGACGGTTTTGGCAGAGAATTGCAACAGTTAGCTTGGAGTCTGTAGGCAAGGAGCCATTGTGAACCCATTGACCTACATAGAGGCTGCTGTTGCTAAAGAAAAGATAAATCTCATTGAGCACTTGATTTAGGTGTTGTTTCTCCCTTTCCTTTCCCATTTACCTCATTGCGATGTGTACTCATGTTTTAGTTTTGATTCTTAGACAACAGCTAGTCTTCAAGAAAACTCCAGAGTTTTCTCCAACCAAATCCATCTTCCTTATCCTGGTGAGAGAGCCAGGAGCCTAGTTTATTGTGTGTCTGCATTTTCTCTTTCAGGAGAAGGGAGACCAGGATTTCCGGGCTGTCACTTATCAAAGTTTGTTTTGCGGCAGAAGAAATTACTGCATGCTTCAGTGTGCCTGACAGATATACTCCACTTCAGAACGAGTGTCTGAGGGTAAATTATCCCTGTCTGCCAATGCAATTACTTACACCTCCTCATCAGAGTCATGCATGGGAAGACCATTGTTTTCTTTAGCCATTCTTCGTAACTGACTGTACTGGAACAACACTCCTACCTATTTGAACAAATCACACTCCACGTATAGAAGCCAGCCTGCAACCCTGATATTCGGCCAGGAAGACATTTGTGCATTTTGCACTGCTGATTATATATAACCGGATAATTCTTTGCTTCATTTATCACCACCCCCTCTCCCCACTTGCCAAGAGCTCCTTAGCATCATGGGAGAGTTGGGAGAGATTTCAGTCAGATTTCCTTGTGTTCTGCTCACCTTAACCCTCCAATATGCTCTTATGATGCCATTTTGCAGTTGCCATGTTATCCTCTTCTCCTCCTCTTCATGCTTAACTCACACCCTCGGTGTCCATCGAGTTAGGGTTGCCAACTGTGATCAAACATATTCCTGGAGGCTTCATCACATGACTTTCCTTCATGCTCCAACCATTCCTCAGCCAATACCTCCATCCTTCTGATGTACTGTCTTCATAGAGTCATAGAACCCCTACAGTGCAGAAAGAGGCCATCTGGCCCATTGAGTCTGCACCGACCACAATGCCACCCATTCTCTACCCCTACGTCCCTACATATTTACCCACTAATCCATCGAACCTACGCATCTCAAGACACTAAAGGGCAATTTTAGCATAGCCAATCAATCTAACCCTTACATCTTTGGATGTTCCACACCAATTTTTTAATTTGTTCATGTGGTGTGGCCATTGCTAGTTGGGCCAGCATATATTGCCCTTCCCTGAGGGCATTTAAAAGTTAACTACACTGAACAAAGGACAGCATAGCACAGGAACAGGTCCTTCATCCCTCCAAGCCTGTGCCAATCATGATGTCTATTAATCTAAAACCCTATGCATTTACAGACTCCTTATCCTTCCATTCCCACCTGATTCATGTATTCATCTAGATACCCCTTAAATGCCACTATTGTACCTGCTCCCACCACCTGCCCGGGCAGCGCGCTCCAGACACTCACCATCCTCTGGGTAAACAAACTTGCCTTGTGCATCCCCTCTAAACTTTTCCCCATGCACCTTAAACCCGTGTCCTCTAGCACTTGACCTTTCTACTCTAGGAGAGAGCATCTGGCTATTCACTCTGTCTATGCCACTCATAATCTCTTTCAGGTCACTCCTCGATCTCTTGTCATTCCTGTGAGAATAAACCGAGTTTATCCAACCCTTCCTTATAGCTAACACCCTCCACACCAGGCAAAATCCTGGTAAACCGTTTCTGCACCCTCTCTAAAGCACCCACATCCTTCCGGCAGTGTGGCAACCAGAGTTTCAAGTGAGGCCTAACTAAGGTTCTGTACAGCTGCAGCATGAACTGCCAATTTTTAAACTCAATGCTCCGACCGATGAAGGCAAGAATGCTGCATACTTTCTTGACTACCTTATCCACTTGTGCTGTCACTTTCAGTGATTGGTAGACATCTAGGCTCAGATCTCTCTGCCCGTCAATATTCCTAAATGTTGTACCATTTACTGTATAATGCCTACGTACGTTGGATCTTCCAAAATTCATTCCCTCAGATTGCTGTGGGTCTGAAAGCCGGACCAGGTAGGGATGACAGGTTCCCTTCTTGAAAGGACATTAGTGAATCAGGTGGGTTTTTACACTAATGATCACAATTCAGCTTTTAATTTCAGATTTTTAATGAATTCAAATTTCACATTTTTCCACGATGGGATTCGAAGCCAAGTCCCCAGAGCGTAACCCTGGGTCTCTGGACTACTAATCCAGTGACAGCAGCACCACTAGATCACCTTTAACAGTGAAAAACGTTTGATTTGTAGCCATGCAGCGGGTGAGCCTGTACAAAGGATGCTGGCATTACCTAAGGAAAAATGAATTGTTTTCTTGGCAGGAAGAAATCAAAACTAGCCACGTTACTCTCACTTCAACACCCCCATCCATCCTGTCCGCTCCCATCACCAAATCACCAACCATCTCCCTAAAACATCTGATAAAGAGCAATTTGTACAGAGGCCAAACTGAAGGTTATAAGCTTTCCTTAGCAAGGAGAGTAAAGTACTGGGACAGCTAACAATAAGTGTATATTTCAGAAGCGATTGAGTCTTGAAAAGTGTAAGATTTTAATTTTGGTCTGTTTTTGTTTTACAATCAGGAGAAAGTCTGCTGGCTGTAAACTCTGCTGGAGGAGCTTTGTGACATGTCCCTTAGAAGCCAGAGTCACGTACCTGGTTTACTTCACATGGTCACATGCACTATCTATCCTTTCAGAGGTCACATTGACTAAGAGAATGTCAAAATCCTGTCTCAGGTCCACGGACAGACAAGACCAGGCTAATGTCACTGACAGCTGCTGGGTACAAAGCATCGACTGAGTCTCAGATCTGCTTCTGATATCATTTGACACGGATGTGTGCAATGGTTGGACTGCGCGCTCAGGGTGGAAAGCAGTCAGCTCGCCCTGATGACAGACACTGCCAGGGAAAAAAGTGTTGGAAGCTAAACACAGAAGGAATGGAAGGATCACATCAGCATTCTGCTGCAGCTTGGCAGTCTGCACACTTAGCGCTAGATTGAAGCATGTCCAACTATCAAGACCCCTTTCAGGAATCCGAGATTTACAAAGATGAACCTGGTTCTTTTCCCGTCAATTTATATCTTTCGGTTTTGTGTTGCACTTGAGTTGATAACGTGGTCCTGAGGGTCGCTTTGGAGAACTTATTGAAGCAGACAGCGTGAGGGAGATGAATTAAAACACACTGCTGAAGTGACATGATCACTGAGGCACCCAGGCTATCACTGCTTATATTAAGTAGACTGCTTGACTCACGCTGTGGTTTATGCAGCGGACACATGAGAGTACTTAGTGATTTACTGAAATATAACCCACTGAATGACATTGGGTGCATCATTGGCAGCACTGAAGGGCAAGTGAGTCAAATAAACCGAGACTCACAGGTCGTTGCTTCTGTTTTAAATGTTGTTTATGATATGCATTAACTGATTTTGTCTAAGTTATTACTTCCCAGGTTGAGTAAATGTATTGGATTCCTCTCTGGGGAATCTGATATCAGGCAGAGCTACTGTCCTGGAGGGCTGCTCATTCGCACATTATGAAATAACAGCAAATACCAATATTCATTTTGCAGTGTGTAATGAAGACAATCTTCAAACAATAAATCTTTCAAGGTGAGTAAAGAGCCACACAGTTGATCCAATTCCCAGGCTACACTGGAGAGTAAAGATTCAATGCCAATGGAGAAATACGGACCTCACTCGGTATGCATTTCTGAAAGTTGTTCTTGGTTTTCTGTGCAACGTAGAATGGGTGAATTGACGGTGGTGGAAATAAAAATCGAGGTAGCGCAGTGGGACTGTGGTTAGCACTGCTGCCTCACAGCGCAGGGAACCGCGTTTGATTTCCCCGCTTGGGTCACTGTCTGCGCGGAGTCTGCATGTTCTCCCCTGTGTCAACATGAGTTTCTTTCAGGTGCTCCAGTTTCTGCCCTCAGTCCAAAAAGAAAGTGCTGGTTAGATGCACTGGCCTTGCTAAATTCTCCCTCAATGTACCCAAACAGGGACCAGAATGTGGACACTGGAGGATTTTCACAGTAACTTCAAAAGTCAAGTTTATTTATTAGTCAAGAGTAGGCTTACATTAACACTGCAATGAAGTCACTGTGAAAATCATTGCAATGTCAATGTAAGCCTACTTGTGACACTAGTAAATAAACTTTCAATGAACTTTAAAAAAATCAGGAGAGATTAATAACAGGCTGTTTATTTACTGCTTTGCAGTCATGGAGAAAGCCAAGATCCACCCCACTGAGTCTCGCTGGAAAGTAGCCTAAAGTGGATGGCAGATGAGCACAGAATCCTTACCTATGTTCATCCACAGCCACAGATACTGGACAACACACACCGTTAATGTTTCACTGATGAAGAAAGGCTATTGGATGTAGTGCTGTCAGTATTGGTTACATCATCTGAACTGTTGCACAATTTCGAGAGTCAAAAAATGAACCCATTTCAGAAAGGATTCATCACAAATAATCTTTGGCGAACTTTGGTTCATCTTAGTTGAAGAGTCAGTCACGAGGGGACATACGTTCAAGGTGAGGGGCAGGAGGTTTAGGAGGGACATGAGCTGAAACCTTTTTACCCAGAAAATGGTGACGGTCTGGAATGAGCTGCCTGGGAGGGTGGTGGAGGCAGGTTGCCTTACATCGTTTAAAAAGTATCTGGATGAGCACTTGGCACATCACAACATTGGAAGATGGGATTAGGTGAGAGCTCAGGTTTTTTTAATGTGTCAGTACAGAGTTGATGGGCCAATGGGCCTTTGCTGTGCTGAATGATTCTATGAACTATTGAATTTCACTGTGTTTAAACAATAGGATAAGCAATATAAGAATAGCAAAATAATATTCTCTGACAGTCTGGGCTCACAGTTGCAAAACAAATTCACTTATGCTATTAAACAATAATAATTGGAGTTCAGCAGAGATGGTATATCTACGTCATACTATTTGATTTGATTTGATTTATTATTGTCACATGTATTAGTATTCAGTGAAAAGTATTGTTTTTTGCACTCCATACAGATAAAGCATAACGTTCTTAGAGAAAGAAAGGAAGGAGGGCAGAACAGAGTGCTATATAGTGTATATAGTGAATATAGTGTATATATCATAGCTAAAGTGTAGAGAAAGATCAACTTAATGCAAAATAGTCCATTCAAAAGTTTGATGGCAGCAGAGAAGAAGCTGTTCTTGAATTGGTAGGTATTCTCAGACTTTTGTATCTTTTCCCCACGGAAGAAGGTGGAAGAGAGAATATCCTGGTGCGTGGGGTTCTTAATTATGCTGGTTGCTATTCTAAGACAGCGGGAAGTGTAGATGGAGTCAATGGATGGGAGGCTGGTTTGAGTGATGGACTGAGCTTCTTTGATCACCATTTGTAGTTCCTTGGACAAAGCAGGAGCCATACCAAGCTGTGGTACAACCAGAAAGAATGCTTTCTATGGACGCATCTGTAATAGTTGGTGAGAGTCTTAGCTGACATGTCAAATTTCCTTCAGAAAAAGTAGAGGCATAGATGGGTTTTCTTAACTATAAGTTCAGTATGGAGGGACCAGGACAGGTTGTTGGTGATCTGGTCACTTAAAAACTTGCAACTCTTGACCATTTCCACTTTGTCCCCATTGATGTAGACAGAGGCATGTTTTCCACTGTTCTTCCTGACATCAATGACAATCTCCTTCATTTTGTTGACATACAGGCTCCGCCTTGCTCTTCCAACAGCCGGAGAAGGAGCTCTGTGATAATGGCTTCAATCCAATGGCATACAAGAGACCATATGACAGCAAACATTAGCTCAACAAGTTTATCCAATAATTAACTGAACCATACAAAACAAGATCCTGGGTCCAATCCCAGTCTGCACTGGGATATCTAATCTCAGCCAGAGTGCCAACAAGAAGGATTGAGGACTCTGGGTCTGTACTCGTTGGAGTTTAGAAGGATGAGAGAGGATCTTATTGAAACTTACAGGGTATTGCAAAATCTGGATAGAGTGGACATGGAGAGGATGTTTCCACTGGTAGGAAAAACTCGAACCAGAGGGCACAACCTCAGGCTAAAGGGACAGTCCTTTAAAACAGAGATGAGGAGGGATTTCTTCAGCCAGAGAGTGGTGAATCTGTGAAACTATTTGCCGCAGAAGGCTTTGGAGGCCAGGTCTTTAAAATAGAGATAGATAGGTTTTTGATTAATAAAAGGATCAGAGGTTATGGAGAAAAGACAGGAGAATGGGGGTGAGAAAAATATCAGCCATAATTGAATCGCAGAGCAAACCTGACGGGCTGAGTGGCCTAATTCTGCTCCTATGTCCTATGGTCTTATGGGTGTAAGGGGCAGAGGTGGCGTGGGGGGTGCAATACAATTGGCTTCAACACTCCTGTGATATTGGGGATAATTGGAAACCAATTTCATCAAGAAGACAACACCTTCAGGAGGGTGGAAATTAAAAGAAGTGATTGAATCTTTTTGCAAATTGGGCAATTGGGATTTTTAAAAGTGGTTCCAATCTTACTGCAGTAAGTGCAAAACTCAAGCAATTGGAGCTCACAGTCTCAAGGCATTCAATCTAACCTGCTGTAATCTTTTTACATTAGTACATAGTTTGTGAATCTGGTTTGCACTGATGCAAAATGTGTGGTAACACCTAGCCTCAAACTATAGGACAGTGAGTGCCACGTGATGTCATGTGTTGCCATGGTAATTCCAACCAAAAGTCAATGTGGTCATTGCTGAGGTTGACCCACTGAAGGCTTGATGGGTTGTTGTTGATATTTTAGTTCAAGCTTCTGTCACGTGATGTAGACCAAGATTTCAGTGGTCAGAACAGAACCAAACCACTGCAAACAAACCACATAAATCCTTTTGATAGACATTTGCTTATAACTTATTAGGGTCAATGATTGTAGCTGCGGTTTATTTGATGCACTCTTGAGGGGAAAGTTTCACAGCAGAGAAAGAGGCCCTTCGGCCCATCGCGCCTGAGCTGGCTGTCAAGCACCTATCTGTTCCAAACCCATTTTCCAGCACTTGGTCTGCAGCCTTGTATGCTATGGTGTTTCAAGTGCTCATCTAAATGTTTCTTAAATATTAAGATGGTTCATGCCTCTATCAGCCTTTCAGGCAGTGAGTTTTAGATTCCCACCAGTCTCTGGGAAAAAATGCTTTTCCTCAAATCCCCTCTAAATTCCCTGCCCTTTTCCTAAATCTGTGCCCCCTGGTTATTGATCCCTCCACTAAGGGAAAAGGTTTCTTCCTATCTACCCTATCTATATCCCTCAATTTTGTACACCTCGATCAGGTCCCCCTCTCAGCCTTTACTGTCTATTGTCCTGTTCAAAGCCATGCTGCACTGCCAATTGTTCTTTCTGCACATAGGACATAGAATCATAGAATGGCTACAGTACAGGAGGAGACCATTCATCCCACCAAGGCCTTGCCAGTTCTTCATCAAGGCAATTTAGTTAATCCCATTCTCTATCCTTTCCCATAGAATCCCTACAGTGCAGAAGGAGGTCTTTCATTCCATCAAGTCTGCATCGACACATTGAAAACACCTGAACTCCCACCTATTTCACTCAGCCAGCACTTGACCTATAGACCTGAATGTAATGATGTGCCAAGTGCTCATCCAGATACTTTTTATGGGATGTGAGGCATCCCGCCTCCACCATCCTTCCAGGCAACACATTCTAGTCTGCCACCACCCTCTGGGTAAAAAAACGTTTCCTCACATCTCCCCAAACCTCCTGCCTCTCATCTTGTACTATGTCCCTTCATGACTGACCCTTCAACTGAGAGGAACAACTGCTACTTATCCACTCTGTCCATGAGTTTCATAATTTTGTACACCTCGATCAGGTCAATCCTCATCTTCTCTGCTCCAACAAAAACACCAATCTCTCTTCATAACTTGAATATTCCATCCCAGGCAGCATCCTGGTGAATCTCCTCTGCAACTCCTTCAGTGCAATCACATCCTTCCGAAAATGTGGTGACCAGAACTGCACACAGTACTCTTTCTGTGGCCTCACCAAAGATCTATACAATACCAACATGACTTGCCTGCTTTTGTAATCTATGCCTCAATTAATAAAGGTAAGTAACCCATAGGCTTTTTTCATCACCCTCCTAGCATGTCTTTCTGCTTTCAGAGATATTGAACAAACAGGACAAAATCCCTTTGTTCCACTGAATTTTCCAGTGTCTTACCATTCATTGAGTACTTTCTTGTTAAATGACTCCTTCCAAAGTCATTTGTAAGTCAGCTTACACTTTTCAGGGTTAAATTTCATCTGCCACTTTTCTGCCCATTTGAACATTTGTCCATATCTTCTTGTAGCCCAAGACACTCCGTCTCACTGTTAACCACTTACCCAATCTTTGTGTCACCCGCAAACTTACTAATCCTACCCCCCACATCGTCATAATGTCATTTATATAAATGAGAAATAATAGGGGAACCAACACAGATCCCTGTGGTATGCCACTGGACACCAGTTTCCAGTCATTTAAAGCAACCTCTGCCATCATGCTCTGTCTCCTACAACTGAGCCAATTCTTATAGCTCAGTTTACAACATTTTATCAAATTACCCTGTATCCCATGTGAATTTAACTTCTTTACAAGTCTCTCATGTGGGACCTTGTCAAAGGCTTTGCTGAAACCCATATAAACTACAACAACTGCACTCCCTTCATCCACACACTTGGTCACCTCAGCAAAAACTTCAGTCAAATTTGTTAGGCGTGACCACGTTCTGATGAAGCCATGCTGACTAACCCTGAGCAAGCTCTGCCTCTCCAAGTGGAGATAGATATTCTCCTTCAGAAGTTTCTGTAATAATTTCCCTACCACTGATATGAGACACACTGGCGTGTAGTTCCCTGGTTTATCTCTACAATCCTTCTTAATTAGTGGAACAACAATATCTGTTCTCTAGATGTCTGGCACCACCCCCATGGAAGGAGAGGACTTGAAAATTTGGGTCAAAGCCTCTGCAATCTCCTCCCTTACCTTCCACAACAGCCTAGGGCACAATTCATTTGGACCTGGAAATTTATCCAATTTTAAGTCTGCTAACACTTCCAATGCCTTGTCCTTCCCTATGTTAATTTGCTCAAGAACCTCACAGTCTCTCTCCCTGATTTCTATACCATCGTCTTCATTCTCTCGGGTAAAGATAGATGTGAAGTATTAATTCAACCTCCTACCAATGTCCCCTGGCTCCACCTACAGATTGCCCCCTTGGTCCCTCTTGGGCATTCCTCGTCCCCTGGTTTGTGTGTATGCATGTTTGTGTATGCATGTTTGTGTGTGTGTGTGAGTGTGTATGTGAGTGTTTGTATGTATGTTTATGTATGTGCATGTATGTGTGTGTGTGTTTATGTGTGCATGTGGTATATGTGCATATGCATGAGTATGTGTGTGTTTGTGTATATTTGTGTATACTTGTGTATGTGTCTTTGTGAGCACATGTTTGTGTGTACCTTTGTATGTGTGCATGCATGTTTGTGTGTGTTTGTGTATATGTGTTTTGTGTGTGCGCGTACGTGAGCATGTGTGTCTATGTGCATATGCGTGAATGTGTATGTGCATGTTTGTGTGTACATCTATGTGCATATGCGTGAATGTGTATGTGCATGTTTGTGTGTACCTTTATGTGTGCGTGTTTGTGTGTGTTTGTGTATGTGCATGCATGCTTGTGTATACATGTTGGTGTGTGTGCATATTTGTGTGTATGTGCGTGCGTATGAATGTATTTGTGTGTGTTTATGTGCGTATGAGTGTGTGTTTTGTGTGTATATGTGTTTGTGTATGTCTATGTTTGTGTGTGTGTGTATGTGTATGTTTGTGTGTGTGTATACGTATAGTGTATGTTTGTGTATGTCTGTGCGCGTGTGTGTGTGTGTATGTGATAGGGTCAAACAGGGAAATAAGCAACATAGGTGCAAAAGAGATTCAGATGCATGAGTTTCAAGAGCTGAATTACTCAGGCTGCAAGTTGGAGGGCTCTAATCCAGGGTTTTACACAGACACAACTTCTTCAGACAGTTCTACAATCACAATGTAAAATCTGAAGGTTAAATCACTTTTAATTGTCACCCTGCCATTAATGGTACCAAGAATTATAAAGGACATTACAGGCCATGGTTTTCCCCAGACAAGTGAGTTCACCGATCACCCTTTGCAATAGTCTGCTAAGTGTCAGCCTTGTTGCTGCGTCATGGTGTTATTTAAGTCATGATTGATTTTCAGACAGAGAAAATAGACTCTGTTTTGATTTCCAGACCCACCCTGAACTTACTCTGCCTTTGAGGAGGAAATTGAAAATAATTTATATGTTTAAACTGCAGACAAAAATAATTACTGAACACAACATCTAAAAACAAATCTCGACAATGATATCCTTTTAGGTGACTATTTAAAAAAAGGCCTCCTCACTAAGCAGATTGCAATGCAGTTACTGTTTCCATACAGTTATTGGAGGGAGATGCCTGGGCGAAGTTACAAAGTTGAAATGATGCTCGGTGGATTCTGGGAATATGCTTAACAGACTTTAATAGGCTCACAGGTTTTCGACCATAAGATACAGGAGCAGATTTAGGCTATTCAGCCCATTGAGTCTGCTCTGCCATTCATATGGAGATGCCAGCGTTGGACTGGGTTGGGCACAGTAAGAAATCTCACAACACCAAGAAGTTAAAGTCCAACTAGTTTATTTGGTATCACGAGCTTTCAGAACGCTGCTCCTTCCTCAGGTGATGTCATTTGATAGTAGCTGATAAGTTATCATCATAGAATCCCTACAGTACAAAAGGAGGCCATTCAGCCCATCGAGTCTGTTCTGACAATAATCCCACCCAGGCCCTATTCCCATAACCACATGCTATCAATCCTAAAAGGATATTGTAATTAAACATGGCCAATGAACCTAACCTGCACATCTTTGGAGTGTGGAAAGAAACTGGAAAGTTTCTCAACCCCATTTTCCTGCCTTTTCCCCATAATCTTTGCTCCCCTTACCAATCAAGGGGATTGTACTGTCTGTACAATCAATCATGACTTAAAATAACACCATGACGCAGCAACAAGGCTGACACTTGGCAGACTATTGCAAAGGGCGATCGGTGAGCTCACTTGTCTGGGGAAAACCATGGCCTGTAATGTCCTTTATAATTTGCTCCCCTTACCAATCAAGGGGAGCAAACCTTTTTTAAATGGATTGTGCCCAGTTTTTGGGGGTGCACATTTCTGCACTGCTGTCCTGGGAAGTTTGCATTTCCTCGTTGAAGTATAAATTAGGAATCCAACCTGGAGTAATCTCTGACCCCAGATTTACAACCTATGGAATTTCCTGAGAGGTTTGCACTCTGAGACGTCTGCATTTGCAAAGCAATTACATGACCGGAAAGATCACAGAAGTTTGGGAATAGGGTGAGTTTTGTGCACAAGTACAAATCTCCTCCATCTTCCATAGTCTTCTGGCCAACTCTCTGCTCAAAACCATTACAGCTCATAACACACACCTTTATGGGTGGCACGGTAGCACAGTGGTTAGCACTGCTGCCTCACGGCGCCAAGGACCTGGGTTTGATTCCACCCTCAGGTCACTGTCTGTGTGGAGTTTGCACATTCTCCCCATGTCTGCATGGGTTTCTTCCGGGTGCTCCAGTTTCCCCTCACAGTCTGAAAGACATGCATTGACCCAAA
The DNA here is from genome assembly GCA_024679065.1 of Sphyrna mokarran. Taxonomy (NCBI): domain Eukaryota; kingdom Metazoa; phylum Chordata; class Chondrichthyes; order Carcharhiniformes; family Carcharhinidae; genus Sphyrna; species Sphyrna mokarran. The sequence goes on along the minus strand of JAGIQG010000024.1, from coordinate 12,317,640 downwards.
CAGCCGACGCAGCATGGCAACTAGAGGAATTTCACAATAATTTCATTGCAATGTTCATGTAAGCCTTATTTGTGACAGTAGTAAATAAACTTGAACATTTTAGCGTAGCCTCAAATTTTGCCTCGTAGCTAAATTTGCTGCAATCGTGTTTTTCAAAAGGCTTCAAATTCTAACCAGGTTCTCGGGTAAATCAATTTTATTGTTACTCGGGGTCTAGATTAAATTCTTTGGGGTTGTCTGTTTTCCCAAAGTCAGCTACTTAGAATTGCAGTTTGTAATAAAGGATATTATTATTTATTTACTCAAGGTGGCATGTGACACAGTGGTTAGCACTGCTGTGTACCTAAACAGGCACCAGAGTGTGGCAGCTGGGTGATTTTCACAACAACTTTTATTTTAATTCATCCGTGAATTAAACATGGGTATTGCTGGCTGGGCCAGCATTTATTGCCCATGACCCCTTGCCCTTGGAGGGCAGTTGAGACTCAATCACATTGCTGTGGCTCTGGAATCACATGTAGGCCAGACTGGGTAAGGACGGCAGATTTCCTTCCCTAAAGGACATTAGTGAACCAGATGGGTTTTTCCAACAATGGTTTCATGGTTATCAGTAGATTCTTATTTCCAGGTAATTTTTTTTATTTGAATTCAAATTCCTCTACCTACCGTGGCGGGATTCGAACCCGGGCCCCCAGAACATTAGCTGAGTTTTGGGATTAATAGCCCCGCGATAATACCACTAGGCCATTGCCTCCTCCTTCATTAATGTAAGCCTATTTCTGATACTAACAAATAAACTTTAAAGTTCTTTGCTCCTTTAAACGCATTTTTATTGTATTAGTACATGTCAGATTGACCGTCAAAAATCTTCCATCGTTGGAAGTTAAACGTGCTGTTTCTATGCCTGAATTTTGTTGAGTTGCAATTTTAATTTTTGTTCCTGTAGATGGAATTTATGCGGCCTTATCGCTCTCCTTAGGCCCATTGTACAATCTGATTTGTACTGGTTTTTACCTCCGCTGCTGCTGGGGCCAATTTGAACTGAAATTTATGTTGGCAGAGCGCACTCAAGATTAACTTCAGAAGCAACTTCCGAGTTACACCCTGGCAGGAAATTCCAAAAGTAACGACAGCAACAACGAAAAGCACGGGGTGTAAAAAAAGGCGGCTGCGGTAATGGCACCCCTTCGTCAAGCACTGCAGGGTTTCTGGGGGGGGGGGGGGGGTGCTGGTGTAACCATGGTGCTGGCAGCTTGACTGTCCACAGTGTGCAAAATCAGTGTTTCATCTCACACACGCTGCTATCAGTCACCTCGTGCACTCACTCACACACGCACACACACACACGCACAGAGAGAAAAGTTGTTTAGACAATGGAAGGAATGACTACACTGTTTGGAATGTGTCTGCAGCCGGTTCCAGATGTCACCATGGCAACTGGCTGCCCAGACTGGTTGCAAACTTCTGACCCATTTTTGTTCGAATTGATATTTCTGACCTACCAGAAGGGCAGTTCGCGCGCTGCCATAATATTAATACAGCAAAAGGGTAGTGATCACTGTGCTGAGTGTGCTTTTAAAGTGAGGAAGAAATTCTACATCACCTTGAGGCAAGTTAAGAGACAACCTTAGCATTGACCAGCAGTGATATTAAGCAAGGTATCTTGTTACAGCATGCCAGGAACCACAGATCGGTACCTATGATAGAGATCTGCAATTAGAGTTCGCACTTCAATGCACAGAAGCAAGTTCAAACAACTCCGATTAGCTCTGTGAAGCTCAGAGTGTCATCCATGTTACCACAATTGTAACCAGCCCCCTGCTCCCACACCGCTACCCCCCTCACCCTCTACCATTTACTCATGATGTGGAGATATTGGACTGGGGTAAACACAGTAAGAAGTCTCATAACATCAGATTAAAGTCCAATAGGTTTATTTGGTAGCAAAAGCCACTAGCTTTCAGAGTGCTGCGCCTTTGTCAGGTAAGTGGGAGCTCTGTTCACAAACATATGCCCTAATGGACTTTAACCTATTGTTGTGAGACTTCTTACTATTATTACTTACTCATACACGGGATGTGGGCATCACTGGAGAGGCCAGCGTTATTAACCATCCTTTGAATGTGGAATTTGCACCTTCTCTACGTGTCGACCTGGATTTCCTTCAGATGCTCTCAGTTCCTTTCTTGCTGCAGACGATACCGATCTCTTTAACCTGCGCTTAATCCTCTCTCCACTCACATTGTCTGTACCTTTGAGACTTGATTATCTGTAACAGCTTGCATTCCAACCATTATCTTGTAAATTAAGTTTATGTCTATATAGATCCTGTTTGTGGATATAACTCCTCACTCGCCTGAAGAAGGAGTAACAATCCGAAAGCTTGTACTAGCAAATAAACTTGTTGGACTTTAACCTGGTGTTGTAAGACTTCCTCCTGTTCCTCCCACTGTCCAAAGATGGGCAGGTTAGGTGGATTGATCATGCTAAATTGTCCCTTAGTATCCAAAGATGTGGAGTTTGGGGGGGGGGGGCGATGGATTGGTAGGGTTATGTGGATATGACCTCAGTGGGATACGGCGTCGGAGAATCAGTGCAGGCTCCATGGGCTGTATGGCCTCTTTTTGTACTGATTCTGTGATTCTAACTGAGTGGCTTGCTAGGCTATTTAAGAGGGCAGTTGTTCTTGCTTTGGAGTCACATGTAGGCCAGATCAGGTAAGGATGGCAGATTTCCTTCCTGAAAGGACATTAGTGAACTAGTTGGGTGTTTACCAGAATCTAGTAGTTTCTAGATTGTTTTTAATGAGACGAGCAATTACTCCAATGTTATTAATGAATTAAAATGAATTGATTTCCTCAGCAGTTATACACAGTGGGGTTTGAATTCATGCCTCGAGAGCAGTCATCCAAATATTTGGATTACTAATCCAGTAACATCTATAAAGGGCAAAGATAGACAAACTGAACTCATTTATTCTTTCACCATCTATCTGTAAACTGAGTTATTTTTAAAGTAAGCTCTCAGTTTGCATGGCCTAATTTTATGAGGAAATTCAGCAAACTCTCTTTATGATTAACTCAAAAAGTTAGTTCATTTCACATTCAAAGCATAGGTGTTGAGGAGGGCACGTTTACACACACATGTACGCAAAGGAGGTGGGATGCAGACAAGATGGAATTTTTACAATTATGCATAATAACAGCAGAAGTGTCACAGGAATGAATGATGGGGAGATGCCAGCATTTAACTGGAATGGGCACAGCAGGAAGTCTCACAACACCAGGTTAAATCCAATGGTTTATTTGTTATCACGAGCTTTCAGCATGCTGCTCCTGCATCAGGTGAGTGACCTGATGAAGGAGCAGTGCTCCAAAAGCTCTTAATACCAATTAAACCTGTTGGACTTTACCTTGGTTTTGTGAGACTTCCTACAGGGATGAATATTAGTTGACAAAATTTCCACCGAGTCCTGAATGTCAAAGTCCAGAAGGTGCTTCTTTTTGTGGCAGAGTTCAGTCTAGTCGAGTTTCCAGGTTGGGGACAGCAGCACAAAAATCTTTGAAATGAACGATGCTGCAGCATGATGGGATTTCGGAGCTTTGACCACTTGGCAGGCAACGATCGAAGAGACATTTAGAAATTGAACAGAAGGCGAGACACCTTGACCAGCTGATTGGTCAGTTGGGGAGTGCCGCTGGTGGTATTAATTCAGCAGACAGTTCTCAAATGAATATAAATATTGCAAAATGATCACTTAAGTCATGTCACCCCCTACCACCACAGTGATTTCAAAATGGATGTGTATGTGGTGCCTGGGTTTGGTCTTTATTTTGTGGTTTGTAAAGCCCTGGCTATTAGCTTTGGAAAGAGTCACCATCCCTGCTGAGGATCCTGTTTTTTTCTTGTAATTCCTATTGGAAGTTTCCAGGAAAGATGGTCAATGCTGTGAGTCTTGTGACTTGTAGCAGCCATCTTTCTGCTCCATTAATAGTCCATTAAAATAAAAGAAGAATCAAATTTGATTTATATAGCTTTATAAACCAATGTCTATTTTTAACAATACTTCCCCTCTTTGCTGTGAAACTTCTTCCCTCTTGCCTTATGAAGAAGGAACTTGCCTTTATATAGCACCTTTCACAACCCCAAGATTTCCCAAAGTGCTTTATAGCTAATAAAATATATTTAAAGTATAGTTAATCACTGCTGTAATGCAGGAAAACTCATCAGCCAATTTATGCACAGCACGCTCTCACACAATAATGTAGCACCGGGTAATCTGATTTTTGTTCAGTGATCTTGATTTTAGGATTAAATATTGGCCACTGCTCTCCATGAAAGGACGCTGGCGAGAACTGCCCTGCCCTTCTTCAAAATAGCATCAGAAATGTGTTCATCTGCCCCCTCGCTTAAACTTAAACTTGTCACATGGGAAGTTACAAGCATGAACGTTCATTCCAACTCATTGGTTAACCCACATCCCTGTCACGCCATTGCCCCACCCACTGTCTCTCCCATCAGCTTTTGTTTACTGACAGAATGCAATAATTGCGTCCTCATTTCAAATTGTATACGTTTCCTCTGACTGCAAAATGACTGGACCCACAATTGAAGGAAATCCCCCACATGTACCAAAATGACACACCCACCTCTTAACGTCAGCTATCTTGGTCTCTCTGTTTAAGTTAAGTTTACTTATCAGCGTCACAAGCAGGCTTACATCAATCCCCTAGTCACCACACTCTGGTGCCTGTTCAGATACACTGAGGGAGGATTTAGCGTGGCCAGCATGTCTTTCGGAGTGTGGGAGGAAATGGAAGCACCGAGAGAAAACCCACACTGACATGGGGAGAACATGTCTCCCTATGTCTGCGTGGGTTTCCTCCAGATGCTCCAGTTTCCTCCCACATTCTGAAAGACATGCTGGTTTGATACATTGACCTGAACAGGCACTGGACTGTAGGGGAATTTCACAGTAACTTCATTGCAGTGTTAACGTAAGCCTACTTGTGACTAATAAATGAATGTTAACTTTAACGTGATTATTTCAAATGGAGGTAGTTTAACGTAGTAATGTCATGGGAGCTCCATCACCTCCAAACCACATCTCCCTCTGATTTAAATACATGTCGCTGTTCTGTCATTGTAAACATCCTAATTATTGTGGGAGGACCATTGGCACGACAACAGCAGCAATTGAAGCACAGAGCCCATCACCACCTCCTCAGGGCAATTAGGGACGGAAAATAAATACAAGGTTGCTCACATCCTGAGAACCAATAAAAAATAAACAGTTTCTGCCATGCCTTTAGTTTCAAAGCAGCACTGCAAAATGCTGCTGGTCACACCACGAGGCACAATTCCTGATGGAGGTAAAGAATTCGGGAAATGTGCTTGCTGTCACCAGCTTAAGTCACCTTGCCTCACAGAAACATTGCACAGCTCTGCAACAGAAAATCCACACCTCACAACAAAAGCAGCAAAATACTGGAAAATCTCAGCAGGTCTGAAAGCATCTGTGGAGAGACAGAGAGTAGAGATAACGTTTCGAGTCTGGATTACCCTTCGTCAGAACAAAAGTCGATGAAAATCGGACAAGGTTTGTAGAGTGAGAGCGAGTGGAATAGGCTGGAGGAAAGGGGGCTGTAATTGATAGAACTTACATACCCAAAAGGATAAAAGGACTGTACATGGTGATAATGAAGGCCAGGAATGATGTCAATAGCGTCCATTAAGAGATTGGAGTGTGTAAATGGCAGAATGTAGGAATGCGGCAGACAGGTCGAGAGGTGTGGGGGAGGGGAGGGAACAAAATGGTAAGTGAGATTTTAGAAGCGGAAAAGTAAAAAATAAGAATATAGAGTAATAAAAATGGATGAATAAGATGAAAAGAAGAAATGAAATAAAATAAATGGAGTGAAGGTGGAGGGAAAAGTTGTTGAACTCAATGTTCAGTGCGGAATGCTATAAGTGCCCAATCAGAAGATGAGATGTTGGAGCTTCAGTTTATACTGGGCTTCACTGAAACATTGCAAAATGCCAATGACGGACACAAATAGGAGAACAGGGTGGTGTGTTGAAGTGGCAAGCGACAAAAGGTCTGAGATCTGCTGGAAGAGACCGAAGATGTTCAGCAAAGCGGTCACTCAGCCTATGTTTGGTTTCTCTGATGTAAAGAAGGCAGCATTGGGAGCAGCATTATTGTCTTCAACGGACAGTCATTTGAAGTAGGGGACAAGTCTTTGGTATTAGGGTAGCATTCTTGTCCATGGGCCAGAAGGTGCAATCTTTCTATTCTTCCCCTGATGCTCCCAGCAAGCGGAGATAAGAGATTCTGCTCCGAGTTCCTGACAACCCACTGGGGGGTCACATTGAGGGGATAGAGTTGTGGAAACACTCAAACTCTCCTAATGTCTGGGAAATGAACCCTGCTGGAAGACGAAAGTGATTGCAGCCAATAAAAGAGCATTCACATTGTGTGAATCTTTCACTGTTTTCCACTGTTCTCCATAGGGCACAGAACAAAGAACAGTACAGCACAGGTACAGGCCCTCCAAGCCTGCACTGATCATGATACCTCCCTAAACTAAAACTGTATGCACTTACAGAGTCCATATCCTTCCATTCCCATCCTACTTACGTATTCTCTAGTTGAGTTATCGTAAATTTGGTTATCGTAACTTTTCCCACCACTTCCCCAGGCAGCGCGTTCCAGGCAGTCAGCAACCTCTGTGCAAAAAAACTTTACCCCACGCACCTTAAGCCTATGTCCCCTACTACTTGACTCTTCTACCCTAGGGGAAAGTATCTGACTATCCACTCTGTCTATGCCATCATGATATTGTAAACTTCTATCAGGTCACCACTCAACCTCCATCGTTCCAGTGAGAACAAAGCAAGTTTAGCCAACCTCTACTCTCGCTAATACCCTCCACACCAGGCAATATCTGTACTCTCTTCAAGGCATCCACATTCTTCTGGTAGTATGGTGACCAGAATTGTACATAATATTCCAAATGAGGCCTAGCTAAAGTTCTGTACAGCTGAAGCATTGACCTGCCAATTTTTATACTCAATGTTCTTACGGATGAAGGCAAGCATGACCTATGACTTCTTGACTACCTTATCCATCTGCGTTGCCACTTCTAGTGATCGATAGAGATGTACGCCCAGATCTCCCTGCCTGTCAACACTCCTAAGGGCTCTACCATTTACTGTATAGTAATTCCTACATGCAATCGATATTCCAAGATGCATTACCTCACATTTGTCCCAATTATATGCCATTTCTCCACCCAAGTTTCCAACCAGTCTCTACCCTGCTGTAGCCTCTGACGGTCCTCCAGAGTGTCGAAATATGAAAAACACAAGCTGTGTATTGCTGCCTCCACGACAGTGTCTCTGGAGATGATAATTGTTTATTTTGGTGTGGCTTCCATTTAATAATCACAATCTTTTGTTGATGCAGATTATTTATCGTAAAAAAAAATCCCAAAGCACTTCAGATGAGCAGAAATAGACTAAGATTGTCTCTGTGCCAAAGAAGATGTTAAGATAGAAATGTGGAACAAATGACCAAATGGACTAACAGCTCGGCTTAAGAGGTAGATTTTGAAGAAGATCTCAAATGAGACGAGAGAGAAGTGGAGAGGATTAGGGCAGGAATTCCAGAGCTTAGGTCTCAGCTAACTGAAGGCACAGCAGTCTACGTTTGGGCAGAGGGAGTGGGAGAGGCACAAGAGAATTCCTTTGGAAGATGTAATACTGTCTCATTTACTTTGCAACAATGCTGGCGAAATCAGGGCTACTAATTGCAGCCCTGTCACATGTCAGGCACAAGTTAAAACTGGCAGGGCTCATTTCACAGAGGATCAGAGCAGTTGCTGGAAAGAACATACCATCAGCCCCATCTGTTTGGATCCAAACTGAAATAGCAGAGATGAAAGGGCATTGTTCTAGCCCACTGTGTTACCCAGTCCATTTCACACAGCCTGCAAGTGGAGACAGGACACTGCCTGTATTTCACTCCAAGAATTCAACTGAGATAGATCATTTAAGAGATTTACGGATCCGACGCAAAATTTAAAGTTTATTTATTAGTTACAAGTAAGGCTTACATTAACACTGCAGTGAAGTCACTTGAAATTCCTCTATTCACCACAGTCCGGCACCTGTTCGGGTCAATGCACCTAACCAGCACGTCTTTCAGAAGGTGGGAGGAAACTGGAGAAAACCCAGGCAGAGAATGTGCAGACTCCACGCAGACATTGACCCAAGCCGTGAATCGAGCCTGGGGTCCCTGGTGCTGTGAGGCAGCAGTGCCAAACATTGTGCCAGCGCGCTGCAAAATTTGCTTCTCGGAAACCAGAATGCTTTGAAAAGACTTCTCTGCGCAATTTAATCAAACTCGCTGTATTAATATTAAACAGTTAAATTAACTGGGAATAATTTTGTGAACTTATCTATCAAGCCTTACTTCTCTGAGTATAATTGCACTGTCTAGATATAGCATTCTGGTGAATATGAATTAAACCATATTTACTTTACTTGATTAAGCCTATTGTTTTATTCAGCTGAAACCCCTTACCTCGATACTTCAGTTACAGCCTGCAGTTATTAAGCACCTGACAGCTTCTTCACAGCAAAGCTAATTAAATAAATTAGATCTAATCAACCACAAATATAAACTCTAATAAGCTTTTCAGCATAAAACATGGGGGAAGGGGAGATTTTGACTTTGATGCATGAAGTCAAATATTGCAGCACCAGTCAGCACATATGCAGGAAGACAAAGTAGGAACTGTGTCTGCTTCTATTCTCCATATGGTGTGGCTTACTGAAAGAGCATCTTTATGTAATTCCTTTGGATCAGTCAAAACCTCTCATAGGTATTTTAAGCAATTACTTTTTTTTTGGAGTGCAGTGACTCTTAAATAAGCAAATTTGACAACCATTCTGCCCCAGCAAAGATCATATGAGCCATGAAACAAACAACTAGCTAATCTACTTATTTTTACACTGGCTGAGGAATTCTGGCCAGCCCAACGGAAGATTTCCCAGTTCATCTTCGAGTAAATGCCCGGTGATATTGAAGTGGATTTGAATGGACAGAAGCAACCTCATTTAACATTTCATCCAAAAGCCAACACCTCAAACAATGCAGGACCGTCTGGAGGTTTAGACTGGAATGCCAGCCGATTTAGTACACCAGGGAGTTCCCTAATCCCCTCGGCTTCACTTAGGTTGAATATGAATGTGATAAAGAGACAAAAAGTTTTCAAACTAATGGTTTCTGCCCCAGAGTTTAAAGTGCTGTTCTTTTATTGTTGATGAATTGTAAGCACATATCTGGCCTTTACTGAACTTTATCTTCTGCTGGCAAAGCTCCTTAAATTCAGTTCTGTGCGTCCAGACTGATCACTTCAGCAATACTGATCTCCATATATGGAGAGGTACTGCTTTAAGGAGAAACAGCATCACTTGGTACTTGGAAGAAAGATGCACAGTGGTGTACAACTGGTGACATAATGGTGTATAAACAGTGATGTACAGTTGTAACACAATGTGTACAATTGGTAACACAATGGTGCAGAATTGGTCTCTATGACCCTACCACAATTATGAATACAGATATACTCCCATACAGTCAAAAGGAAGAACGCTGCAAACTAACATTTTAGCTGTTATCATTTTTTGCTATCTATACGGAATGATCTATCTGCTGGTGAGCTCTGAAAGTAACAGCTGAGATCCAGTGAACTTGTTTGCTCCACGCAAGGACAATGGTGATTTTCCAACAACTTGGACTCATCTACAGAACATGTAACTCACCAGATATGATTTGCTTGAATGCATTCGAATTAAATGCTTTTTCTCATTTTCCATGACAGCGATATGGTGAAAATTGAACACTGGCCAAAAAGGGCAGGACTGTATCAGTTTGCACTCCACCACTAATTAAATGTTATTTTATTAGTGTCACAAGGAGCCTTACATTAACACTGCAATGAAGTTACTGTGAAATTCCCGTAGTCGCCACACTCCGGTGCCTGTTTGGATGCACCCAGAGAGAATTTAGCACGGTCAATGCACCTAACCAGCACAGCTCTTGGATTGTGGAAGGAAACTGGAGCACCCAGAAGAAACCCATGCAGACACAGGGAGAACATGCAAACTCCACACAGACAGTGACCCGAGCCAGGAATTGAACCTGCGGCATTGTGAGGCATTGATGTGGAGATGCCAGCATTGAACTGAGGTAAGTGCAGTAAGAAGTCTCACAACACCAGGTTAAAGTCCAACAGTTTATTTGGTAGCACAAGCCACAGGATTTCGGAGTACTGTCCCTTCATGAGGTGAGTGGGAGTTGTGTTCACAAATAGAGCATATACAGACACAAACTCAATTTACAAGATAATGGTTGGAATGTGAGTCTTTACAGGTAATCAAGTCTTAAAGGTACAGACAACATAAGTAGAGAAGCACAGGTTAGAGAGATGTGTATTGTCTCCACCCAGGACAGTAAGTGAAATTTTACAAGTCGGGGGGCGCTTACAGATGGTGTGGTATGAATCCAGGATCCCGGTTGAGGACATTGTCATGTTGCAGAACTTAGCTATCAGTTTCTGCTCAGCACCAGGCAGGAGTGTTCTCTTTCTGTTGGGAAACACTTCAGCAGTCACTGGCACTCAGCTCATGATCTTTGAATAAACATTCTTCAGGACGGCCTTCACGACACACACAATTGCTAAGCAAAAACTGATAGCCAAGTTCTGCATACGTCAGGATGGCCTCAACTGGGATCTTGGGTTCATGTCACAATGTCCATAACCTCAGCAACTCGCAAACTCTCACTAACCATCCTGGCCTGGAGACAATACATAGAACATAGAACATAGAACATTACAGCGCAGAACAGGCCCTTCGGCCCTCGATGTTGCGCCGACCAATTAAGAAAAAGCAATGACCCTCTAACCTAAACCATTCCCTTTTCATCCATAAACTTATCCGTGGACCTCTTAAACACCCCAAACTTGGCGGCATCTAAACTGCAGCAGGCAGGGCATTGCATACCCTTACCATCCTCTGGATAAAGAACCTCTGACATCCGTCCTATAACCACCACCCCTTAATTTAAAGATATGTCTCGTGCTAGCTTTCTCCATCCGAGGAAAAAGGCTAGGCTATCACGGTCCACCCTATCTAAACACATCTCTTTAACCTGTGCTTAACCCTCTTTCCGCTCACTTTATCTGCACCTTAAAGACGTGATTATCTATAAAGACTCACATTCCAACCATTATCTTGTAAATTGAGTTTGTGTCTGTACATGCCCTGTTTGAGAACACAGCTCCATTCACCTGATGAAGGGGCTATGAGGCAGCAGAACTAACTACTGTGCCACCACAATGCTGTTATACCTATCGCAATAGGAGACCCATTGATGGTTAATATGATAGTTGTGAAAGAATTCTCAGAGGAAACAGCATTTTTGAAGTCCTAAAAAAGGACACCTTTTGAAGCAGAAACAATCTCCAAGTGTATAACATGAATCTATCATTTCCATGATATTGGTGCTTTCTCTTCTGGAGAAATAATATTTGCATTTAAAGTTATCTAGAATTACTCGGAATTTGCAGCATGGAAATAGGTCTCCATACAAGTTTCCAATGTCTCTTCATCCAGCCCTATCGGTCTGCCCTTCTGAACTTTACACCCTCATGCGCTTATCTCACTCCTCTTTAAATATGTAAATAGATTCGCCTCAGCCACTCATGATGTACAGTCTGTAGATAAAGAAGTTTTAATGGATTTATTAGTTTTATATTTATATTTTATGTTTATGATACCTACACCAGAAAGATACCACACCATCTGCCATGGAATCGTAGCGGGCGAGGGGCAGGCAGTGAAAATGCCTGTTGATCTCGGGCGGGAATTTCTGGTCTCTCTTGAACAAGGCCGTAAAATTCCACTTCTGGTTTTGGAGTGGAAACCAATGCGTCCATCTTTGCACCCATCCCATCCAACCTCCTCACAATTCTAAAGATGTCTATCAAGTCATTCCTCAGCCTTCTATTTCCTTAGAAATAGAGTCAGTAGACTCTATTCAGTAGAGTCCATAGAATCATAAAATCCCTACAGCGCAGGAGGCTATTTGGCCCATTCAACCTGCATTGACAACAATCCAATCCCTGTAATCCCACGTATTCAGCCTACTAATCTCCTGACACTAAGGGACTATTTACCAGGGCCAATCCACCTAATTTGCGCGCTTTGTATTGTGGGAAGAGACCAGAGCATCTGGAGGAAACCCACACAGATACAGGGAGAACATACAAATTCTGCAGACAGTGGCCCAAAGCCCAGTCTTTTCCACCAGTTTCGTATGGTAACGTCAATTTTTTGTACACAATCTACCATGTTTCTATATTCTTTTTGTTATATGTCGATAGGAACCATGCTTCCAATCACTGAGACTCAGGTTCGAATCCCACCACAACACGTGGTGAAATTTGAATTCAATAAAAAATATCTGGAATTAAGAATCTACTGATGGCCATGAAACCACTGTCAGAAAAACTCATCTGGTTCACTAATGTCCTTTAGGGAAGGAAATCTGCCGTCCTTATCTGGTCTGGCCTACAAGTGACTCCAGCACCACAGCAATGTGGTTGTCTCTCAGATGTTCTCTGAAATGGCCCAAAAAGGCAGCTCACCGTCACCTTCTCATGGGTAACTAGGGATGGAGAATAAATGTTGGCCAGCCAGAGATGCCCATGTCCCATGAATAAACAAAAAAATCAAACCATTCACTTTGACCCCTCAAATGTAAAATGTGTTTGATAAAATACCACAGGATATGCTTGTCAACAAAATTGTGCCCTTGGAATAAAAGGACTGGATACAAATTTGGGTAAGAGATAGAAAACAGAATTGTGATGATTGGTTGTTTCTCAGACTGGGGTCAGGGTGATTGTAAACAATAGTGTTCCCTTGTGCCAGGACAATCTGCTGTTTTTAAAACCGATCAACAACACAAACACCGGGACACAGGAAATAGTATTTCAAAACTTGCAGATGGCACTAAAGTTGGGAGTTTAATCAACAATGAGGAAGATTTCAGGAGATTTCAAAAGGAGATAGACAGGTCGATGAAAAGGGCAGATACGTGGCAAATGCCATTAGAAAACTTGAGATGATGCATTGTGGTTGGAAGAATGAGAAGAAATATTCAAAGCTAAATGCTACATTTTTGAAGCAGTGTTATAATCCAGGCCAGAAACTCCAAGGAATTTTGTGAAATCAGCCCAGATTATAAATTTTCCAGTTTGAATTTCTACATGGGTAAGCATCAGATGTTTCACTTCAGGTATGAATCAAATGACCCACCTTTTATCAAACAAAGTTTATTTAAGAATATAGTTAATACATAGAAAGTAAATTAGCAATAACTTTTACAATTACAAACAAAAGAAGAAAACAAGAGATTGTATATACCTTAACAACTGAAAAGTTTTTCAGTGCAAACACCACTATAAACTTACTGCCTATTCTAGAATTAGTACAGTAAGTAACCATGCTAGATCTTGCAGCTTTCTAACCCACCCCCCCCTATGATTTACTCCTTTGACTGTTAATTTAATATTTTAATATGGGTGATATGGTGGCATAGTATTTAGCACTGTTACCTCATAGTGCCAGGGACCTGGGTTTGATTCCCACCTTGGGTCACTGTCTGTGTGGAGTTTGCACATTCTTCCAGTGTCTGGGTGGGTTTTCTCCAGGTGCTCCAGTTTCCTCCCACAGCCTAAAAGACATACTGGTTAGGTGGATTGGCCATGGTAAATTGCCCCTTAGTGTCAGGGAGACTAATTACAGTAAATGCATGGGGTTATGGGACAGGGCTTGCGTGGAATTGTTGTCGGTGCAGACTTGATGGGCTGAATGGCCTCCTTCTGCACTGTAGGATTCTATGATTCTATGAAATACTGAGGCCTCGACCCTGGGACTTTCAACACTCTTCAAGCGACAGAGACACTTCTTGCCCCTAGTTACTCACTAGCTAGCCACCAAGAACTATTGTTCCAATGCCAGGGAGACAGATAAAGATACACTGCCTGCAGCCTGGAGCCCCAACAGTCACTGCATAGCTAGCAGCCAGCAAAACTTCCAATAATAGGGAGAGAGACAGAAACACTGTTTTCAGTCTGGATTCCAAAGAGCTTCCAATTAACCAAAGTAACTCTGGATTTCCCTATGAAGGAACTACCTGACCTTGACCTGTCAATCACTTGCAAGCCAGGCAATTCAAAAGGAGAATGAAATTCCAGGACATTGCATTAGGCCCAGATTAAAAATAAACAAAATGGCCCATTGTACCATTTTATTAGCAATAAAAGGATATCTACTCAGGCAGCTTGGTGCCAGAATAAAAAGACATGCTTATAACTGCAGAGAACATACTTAAAATACCTTTCTTAAAGGCACAGTAGCGTCACAGTGGGTACAAGAAGGAAGGACCTGGGGGTGTTTGTTGTAATGTAAGGGTCAGGCACACAACAGGTTAATGTGGGACTGAGTACAGTAATGCCCACAGAGTGATGTAAGAGAACACATTGGAGTTAGTGTCATGTTGTACCCAGCTGTGCGTAGAAGCAAGTATGGAGACAGTGCCTAGCTTTTAACTCTTCTGTACTTGTATAGGAAACTATATATTTCCTAGCAGTTAATATATACTTACTATTGAACTACCTAAGGGTATGAAAACCTTAATAAGACCTACTGAGCTACACCTAAGCCTTACAACATCTGTGCACAAATCTTTGAAGGTGACAAAGTAAGTTAACAGAACAGCTCATATAACTGATAGATTCATGAATTGAGACAGAGAGTACAAAAACCATGAAGTTATTGTGAAACCTTTATAAAATACTGATTTGGCCCCAGCTCAGATACTACATCCATTCTTAGCACCAAACCAGGATGGCATGGTGGCACAATGGTTAGCATTGCTGCCTTACAGCGCTGAGGACCTGGGTTCGATTCCCAGCTTTGGTCACTGTCTGTGTGGAGTTTGCACATTCTCTCTGTGTCTGCATGGGTTTCCTCCGGGTGCTCCGGTTTCCTCCCACAGTCCAAAAGATGTGCTGTTTAGAGGATTGACCATGCTAGATTCTCCCTCAGTACTACCTGGTCAATCAAAGTAACCCGAACATTCAAGAAGGAGGAAGATTTACAATGGCTCAGAGGTTGAAGGTGACATGAGGAAAATGATTTTATTCTATGGATGGTTAGGCTTTGGCACATAAAAATTCAAAAGTAACTTTCAGAAGGGGATTGGATTGATACACACAGGAAAATCTTTCTCTACGCACACACAGACACATGTATGCACATGCACAAACATGCACATACACACACACAAGCACATACACACATACACATGTACAGACACACATACACACGTGTACATACACACGCACATGCACACACACACACACGCGCATACACACTCACACCAACTGGGGAGACCAGACTTGTTCTCAATCTCAATAAACCTGGCAGACCTCCCAGTGTTGAGACCTAACCCACTCTCCTTCTGCGTTCTGCTTCACACATCAGTTACCATCACCAAGCAAGTGATTACTTCTTTTCATCGCCAGTCTGAATAATGCCATATTATATGAGCAGAAAATTAGATTGTCCATTTTAAAACATAAAATGGTTATTAATACTTTTCGTGGCAGCAGCCAAAAAGCCACTTTCATCTGAATAATCCTTGTTCAAACACAGAATCATGAATATTTCATTTCTGAATCAAAACGAGCTCATGATTGAGTAAAATCATTCAGAAATTATTGGGCTCAGAACACCCATCAAACTTCAATTTACTGTCAGTTATTACAGAAATGTCTCGCGTTCAGGATCGCTCTGGTACAGGAAGAGGTTTCAGGGACATGGCAGGGAATTTTATTAAATGTCATGGGGTCTGTCACCTCAATCGAAACAACACTCAGGGAATGAACGTTGACCACAGTCTAGGACCGGGATAGCAAGCTATTGATCAATGCTTTACAGAAGGCAGGTTGTGATTAAGACTGTCCACCATACCCCCACACAGCAAACTCTCCATCGCGATCAGGCTGGGACAGTGGATATCAAGGAGTAGAAAGAGAATGGGTCACTTCTGACACCACTTGATAACCAGCTGGATCAGCAGAAGATAATGAGAAGATTGCCGTTGGAGCCTAAATGGGTGTAATAATTTCAGAAGTGACTCATTGTTAGCTTCAAGCTCCCCCCCCCCCCCGCCCCCCCAACATCTTTATCTGTTACAGCTTACCCTCTGCCGGTTGGCCATTCGCACTTTCTCTTCTCTCTATGGACTGCCATTAGCAGCCTTTCCCTTTGGTTTTATGGCTATGACTCATCTTTCATTTCCTTACCCACTGTATAAATTTCTTCCACTTTCTGCCTTTTAGCTTTGACAAAGAGTCACCTGGCTCTTCACAGCTCCACGGTTCTGGGTTTGATTCCCGGCTCGGGTCACTGTCTGTGTAGAGTTTGCACATTCTCTTCATGTCTGTGTGGGTTTCCTCCAGATGCTCCGGTTTCCACCCACAGTCCAAAGATGTGCAGGTTAAGTTGATTGGCCATACTAAGAAATTGCCCCTATGACTCGAAACGTCAGCTCTTTTCTCTCCTTACAGATGCTGCCAGACCTGCTGAGATTTTCCAGCATTTTCTTTTTTGGTTTTAGATTCCAGCATCTACAATAATTTGCTTTCACCAAGTTATGAAGGGGTTATTAACAATATTTATATATGTACAAGCGACAGTCTATAAACTGCGACGCATGTCCATTTTCTTCACCCCTCACCTCCAGCTCCAACTGAGATACCTTCCCCACCCAGGACTCACATCCTTGCACCCAATTGGCTCAACTTCCCATGCTGCCTTTCCATAGGGTCCAGCCCGATCACATGGCCTCAGGGATTGCCCTCTTAAAGGGGCCACGCACTGAAGAGGAGTGTTCAAGGGGGAAAAAGTGGAGAGAGTCTTAGGATCGCAGTCATAGTCAGAGAGTTGTACAGTGCAGAAAAGACCCTTTGGCCCATCAAGTCTGCACCAACAATAACTATCATTAAAGGCGGCTAACCCATTTCCTGCACTTGTCCCACATCTTGGAATATTCTGACATTTTAAGTGCTCATCCAAATCTTTTTCACGACCGTAAGGTTTCCGGCCTCCACTACCTTCCCAGGCAGTGCATTCCAGATTCCCACCATGCTCGGAGTGAAAAAGTGTTATCTCAAATCCCCTCTGAATCTCCTGCCCCTCACCCTAATACTCTGCCCTCTCGCGATCCATCCTTCAAACAAGGGGAACAGCTGTTCCCTTTCACCCTGTCTGCATCCCTCATAATCTTACCCACCTCAAACATGCCGCCCCCAATCCTCAGCCTTCTCCATTCTAAAGAAAACAATGCCAGCCTGGCTAGTGAGAAAACGCTGGAAAATCTCAGCAGGTCTGGCAGCAAATATAAGGAGAGGAAAGGGCTGGTGTTTCGAATCCAAATGACCCTTTGTCAAAGCTAAAAGACATAGAAAGTGGATGACATTTATACTGCTGGGGGAAGGATTGAAAGATAAGTCATAGCCATAGAAACAGGGGTAAAGGATTGCTAATAACTGTCCACAGAGAGATTAAAGGATTCCAATATCGATAGTAATTTGTTTATATACAATATACCTAGTCTCTCCTTACAGCTCAAATGCTCCATCCCTGGCAACATCCTGGTGAATGTCTTCTCTACCCCCTCCAGTTCTTTCACATCCAGTGTGAAACCGGGCTGCAGGAGAGAAGGCCATTCATCCCATTCAGCTGCTGCTGGCTCCGGGCAAATTGAGCTCACCAATTGGTTCGAGCCGGCCAGTTGGCCCCATTCCCTTTCTGCCCAAGTCGTCACTATGTAAATTTCTTCTCTTTGCATATTTATCAAATCCCCTTGTGAAAGTCGCTTTTCAATTTGCTCACCCTGCCTTTTCAGATAATGCATTCCCGCTCCCCGTCAAACCAACTGATAAAAATAACCCACAACTTCCAGAAGGCGTCTTAATATTTGTGGCATTCTAGATATGTAAACTTTATTTTCAGGCCAATCCCTGCAGCGTGCACAGACACTGTCTCTCGTCAGGGACTCGGGCAGAAATCACGTCTGTTTGGGTAGGGAGGCTTCACAAGAATGAAAACCCAGAGGTGTTAGTGGAATGATATTCATAAGTCTGGAAATATTCAGGGCGTCAGAACCTTGGGGTACTTTACAAAGTAGCTACACAGCTAGCTGGAGCAAGGGACATGCAGGGGATACAAGTTCTATTCAGTGTTGTACCACTTGCACCTGTTTAGTACATATGAATATAATTCTCTTCATTAGTATGGAATTAATTGGACGAACAGTTTCAGCAATGCTCCGAGTGTGTACAGCTTTGAATTAATTATGCGAACAGCTTAAATTGCGATTCAGTGCACCGGAGCTTTGCATTGGTCTGTGTCACTGGAGTTTGTACCTTTTGCTTACACGGAGGCATTATCGGCCTCCTGGCTCCGAACAGCGCGAGTGTAACTCGTTGGCGATCACATCTGGTGTTGTACAGCCAGCGGGGAGCCCGGGTGATCGAGTGAGCTGATCGCAGCTGGGGCAGCAGTTCAGGCGTCATAACTGGGTGATCCGAACGTGACAGAGCCATCAGAGAAGCAAAACACAAACTAATTTGTCTTAACCTCGATTATGTCACCTCAGCTGGAAAGCGAACATGTGGATTTCGAAGGCCCATTGGATACATTTCGAATGGCCTATCTAGCAGCAATACAATGACAGCGCACAGAATTGATGTAGTCTTAGCCATAAAGTCAGAGAGGTTTATAGAATGGAAACAGGCCCTTCGGCCTAACTTGTCCATGCCATCCTTTTTTTAAACCCCCAAGCTAATCCCAATTGCCCACATTTGGCCCACATCCCTCTACACCCATCATATCTAAATACTTTTTAAAAGACAAAATTGTACCCACCTCTACTACTATCTCTGGCAGCTTGTTCCAGACACTCAGCACCCTTTGTGTGAAAAAATTGCCCCTCTGGACAGTTTTATATCCCTCTCCTCTCACCCTAAACCAATGGCTCCATTTTTTTAGACTCTCATTCTTTGGGAAAAGATATTGACTATCTAGCTGATCTGTGTCCCTCATTATTTTATAGACCTCTATAAGATCACCCTTCAGCCTTCTAAACTCCAGAGAAAAATATCCCAGTCTATCTAGCCTCACCTTATAACTCAAACAATCAAATCTCAGTAAAATCCTGGTAAATCTTTTCTTCACTCTTTCTAGTTTAATAATATTCTTTCTGTAATAGGGTGATCAGAACTGCAGACAGTATTCCAAGTGTGGCCTTACCAATATTATGTACAACTTCAACAAGATGTCCCAACTCCTGCATTTAATATTCTGACCAATGAAACTAAGCATGCTGAATGCCTTCTTCACCATTCTGTCCACCTGTGACTCCACTTTCAAGGAGCTCTGAAGATGTATCCTTAGATCTCTTTGCTCTGTAATACTCTCCAACATCCTACCATTAGCTGAGTAAGTTCTGCCCTAGTTCAATCTACCAAAATGCATCACCTTGCATTTATCTAAAGTAAACTCTATCCACCGTTTTTCAGTCCACTGGCCCAATTGATCAAGATTCTGTTGCAATCCGAGATAACCTTCTTCAAAGCCAATATGCCACCAATCTTGGTGTCATCTGCAAACTTATTAGCATGCGTCCTATATTCTCATCCAAGTCATTTAACATAAGTGAGAAAATAACAGTGGACGCAGCACTGATCCCTGACTCACACCGCTGGTCACAGGCCTCCAGTTTGAAAAGCATCTCTCTACAATCATCCTCTGGCTTCTGTCATCAAGCAAAGTTTGGATACCTCACCCTGGATCCTGTGAGATTTAACCTTATGCAACATGCTATTAGGCAATACCTTGTCAAAGGCCTTGCTTTGAATTGGAAGGGAAAAAAATACCACGGTACATCTCCTGCCACAGATTGCCCCAAAGTGGCCTCTTCAAGGTGTTTGTATTGGAAGGAAGCTCCTACATTAAGAAGAATCCTGCTTCAGACTGGCTTTGCATATTAATAGCAGGTCTTTATCAATAACTCCTAACTGTTTACATATACAATAGAAGGTTCAGGGATGATGCTGCAATTCATCCTCAGTTTTTACACCGCTCAGTCCATTTCTAGACTGACCCAGACTCTGGACCATGTGATTTGATTTGATTTTGATTACATTTATTATTGTCACATGTATTACTATGCAGTGAAAAGTATTGTTTCTTGCACACTATACAGACAAACCATACCACACATAGGGAAGGAAAGGAGCGAATGCATCGAACATAGAACATTACAGCGCAGTACAGGCCCTTCGGCCCTCGATGTTGCGCCAGCCAGTGGACCCTCTAACCTAAACTATTCCAATATCATCCATATGCCTATCCATCGACCATTTGAATGCCCCCAAAGTAGGCGAGTCCACAACTGCTGCAGGCAGGGCATTCCACGCCCTCACCACCCTCTGTGTAAAGAACCTGCCTCTGACATCCTTCCTATAACTACCACCTCTTAATTTAAAGTTATGTCCCCTCGTGTTGGTCATCACCATCCGAGGAAATGCAGAATGTAGTGTTACAGTCATAGCTAGGCTGTAGAGAAAGATCAACTTAATACGAGGTAGGTCCATTCAAAAGTCTGATGGCAGCAGGGAAGAAGCTATTCCTGGGTCAGCTGATATGTGCCCTCAGGCTTTTGTATCTTTTCCCCAACGGAAGAGGTGGAAGAGAGAATGTCCAGGATGTGTAGGGCTTTTAATTAAACTGGCTGTTTTTCCCGAGGCAGTGGGAAGTGTAGATGAAGTTAATGGGTGGGAGGCTGGCTTGGATGATGGACTGGGCTACATTAACAACCATTTGTAGTTTCTTGCAGTTTTTGAAAGAGCAGGAGCCATACTAAACTGTGATACAACCAGAAAGCTTCTTATATCACAATATGGATGGAACTGTATTCAGTCCCCTTTTAACCCTGTATGTACTATTTCCTAGCAGACCTTACCATCACCGGGCAGGTTGGTTCTACTTAATTCATTTTTATGGACATGAGCATTTCTTGTCCGTTGCTGACAGAGGGCCTTTGAGAGTCAACACTTGTGTGGATCTGGATTCACATGTAGATCAGTAAGGATGGCAAATTTCCTTCCCTGAAGGGCATTAGTGAACTAAATGGGATTTTGTGACAATCAACAAGGCTTTTATGGCCATCTTTCTATTCCAGATATTTATTGAATTCAAATTTTATCTTCTGCCATGGTGGGATTCAAATCTGGGTCCCCAGACCCTTATCCTAAGTCTATGGATTACTAATCCAGTGACAATACCCCCTGCACCACTCACTTTAAGAGTTGGATCAGTTGAATTGAGGAAGTGGTGGTCGTGCAAATGCATCCTGCTGAATTGTCTTCCTGATGAAGACACGGGAGTGTTGAAAGCTCGCTATTTTACTATCAAATAAATTGGTTGGATTAATAATTGGTGTTGCTAAATTCTTACTGAGTTCTTACCACTCCAATCCAACGCCGGCATCTTTACATCAGAATTTCTCAAAAACAGTTGTTCAAATTACTTTTCGGCTGGGCTGCTCTGCTAAGCAGCTGGGCATTTAGACCCACCCAGCTTCACGATAGAATCTAGAATGTTTCAGTACAGAGTTACGGATGGGCGATTAGACCAGTGATACACCAAAACTGCCCTCTGCACTTCTGGCTTGAAAACCTCCAACTAGACTTGCACCAAGTGCCAACACTTATCCTCAAAGTTCCCACCAAAAACTGTAACCAATTCTCCAAGGTGCTAAAGGGCAACCTCCCCCCACCTCTCCCACCACTCTGTCCCCCTGCAAATATCTGTAATGTCTACCAGGGCTCTTTTGATTTGATTTGATTTATTATTGTCACATATATTGGGATACAGTGAAAAGTATTGTTTCTTGCACGTTGTCCAGACAAAGCACACTGCACACAAAAAAAGGAAAGGAGAGGGTGCAGAATATAGTGTTACAGTCATAGCTGGGGTGTAGAGAAAGATCAACTTAATGCGAGTTGGGTCCATTCAAAAGTCTGACAGCAGCAGGGAAGAAACTGTTCTTGAGGTGGTTGGTATGTGACCTCAGATTTTTTGTACCTTTTTCCCAAAGGAAGAAGATGGAAGAGAGTAGGTCTGGAGTGTATGGGGCCCTTGCTTATGCTGTTTGCTTTACTGAGGCAGCAGGAACTGTAGATGGAGTCAATGGGTGGGAGGCTGATGTCTAAGCTCCTTCTAGTCTTCTTCTTTGTGCTTTCCTGATTTTAAATCATCCCATCATTAACAGCCATGACTGCAGCTGATTCAACACCAAGGTTTGGGAGTCTGACCACTCTGCCCATCACTGATCTAAACTTTCTTCTTTGACCAGACTTATAGCCATCTGCCCCAATACTGCGATTGGTATGATATGATCATGTGTTTTGATTCATTTTATTATGTCAGAGGCTCTAAACTAATGCAAGTGATCATTCATGATTGAAGCTTTCTTCACCAATCATCAAGATTTCTCTGTAAGTTTATTTATTAGTGTCACAAGTGAGCTTACATTAAGAATCTTTACAGAAGAAAGTCATTCAGCCCATTAAATCTGCACCAACACAATCCCACCCATGCCCTAGTCCTACAACCTCCTGTTTTTACTCTGTTAGTCCCTCTGAAACTAAGGGGCAATTTGGCATGGCCAATCCACCTAACCTGCACACCTTTGGACTGTGGGAGGAAACTGGAACACTGGGAGGAAACCCATGCAGACATGGGGAGAACATGCAGACTCAGCACAGACAGAGACCCAAGCCAGCACTCGAACCCAGATCCCTGGCATTGTGAAGCAGTAGTGCTAACCACTGTGCCACTATGCCACCATCGAAGGGTACAGAAAACCTTGGACTCTCACTTTGTAAACACAAGGCTGATTCTAGCCCCCATTAAATTAAATAGTCAGGGAAAGAAAAAAGATCAGCAATAATTCATTGTCTCATCAAAACAAAAATCTTACTATCCATGGCCTCACTTGACAATATTCAGATGATAACAACATTATACATCAATCCTCCAACATCATTATATCACACTTAATAGAATGGGGAGCAAAAGGTCTCTCTAACCATGAATTGATTTTACTCAGGCTTACAAATAGTTATCCATTATAGTGCATGCTGCAGGTTTCTTATTTATACAGTTTATCCTGAATACTCCTGGCAAAATATTACAATCCATTTCAGCAGGAAATACTTTTAGACGCGTCATCAGGAGATTGCAAAAAAACTATTAAAGATGATTGTCTATTGTTTGGATTCGTCTCAACCTCACATTTTCTCCCTCTCCCCCCCTCCTGATTTTCTTCCTCTCCTGCAGTTCTGAAGCTGTCTATACCTCATTGAGGTTCAGTACCTTATTGGTATAGCGATCCTTTCTGTACAATAAGAAATAATGAGATTAATTCTCAACTGTTAACTTAAATTCCATTTCCCTGCTTGTCCCCAAGAACCCTGACTCTCTTGGCAATCAAAAATCTATCCAACTCAGAATATATTCAGTGACCCCAGTCTCCACTATCTCTGGGGAAAAGATTTCCAAAGACTGCCATAATCCAGAGCAGAAATTCTTCCTGATCATAGATCCTAGAACAGATCAAAGAATCCCCACGGTGCAGAAGGAGGCCATTCAGTCCATCGGATCTGTGTTGTCTTGCCAACAGAGCATATTACCCAGGCCCACTTCTGGTGCCAGTGGAAAGAAACCCCTAAATATTCAAAACCAAAATAGAATCCTTGAGGTACTTAGAACACTAAAATCATAATCCTATTATAGGGGTGATTAGTTTCCCATGGTGGAATCTTATCGTACGACAAACAAGGAAAATAGTAGCAGTCAAAAATAAACCTCGGACTTTTTACATGTTACTGTAATAAGTCCTTGGAGTCAGAAGCCCCTTCACTAAAATCCCTTTATTTACAATTCTTACAGCAGGACACAGAGTGCCAGAGGAACAGACACGCCTGGTTAAATACAAGAAAACGATTCCCTGATTGACCCAACAATTGATTCCTCAATCAGGGAGCTCATATTCCAATAGGCCAACCTCAATGGCCTGACTGAAGTCATTACAGTTACACCACAACAATTTGATTTTACACCAAGAGGAGTCTGTGTGGACCATGTGAGAATACTCCAAATCTTACTCCAAGGTTTTGTTCCGGTCTTTGCTTGTCCAAGCCAAGCACACACATCGACCTCTTGAAAATATTATTTGTGTAAAAGGTGATACTTAAATTTTTGTCTGAAAGAAATGGTCTCAAGAATTCAATTTTCACACTGGTATAAATGTCATAATAACTCCAAAAGAGAAATCAGGAGGAATTTCCTTATGCAGAGGATGTGAACCTTGTTACCACAGTGAGTGGTTGAGGCAAATACCTTTGATGTTTCTAAACAGAAGCTAAATAATTACAGGACCAGGGGAAAAGGGAAAGGGAAATTTATGGGATGAGGCAGATGGGATTGTGGGAGATGGTGTGGATCACAAATGCTAGCTCAGACTAGTTGTCCTGCCTCTGAGTTACATATTCCATAGCAAACTCACGGAGTCAAAAAACACGCAGGCCAAACATTTGCTGATAGACCCTGTCCTAGTCTAGCCTCTAAAAAAAGGTTACAAAACTCAGATTCACAACCTATTTAATGGAGAGTTTGGGTGGAAAGAGATTTAAAGTGTATTTATTATTCACAAATAAGGCTTACCTTCACACTGCAATGAAATTGCACCTAGTCACCACATTTCAGTGCCTGTTCAGGTCAATAAATCTAACCAGCACCCTTTTCAGAATTGGTTAGAGTTCTCCACAAAGTCATAAGAAATAAGAGCAGAATTAGGCCTCTTGGCCCATTAAGTCTGCTCCACCATTCAATCAAAGCTGAGATTTTTCTCATCCCCATTCTCCTGCCTTTTTTCAGTAACCCCTAGTCCCCTTATTAATCAAGAAACTATTTATCTCTGTCTTAAAGATCTCACCTCCTCAGTGTTCTGTGTCAAAGAGTTCCACAGATTCACCACTCTGGCTGAAGAAATTTCTCCTCATCTCTGTTTTAAGGCTTTGTCCCTTTAGCCTAAGGTTGTGCCCTCTAGTTCCAGCTTTTCCTACTAGTTGAAACATCCTCTCCAAGTCCACTCTATCCAAACCTCGCAGTATCCTGTAAGTTTCAGTAAGATCCACCACATCCTCCAGCCTTCTAAACTCCAACAAGTACAGACCCAGAGTCCTCAACCATTCCTCATACAACAAGCTCTTCATTCCAGGGATCATTCTTGTGAATCTCCTCTGGACCCTTTCCAAGGCCAGTACATCTTTCCTTAAACTGTTCACAATATTCCAAATGATGTCTGACCAGAGTCTTATACAGCCTCAGGAGTATATCCCTGCTCTTGACATGAATGCTAACATTGCATTTACCTTCTTAATTGCTGACTGAACCTGCATGTTAACCTTAAGAGACTCATGAATAAGGACTCCCTAGTCCCTTTGTGTTTTTGATTTCCTAAGCATTTTGCCATTTAGAAAATAGTCTACATTTCCATTCCTCCTTCCAAAGTGCATAACCTCACACTTTTCCACATTGTATTCCATCTGTCACTTCTTTGCCCACTCTCTTAACCTGTCCAAGTCCTGCTGCAGCTCCCCTGCTTCCTCAATAGTATCTGTACCTCTACATATCTTTGTATCATCTGCAAACTTAGCAACTGTGTCTTCAGTTTCTTCCATCAAATTGAGCAAAGTTGTGGTCCCAGCACTGACCCCTGAGGCACACCACTAATCACCAGCTGCCATCTTGAGAAAGGCACCTTTATCCCCACTCTCTGCCTTCTGCCAGATAGCCAATAATCTATCCAAGCCAGGATTTTACTCTTAACACTATGGATTCTTAACTTATTTAACAGTTGGGTAGAAATTGGGTTGGAAATGTGGAGGGAATTGTCCTTTGGAGAGAGAGCAGGGAGGAGAAGATGAGCCTTTTCTGCATGATAGTGGAACCATGGTGCAAGTTTTAAGTTTGTTTATTAGAGTCACAAATAGGCTTACATTAACACTGCGATGAAGTGAAAATCCCTTAGTTGCCACACTCTGCCTGTTCGGAAACACTGAGGGAGAATTTGGCACGATCAATGTATCTAACCAGCATGATTTTGGACTGTGGGAGGAAACAGGGACACCTGGAGGGAACCCATGCAGACATGGGGAAAACATGCAGACTCAGCACAGACAGTGACCGAAGCCAGGAATCGAACATGGGTCTCTGTGCTGTGTGGCAGTAGTGCTAACCACTGTGCCACCATGCACATGGTGGAACTGGCAGTTGCTATCAAATGCGAAGGGAAGGAGAGGACCCCATCATGACTGGGTGAAGAGTGGGAAGGGATGACGAAAAAGGAGGAAATAGGACTGACTCAGTCAAGAGGTCTGGTGACCACTGCCGAGGGAGCTCTGCAGTTGACAGTAGAGGAGATTTTTAGAAGCTCTATTGCAGAAAATAAAAAATTGCCAGAGCAAACATGATTGAGGTGTAGAAGCTGGAAGGAATTTTAAAAGATCTTGTGAGGTGGGGGAGCTGGTGGTTTGGGGACATGGGTGGTTGGGGGAGGTGGGCGGTGGGGGGAGATGGATTGGGGGATGGGGGAAGAGGATATATCAATGAGAATCAGCCTTGGCTGCCTCAAAGGTCAGCCAGCAGAAGCATGGCTGTGTGGCCCATTAAACAAATTAAAATTCATGCAGGTAAACAGACATGAACTGAAAGGCAATACTTCAACGTATTGTTGATAGTATCACAAGGGCACCATCTAATAAACTGAAATAATGTGTAATTAGGGAGATTGTATGCACTCTTTTTGATTATATATTCATGATTCACAAGAAAGAAGCAACTCCCAAGACTGAAATAATTATTGTAATGATGTTCTCGTCTCTGTATTACTCAGGAGCGAATCTCAAAATATGAGCAAAGTGCAATTAAAAATGAATGTTTAACTTGGAAATATTAAATACAGAATAACTCACGCCTGTGAAACACCATTTTACCTGACCTGCTAAATACACCGACAAGAAACTTTCACAATTGAGACTTCATTTACAGGTCATCTCCAATATTATTTTCTCCTCGGCCCCACTTTCATGTGCTTACACATAACCTCTAAACTCTTCTCACTTTGGATATAAGGTCATTGATTTGAAGCTTTAACTCAGTTTCTCTCTCTCCCATCCTGCCCAACTCATTGGATACTATAAAATTGTCTTTTTTTTCAAGGTGGCAGGGTGGCACAGTGGTTAGCACTGCTGCCTCCCAGCGCCAAGTACCTGGGTTTGATTCCAACCCTTGGGTCACTGTCTGCACATTCTCCCCGTGTCTGCGTGGGTTTCCTCCAGGTGCCTCAACTTTCTCCTACAGTCCAAAGATGTGTAGATTAGGTGGTTTAGCCATGCTAAATTTCCCCTTAGTATCCAAAAGATTAGGGGAATGGGTGGGGTAAACATGTGGGGTTACGAGAATAGGATGGCCCTGGGATAAGATGTTTTATCAGAGAGTCAGTGCTGAATCAATGGGCCAAATGGCCTCCTTCTGCACTGTAGGGATTCTATAATCACTACATTTTCATCATTTTCTATTTTTAGGAAACTTACTGAGCAGAAATTGGACTAGTTGACAGGTGTCTCAGTGTACACGGGTTCCTCAATTATTGTTTGGAAGGCCAAGAGTGGTAGGAGGGAGAGGGAATAGAATTCTAAAGCAATTTTAAACAAGGGCGTGTCTGCTAGCACTGTGAGTCGGAACAATGTGACCCCAGGGTCTGGGGCCCAAGTTTGAAAGCAGCTCTCACTGTAGCATGGAAATATCCTCTCTGCTCAACACTAACTTGAGTGAGCCGCAGTCAGGACACATCAGTGAGGCAAAGAAAATTGTACTTCCCTGGCCTGAGTTTGTAATCTCAACATTTGTGAACAGAGAAAGATTCCCCATACTGACATCTCTCACTGGAACACAAAACCCCCCAGAACATCACATATAATGATCCGGTCTCTTGTCCTCTTAAGTTAGTGCTTGTTTATGAGTGCCTTTTTGTATGATCGGAATTTCCCCAACTGGGCATTTATTAAGTATAAAACTTCAGAAGCTTCACAAGTGTAAACATTACAAATAAACAGGCCAAACCTCGTCTGTACTGTCACAGGGTTAACCTTCAAAATATGTCAATACTGAAATCAAGGCCCTGGGAATTCATCATCTCAAAGACAGAACAGCAGCCATCAGGCAATCCAATTAAAAAAACCAGAAGCCTACCAGAGCATATGGCCCAAACAACAGTCAATATACAAACAAAACCCCACCAACAGTGAAGGAGGAATGGATTTTAACATTTACATACCAACTTGAGAACCAGAAACATCTTGCCTGTTTCACTGGACTCCAACATTGCAGTGACTGATTTTTCTGAACCAAGGCAGGCACCAGGTTATCGGGGAGGCGATGGCCTAGTGGTATTATCACTAGACTATTAATCCATAATCTCAGTAATGTTCTCAGGGACCCAGGTTTGAATCCCACCACAGTAGATGGTGGAATTTGAATTCAATAAATAATATTTGGAATTAAGAATCTACTGATGACCGTGAAACCATTGTCGGTTATCAGAAAAACCCATCTGATTCACTAATGTCACTTAGGGAAGGAAATTTGCCCTTCTTACCTGGTCTGGCCTATGTGAGATTCCAGACCCACAGCAATGTGATTGACTCTCGACTGCCCTCGGGCAATCAGGGATTGGCGCTAAATGCTGTTCAACCACTGGCGCCCATGTCCCACAAATGAATAAAACAAAAGAGACTAAAAGAGCGTTAAGCGCTGACCATCCAAATAGGATGTCTCCCGATTATACTTTCATACTTTTGATAAAGTTTTGGAATAAAAATATCAAGACAGTTGAGTCTTGGGCGGTAGTCACGAAGGAGGATTGGGAATGGTCATCCTGGTTCATGATCTATAGCCAACACTGAAATAACCAATTAGGTTGGGAGTTGTAAGTGTCAGCTGGGTCCAAGGTTTATTGGAGTTGAGGTTTAAAATAGTTTAAGGGTGGCAAATAAATTCTGAGGGGGTTTGAGTTGAGGTTTGGGTAGAAACATGGGCTTTCGTCTAAGGTTTCTCATCGAGACTTTGGTCAATAGATCGTTCGAGTGCTGTGTAGAGCCATTACACTAGTTTAAAGCTCTTATATTGCAAATTAAGAGGTTTTCTTTCTGTTAATAAATACATTTGTGGTTGAGCTTAAACATTTGACCTTTATTCATTTCTAAGGTCAACAATTAACAGTAAGAGTAAACTGGAGTGAGCACCTCCTATACTATGGTGGGAGATCTTTGACCTTGCTTGTATCTGGAATTATCCAGTTCCACTGCAGTGAACAGAGATTTGCCTACCTCTGCATTCTGTTGTGAAAGGCCAGTGAATCACAGCCTATATTTCATGAGACAAGAACAAAATATACAGATGGACCCTCCGTAGACATCCATTAGAAATCCACTGTTATATCTGATAGCCAAGAAAAAGAACTGGCCAGTCACAAATAGAATCATAGAATCCCTACAAATCCCAGAAAGAGTCCATTTGGCCCAACAACAATCCTACCCAGGCTCTATCTTATCATATTTACCCTGTTAATCTCTCTGAACTAAGGAATAATTTAGCATGGCCAATCCACCTCAGCCATACATCTTTGAAGTGTGGGAGGAAACTGGAGTGCCTGGAGGAAATCCACACAGACACGGGAGGAACATGCAAACTCCACACAGATAGTGACCCAGGGCTGAGTCCCTGGGGCTGTAAGGCAGCAATGCTGACCACTGTGCTACCAAGCTACCCAACCACAATAATGACAACACCGATTTATTCACAGGCTCTTTATATATCCTTCCAAATACCTCCATTAGGGAGTGATGGCCTCGTGGCATCATTGCTGGACTGTTAATTCAGAAGCTCAGTTAATGTTCTGGAAACCTGGGTTCACATCCCACCACGGCAGATGGTGGAATTTGAATTCAATAAAAAGCATCTGGAATTAAGAATCTACTGATGACCACGAAACCATTGTCGATTGTTAGAAAAACCCATCTGGTTCACTAATTTCCTTTAGGAAAGGAAATCTGCTGTCCTTCCCTGGTCTGGCCTACATGTCACTCCAGAACCACAGCAATGAGGTTGACTCTCAACTACCTTCAGGCAACTAGGGATGGACAATAAATGCTGGCCAGCCAGCAATACCAATGACCCACAAAAGAATTAAAAAATCCTTCCAAATACAGAGTAATGTGTATTTTTACATAAGCATTACATTTAGTAACCAGACTAGAAACACACTCAAATGTACCAAAAACTCTTACAACAAGCACACAAGAAGGTACATCCCATGAAGAAAGGAGTATTAAGATTAAATGTCCAAGGGTGGTGTCCACCAGTCATTTTTTTAAATAATTTACTAATCAGAAATGGAATTAGACACATCTGGATTCCCAGTAAGCCACATGTGGCCAATACATTAAACAGCACTGGCAGAAGGCCATACAAACCATGTCCTGAGCCAAGTTAGCTGTGATAGTGTGGGGGCAGCACAATGGACCTCAGCTGTTTCCTGGGCTAAGGAAAGATAAATTAGCCAAGATTCCCTTCCTCAATCACTAGGTGTGGCTGTGGCAGCAAAAATATGCTCCGGACTTGTGGATGAGCAATGGGCTCACGGGGGAAGGTTCTGAAGAGTTGTTCAAACAGTAGTCCAGTAAAAAGAAAGGGAAACAGAACAGAAAGAATACAAAAGTTATGTTATTTTCCTTATTAGAAATAAATCAGCTGAAAGCTGTGATTCATTAGACAGCGAAATTTTGCATCAGAGGTCTATAGCTGAAAGTCAAAGGCAACTTCAATGTATTATAAATCTTACTCTGTCCTACTTCCTCCCAACTACTTTCCCATTACACGTTTTAGGACTATACCGATAACTGCCCATGTAAACATTTTGGACTTGTATCGCGTTCCTTCTAACCTGAAAACACTGCATCATTAGGGGATGGATTAGACATTTTCCATGAACAACATGCACCTACATGGGGGTATTTTCTTTATTCTCTCCTGGGATGTGGGCATTGCTGGCAAACCCAGCATTTGTTGTCCATCCCCAATTGCTTTTGAATTGATGGCTCGCTGGGCCATTTCAGATGGCAGTTAAGAGTCAACCCCATTGCTGTGATTCTGGAGTTGCACGTGGCAGATGGCAGATTTCCTTCCCTGAAGGACATTGATGAACCAGATGAGTTTTTATAATAATCAATGACAGTTGTTGTGGTCATCATTACTAAGACAAGATAATTTGTTATTGTCACATGTATTAGCATGTGATACATGCTATCATGTATCACATGATATACAGTGAAAAATATTGCATGCTTTACAATTTATATTCCAGCATAATATAAATACAAGAGGCATATAAAATAATCAGAGGGTTAGATAGGGTGGACAGTGAGAGCCCTTTTCCTCAGATGGTGACGTCTAACAGGAGGGGATATAGCTTTAAATGCAAGGATGATAATTATAGGATGGATATCGGACGTAGGTTCTTTACTCAGAGGGTAGTAAGGGCATGGAATGCCCTGCCTGCAGCAGTTGTGGATTCGCCAACTTTAAGGGCGTTCAAATGGTCAGTGGATAGGCATATGGATAACGTTGGAAATTTAGATTAGCGGGTCATTAGGTTGGTTCCGCTGGTTGGTGCAACATTGGGGGCCAAAGGTCCTGTACTGCGCTGTAATGTTCTATCTTCTATAATATTTATTTTTAATTCTTCCATGGTGTTGCAGGCTGGGCCAGCATTTTTCATTCCAAACTGCCCCTGAACTAAGTGCTCGGCCGTTTTGGAAGGCACTTAAGAGGCAGACACATAGTTGTGGGTCTGGAGGCACATATGGGCCAGAACGGGTAAGGACAGCCTTACTGGGTAAGATATACAGGAACTGTGCAGGCCCCTGTATAAAGCCAACTGGCAGACCAGACTCAGTGTTAATCCGTTTGTGGTGTGCGGAGCTTTGCTGCTGCTCAGTACTTTAACGAAGCACTTGTAAAATATGATGATAAAACTAAAGTCTACATCAAATTTAGGAAAGCAGAGCTGTGTCATTCAGAAGTCTATCATTGTGACGCCTGTCTATATATTAAAATTCATGCATCCACATGACGCTGCATCGCATGGTTACTGGGAGACAACTCATGCTTTGATTTTGGCTTCACATTCAAGTGACAGGATGCTGCGTCTCAGCATAATTGTGACCCGAATTGTCACGCTGCATCCATACAGATGAAAGTAGGTTGGTTTAATCATCACCTTTAAAGCCAGTGTCTCGACTGCTCTTTTGTACAAAATTCCCTCTGAGAAAATTAAATACATAATGATATGTTTTTTTCAGCAAAACGATAAAATGCTGAGAGATGCTGGAAAAAGCTTCTCTCTCTCTCTCCTCGTGAATGATCCAGTCTAAATTTGAGGAATTAGCAGCCAGGCACCCTGACCTGCCAGCATCGCAAATCAGGAATTTAGAAAGTGCACTGCCAGTAATTTGGACAGAAAAGCGTAGGCAACACACTTGCAATCTTCTGATAGGTGCTGGCAGCAGGTACGTGGTTCATCAGCACATGCTTTGAAATTGCAGCACAGATGGGAGACCATTCAGCCCATCCGTGCCAATGGGACTAGTCTCTTTTACCTGCTCCACGCTGAAATTATTTTATATTCTTCATCATCCAAATCCCTTGTATAACTTTATTCCCAGCAAAACAAAAAGCTTTTCCACACTGGAGTTCTGTAACAGCAACACGCAGCTCTGTGTAAATAATGTTCCGTAAAAATCAACCATCATTTGAATTTTATTTTCTATGCCCTGCTATATAACATCCATAGCCCTATCTGTCTTTTCTTCTTATTCGGAGGATGTGGATATTGCTGGCTGCATTTAAGCAGGGTCAGCATTTATTGCCCATCCCTAATTGCCCTTAAACTGAATGGTTTGCAAGGCCTTTTCAGTTAGGTGTCACTCACATTGCTGTGGCTCTGGAGTCGCATATAGGCCAGGCCAGGAAAGGATGGCAGATTTCTTTCCCTAAAGGGATATCAGTGAACCAGATGGGTCTTTTACAAGGTTCATCAATGATTTCATGGTCATCATTAGACTTTTAATTCCTACATAGTGGGGTTTGAACCTGGATCCCCACAGCATTACCCTGGATCCTTGGATTACTAGTCCAGTGACAATACCACTATGCCACTGCCTTTTACACGCCTACTTTTTAAGGATTTGCACAAGTGCACTGCCAGATCTTTTGGTCAATCGACTTCAGAATATTATCATTTCGTTATATTATTCAAATGTACTATATGACATTTTATGGCATTGAGCTGATGTTGCTGGTTTCCTACTTGGTTACTCAGTCTACATTGTCCTACCATCAATCTTCCACCACCCTGTCGAATTGGATTCTCAGGGAACCACGACGTTCTCCTATGTTGTGCATTAATAGCCAGCTGATCAAATGGGAAAATGTCATTTCCTAGAACCCTCCAGCCAAACCTCTAACCCAATAATATCTCCTTGCTCCTATCCTTTTCTTTATTACAGAGTCAGCAGACTTGTGATTGTGTGACAGGACTAGCAATGCATATATTCAAACTAACGCTTCCTGAGACATGAGTTCAAATCCCAGCGCAGCCGCAGGAACCATTGAAATTCAATTCATTAAGAAATCTGAAATGAAAAACTAGTCTCAGTAATGAGGACCAAGAGTCTACAGGGCTGTCATAAAAACATATCTGGTTCATTAATGTCCTATACTCATTGGAATTCAAAAGAATGAGGGGGAAATCTTATAGAAACATGTAAGATTATGAAGGAAATAGATAAAATAGAAGCAGACTGGTTATTGCCACTGGCAGGTGAAACTAAAACTAGGGGGCATAGTCTTAAAATACAGGGGAGCAGATTTAGGACATGGTCGAAGAGGGACTCCTTCACCTGAAGGGTTGTGGATCTGTGGAATTCCCTGCCCAGTGAAGCAGTTGAGGTTACCTCATTAAAAGGACAGATAGATTTTTGAACAGTAAAAAAGAATTAAGCAGGCGGGCAAGTGGAGCTGAGCCCATGGAAAGATCAGCCATGATCTTATTGAATGGCAGGGCAGGCTCGAGGGGCCAGATGGCAGACTCCTACTCCTAGTTCTTATGTTCTTCATGAGAAAGAAATTTATGGTGCTGACCTGGTCTGAGCTAAATGAGACTCATTTGCAATGTGTCTCATTGCAATGTGGTTGAATCCCAATTGTCCACAGACACACCTAGCAAACTATTCGAATACATCAAACCACTCGCAAAATGTTGCAGTTCCAATACTTTCACTGAGAAAACAGTTTGACTGAATTAAACAAACTGAGAAATAAAGTAAAAGGGACAGCCCCTTAAAGGGGGCAATGTTCTAAACGAAAATAAATCACAAATCAAATTTAAAAACATTAAACCAAACTATGATTAAAAGGATCAATAAAGCATCCTAGCCCCTGGGGTGCCCAATGTGCATGGAAGGTCTGGTTTGTGAAAGGAAACTCATCAACATCTTGTCAAAGGCAGTTAAGGATTGACAATAAATGTTGGCTCTGCTATCAACACACACATCCCAAGAGTGAAAGAGAATGTCTGTGTTTGCTTTTTTTTTGCACAAGACTCAGACAACATTCAGTTTTGGACTGATAAGTGGCAAGTAACATTCATACCATGCAAATGTCTTCTTGATTAAGAAAGAACTTAACCACCTTCCCTTGACATGCAACTGCATTACCATCATTGAATTGCCCACCGTCAACATTCTGTAGGTTATCATTAATCAGAAGTTTAACCATAAATATTGTGCAGATCAGAGGCTGGCTATTTTGCGGCAAATATATCACGTCCTGACTTCCCAGAACCCGTCCAGCATCTATAATCCACAAATCAGGAATGTGATAGAATCTCTCCGCTTGTTTGGATGAGTGCAGCTCCAACAACATTCAAAACACCATCTCGGACAAAGCAGCCCACTTCATTGAAATCTCATCCATAAACATTCACTCCCTCCGCCACTGGCACACACTGCACAACTTGCCAAGGTTCCTTTGAAAGCATCTTTTAAACTTGTGACCTTTACCAGCAAGTTGAACAGCAGCAGTAAATGCACGAGAATGCCAGCAGCTGCAAGTTCCCCTCCAAGTTATATTCAACACTGACTTGCAATTATATCACTGCTCCTTTATTGTCACTGGGTCAAAATCTTGGAACTAACACCCCAATGCCTCGTCCTCTCCCATCTCCCCCTGCCTTCCCCCAACAAAAACTCTGGCTGTTCCTAAACCCCACAGACTGCAGAAATGTAAGACTTGGGATTTACTAGCACCAAGAATCTTTCAGGATATGCAGTAAATATTTGCCATGCCTCTCAACATTCCATGAATGAACATTAAAAAATAATCCCAGCATTTCAGTGTG
The DNA here is from genome assembly GCA_024679065.1 of Sphyrna mokarran. Taxonomy (NCBI): domain Eukaryota; kingdom Metazoa; phylum Chordata; class Chondrichthyes; order Carcharhiniformes; family Carcharhinidae; genus Sphyrna; species Sphyrna mokarran. Next base: position 12,281,843 of record JAGIQG010000024.1, on the reverse strand, counting down.
TTTTATATTTCCTATAAAGCCGTATTACAACAAATTTTTGCATGGTCTTTATCAAACAGCCTCTGATGTGCATCTAGACTTTGTCCATTTAGCAATCTGATGGGAGGAGATGGTGTAGTGATATTGTTGCTGGACCACAGCCCCAGACAAGATCAGGTGACCTGGGTTCAAATCCTACCATGGCAATTGATGAAAGTTGAATTCAATAAAAATTGTGAATTAAAAATTAATGATGATCATTGTTATAAAATAAAATCTCACTCACTAATTCCCTTTAGATGGAAATGTGCCTCGCTGACATGGTTTGGCCAATAGGTGAATCCACAGCAATGTGGTTGACTTTTAAATGCCCCCAAAACAGAGGGTGGTTAGGGATGGACAATAAATATTGTCAGCCATGTTCCATGAATAACTATTTTTTTAAAAATTAACAATAATCCTGAGTAGCACAGTGGTTAACATGGCTCTTCATAGTGTCATGGTCCTGGGTTCAATTCCAGCCTTGGGTGACTGTGCGGAGTTTGCATGTCCTCCTCGTGTCTGCATGGGTTTCCTCCCACATTCCAAAGATGGACAGATTAGGTGGATTACCTTTGCAAAATTTCCCATTAGTGTCCAAAGATGTGTAGGTTGGGGGGATTAGCCATGCTATGTTGTCCCTTAGTGTTCAAAGATATGCGGGTGTGGAGATTGACAATGGTTACTGGGATGGGTGAAGGGGCAGACCTGAGTGGGATGCTCTTTCAGAAAGTTGGTGCAGACATGGGCCAAATGATCTCTTGTTCGCACTTTCAGTCTTTTATTATTCACTGTTTCAAAACTCTATTAAGTTTCCCCCCTCTCCTTAAATCTGGGTTCCAGTGACATAGAGATAATTCCAAGTTATTGAACCTTTTGAATCTAAGTAATATGTACTCAAGTCTTCCAAAGTTAAGTCACGATTAGCCAAAAATGCCGTCATTTTATATTTAACAATTGCACAGTATTTGATGAAAAGCTTTTTAATGGTCTCAGGCTTCACTTACTGGGCATTATTTTCAAAAACATATCAAAGATTTGTAATTTACCAGATGGCACAGTGGTGAGCACTGTGGCCTCACAGTGCTAGCGTCCTGGGTTCGACACCCTGCTTGGATCACTGTCTGCACATTCTCCCTGCGTCTGCATGGGTTTCCTCCGGGTGCTCCGGTTTCCTCCCACAGTCCGAAAGACACGCTGTTTAGGCAGATTAGTCGTGCTGGATTCTCCCTCAGTGTCGGGGGGAGCTAGCTAGTAGGGTAAATGCATGGGATTACAGAGATAAGGCCTGGATGGGATTGTGGTCGGTACAGACTTGATGGGCTGAATGGCCTCACTCTGTGAACAATACAGGAATATTGAAATCCAAAACTCTGCTACTGTCAATCTAAATATGTGTCAGCTTTGCCAGAACCAAGTTTCCATCACCAACATTCAGCGGAGGAGCTGTTTTGTGCTGTGCCCTGGCTCACTGTGCCACAACTTGTGAGTTTTCGGCTGAATCACTGAGAACTGGCAGGCAGATATTTTCACTTTGTTTCGGGTTGCCGGCAATGATGGCCAAGCGGAAAACATCTGGTGTTCTACTTTGCATCACACTGCAGCACTCCTCACTGCCTGACTGGAGAGATTTACCAGTCCGTGGCTGATAGCTCGACCAGGGCCAGGTGGTCACAGAATGTCCAAGGGAAGAAAATTACAGGGGGGAGGGGGACATTTTAGTTTAATTAGCCGTAAACGGATTACACCACTGCACAGTGGCAGGAAGTGCTTTCTGACCCGTGAGAAGCTTCTCCCGGCTGGGCTTTCTCGGTTTAATAAATGGCTACCCTGGAGTGGTTTAGCTAACCACGTGGAGAGTCTAATTCCAGAGAAAACAGAAGCCAAGTGGATGCTGGAAATTGAACATAGAAACTGAAAATGCTAGAAATAGCCGGCAGATCTGGAAGCAACAGTGGGGAAAGGAATATTACCAGCATTTTGTATCGATTCCAAACCTTAGAGACTAATTTAAAATAATCGATAACTTCTTACAATGGACTTTTTTGCCATCCCAATGCTTTGAAATCATGGAATCCCTGCAGAAGGAGGCCATTTGGCCCATTGAGCTTGTCCCAACTCTCTCATCCAAGCATCCCCTCCCCAGCACCTTAACCCCCATAGCCAATCCACCTAACCTTCGCATCCAGGGAGGAAACAGGAGCATCCAGAGGAAACCCATGCTCACACGAGGAGAATGTGCAAACTCCACACAGATAGTCACCCAAGGCTGGAGTTGAACCCAGATCTCTGGCGGTGTGAGGCAGCAGTGCTAACCACTGTGCCACCCAACGACTGGTAATCCTTGTACTGCAAGCAAAGGTGAGTTTTTGTGAAAGTTAATTGGCAACGTGGGTGTTGCTGGCTAGGCCAGCATCTCTTGCCCATCCCTAAATGCCCTTGAACTGAGCCAACCACATTGCTTTGTATCTGGAGTCACATATAAGGGAAGGACAATTGTTAAGTGTTTCGTGGTCATCACTAGACTTGGATTACTAGTCCAGTGATAATATTACTTTGCCACAAGCTCTCATATAACAATTACCCATGCTAGCTTTTACAGTCATAATGTTGTTAGCTGATGAGTAACCTGCTTACTTTGCTTATTTTCCCAGAGTGAGAGGATCTATTTGAGAAGAGATTGTATCAGAATCCGCATCCTCTAATTCCACATTGAAGTTGGAAGATTCGAATTAGTTAATAAGGTACATAACAAAATACGTAGCATTATAGAAACCCTTCAGTGCAGAAAGAGGCCTTCTGGCTCATTGAGTCTGCATCGACCACAATCCCACCTGGGCCCTACCCTCATATCTTTACATTGAAAGAACATAGAACATAGAAAAACTACAGCACAAACAGGCTCTTCGGCCCACAAGCTGTGCCAATGATATCCATACCTACAAGGCTCACTTATAAACCTCAATTCTATTAAGTCCCATGTACTGATAGAAGTCTCTTGGAAGATCCTATCAAATTTACCTCCATCACCACCGACGGCAGCTGTTTCCACTCACCCACCACCCTCTGAGTGAAGAACTTACCCCTGGTATCTCCTCTGTACCTACTCCCCAGCACCTGTGTCCTCTCGTAGCAACCATTCCACCCTTGGAAAAAGCCTCTGAGAATCCACCCGATCTATACCTCTCAACATCTTATACCTCTATTAGGTCACCCCTCATCCTTCATCTCTCTAAGGAGAAAAGACTGAGCTCCCTCAACCTATCCTCATAAGGCATGCCATCCAATCCAGGCAACATCCTTGTAAATCTCCTCTGCACCCTTTCAATAGCTTCCACATGAGGCGAACAGAACTGAGCACAGTATTTCAAGAGAGGTCTGACTTGGGTCTTATAAAGCTGCAATATTATCTCCCGACTCCTAATTCAATCCCTCAATAGATGAAAGCCAGAACCCCATAAGCCTTCTTAACCACATCCTCTACCTGCAAAGCCGATTTAAGAGTCCTATGGACCCGGACCCGAAGGTCCTTCTGATTCTCTACACTGCTAAGTGTCTTACCCTTGGTATTATTCTTCTTCATCCCATTTGATATGCCAAAATGGATCACTACACATTTATCCAGGTTGAAGTCCATCTGCCATTTCTCTGCCCAGCTTTGCATCCTATCTATGTCACACTGCAACTTCTGACATCCCTCCAAACTATCCACAACACCACCAACCTTCGTGTTGTCAGCAAACCTACCAACCCATCCCTATATTATTCTATGATAATACATTTTGATACTGACAACACTACCAGTTAAGAGTTCAATGATTCTTGAAACAAAGTTAGTAAGCCAATGAGACAAATAGTTTACACGTATGTGAATACAGTAAGAGAATTGAACAAATCATTATGATTTTAAATCACAGATATTGATATTTTTAAATGTATTTTAGGTGTATGAATCATTGCTCACTTCAGCTGACAGCAGGTTATTGCAAGGGCAATGATAAAAGCAAAGAGTTCAGAGCCAAAGGCCTGGGAACCCTATAGTTAGCGAAATTCATATCAGAATGTTTCTAGTGAAGAAACACATTTTGCCACATTCTGAATAAGGACATTCATTGTCTCAACATAGAATAGATATGTACCTGGAGGCAGGATCACATATCTACCCAGTTTGGCAATGAGCCAGTGGAAATGTTCACTTTGACTTCTATGATCAGTGTCTAGGGTAACTCCTGTCTTTGGCATGTGTTGGAAGGATTTATAATCATTGTATTATGAATGCATGTTCCTTAGTCACCAAGTTGCAGGCTGGGAAGATATTAACACCTCCGAATACTTCTCAAAAGATCTACAATGCTATCATTTAAATTAAATTGAATTCAACGGAAGGCCCTGCAAAAATTACTTGGATTAGGATGAGGCACAGAGCGTAATCACAAGACAATGGGCAAGAGATGCAGGAATCATAGGATCCTTACAGTGTAGAACAGGGCCATTCAACCCATCAAACCTGCACTGACAATAATCCCACCCAGGCTTTACCTCCATAACTCTGCATATTTATTCTGCTAAGTCCCCTGACACCAAGGGGCAATTGAGCATGGCTAATCAATCTAACCCACACATCATTAGACTGTGGGAAGAAACTGGAACACTTGCAGGAAACCAACGCAGACACAGTGAGAATCTGCAAACTTGGCACAGACACAGACACCCAAAGCCGGAATTGAACCAGGTCTCGGGCACTGTGAGGCACCAGTGCTAACCACTGTGCCACCGTGCCACCCATAAAACCAGACAAAGGAAAGTGACAAAGTATCTAGAGGGGAAGTTGGAGTGCTAAGAATATTATGGATAGAAATTAAAAAGGTAATAAGTAAATAACAGGGGTTTTCACCTTGCAGTGTTAATGTAAGTCTACTTGTGACAATAATAAATTTAAAAAATATGCGAAAAATGATATAGAAAGGCATGAAACCATTAATGGGGATCATACACCAATAAAACTTCAGCTGGTTAGTCACCATTAGAGTTCTGATGGTGAGAAGCTATTTATTTTACTATGTTTCTACCCGTCATTTATATTGGATAGGAAGGAGGTGCAGACACAGGGACAATGTGTCTGCACAGACAATGACCCAAGCCGGGAATTGAACCCAGGTCCCTGGCATTGTGAGGTACTAGTGCTAACCACTGTGACACCATGCCAACACTTCCCATGTGCACTGTGCAAATTTTAACAAGGGTCTGAGTGAAATTGCAGAGAACGTGCAAACCCTACACAGCCATCCAAAGCCGGAATCGAACCTGAGTCTCTGGTGCTGTGAGGCAGTAGTGCTAGTCACTGTGCCATCGTGCTGCTCTAGGCTCAGTTATATCAATGGAGCATTGTGCCATGGTCTCTGGATAGTTAAGGATGTGGCCAAAGAACCTTGAATACATTTCTGAAAAAAATTGCCTTGTGAATTAAGCAGAAGAGAAAAATAACAGCCATAGTTAATTAGTGCCCATGAAAAATAATTAGTTTTTGGCATATGTCTCTCCGTTTGGATGGCATTGAGAAAATGGAAACATGGGTACTTTAATCATTAAATAATTTTATTTTTTGCCCAGCACTAATATTTCATAAAGTGTCAAAAGCGGAAAGAATGAAAGAGTTGAGGAATGTTTAAAAAAGATGAGAAACATCACAGTAGCCTTATAACTTGCGCTTAAGTGAGATGCAATAACCTTTGATACACTTGTACATGCAAGGTTAGTTAGGGCAGCTTAAGAACACTTCAATGACTTGCTTCAGGCATTCCCAGTGAGAGGCCAGCTGTCACTTAGTCAAGGACATGGCTGTATATTTTCAGCTTGTGTCAGGTACACAAGCTGTAATATTGGAAACTTATCAGGAATTTCTTTAAAGAATGAATGCCAATTTACATTCGCACTTTAATCTTGAAAAATAGCCGGTCTTGCTTTGTAGAACGGTTTAGTGATGAAATGTTGTGAAAGCTATGATGATGTTGGTTCTTTTACTCACTGACTGAATATTACTGTAATCCTCAATCCTCCAATTTCTGATCTCTGTTATCCTGGATATCAAAGGATTAGCTGATGCAATTTTGATTTGGGAGTTAATTGTGATTCTGTATTCTAAACCCTAGCATGAGATTGTAAATGTGGTGCAGTATCGCAATATGATCTGACTGATCCATAAGGGTTTGGGTAACCATCGATATAACTGAAGTTGGAGTGGAACCGTGGCACAGTGGTTAGCACTGCTGCCTCACAGTGCCAGGGACTCCAGTTCAATTCCTGCCTTGGATGTCTGTCTGTGTGAGTTTGCGCATTCTTCTTGTGTCTGTGTGGGTTCCTCTGGTTTTCTCCCACAGTCCAAAAACGTGCAGGATAAGTGGATTAGACTTGGTAAATGTATGGGGTGGGGGGAGAGGGCGGGGAATGCTCCTTCAGATAGTCAGTGACTCAATGGGCTGAATGGCCTCCTTCTCCCCTCTATGGAATCTATGATAACTGTTAGATGGGATGAGAAAAGGAAATGCACTGTAAGTTTCTTCTAAACCCCAGCAGATCATAATTTTCTTCTCAGCAGGTGTGTGGGAAAGAGAGGATATATGAATAATTTGAAGTACTGAAATTCACAATGCAATATTGCTATAATATTAATGTACGCATTTGGATTGGAGGCTTGCACAACGGATTTACAGTATTGGTCTCTGCTCTGGGGGTTGCCTTATGAAAACGGACTGTGTAAATTGGGCTTATATTCTTTGGAGTGTAGAATGAGAGGTGGTCTCATTGAAGATTACAAAATTCTGAAGGGGCTTGAGAAGGATGACGCTGAAAGTCTAAAACATGGGAGTGGGGAGTACAGTCTCAGGATAAAGAGTGATCGTTTAGGACTGAGATGAGGCGACATTGTTTCACTCAAATGTTTGGGAATCTTTGGAATTCTCTACCCCAGAAGCTACTGGATACTCCATTGTTGAAAGACTGGGTCAGACAGAATTTTTGTCTTTCAGTTAATCAAAGGATATGGAGAGCGAGCAGGAAGATAGAATTGGAGCCCAACATCAGCAATAATTGTATTGAATGGCAGTGCAGGTAGGCTGAAAAAAATGACACTGGAACAAGGTGACTTATAGCAATCTATCCCCAATATACTCTCAAATTTTATCCTTCAGTCCTGTTTTGCACTTTTAAAACAGAATTTCAAGTCTCTTATATTCTGTGCCCTAGCCTTTCCTTCTCCCCATATACTCTATGAACGGTACGTTTTGTCTGCATAGAGCATAAGAAACCATACTTTTCACTGTACACTAAAACATGTGATAATAATAAATCAAATCAAATTAGTTTAGTCCACCCTGATGCTCATGACTGATCGAGTAAATTTTCCAGTCTCACCCACCAGGGGAATCGTCACGGCCAGGCGGGCATGACTGGAAAATCCCACCCTAATCTTTCTATCGTTGGTGGCTGTGCCTTCTGCTGTTCTGATTCCAAGCTCTTGAATTCCCTCCTGGAACCTCCTCATCTCACCATTCCTTTACTTCCTTTACGCTGTTCTTAAGGTCGACCTTTTGGACCATTGAGCGAATATCCCCATTATGTGGCTCAGTGTCAAATTGTGCTTGATAATAATCCTAAGAAATGTATTGGGCTGTTTTAATATATTAAAGGAATGGCTAAATGCAAGTTGGTGATGTTGTTGGAGAACATAAGCTGAGGAAGCTTTGCATTCAGTGATCATGCTCCAATGATTGAACATCAGTGTCTAGAAGGTGGGATTCTAAGCTATTCGTGCCTTGATTTGGTTTGATTTATTATTGTCACAAGTATTGGCATACAATTCATGTACACTATACAGACAGAGCTTACTATTCATAGAGAAGGAAAGGAGAGAGCGCAAAATGTAGTGTTACAGCCATAGCTAGGGTGTAGAGAAAGATCAACTTAATGCAAAGTAGGTTCACTCAAAAGTCTGATGGCAGCAGGGAAGATACATGTGACAATAATAACTCAAATCAAATCAAAATCAAGTCTACAGCACAGATGTAGACTTTTCAGCTAAGTGAAACAATCCTTTTCACTGTATCCTAATGTATAAAGAACAAAGAACAAAACAGCACAGGAAACAGGCCCTTCAGCCCAACGAGCTCGCGCCGCCACCTCGATGTTCCCACTTTTACACGCGATCCCTGTCCATGTTTATAGATTAAATTACATTATATAGATAGATTAAAAACCAAATTTGAGACAATTTAGGGAGAATTTGTTTTGCCAATTAGCCTAAGAGCACATCTTTGGGATGTGGGAGGAAACCGGAGCTCCTGGAGAAAACCCACGCAAGCACGGGGAGAATGCGCAAACTCCCACAGACACAGGCCCAAATCCATGTATCTGCACAGCACAGCTATAGTCACTGCGCTGTCGTGTTGCCCATCAGATGGTCCAGGTCAAGCATATACAAACGGCGTGAAGCACTAGGATACTCTCGAGAAAGGTCCAAGAGCAGCCCTCTCACGACCCATTGCATGTATGCCCCTCGTTAGACAACAAGGTGGACCAAAGCACCTGTAGGATAAAAACAAGTACATCAATATCATCATCTATTTACACACTTGTGTGTATGTAACAATAATAAATCAAATCCTTTTCCCCTATATACTTTATGAATATATATGTTTTGTCTGTGAAGTGCACAAGAAATAATACTTTTCATTGTATCCCAATATGTGTGACAATAATAAACCAAATCAAATTCTTCTCCCCACGTACTCTATGATTAGTATGCTCTAGGATCAAGAGAAACCAGAGTATAATAGTATGCTTTATCTTTTTTTACTGTCTCTCAATATATGTGACAATAATAAATCAACTCAAAAATCTACTCCTGTTTCTATTTCTTGTGTTCTTGCGTACTTGCTTACTAGTCAATGCCACAGGAGACTGACTAATTGTTGTCGAAGGTGAAACAGAATTAGGGATAATTAGCAAAGGTTTTCCACTAGTTTAATCTCATTTTAAGATCACTTTGCCTTTATTTTTGCAATAGTCATATTGTTTTCATACAATAGCAAAACTTGCACAACCTCCAGATGACAGGTGGGAAGTCTTATAGCACCACTATTACAAGGCATGGGTTACTACACTGTGACAGGTTTACAGGCAATTTCTATTAAGTATGAATATACACATTTATAATGGAAAGCATTGATAGAAAGTTAATGCTGGTCCAAAGCTTAAGATCAATGCTTATTCCAGCACAACTTATCGGACACTCATCAGGTAAGTTGACCATACTTCACCAGTGACAGGTTTGGATGCATCGCAATCCAATGTATAGTCACAACCCTTACCCCCCACGCCAACCCCGCCATTAAAAGAATTTATTCCTCAAAATACTCCAAGCTTCCTTGCAGTATTAACCATAGAAGCATCAGAATTAGAAACAGAAGTTGGCAAATTCAGCCCTTCCACCCTGCTCTGCCATTCAATCAGATCATGGCTGATCTCTCCCTGGTCTCAGATCCATCTTCATTGAGGTGCCGGGCTTGAGGCTGACTGCAAAATGGGGTGAGATTCACAACGGAGGGTAAGTTGCACAAGACCAACAAATCACGAGTCTCACAATACCTCAGACATAATTTACCACTTCAGGTTCAATTAAAACACTTAACTGGTTTCAAGATAGAATAGAATCCCTACAGTAGATAAAGAGGCTATTTGGCCCCTCGAGCCTTGCACTGACAACAAGCCCACCCATGCCCTATCCTCCTAATCCCACATTTTTACCATGCTAATCTTCCCTGACAATTTAGTATTGCCGATCAACTTAACCCACATATCTTTGGATTGCGGCAGGAAACCAGGACACGGGGAGAATGTACAGACTTTGCACAGGCAGTGACTTGAAGCCGGGAATCGAACTGGGGTCCCTGGCGCTGTGAGGCAGCAGTGCTAACCACTGTGCCACCATGTCACCCAAATACAGCACAAAGATGCAGCATAAATTTCCATCTTTCCTATGCCAAATCAGAGTGTTCTAAATGGAGTGGTATGCATTCTCCACAGGAGTAAATAATCCCGTGGAGTCTGTGATCGAATTAGCCAGAGTTTTGTTCCAGCTAGGCACAACTGGCCATTCATGTCAAATTAACAGCCAGAAAGTTCAGCACCAAAATGGATAGAAAACATGCTCGCTTATCCTATGTGATATGATTTTGTTCAGCAGCACAATTAAGCTCTACATGTGATGCCTAACACTCAATGAGTAAGAAGTCAGCAGAGATTCTGAGTAGCCTCAAATGTGAGCACACACAGGTGGCATAGTGGTTAGCACTGTTGACTCACACCGCCAAGGACCCGGGTTCATTCCGCCTTTGGGTCACCGTGTGAAGTTTGCACATTCTCCCCGTGATTCCGTGGCTTTCCTCCAGGTGCTCTGGTTTCCTCCCACAGTCCAAAGATCTATAGGTTAGGTGGATTGACTATGTTAAACAGGCCCCTGAGTGTCACATGATGTGTAGGGTAGGTGGATTAATTTTTGATTTCATTTATTGTCAGATGTATTGGGATCCAATGAAAAGTACATGCTATATATACAAAACATACTGTTCATAGAGTATATAGGGAGAAGGGCAGAAAGAGTGCAGAATGTAGTGTTATGGTAATAGCTAGAGTGCAGAGAAAGGTCAACTTAATATGAGGTAGATCCATTTAAAAGTCTGACAGCAACAGCGAAGAAGCGATTCTTGAATTAGTTGATCCATGACTTCAAACTTTTGTATTTTTCTCCTGATCGAGGAAGATAGAAGAGAGAATGTCTGACGTACATGGAGTCTTTGATTATGCTGGCTGCTTTTCCAAAACAGCAGGAAGTGTAGACAGAATCAATGGATGGGAAACTTGTTTGCTATGTTCACAACCCTTTGTAGATTCTTGTGGGTTTGGTCAGAGCAAGAGCCATACCCAGCTGTCGTACAACAAAAAAAAGATGGTTTCTATAATTGGCAAGGGTTGTAGCGGACATGCTGTATTTCCTTAGCTTCCTGAGAAAGTTAGAAGCATTGGTGGACTTTCTTAACTATCGCATCAACACGGAAGGATCAGGACAGTTTGTTGGTGGTGTGGACACCTAGAAACCTGAAAGCTCTCAACCATTTCCACTTTCACAGAAACCTCATTGCAGTGTTAACGTAAGCGTACTTGTGACAGTAAGAATTAAACTTCATCTCCATTGAATAGACAAGGCATGTCCTCCACTATGCTTCCTGAAGTAAATGACTATCTCTTTCATTTTACTGACATTGAAGGAAAGATTACTATTGTTGCACCAGTTCATCAGATCCTTTATCTCTTTCCTGTACTCTGTCTCATTGATGATTGTGATCTGACCTACTATTGTGGTGTCATCAGCAAACTTGAAAATGGGGTTGAAGTGGAATTTGGCTACACAGTTTTAAGCTATAAGGACTGTAGTACGGGGCTAATGACATAGCCTTGTGGTGTACCGGTGTTGAGGATGATCATGAAGGAGATTTTGTTGCCTATCCTTATTGATTATGGTCTGCGAGTTAGAAATTTCAGTACCCAATTGCGGAGAGAGGAGCCGAGTCCTTGGCCATGGAATTTGGAGATGAGTTTTGTAGGGATAGTGGTGTTAAAGCCTGAGCTGTATTCAATAAATAGGAGTTTGACATAAGTGTTTAGCTTGTGATCCGGATACTTAAGTCCAGGTGTTCTAGGGCTAAGTGTACAGTCAAGATGATGTATTCTGCTGTGTACCTGTTGCAGTGATAGTGAACTGCAGTGGATCCAGGCAATTTGGACTATGGTAAATGCACAGAGTTACAGGAACAAGGTGGGGCTGTGAGTCTGGTTAAAATGCTCTTTTAAAGTGTTGATACAGACTCAATGGACTGAATGGTCTCCTTCTGCACTGGAGGGTTTCTATGAGGAAGGCCATGTGAGAAAAGAAAGCAAGTCAACTGGGGTACCTAAATTTCCAAGATTAATTAAAGTTGGCTTTCATTTCATACAATCACACGTGACCGTTACCGTTGTTGTCCTCCTTTTGCAGCTTAACTCTACAATGAGACATAACCAGTCCAAGAAGCTAGTACGAAAAAGGAAACAATGATACATATACAGTTTGGCTGGATATTGATGACATGTCTGTATGTGGTTATTGGTGCAGAATGCCTGTCCATGTTTGCCTACATTAATGAATTAAGTTTAGAAACTTAAGATTACAAAAAACATCAAAATTTGAGAACGAAACATTCCCTGGCAGAAAGGAAGATGAAAAAGGGAAATTACTGTGGATGCTGGAACCTGAGCCACAAAATGCTGGAGAATCTCAGCAGGTCTGACAGCCTCTGTGGGGAGAGAATAGAGCCAACGGTTTAAGTCTAGGTGATCCTTTGTCAGAGCTGAATAGCATTCATGAAGGGTCATCCAGACTCACAACATTGACTGTATTCCCTCTCCACAGATGCTGTCAGAGCTGTTGAGATTTTCCAGCATTTTGTGTGTTAGCTTCACAAAGGATGATGTATGAGAATGCTAGGTGCTTTCTGCATCAAAAACAAAGTGCAATATTTTGAAAGAGGTGTTGTTCCTACTGTAAGCTTATGAATACAAATATAAAATGAAACTCATTTTTAACTACTTTCAACTCCTGAAAATCAGGTATGTTCAGAAAATAATTCTGGAATGATATTTTATCTTTAACAGATGATATTTTATCTTTAAAAGATGGTTTTATTTTTAATTAAGGAATTGAATAGAGATGCACAGTTTCTGCATTTTGGTCACAGCAACCTGGCTTTGAGCATATTGGGTTTTTTCTTGCAGAACTGTAATGACAAGAGCTTTGAAATTACTTTGTTCAGCAAAAGTCCAATTTCTCCAGCCCCCAAGAATTTATACAAATTTTTCCTTTCCTCCCTTTTTGAAGGCAGCATAGTGGTACTGTGGTTAGCACTGCTATCTCGCGTTGTAAGGACCTGGGTTCGATTCCAACCTGAGGTGGAGTGAAATGGAATATGCACGTTCTCCTCGTGTCTGCGTGGGTTTTCTCTGGGTGCTCCCCTCACACTCCAACGTAAATGAGTTAGGTTGATTGGCTATGATAAACTGCCTGTTGGTGGCAGTAGGGCAAGCAGGGTAAATGCTTGTGGTTGCAGGGAAAAGGCTTGGGTGGGATTGTTGTTGGTGCAGGCTTGATGGGCTAACTGGCTTTCTTCTGCACCATTGGGATTCTATGATTACCAGTCACACACTGATGAATCATAACAAACATTTTATATATTTTTTTGAAACTGACTCAAAAGTCTATACAAATTACAGAAGAGCTGTGTATGCATATTGTACTAGAATCTAACACAACTATTGTATAAATATATCATTTCTCAAAATGATGGCACATTCACTATTTACATATTACATTAAGCAATATCACAGCACACTCTGCATCTATATACTTGGTGTTTTTTAAGACAGGAATTAGGGGAGTTTAAGAGTAACTTACATTTTTGAAAAGTGCATTAATTGGTAGTGAAAACCAAACCAGCATTCAATTTTACAAGATTCCAGGGAAGTAATTAAAAATAAACTACTGTATGCACTGGCCTTCAAGTGGGTTACATAATCCTGAAGTTGCTAATAGCAAAGCGAGTCATTCAGAACAAATAGTGCCCATTTTGTGGCAGCTTTGATTTTTAAAATTATTTCTCAGGATGTGAGCCTCTCCGGCTAAGCTGTGCACATGAATGGGGATGAAGTAGAAAGGATCGCGAGCTTCAGGTTTTTGGGTGTGCAGATCACCAACCTGTCTTGGTCTCCCCATCCTAATACTGTAGTTAAGAAAGTCGATCAGTGTATCTACAAATTTCCTTAGTTTGGCATGTCAACTACAACTCTCACTAACTTTTACAGATACACCTTAGAAAACACTCTTTCTGGTTGTATTGCAGCTTGATATAGCTCCTACTGTGCCCAAGACTGCAAAGAACTACAGAACATCGTGAATGTAGCTCAATCAATCACACCAGTCTCCTATCCATTGACTCTGTTTACATTTCATCTGTCTCAGCAAAGCAGCCAGCGTAATTGCCTTTTTCCCGCAACCACAAGTATTCACCCTGCTTGCCCTACTGACACCTTCTTCCTTTGGGAAAAAGATACAAAGTTTGAGGTCATTTACCATCCAACTCAAGAACAGCTTCTTCCCTGCTGCTGTCAGACTTTTGAATGGACCTACCTTGCATTAAGTTGATCTTTCTCTACTTCTAAACTATGACTGTAGCACTACATTCTGCACCGTTTCCTTCTCTCTAAACGTTATGTTTTCTCTGTATAGCACATAAGAAACAATACTTTTCACTGTATGTTAATACATGACAATAATAAATCAAAAGACATCACATTTGCAGCCCATTCCCAATTGCTCTCGAGAGCCATTACCTTAGACTGCTATAGTCCATCTGCTGTAGGTACACCCACAATGCTGTAATGAGTTCTAAGCGTTTTGACTTGAGGCTCTGAAGGAACGGTGATACAGTTCCAAGTTGTGAAAGGTCAATTTCTGGCTATCTGATAACTCAACAAAACAATCTTCAGTTAAAGAAAGCTGATATTGATCAGCACACAACACTGGATTCAGGGTTTGTGTATGGGACCACTTTTGATTTGAAACTTTCTGGATAACTCTTCTCATTATCTTGAACTCTCTTCATTCAGCCCAATGCCTCTTTGAATACATAATTGTATTTATCCAGAAGGTGCTGTTGATCTCTTTTGGTATTGGCCAATCTTTTAACTTGATTTGTCACATATTAGTTTGCGTGATGGGCTGGGCTACATTCACGGCCTTTTGTAATTCCTTGTGGTCTTGGCCAGAGCAGGAGCCATTGCCAAGCTGTGATACAATCAGAAAGAATGTTTTCTGTGGTACATCTGTAAAAGCTAGTGAGATCATAGCTGACATGACAAAGTTCCTTAGTTTTCTGAGAAAGTAGAGGCGTTGGGTGGGCTTTAGTGTCAGCATGAGGGGACCAGGACAAGTTGTTGGTGATCTGGACACCTCTGAAGTTCTCAACACTGTAGTTAAGTATATTTTCTCCAACCATGATCTCCCAAATAGAGTTGGAAAATTACCATGAACACATGGAGAGGCAACTCTGCTGTTTGTCTATTTGATTCTACATTAACCATGATGTAATCTTTTAACAGCCCAATCTCTTCCAAGTATGTTCTTAAAATCACATCAGCTTGTTCTAAAGGAAAATGCTTGAGCTTTTGTTGGTATGTGGTCTCAGGAATTAAAGATACAGTAGTGCCACTATCAATTGCCATTCTACTAGATTGTCTACTTAACTTCAGAATTATCCACAATCTATCTGATTCATTTTCGATGAATAAGATAGACAATTGGAGCTCTTCATCGCATCTCTGGCCATTCTCTGCTTTATGGTAATTCTTTTCTTCCATGTTGTAAATTATTTTGTAGAATGCAACTTGTTATTTGAGGGAACCACATTCTTCTTCTGAATATTTTTCTCAGAGGAAGTTGCTCTAGCTCAACCAGCTTTGCAATATGACCCATTTTGCCACAACTCTTGCATTGACTATCTTTACTTCATCACTCAATAGCCAAATAGGCCATCTTGTCACATCTGTGACATGCTTGCAGCATTTCTTATGGGCACTTCACAACTTGTTGATCTTCATTCCTACACAGAATTGTGAAGCTTCTCATTAGCAGCCAGTTCCTTCAACACAGAGCATGTTCAGTCCACAATCTTCTTCAGATGGCCTCACTTTGAAGACCACAAACTGGATGATTGCAAATAATATCTTACAACTCACCAAACTCACAATGTTTTACTAGCTTTTTTAAAGATTGCCACACACTGAGCAATACTCTTGCTTCCACGTGACTCCTTCGGTGGAACTTGAACTGTTCCACAATAATCAGTGGCTTTGGAGTGTAATGCTGTCAAGGAACTTTGTCAGGTCATTGTAAGTTTACTTGCCTGGCTTTGCTGGATGAACCAAACTTTGGAACAAATCAAAAGTTTTACTTCCTATTGTGCTGAGAAAAGCTGGTACAAGCAACTTGTTTGCAATTTTATTCGCTTGAACCAAGTACTGAAGATGCTCAGCGTTGGAATTTCATGACTCATTTTCTTTATGAAAAGGACATAGATCCCAATTTACAGCCCATTGTTCTTAGAGGCACCGGCAACTCGAGATTGCTCAATGTATTTAACTGTCCTCACAGAATGCCCTTTTTACCTTGAACACCATTGACTTGATGTATTCTCTTTCAGTCACAACTGTAGAGCAGAGCTTCTCTTTTCAAATACACCAGTTAGTGTTTCAAATTGCATCCTTCTGATCATGCCCCCGCCCCGGCCTCAAAAACCCTTTTCAAACCATACCAAATTTCCATTCTTTCTGAACTACATAGCAAGTCTCCTACTCTGCTGCTACACACTACAACACAACTTGCAGCTTCAAGAAATCCATCTTTTTTTTTCTCCTTGGTCTTCTTTCATTGGCACTTCAATCCTGTCGATTTCCTCCAGCCTTCCAATGTTCAAAGTGAGAGGAGCCACAATTTTTTTTTTAATCTTAGTATCTTTTTTGCAATGCTCTCTCTGAAACAAAATCCCAACTTTGTTGTCAATTTTCTTTTTGTAGTGTCCAATGTTGGGGGTGGTGAGTGTTAAAAGAAAACAACGCAGTTTGCACACACTATCAAAATAACAACAACTTTATTGTTGGAGCTGCACAGAGCAGAAAATCAAATCTGTGAAGCACCCCAATGACATCGCCACCAAATTACACAACAACTCTTAAAGCAATCATACAGCCAATATATAAAAAGTCAGGATTGTGTGCAAATTAGAGGGGAGCTCATTAGTTGTGTTCCGGTGCATCTATTGCCCTAGTCCTTCTAGGCAATAGAGAGCACGGTTGGAAAGTATGGTTGAGGGAGACTCGGAGAGTTACTACAATGCATCTTCTATAAAAGGTATATGCTTCTACTGTGCATCACTAATAGTAGAGAAGTGAATGTTGCGGATAGGATGCCAATCCCGCAGGCTGTATTGTTCTGGATAATGTGTTTCTTTAGTGGTATCAGAGCAGCACTCATCATCGCAGTTGGAAAGTATACCATCATATTTCTGATTTGTGCCTTGTAGTTTCTAGACAAGATTTGTGAAGCCAAGGCATGATTTATACATTAAAAGACAGCTATGAACACTTGCATCAGTTACTAGGAATTGCTGTGCAATGCATCGAGGCTAAATGTGCAAGGAAAAATTAAGTTAACAAACCATCAACTCGGGATGCCAGCGTTTCTCATTTTCCAAACCAAAATCCTGTTCTTCTAACCTTGAAGTTCAAATCTGGAAAAAAGTCACATCAAGTTTACGCTTCCCGATTTTTTGAAGATGTAATATGGTGCTAAATTGTATATAATGTGAAAGGAAGACTTTGTCATGCCCAATTTGCTTTCAGTCTCAAAGTCTTCAATATCAGGGCACCAATCACTTTTTAGCAGCAGTGCAATCCATCAAAGTTTGAAAATGATTCAGCAGATGGGTGTCATATCGCAGAATAACAAATATGATGTCCTTAGTCAAGAAAATGCAATAATAGTCCTACCAACTGTAGATTAGTACATCTTAACTACAAGTTGGAACAAGAGGTTTGAGGAATTTAAGATTATGACAGGTTCAGATAAGACAGAAGTGGAAAAACTGTTCACCTTAATCGGTTGGGGAGGGGCATTAAAAACAGGAAAAGATGCAAGGAAAATCATCTTTTGCAGTAAGTGGCAATGACCTGGTACACTGTCTAGGGTGCTGGTAAGACAACGCAATGATTTTACAGCACTTTGGAGAGCACTTGAGGGCTACGGAGATAGAGCAAGGGGAACAAGATCGAGTGGACTGTTCAACAAAGGCTGGCATGGACTTGTGACTGTGCCTCTAATTCATCAAGTACAAAAGAAATCCAAACATGATCAGGAATGTTGCTGGAGAGACAAACAATTTGAGCTTACCAAACAAGCACAAGAGTTGACCAACTAACTAAAGATACCACCAGGGAGAAAGCAACTGGGAACTAAGCTTCCCACACTCCCAGGTATTCCAAAGAAGGTGCAAGGTTAGAATATATTCCTTTTGGTTGCATGCATGTCATTTCTAGCAATACGTTCAAGCCTTGCAATTTTCTTTTGCATTTCCCAGGAACTTGGGGAGCTAGTAACTCCCCATTACTTTGTCTATGGCAGCACAACAGCCACATCTGAGCAGCCAACCAAGCAGCACCTTTTCCATCTATGGAGTGCAGAAACAGGCTATGCAGCCCATTGAGCCTGCACTGACAACAATCCCACACAGGCCCTACCCCCATAAGCGCACGTATTTACCTTGTTTAACACCCTAACACTCAGGGTAAGTTGATCATGGCCAATCAACCTAACCTGCGTATCTTTGGACTTCAAGAGGAAACCCACACAAATACTAGAACATGCAGACTTCACACAGATAGTGACCCGAGACCTGAATTGAACCCAGCTCCCCAGTGCTGAGATAGCAGTGCTAACCACTGTATCACCCACTATAAATTGTGACTGCTTGAATTATGGTATTCTCATTTTTGTCCTGAGGAATGCAAGGAGAAAAAAGCTTCAGCAACATCTTTCAGCAATATTCAAGCTGTCTACCAAGTGACAGAAATGTGTCAAGATTTGGCATTAATGACTCCACTGCAATTTATTCTGAAAACATGGCAAAATTGATATTTACATTAATTACTATGCCCAGTTTCAGTCACCATAGCTACACAATGAAATCCTGTTTGTGCCTTTGCCTTATGGGATATGTATCCTCACCTAATTGTCACAATTTACTGCAACCAGGTATTATAATTCCAACAGATGCCCATGTTCATCCAGGTTCACTCAAGCAACATACCAGGTACAGCACCAATATGGTTAGCTTCAGATGCAATGGATTCAAGAGGTAGCTTTCCCAAGCTGCAGGATATAAAGCATGGCAGCACAGCCTCAGGATAACAAACTGAATATTACAGGCTGAGATGGAGGAGGAAAATGTTTAGAGAGTTGAAAATCACTTGCATTCTCTATCCTAGGATACTCCATAGAGCACTTTCAACATCAAGCTGTGGGGGAGGTGGAGATTTTTCATCGCTTAGGAAACCAAGGGATTTGATAAATAGGCAGGAAAGGAATTGAGGCACTTTGGCAGCCAATGATTGCATTGAATGGCAGAGCATGCTCATATGGTCTTCACCTAGTTCCAATAGTGGAAATTGAAATTCAAATAAACTCTCATTTGTACAGATGAAATTCTTAAATGACTGCTATAATATGCAATAAAATATCTTAATACATGCTTTGACAACATTTTTTTTTAAACATTTCTCATTTGAGAGAACAGGCTGTTAACGTAACCAATGACAATTTTCAAAGCAAATCCACAGTATTGAGTCGTCCACAGTCAGTGGCTTGGAAAGACCGATAGTCTGTCTCTGCTCAGTAACACGAATATTGATCAGTTACCCAGGCCAAAATCCAGAGTCTTAAGTTCCAAAGATGAATTCCATGCACAAAAGAGAATTTCTTACATTTGCACTTGCATAGGCCTTGGTCGAAGAGATGTAAGAAACCGTAACATGCACACAGTCAAACATGTCAATATAAGCCAAGTAGCTTTGCAAAGTGGTAAAATGTTCCTTGTGTTGAAATATAAAACATTATGAATACAACTCCAGCTGGCATTTAATTCTCTGGAAAACAATGCAGCATCACTGCATGGTGAAGGTTAATATTTCCAAGTAGCAAGTGACATTAGTAATAAATTTCAACTTGTTTTTTGTGTGGGAATGCAAGCTCAGCTGGAGCATCTAATTACTTGAGGTAGGTTTGATAAAGTTGCTTGGAGATCTAATTTTGGGGCTGTTCATTTAGTTGAGGTTCATTCAGGTTACACACACTAGTGCACTCACCAATGATTACTTTAGAATTAGACATTCCCTGCATAATGTTGCAACTTGCATTGCAATGTGAAATGATGATTCATGAATTATCCAAAAATGTACAGATGGATGCCATGATTCAACCATCTGGCTAAGCAAAATTATTCAGCAGGAAGTTGGATACAGTTCTTTTTTTTTTAAACTATTCACCACTTTACTCCTTGTGTGCTTGTCCAAGCTATTTTCTGTTCACACAGCATACTATGTTACACCATTCTGGATTTAGTCATCAGTTTTTATCCACAAACTCAACTAGCAGCAGATTGCAGTCTCCCTCAGAAGCTTGCTGTTAGCCCAATATAGAACCTCAACACTTGGAGGTCCAAAGATGTGCAAGTTTGATGGATTGGCTATGCTAAGTTGCCTCTTAGTTTTAGGGGGAACTAGATAGGGTGAAATACATGGTGTTGTAGGGATAGGATGTGTCTGGCACTGTGGTTGGTGCAGATTGAATGGCCTTTGTCTGCACTGTAGGGATTCTATGATTTGGACTGAATATTCACACCCAAGGAATCTGAAGTGTAGAAGGGAAGTAAATCTCAGCAACAGAAACATAAGCACCAATATGCATGGTGGAGTGGAAGGATTGTGCATTCCAGTTCTCAATACTGTACAGGACAAGTGAAGTGAATGAGAAGCATCCACACAGGTTAGGTGTTTTGGTCAGGCTAAATTCTGTATCCGGTCAGATGCTAAAGTGTGGTGTGTAGGGGATTTTCACAGCAACTTCATTGCTATATTGATGTAAGCCTACCTGTGACATTAAACTTTCATTCAGTACCCCACAGTCCATTAGATTACAGGAAGTAAATGCTAATCACATCATTCCCAGAAAAGTTCCACCCACTTGTATTTAATATTGTTTTGCCAATACAAATGCATGTTTTAAAACTTGCATAGTCTTGAGGGTTTCAATATCATTTAATCCATTGCCATAAAAACACAGCTGGGTTGTAAGCATCTTGTCCAGTAATGCAGGACAATAAAGCCATCAATATGATTGAAGGGTTGTAGATAATCAAGAAACTTCATTTGCATTTGAAAAAAATACATTTTAAGCTTCATACTGATGTAAGCAGCCATTCCAGTTTTAACAGTCATTTTATTGCACGCATACAAGAGAGCTCCTTTTGGTAGAAGTTACATACAAGTGAATTTCAAATTTAACTATAAATACTAAATATATATACAGTTTCAAACAACATTACTTATGCATACTCTTATTTTAAAGTGAATTTGCAGGCATGGACTGACTGCATTGTGATTCCCTAAATGTTAATGTATTGTATTAGATTTTCAGTGTTTATTCTTTTCTTCTCAATTTACATAATATAAAACACTGGGAAGCAGGTCATTTTACAGCATATTACACTTCAGACTCAGTAGTCCACAGACTAGTTTACTACTCGACCATCTCCAACTCTTCTTCCGCACCCCTCCAACTCAACCACCCTAAAAGTCGCCTTTGATTCCTTATTCCACCCCATCTCCCCGATTCCCCCCCCCACCCACCACCCCCCAATCATTGCTCGTGTGCCTCAATGAACAAAATACCTTCTGCATTAGTTAAAAAGGAGGAAGAAAGCAGAGGCCAGGTCCAACATTAGTACACAGAAAAGGTGCTTTAGCTGGTAGGCAATAGACAAGACTGGACAGATCTCAAAAAGAAATGTTACTTTGTTCCCGACCCTGAAGGGATGATATACACATCATCCCTCCCCAGGCTCTACTCAGTTCCGAATGCTGCTGTTTATTTTATTGTGCAGTGCAAGTAAGTCACAAGACAATGTAGCACAAAACTTGGAGCAATTTTCAGCGTGTTATTTTGTGTGTGTGTACTTGAGAGCAATTCATACTCTTCGAAAGGTTAGTCCAGTGAACCAGACTGTTCATCAAGTGTTAAAAACAAACTATTCAGCAGTTAGTAGATTTGTACTGTAACGTTTATTAAAATAAATGCCAGGGTTAATAGAAACAGCAAACACCATGAAATAAAATGCAAGCATGTAAAAACATTTTTAACAAGAAACTTATTAAATGGATAATGAGTTAACAGGTCAGAAAAGGCAACACTCCCAATGATAGATTATGATTACGATGAATCTGCAATGGTTTCTGGCTATCAGAACCACAGGGGCCTCAAATTGGGAACAAAAAAATTGTAAATGGTATATAACATACATACAAAATGAAGATAGAAAAATACATTATAAACTTGTAACAATGGTGGTAATTACAATATTATACATGTGTAAGCAATATGTTAATATTGTACACAGCATATGTAATTGCTTTGCATTCAACCAACCATCAGGTAACAGCAGTGTCTTTGAGCTATACTCAATGTAATTGAGGGAATACATAATACTGTCAAGAAAACTTTCAATGTTTTGGTTACAAAAAATAACACTGACAAAATAGAGTTTACATTGGTTCTATAAACTCGATGCAAGTTGACAAAAATAATTAAAACATTGAAGGGCAGCAAGTAACAAATATCAGATTGTTTCAAATTTGTTCTTATGCACTTTGTTCTGAAGTCAAACACTGCAGCATTACAGTTTAGTAATAATAGCTGGTTTGTTGGCTTTTTAATTATTTAGGCAAAACTAAGCCAAGATGGCCCTCATTTTGTAAGTGACCAATAGAAAACATTCTTTTAAACTGTTTACTCAAAAAAGGCTACAACTTTATGAAAAAATGGCACAATGAGAAAAATTGAAGGTATAAACAACTCAGGAAGACACAAAATGGCACAAAATACAAGCTAGTCGAGAAACTATTTCACACTTGTTGCATAGAATCAATGAACTGAATTATTTAGACAGGCCTAATCTCATTTAACTTTGAGTAGCTTCACACAACTGTCCTCATACTGTTCTATCATCTTTTTGAATACTTTTTTTGCCAATAAAGAACTGCTTCTCTCCTCTCCAATGATGGACTGGCATGCATCAGATTTAAGTCAAACAATGTATGTTAGACACTAACAAACTGACCAGGCAGATATAAGGCACTATTTTGCTTTCTTTATGCTCTTCTCACCCACAACCCTGCAAAACGCTAGATACACTGTTTTGGTCTTCAGTTTTGTTTACAACCATCCAGTATCACTTCCATTACTTTACTTTTTTTTAAAATTTTTTTGTATTTTGTTACTGCAAGTAAGTATAAAAAGCTAAATTGTCAAAAATATATATTTCTTCACCAGCACCCTGTAAAAGTATCTAGTTTTCCTCTGTGGTTTAAATGCACTGTACTTATCTACACTTTAATAACATGTATATAGCAAATAGAATAGGCAAGCATGGCTTTCACATCCTTCTTAAAGAAGTGTCTATTTACGGAGAGAATTAGAAACAATTTTTTTGCATCCAGAAATGTGACACATTATGAATGCACCTCTGTCAAGGTATATGTGAACAGTTAAGAATGTTATTGGCTGTACTTAAATCAAGCTGAGCTCAAAATACAAAACTAATACATTGGATAAATGTAGAAAGCTCAAACTACGCAAAGACAGTAAATAAATTTGGGGAAATGAACTTGCCAGGCAGCTTTCATTTAATGTGTAGAACAGTAATTATTGTCACTAGATGTTTTAACAATGAAAAAAGATATTCTGCCTTCTGGCAGCTATACTTTGAGGGTTTTTTGACACTGGATTGTCTTGGTGAGCTGGTAATAATGGCAGTAGGTTTAGATGAGTGCCAAATTTAAATCTATTATAGATTCGAATATCAACACTCCTGTGTGTGGAGGGCTCAAACAGGGAAAGGTTTAACAGAACGTTTGCTGGTCATTAAACAGAACTTCAAAGTGGAGAACTTTTCACACAGAAGATTATTTTAATCAATCTGGCAAAACATGGAGGTTGTAAGGCTACAAAATAAAAATCTAAACAGAAGAAACTATCCCTTAACATTTTTGACTGATCTAACGGTTGAATTAATTTTGATCATTTATCTTAGTTTCATTATGCTTCTCTCAACAGCCTCAATAACCTAGAAAACTTTGTTTAGTAGTTTACAATACTAAATGGCATTTTTATTCTGGTGATTCAAAAAAAGTCAGAAGTGGCCTTAAAAAAGGTGTTTGGCAAAAAGACTAAGGTACTGTACATGAGATATTTCAAATCTTTGTCCTTAATTGCAGAGGTCAATATTACTTAGTACTGTCAGTGTTGAACTCTTCCCCAATATACCTGACCAAAGGTCCATCCATAATGAATCAAATGCGTTCAAAGACTTTGTAACTACAACATAAATTACATCAGATCTCCATCACATTTGTCCGTGGCAACTGCCTGTACAGCGCTCAATCCCTTGCCAGTGCTGTTGAGACCTTTCTTACCATTCTTTAGGGAGAATCTTTAAGAGATGATCACTGAGAAACAGTGGTGAGGGATGAACTGGACTTATTGCTTTAGTATTATTCAGTGCAGGTTCTGGTACCACACATTCACCCAACCAGAAAAGCCGTGGCTGGAGCTTTGTTTTTATAAACGTTGTTAGGTAACGAGACGAACAGACAGTGCCACAGCTCGCTGCATTGAAGACAGGCAAGCATAGGCGATAACCAGTTAACTGATCAGCAGGCAGGCATGGTCAGGTCATCATTGGGTGAAGAGTTCAGAGGTCAAAGGTCATGGGTTAGTTGCCTGTGGCAGCTGGGTAGTTAGGAACATAAGAAAACAAAAAGATAGAAAAAAGATATTAGTGTCAGCTAGTGAAGACTGATGACATGAAAACTAACCATATAACTAATAAAAACTATTTTTGACAAAGATCTGAAACATGTAGTCAATCATGAGTAAAAGTATCATGATTTGAGCATGAAAACATGGTCAAATTTCTAACAAAGTAACAGAAATATATTAAGACTAATTAATGGTTAGTAGCAGTCATAAAGTTCAAGGCTGGAAGAATTTTTGTACAAAATATATTTGCCCAAAATCAAACCAATTTAGAGCAGTGGTCCATTACTTACACTCCTAGTTCCCTAAAGTACAGAGCAAGTAATACATAAGGAGGAAATTCTAAAACAGACAAAATACACATTAAAATAGGCCATACTGCCTTTTTAGATACATCAAGCCACATTTACTCCTGACCTTGCACCACAGGCTTTTGCCTACCGCCCACCATGGACTGCTGCCACATCCTTGCCCAAGGCACACGGTCCTTCTTTCCCAGTATCAGAAATAGCTGGGAAGATCAAGACACTCAAAGAAGTGCCTCTTCTCAGAGAGGCACAAGTTGAGAGTTCTAAACAGCCAAAAACATTGCTTCTGTTTTTGTACTCATTCCACAGAATCCTGTTAAACTTTTGTCTTCCTCAAGCATGTGACAGCTTTCGTGGGGCACAAAACATTATTTCAGATCAAAATTCTAATGAGTTCATGTGTTCATTTTTGATTAATAACTAGAAGCCTGTAACTTTACATACTGGGTACTGTTGAGATGGTGATCCTTTGGTCTCGTACAATTTGAATTGTGGTCCTGCCAGATTTTTGTAGGGTCCAGGACCTAGGACCATTGGATTCATCCAGCCCTGAAGGTCTATAAAAAAATTGTGGGAAGAAGAGACAGCAAAAGAATTCAAAATGCTTTCCAAAGATGGTTGAGTTGACTGCTATTAAACATTAGTATTTAACAACAGCAAAAAAAAATGCAAGGGTAAAAGTTTTTTTTAGCTGGTGAAAATTTACATTTATTTCTTTTGGAAACTATTTTGTCCTCAAAGATTCACTTCAAATTATACAGCTTTAAAAAGGCATTGTTGCCACATTTCACGTAAAAATAAAAATACAATGTTGTTCACAGAATGTTGGCAGAAACCAACTATAAATGGGTATTTCAAGCCTGAAAATGAATACTTGCACAAAAAAATCTATACAAAAATTGCTGCATCAGTTCCAAATAACTGCTTGCAGTTTCACTTCATATGACAAGAGTGTTTGGACAATATAAATGGCATTGAACTGGAGTACAGTTAAATCAGAATGTTTATAGCATTGCACACTCTTAAGATCATTCTTATAAAGCCGCCACATTTTGGTATCAGAGTGGGGGGGAGGCAGAGAAGAGGCTACAGTTTTGCAAGTACACATGGCTGCACATTATATACACACACAACATTTCAGATTTATGAAAAGGGTGGAACTACAATATACATTCAATAGTTTTAAACACCTCTCCCCACACAAACTTCAAGAATACATTACCTAGCGAGTGCTACTTGGAATACATTGCCTTTTATTTTCACAAGGAAAATAAAAGCAACATTAAATATCAAACTCCACAGGAAAGCAAAACCTCAGTGGACAAAAAATTAGAATTCCAATAACAGTAGTTACCAGGGTAAAAATTCCAACACAGGAAAACTAGACAACCAACATTTTATTAAGACTAAAATCAGGAGCAAAACATGTTTTGTAAATAACAAAATACAAACTCAGTGCAAATTTTAAACAGTTTTACCAGAGTAGATATAGCCCTTAAATATATGTAGCACATCTATAGTAAATCCTCAGGTACCAAGGTTAACTGTAAACCCATTTCCAATTCATGTAAGAGGGTTGAATTTTATCCAGTTACTTATAAATGATTCCAGCTGCAAGAGCTTCTATCCTAGGCTCTAACCTTAAAACTGTAACACAAAGAAAATTATGGTCACAAAAGCTTTCAATAAAGTATTTCAAATATAAATTATGGGTTACCAGCCTTCACCACTATCCTAAACTCAAAATGCAACTAACCAATTTGGAACCAGCCATTATAAAATCATTCTCACTCTCAGATTGACATTGCCTTGCAAATGTTAAGAAAAAGTCACCTTTGTTGCTTGAAGCATTTATTAGAAAAGTGATTAATAAGGAAGTGTGGACATTTTAGTAGTTTCATAACTTTGAGCTCCTCTGATTAAAAAACCCAAAATCTCAGCCACTAATCCTGCCTTGCACAAGTATATATATATATATACACACTTGTGGTATGATCCAACTATTTCTTTTCTGCAAAATCACAGATGGGAGGACGATTAACCTTAAAAATGGTTAATTATATTCAGTGCAAACAAAACAGATTCTTTTTTCCAACTTCTCATTTACCACTTGCATTGCATCATTCAGGAATGTAAAGAAATTTGTTTTAAAATTTGTAGTGTTCTTTATTGCCGACTGGAATAAATCAATTTTGGCGTCACAGTTGGTCATTTCATGATCCCCAATCCATTAAACCTGCTCTTGAAAGTCACGGTTTGAATATTGATCAGAATAAATGCCATTTTGGCTACAAAACTAAACTAACCTCTGTCTGCGGTCACAACCCTTTGGTAAGGATGGACACGCGAATCATGCCTCCGAACTTTAGTTGCCATCGCACCTAGTTAAATTGCAACAAGTCCAAAAAGAGTTAGAATATTTTTCTAAAAAAAGGAACTGAAAAATTGAAGTAGCACACATTTCAACAATAACAGCACGACGACTTGGAAAAAGTTACGCAAAAGTAAATTTAGGTAATCTTGCCAGACAACAATGCTTTACTAACTGCTTATCTCTTAAGTACTGTGCACTGGGGCTGTAAAAGGGTCTCATTTCAATGGATATTGCATTTAGGAGCTACATATCAGGCAAGTATTTACAGTCTCATGTACATTTAACAATCTGGCCAAAAGCAGTATAACTTAAGCATTTAGGGATATAGGTTGTTTGTTGTCAATCTGCAAACACCCTGAAAGATGTTGCGCTTTTTTTTTTGCATCATCTTTTTATCCAAGTAAATTACTCAAATGCAGTTCAATTTCTTGTTAGAAGTTTGGAATATTCCAGTACACAAAAGCTGACTGAAAAATTTGTATAGTCCATTTTATCAGCTTTTAGTTGTGATTGTTTATCAACAGTTTTACAATGCTACTTTTTTTCTAGAATCAATGATAATTTTCTAACTATTCACATGTGAACACTAAGCTTCTCTTGAATTCATTTTATTCTTAATTTTAAATCTTAAAACTGGACACAAGTTGATAGGATTATTATAAACTGAGATTAAAATACACCACGTAGTCAAATGAAATAATTACAGGATTTGTTTCAATAGCATCTAGGAAGTCTTTTACTAAATCGCAGATGGCAAAGGAAGGAAAGCTGTATTCAGAAGACGGCTTTGCTGCTTTATAGCATTGCAATATATATGACCTCACTAAAATGCCTGTTATTCTGGTACAAGTGATCACGTGTAACAAATATAGCTGATACTTAACAAGGAAAGAGCCTGCATAACAATTTCACCATGTAGAAAGAATGAGCTCCATATCCTCTGCAAAACCTACAGATTACTGTGGGCCTTGTTATAAGTTTTGTGAGGTTAGGTAAACAGCACCACACAAATAAGTTATCTACTTAATTATACTCTTGTGCTATGTTGTTAATTAAGTTAGCACCAGTAAATATTCAAGAAAAACTGTGGGCATCAGTTTACACATGTAACTTTAGTGCAGAAGAGAGATCTGGAACCACAGTAAAAAACCCATCAGCATCCATTGATAAGCAGTTAGTAAAAAATAAAGAATACAAAAATAAATGAGCCTTGCACCAAGCAGAGATTGAAACACTGCAGATTTGGATCATGAGTGCCAGTTTGGCAAGTGTCAGTGTGTTACAAGGGTTGATCAGTGGTTAGTGTGCATGTGTGCTACAAAGATCAGATTCCAATACTTCTTGCTCTATCAGGTAATGAAAGAAACAAACTTGACTAACTCAAACACTTGCTGTTTTATGATACCAACAGGAAAGAAGGTCAGAATCAGCATTTCCAGATTTTGCAGCAGAGTTTTCTTCAAGACATTAAAGCATTTCTTTTAAGCTTCCCCCAATCTGGATCCAATTCAGAAAGACAAGAGGTCCCATTGTAATGATTAACCCTTAAAGCCCTAGCCACAGCATTTGTTCGCAAATTATAACTTCTCTTCAGTTAGCAGGTTATGGGTTAATTTACCAATGCTTACAGATTAATGCTCCTACTGAGATTAAAGCACCAACTCACTATTGCAGGGAAAAAACTCAAGGTTTGGTCAATCGAAAAAATCTTGAATTCCAATATTAGTTTTCACCTGACCTTCAAATCACTGAAGCTGCATCTTTTTAAAAGGCAATGCCTTATTTGCATGATGCGTTAAGCAACTAACAGCCTAGATGCAATTCAGAATTCCCTCAAAGCTGGTCTTAAACAAAATCCTTAACTATGCCCATTTATTTCCCAATTATTAGCACTTTTACATATTAGTGAACAGAGATCCACTGGAAAATTAGACAGAAATTGTGCACACTTAAAGACATTGCAATATAAAAATAGAGACTTGTGCTATTTCAATTTGGGTTGGAGTTAACCCCAGATGAGAACAAATAAGGAGTCCTAATCCATTGCATCACCCAGTTCCTGACATTTCTTGCAATTTTTCATTCTGATAGATTAAAAATGTTCTTATTTATCACTCTTGAAATTTAATATCCTTTGTGGGAAAGCTGACAAACAAATCCCTTTATTTCTGGTATTTTTTGATTTATCACCGTACATATCATCTCCTTGCTGCTCCAAGTAGTTTGATAGGATATGTGATATGGCATTCTTCCAATCAGGTCTTCAGTGTATCCACTTTTCAACATCGCTACAAGGGAACACTTGTCTCAAAAAAAGTGCTTTAGGTACTTTAAACCACTGCCCGTGTCCTTAAGTCTTAGGAAATATTGTATGATGTGGTAAAGCCTGCCAAATACTGAACACCCTGTACCCAAAATAAGCATGGCTATACTGCTCGTGTTTCAATGTGCTTGGTCAGACTCTTCACTTCTTCTGAGGAAGTTATTTTTCCTGAGGATTCAGACACATGTCCCATGCATTCTTAGCCTTTTGTTGGAAAAGCCATACCTAAGAACAAACAATCAGCAAGATAAGACAGTTAAACATTTTAACTCAAAAGCATCTGAAATTGACATTGCACAACAATCATCGGTTTGTCTTAAAAGTTGCACAAGGAACACTTATGAACTTCCGATTATGATTAAGCCTTGCAAACCCCTTTACCTACACTCAAACTGTCTGGCTTCTACTCTTGCTGACTTGTTAAACTAGGAGAGTTGGGCAATGTTTTTATTATTCATTTATCAAGTATGGGTCTCACTGACTAGGCCAGCCTGTCCCCAACTGAGAGAAGACAGCATTAAGCCTCCTTTAACCAGGGCAGTCCATACAACGTAGCAACATCCACAATGCTGTTATGGAAGGCAGTTCCAGGATTTGATCCAATGATAGTGAAGGAATGGCAATATAGTTCCACATCAGGATAGCGTGCGGCTTGGAGGGGACCTTGCAGTTGGTGGCATTCCCTTGCATTTGCTACGCGTCTTTCTAGATGGTACAGAGATGGATTTGGAAAGTGCATCTGGAATCTGATTTAACTGATTGGCGGGCAGGCTCGAGAAATGGAATTTCCTGTCACTATACAGTGAGTAGAGGTGAATAATTTAACATTTTGATAAAAGATCAGAATTTTTAAATTGTGTTCTCATTTTATTAGGCAACAGGATGCAGTTTTAATATTAATGACATTGGCTGAAATAGCAAGCATCACTTTCTCAAGCAAACGTCTTCAAATAGGCAAATCTACTACTGAGCAAACAATGTTTTCATAATGAGCTGGTTTTCATAATGAGCTAGCATAATGGTATAGTAGATTATATCATCACTGGACTAGCAATCCAGAGACTTGAGAAGAGACAGTAGCAGTGGTTAGCACTGCCCTCAGAGACCAGGTTCAATTCCAACCTCAGTTGACTGTGCGAAGTTTGCACAAACTCCTGGTGTCTGTTTAGGTTCCCTCTGGGATGTTCCAGTTTCCTCCCATAATCCAAAGATGTGCAGGGTAGGTTGACTGGCCATGATAAATTGCCTTTTAAGTGTCAGGGAAACTAGCAGGGTAAGTACTTGTAGTTACAGGGATAGAGCTTGGGTGGGATGCAGGCCCAATGGATCAAGAAGCCTCCTCCTGTACTGTACAGACTCTGATTCTATGAAGAATTTAAATCCCACCAGTGCAGCTGGGAATTTAATTACAATTAAATAAAATCTAGAATTAATGCTAACATCAGTAACGGTGACCATGAAACTACAGAATTTCTGTTAAAACCCACTGGGTTTACAAATGTCTTTTAAGGAAGGAAACCAGCTGCTTTTAGCCAGTCTGGCCAACATGTGAATTCAGATTGGCTACAACCTGGTTGATTTTTGCAAGCATTCTGAAATAGCCTGGGAAGCCCTTCAGTTGTCATGGAATTGGCAAGAAATGCTGGCCTTCCAATGATGTCCACACTTCATGAATAAACAAAAAATTTCATAAATTGCACATTTCCTCTCCGCTGCACCATTTTTTGCCTGAAGGGATATAGCTTACAGTTTCACAGTCAGGACTGCCATTTTCACACCCAAATGCTGCAAACCATCTCAATTTTCTTCATGTTTCCAGTCACTATTATGGCATAAAATGAACTAATTTGAGGGTAATCTGCGCAAACGTAGTAAAATAAGTATTTTAAAACATTTTAGTTTGTCTTCAGCTTTTTAAAAGATTTTATTAAAAAAAGGCACTGTTTCATAAAGCACATCACTCTTGGCTTCCTCTTTCACTACTGCACCCACCACTATGAATTACTCCTTGCAACTATTAGATTGCCCTGCATTAAGAAGTTCTCGCCAACATAAAGAAGTTAATCATTTTAAAGAAATTAATTATTCCACTCACCATATGTATCAAATGGAATAAGTGATTTGATAAATAACCAATTAAAAGGTCAGTTAATTTTAATTGACAAGTACAGCAATATATCTGACAGGAACAGAGATTTCACAGGAAGCTCTTTTGGAGTGCTTTAATCCTGTTTTGGAATTCAGTCTGCTGGTAGGATCATTAGCTTCCCCATTGTACCTGGAGCAAACTGTGGGGGAGACTGAATGCCAATTCATTGAAATACACAGTCTCACATTGAACATCTTTAAAGCCCTCTACAATAATTGCCAGACCCAGTGTCAATCTTAAAACACAATCAAATTAACTGAAGGACAAATAAATAGGGGTCACCCCCTCAAAGGCAGCCACCCAAAACAGTAGAAAGGAAACAAACTAAAATGTGATTAAAGGATTGATAATACATCCCTGCCACGTCCAACAGGCATGGAAGGCTTCAACAGTGCCCTCAGACACAGCATGCTCCTTGCCGAAGGACAACCAGCCAGAAACGTAGAGGGGCAGACAGTTGGGTCAGATGACCTCTTTGGTCATCTGCTGTTTGGAACAGTTTATGGCAAGTTTGGCCACGCCTGTCCCCCCACCATCCCTCCTCCAATTTCACACTGGGCATCAGTACATCAGGAGCATGGGGCTGAAATGCAAACAAAACATCAATAAAAGGCTGGAGATAACTAAAAGGGAGGGTGCAGTTTAAACAATTAACATAAACAAATGGTCCAAGATTGCAAAAAGGGCATGTTTCTTGGGAGCACTTTGTCAATGCCAAAAAATTATACAGCTACACGGATGGTTGTGACTAATATAATCCCAACCTCACACTTGGGAACAACTCCAAGCAGGACTTTGTCCTTCAGGAAACATCTGAATGAAAGAATGGCAAAGGTCAAAATCAGAAACAGTCAACTTAACAAAACTTTCAGGATTGAGATGGGGTACTACTGCCAGAATACTCAGTTGCAGAGTAATAAGGCAAGAGCTGAAGTCCTGAATACCTGCCTGGAAAAGGTCACACACACACATATCTTGGCAATACTCAATCAAAATGTGCATTGTTATCTGGAACCTCTGCTCAACACCCGTCTCCTGGCTTCCTGTCCTCACACAAACATACTCCCCGCACATCCTGACTGGCAAAAACCCACAAGCTGGTTGAAACCATCTGTGCTGCACCTCACTTATCATTCAACAATGACCTGTTCAACTGTGCCACTGCCTGCTTTCCACCCTGCAGCTCATATGGAGCAATCTTCCTGTGCAAAGGTTCACTGGCAGATATTCTTTGGCATCAAAGAATGGGAAGTCACTGAATTTCCTTGTGACAAATCCACTCTGGAATGGCAGGCTTTGAGCTACCACAAAAAGTGTAGTCCTTGCTGAACAGGTTTAGGACCAGCCATGGCCTCTGTAGCCAAGCTCCACCTGTGACCTCTACACGAACCCTTTATGCTTACATGGATAGGCAAACAATACTGCACATTACTGGAGGAGACTTAATTGGCAGACTAATCATCTCAAATTCAGCAAATGGGATGGCGATTGCTTGGCTTCGGGGATTTGCAGTTGCTAAATAACAAGTGATATTAACCAGAGTGAAAGCACTTAGAATCAAGATGATATTTGTGACAATAGACAAATTGTGACCGAGTTAACGATAATAACTTTCATTGCTATCTGGTTACCTGAACCTGCATGCATGCCTCAGCATGAAATGTACTGCACTCTTAAAAAGGGGGACAAAGCTGTAAAATTTCAAGTTAAAAATTTTCATTCATTAAGATCCCAAACCACAAATTTTGAAAAGTAAATGTTAACGCTTAAAATCTTACTTATGGACTTTACTTACCTAGAACCCCACTTGGCTCCATTGGATATTCCAATAGTGATGCAGCTGGTGCCAGAGCATATGGGTACTCGTAGGGTGTTGTATAGATTATACCAGCTTCTGGCGAAGATGGTACTAAGGCAGTTGGATGAGGGGTTCCATTAGGCATAACTGCAGTTGTCTGAATTGGCCTAATTATATTCATTATGGCAGGACCAGCTGGCGTAGAGGCACGCAAGGCAGCTGGCGGAAGCATGGGTGCAGCTGGTCCAGTTATCAGTCGTGGACCCTGTGACGTTGCTGCAAAAGAAAAGGCAAGGGTAGCTGCAGTAAGCAACAGGGATTGAGAGGAGGGGAAAAAGGATGGTGAGCAGGAAACAGGAGGGAAAGAATTAAAGAAAAAGTATGATAGGGAAGGAAAACAGGAAATTAGTCCATGCAATGATCACATGTACTCACACAAGCAGCCCCATTGCAAGCTGATTTCCCATTACCAATATTCATCAAGCAAATTTTAAGAAAACAGACAGTGCAAACTAAAGTGATATAGACAGCAAATCTCAAGTAAACAAGTCTGTAGTTCAAATAAGCCATATAAGCAACATTTAACACCAGTCATCTGAGATCAAGTGTGTACCTAACTTCATTGCTTACTTTTAAAATAGCACCTACCCATAATGTTGAAAGGGAAAAATATGAAGGCAATGTGCAAATTTCCTTCAGATTTTTCAAAAAGCACATGTGCATTACTATAAATCACAATTCTTAAAATGTCTTTTGTTGAATAATGTTTCAAATGTTATTATACACAGATCTCAGATAAACTGTAAAATGAACATAGCTACATGCCCCAATTATTTTCAGACAGTGGCACTAGCATTTTTATATTTGCAGTATTGAATTTTTATTTTCAGCTGCATTCAAATGAGTGCAAAACTTATACAAAATCTGATCAAAACGCAATTACATTGCATACATGCAAGGTGATGCCACTTGTTCACAGCCAAGTTTCCAACAGAAATTTATATTTCAGCATTGTTCTAATCAGGAAATGCTGGACATATTCAGCAGATTAGGCATCATGTGTGGAGAAAGAAAAACAAGAGTTGCGGTCATAAGACTCAATTTTTAAACTTTGTTTCTCACTTCACATGCTGCCCAAGCCTATGAATATTTTCAGGATGTTCTGCATTTATTTCAGATTTCCTGTATGGGCAGTATTTGGTTTTAGTACAAGAACCCACATGATCAGATTGTGTAACCAGCGAGTTTGCATGACATACTGCTGCTACATTTCACCAGTGTAGGCTGTGGCAGGTAGAGTTCAATATTGTAATTAACCAATTTCTGTCACTTAACTAAAGCTAGAATTCATTCTGTAATTATCCCTCAAAAGTGTGGGGATAGCCAGATACTTCTGATATTTCAGACAGACCAGCCAAATTCTTGTATGGTCAAAAATAATCAATTGGCATCACCTCATCCATGTATTCAGTATGTACAGCTACATACTTATGCACACCAACCATGCAAGTGAATATTTGGGAAGAAAAACCCATGAAGTTATTGCTCAGAAAAATTATTTAAGACAAGAAAAAGTAATATCTTAGAGGGTAAACAAAATTGAATTAAGACAATACTCCATTCACAGAAGAAAATTCTTATCTATCTTTCACAGTTCAAAGATTAAACTGAAATCAAAACTGATTACATTAAGTATTTAGGGTGCCAACAAAACTGGTCTCTCAATTAAGTTTAGTATACATTTGAAGATGTTGATCAAAAATCCTCAATAGTCCAAATCATCCAGTTCCTCTGGTTCTTATCCGTAAGTTTCAGAATTTGAGACAACAACAATTTTAAACAAGCCAGTTTGTTGCCATCCTGCAATTGAATGCTTTTATATACAGTACACACCAGTAATCTTATTCAAATTAAATTAAAGTTCTTTTATCATTTTCATTAAAAAACTGTCAGCATATCTTCTAATTTTAAAATGGATGCATATCTACAGCAGCTTTGTTACACCCATCGGCTCATCCCACCTTTTCTCTTGAAAGCATGAAATTTATAGCTAACTAGGCAGAAAATTAAAGGAACATAGCCCATATAGACTGCAACTCCAAAATCAGTTGAAAGTTACAAGTTTAAGACACCTAGCAGTGGTTCACATGCACTCCAATTGTTTGAAAGCACAATTTCCCTGCACTACTTGCTGCAAGTCAACGTTTACTGTCAGATAAGGTGACATAGCCAAGATGAGAGAGGCAGCACAGTGGTTAACACTGCTACCTCAGCACCAGGGATCTGGGTTTGATTCCCAGGTTCCTCCCACAGTCCAAAGGTATGCAGCTTAGGTGAATTGGCCATGCTAAATTGCCACTTGATATCAGAGGGACTAGCTATGGTAAATACATGGGGTTATGGGGATAGGTGGGATTGTGGTCACTGCAGACTCGATGGGCCAAATGGCCTCCTTCTGCACTATAGGGACTGTATGAGAGCTGTTGACACCTCACATGCACAGTTAAGGGTTTTCAATGTTATGACAGTCATCCCACCAGGATAACTGCAGCCCAACTGAGAAGTGCAGGGATTGAGTACTTATTTCATTACTTCACACGAGAAAACTGTGCTATCAGTCTAGATTTGCATCCACTCAGTGGCTCCAATCCTCCCCTCTGGAACAGAGAAATCAGACAGTTGTCATATGCAACCTGGAGGCGAGCTTCTGATTATGTTCACACCATCTTAGTCTCAGCTCCCAAAATCTTCATCTGAGACTGTTACCTCCAGACCAGATTATTCCAACACTCCTAGCTACCCTCCCAGCTCATATGCACCATAAGTTCATCCATCACCTCTGTTCACTGGTTAAGCAACACAATTCTAAAATCAGTTTTCCAATTCCTCCATCACATCCAATTCTGGCCTTTTGAACATTTGATTTTAAAAAAAAAAAATCACCCCTTTCAGGTATGTGGGCCTCAACCTTTGGATTTCCCTCCCCACACCTCTTCCTCACTCCTTCGGGATGTTAAATTTTTTTTTTAAAAACCAAGCTTTTGGGCATGTGTTTTAATATTAAGTGGCTGTGCCCCTCCTGTGGAGTATTTGATGTTATGGCACTATGCTACTGCAAGCTCCTGATGCTGACAGATGAATATATTGTAACCCACTACATTATCTAGTATCCTGAGCTATTAAGTGCACCATATTAAAAACAATTACAAATAAAATAGTTTCCTTACGTGCTTTGATATTGGCATCTCTGTAGGTACCATTAAGAATAGCTAATTCCATTAGTTGCATCTTCTTCAAATTGTCTTCACCCTCTGCCTGTAATAAGAACCACCATTATTATACATTTGAAAAGTTATTTTTAATGTTGCTCCTAATCAACATGCACTACCATCAACTCCATGGTTGTCATGTCAATGACTGGCAAGAAACAGCACCAGAAACCTGGTCTTTATTCCAAATTAGGATCTTGGAGCTCAAAAGTATTCAGCGTAGGTTTCATAAAGTTGACCAGCAAAATGAATTAATGCTGTGGGTGCATGCAAACATTGAGACATCAATTTTTAAACAGACTTCCTACTACTAAGACTACCCTACTAAGAGGGTAAAAAAAATCCAGATGGATTGGCGGGAGAGAGAAACATTATGCAAAAAGAGGAAAACACAGCTGATTTAAAATAGGAATATAAATTACAACTGCACCAGAAAATTTTGCAGAAATTTGTTTGCAGAAACCAAGAGCACTCAATGGTTGTATTACAAAGAACATTGAACAGTGTGAAAACCAGTAGTTAAGCAAGGTCGATAGTAAATCTAACTTTCGGCCTTCGTCAGGCGAAGGCTACAAAGGCCGAAAGCTAGCAGATTTACTATCAAATAAATCGGTTGGATTTAAAATTGGTGTTGCCAGACTCTTACTAAGGTTGACAGGGACCAGACCACAGACTGCAAACTATATATTTACATTTACACAGACTTGTCCATCACTTGTAGAGGTAGTTTATTGTTAAAAGTTCACTGCAAACATCAAGTCTTCAGAAACTTCATATTTAATTTTTTCCTCACTGTCCTCCTCACCACTGGTTTTATTCTGAAGCAACGAGTGTAAAATGTTTAGTATAAATCACTCCCACTGATGCAAGGCAAGCAATTTTTAAAAATGCTATGGATGATACCAGAAAATTTCTAGAGATTGTAGAATCAGAAATAAACCAAAATCATACCACACTGGAGAGGAAGAAATGCTAACTTTGAGGGGTAGAAGAACCCAGAACCCATTTGCTTCCAGAGGAAGCAAAACAGAAAACAAATGCAATTACAGGTGCTAGACCCAAGTTGGGCACCTCCCAACAGTTTCAAATTAAAAGATTGGTTAATGCTTTAGGAAATGAAAATGTAAAACCCAAGACTTCAATGCTTTCCAAGTCCCTTCTCCAAAGGGACTGTTCCCAGAAGAGAAACAAAAGCCGACTTGAACTCATCTGATTGAGTACTATTAGAACAACTTTCCTACTTCTTAGTTGCAGCTATGAGAAAAAGACTAAAATGTGGATGCCCAGATGAGGGAAACTGGCCCACTGCAGTATGAAATTAGTAAGGTTTTAGATTTCAAGCCATACAAGAGTGCTGCCATTTATAATGCTGACTGAATTGCAACTTGTAGACAGTAACTTAAAATGAATATCCAAAGGAGTTGGAGCTTGCCATCTGTCCACAAGAGCATAGGAATTGGAAGCACAAGTTGGCCATTTGGCCCCTTGAGCCTGGTCTGCCATGATCATGGTTGATCTGATTACAACTACGCCCCTCTGTGACTCTAGATTCGCTTGGTGATCAAAAATTCAACTAACTCAGCCTTTAATATACTCCCAAGGGCCAAAATTCTCTTTTCTATTCTCTGATGCGTTCAGGGGCTCCATCAGCTTAGAATAAAATCAGGTTTGCCTACATGTCACAGATAATCTCACATGCAGCACATGTCTCATCCAGGCAACAGTGGCAGTCAGAGATGAATTACTGCTGCTTCTGCCTGGAGACAAGGCCAGCTAATCTTCGAAAGAAAGCCCACAGTTCAGATGCTGTGCATAGACAAGTGGCACTGCTTTACACTACTTGATAAATTTGCAGGTTATAAAGTTAAATAGACTCCAGGGAAATGGATGCCATTCAGCCTCTATACTGCATTTTGCTAACTTGTGGCAGCTGTGCTGGAAGCTGGAAGTGATGGATAAATTTTCTACAAAGCACTCACCTGTACTCATTCTCCTTCCTCAAAGAAAGGCGCACATATTAGAGCTCAATAGCCAGTACGTTTAATTAAAATATATTCACACGAAGGACGTTTTAGATTGGTGTTAGGCCCTGGTTTGATCAATATTTTATTCTGGATTACACACTCCTTTCATAGGATGCACCTTTGGTTACAAAGGACTACGTAAAACATACATTCACACAAATATGCAGATTGTAGACTTACAATATATTAGAACAACTGCAATCAACATTTGAAATGTGCATTTTCTCATGTACATTCACCACAGTTAACACTGTCCATTCCTCTGACAGCAAATTAAGATAGATGGGTAAAACGGCTGTTTCAACCAAAACATCTGGCGTCTTCTCCCATAAAAAGTGACTAAACCTACCTTAAATACTCCAAGTTGTCACTGAACATTCACAGTATGAGCGTGAAAGTCAGCTGTATCATCCAAATGGTACAAGACAGTTTTGTTGGCTGGTTCAGCCAATGAGAGCAAAATTAAGTTTCAACAGCTCACACGAAGACAAAAGAAATGTGATCAGCAAGTACCCAGGACACTGAGCCCTCAATTATAACACTGTACAAGACAATTAGTGATGTAGAACAGGTTTCCAAATGGACCGGATGTTAAAAGTTACCAACACTAGGTAAAAGAGATTAGAGGGCTCAAATCTGCACAATTGATGTCAGATAAGGCCACTATAGGAATGATGCAATTCAGAAAGGGCATGGTATACATGAGAAGCCGTGACACCGCCCCCCCCAATAGACTTTTCCAGTTAATCCCATTACCTTGCTCTTTCCCCTTTGGCCTGTAAATGGCTCCCTTCAAGTAAGTTTCCAAGCTACCCAACCCCACCTGATTTCCACCTTTCAGGCAGTATAATCCAGACAATTGATCTATTAAAACAAACTTCATGCTGCCATCAATTCTTTAGCCAGTCACCTAAAAATGTGTCCTCCAATTACCAATCCTTCTGCCACAGGATACAATTCTCTCATTTACCCTAAAATAAGCTACAATTTGAAGCACTGCTCAAATCTGTTTCTGGTTTCTTCACTTAACTGAAGTCCCTTGCCCTGGCAGCAGTCTTGCAAGTCTGGAACCCAAGTTTCAAATTCTAGACTGCATGCAAAAGTGAGCCAGTCAAGCCATGAAGACTACCAAGATCTGATAGCTAGGCAGGTCTCTACAAGATGCACTGCAGCAACACACCAAGGCTCATTTGGCATCATCTAATAATACATGACCAACATCACAAAAGACAAAGATGCATGGGAACAATGTTATCAGCAAATTCCCCTCAAGTTGCACAGCATGACTTGGAATTTTGCTTTTCCTTCATTGTCACAGGATTAAAATTCTTGAATTTCTCCTCAACAATACTATAAGATATACCACACTGTCTGCTGTAGTTCAAAAGGCAAGTCACTAGTACCTTCAAGGGCATCAAATGATGCCTTGCCAGTGGTACTCTCTGTCATAGACAAGAAAAAATTTCCTGAACATCGAGATTTGCAAACATAATGCAGATTACCTCACCATTACCACACTACCTCCTAAGTTGAAGGATTTGAGGTTGTTTTCATTAGAAAGGAGGCGGCTAAGAGGGGATCTTATTGAAGCATATAAGATGATTAGAGGTTTAGATAGGGTGGACAGTGATCGCCTTTTTCCTAGGATGGAGAAAGCTAGCACGAGGGGACACAGCTTTAAATTAAGGGGTGATAGTTATAGGACGGATATCAGAGGTAGGTTCTTTACCCAAAGGGTGGTTCGGGAGTGGAATGCCCTTCCTGCAGCAGTTGTAGATGCGCCAAGTTTGGTGGCGTTTAAGAGGTTAGTTGATAAGTACATGGAAGAGAAGGGAATGGTTTAGTTTGGAGGGGCATTGCTTTTTATTTTGGTCGGCACAACATCGAAGGCCAAAGGGCCTGTTCTGTGCTGTAATGTTTTATGTTCTAAGTGTTCGTATTATATTCATAAGATAGAAAGGAAAATGAAAAACATTATTCCAACTGAATTTCTGTAGAAGCCTAAACTAAATATTTAGACCAAAGCAAATGAAAATTAAGTATGGACCTTCAACACCATCAGCCATCACACCAACCAAATACAAGCCTTGTCTCTTCTATCTTTATGCCCCTGAGAAACACTAATGACATCTTCCTTCTCTTGCAGGCACATCAAGGGGGCAACCCCTTGCCTCCACCAGCCAGGCACTAGGTACAAGCATTAATGAATGGACACTGGAGAGGTATCACATCTTTCACCCACATCCTTCACCAGCACGGAGACACACTTAAGGGGGGGATTAATATTAGAGGGACGGGTGTCACAATCTGATATGCACCTCACTCTCTCTAATCCAAAGCAGGCAGAGACACAGCCATCCCAGGGAGCTGGCACTCAAGATTGCTGGAGAGCAGGACTCTGCTGAGGTGCAGTCAGATGACAAGCACTGGGTTGGTCATGTTGCTGGAGCTCCAATGGCAAACTCAGGAATGTGAGGAAGGGATACTAGCAATGCTGCTCATATTGAAAGACCAAATGGAAGGAGTCCCAACACGTTCTGTGTCTGTGGGAGTTTGTGCATTCTCCCTACGCTTGCGTGGGTTTTCTCCAGGTGCTCCAGTTTCCTCCCACATCCCAAAGATGTGCTCTTAGGCTAACTGGCAAAACAAATTCTCCCTAAATTGTCTCAAATTTGGTTTTTAATCCATAGATCTAAAAACATGGACAGGGATCGCAGGTAGAGGTGGGAACATCGGGGTGGCAGCAAGGGCTCATTGGGCCGAAGGGCCCGTTTCCCATGCTGTTTTGTTCTTTGAATCTTTTGTCACACCTTTGTTTTCAATTAAGGATTCAAAAAGCATAATGTATTGCAAAGGCTACATTGCACCACAGTTTATGCAACAGTGCGACATTTTCATATTGACTGAAGGAAACATCTAATATTAGTCTGCCTATTACAATTCATGGGATCATAAAAGGTTACAAATTTAGCTTGCATGTGTTACAGGCAAACATTCAAAAGCAATTAACAACCAATAAAACTACTATCACCACAGGATCACGTGCCACGCTTACTCCCTCTCCAGCTTCCAACAAGCAGCGCTGAAACTAACTGCAGCATTACCACATTTAGCAAGAACGACCTTCTCTGTTCATTCCTTCAACTAAAAAACACCAACTCGCATTGGCACCAGCTCCCAAGTACTATATAAGTGTGGGTGAGAAAAAAGGGGAGAAAGGTTAAGAGTGAGAGGAAGTACACTGGCACAGCAGCTAGCAGTGCTGCCTCAGTGCTAGGGAGCCAAGTTCAATTCCAGCTTCAGGTGACTGTACAAACTCCGTACAGACATTCTGCGCATCTGCAGTGGCTTCCTCCTCTAGGTGCTCTGGTTCCCCCACCCCCAGTCCAAAGATAGGTTAGGTTGCTTTGTCATGATAAATTGTTTAACGTTTGGGGTGGGG
Source organism: Sphyrna mokarran (assembly GCA_024679065.1). NCBI lineage: Eukaryota > Metazoa > Chordata > Chondrichthyes > Carcharhiniformes > Carcharhinidae > Sphyrna > Sphyrna mokarran. Next base: position 12,239,354 of record JAGIQG010000024.1, on the reverse strand, counting down.
GGGTAGAGAAATTAACAGTAAATATGGCATTACAGGGCTAGTACCTGGCTGGGATTGCTGTTTGTACAGGCTTGATGGCTTCCTGCACTGTAAAGATTCTGTAAAGTATTCTAAAAAGTGGGAGAGAGAAGAGAAACAAGAAAGGTGAAGAGATGGGAAACAGCTGGGATATGAATGAAGCAGCCAAATTATCTCACTTTGCACATACAAAACTGGGAGATTATAATGCTATATCACTGATGTACAGCAATTATTGCTAAAAAAATGCACAAACCAAGGCCAAGCTAATGTGATCCAAGATGCAGTGCTCACTAACTCAGGAGACTGAGTGTACTACTGCAGACACAACAAAACATTTCATTAATGTAGCTCATTTAAAGATATCGAAGCAGACAAGGTCCAGCACCAAGCTGCAAATAAATATTAAGTTGGGTGGAGCGGTAGTTCCTGAATAGCTTAGAGGAGCAAGCAGCAGAGATTTAGGAGAGGTTAACTAATGGACTAAATTTCAAACGAAGCTACAAAATTAAATCAAGTAATCGTAATCCTCAAGGAATACCAAATCTTCCCATTTCCAAATCATCACAACCTTGACCAAAGATGAGCATCAGGAACTTGTGGAAGTTTTGACACAAAGCCCAAATGGGAATTTCAACTTCCAATGGACAATCTCTCTGTTCCCAGGGTTCTCTATTGAAGAATTATATAGAAACAGAAGATAGGAGCAGAATGTAGCCATTTGGCCCTTTGAGCTTGCTCCACCATTCATTAGAATTCACCCTAATTCTGCTATTTATCCATAACTTTTATCCAGCCGCCTCTTGAATATGTTAAGAGTTGAAAACTTTGAACAGGTCCATCTGACCTACCTGGATCAGGAAACTATCTACGTAGAAAATGTTAGGCATTAAAACCTAGTTCATTACCTGGGTAGTAATCCATCCAAATTACCCATTTACAAATATTCAAACTGTATCTTTAAGAACTTAACAGCCATTTCTGTAAAAAAAAAAAAGAGGGGCTTCCCAAGACTCCATTCCCAAGGGAATTCCTGGATGGACTGCTGCACTAGAAAAGCTGGGCTTAGAAGACCTCCAGTAGAAATGTGCAACAGAACAGTATCAGGGAATTTGAGAGTGCTCATCAAGCCATCAGTGCTGCTGCTCAAGATCTGGGTCATCTGTGGTAATATCTCTATTCAATTCAAGACTAAAAGTGACTTAATGAATGAATGCTGACCCTTAACTGATAGGTACAGTCTATGGGAAGAAAGACTTGTTTATTTTATTAGCTTTGTTTTAACACAGCCTCTGTCTGAACTGTGCATTACAGTACAATTGCTTCACAACTAGGGATTAAAGAACCACATTGCACTATTTATTTTTAGTTCTCCCAGGTACAAGTCTCAAAACCCCTCATCAAATCAGAATAGCCTCAAGTAATTCAGTCAGCACTCAATTTAATTCCAGCATTCTTCTGCAATATCTAGGTCAAACTGTAGATTAATTTTGCTACAACAATTAAGTTTCAAAGTAATCCAAACCAGTCTGTTGGTATTTTCAGCACTGTGAATCTTGAAAATTAGTTTTTATTGCAAGGAAGCTCCCCTGCATCCAATTACGTAGCATAGTTCAATACTCGAGGTCCTTGAGGTGATCAATCCTTTAATAAGGGGATGAACTAGTCAAGCATCATAGGATTTTACAGCCCAAATCCAACTTTGCATCTTTGGCATTCAAGGAGTTTCTCATTCCTTCTCTCCAAAGCTGTCAGTTAGTACATGGGATACAACAGGAGTATGGAGCAGGAATCAAATCTGCAACTTACAGCCTGTGTGGTTCAGTATACTTTAAGGGAACAAAGCTTGGAATGAGAGACTGAAAACGAAGGCTTCATCTTCCAAATATCAAGCTGCAAGAAGTTTCTGCTCATCCATTACAGGATGTCATTTAAGCAGTCTGATGATTTTAGCAACAACAGAGTCAGAAGTAATGGGGAGATAGAGCTAGGACATCAGTATACATGTAATAGCTAATCTTGTGTCTTTGGATTATGTTGCCAAGGTGGCAGTATATAGATGAGAAATACCAATGCAGAGGATGACTAGCACTGGAAAAGATGTGCACTAATCTAAAAGCATGACCTGAAGTACTGGACTTTGAATGCACATTAACTTGGCTGCAATTTTTCTTCTTGCGCACTACTTGCAATGCTTTGGGTAGAGTCCCTGACAAACATGCAGTGCTTACCAGGCAGATTCACCAGTGTTCCTGGTCTTTTTCGAATGGGCAAATGCCCTCATCGTATGTGGACAGAATGTAAACTTCCTACTTATACAGAAATTGAATCAACAAGGAAGCAATAAAATCACTAATTAAATCTGGCTTGCATCTCTCTACCATGATTTATTATATTGCCCCATTTAGCCTAACAGCTGACAAGGATGGAGAATCAATCTTATGGTTAAAGCAGAGACCAATCTCCTTCCTAGTTTCTTCAAGCAGCATACTTTTATTACTTCTTTTTGAATAGATAGATCAAGGAAAACTCCGATGTGATCAATTCATCATTGGATTTTGAAAGAAGGTCCCCATTGTTCTTCATAGAACTACACAAAAAAGTTTTAAAATTTGAATCTTTCAGATTCTGTTCACTAATTTTAAACATTGTTTAAAAAACTTAATGATCATTTTATTTGCAACAGTGTAAGTTGCATCAACTGATATTAATGCAAGAAACTGAATTATGGATTTTCATGGCTGTGTAACAAGCTGAGACTAAAGATCAAGAGGTTACAAGCCTTTTGGAATCCAAAATTCAGCCGCCATTATCCAGAAGTGAAAAGCTTAGACTTTAGCCAAAGCTCGATCCTTGGTTGGAATTCAAATCTCCAGTCAATTTCCAAATTACTGATGTAAAAGATTACTGCATTTCAATGGCTTGAATAAATTTATTCAACGTCTCAGTCAAATTCTTGGAACGCCCGACCTAATTGCGTTCTGAGCACCTTCACCACATGGATCCCAGCACTTCAAGAAATGGTTCACTTTCTCCCAAATGGCAAATAGGGACGTACATAAATGTTGCCCTTGCCACTGATGCCCAGATTTGCTAAACAAATAAAGTCTTTGTGCTTGATTCTTGGGCTGTACTGTGTTAGTGAGCTGAGTCAGTGCACCAGTTGGGACAAATTAGTTTGGTACAAAGTTTGATTGGGGGTGGGGGAACAGTGACAGACTTTCCAGTTCTATGCTCTAATGCCTGCTGCAAGCATTAGCTCATGTAGAAGTTAATCCCAGCTATAGCATCAAGCTTGCTTGGAAACATGCATAGAATGGAATATAGTAATTAGGAGCACAAGTAGACAAATTTAGCTCTTTAAGCCTGAAGGCCAGAGGAGAGGGACTGAAGAGTGTTCAAAGCTCAAGGAATTGAGACTATACATAAAAGGTCAAAATTCCTCAAAATTTAAGGGAGGAGAAAGAGTAGAAAGAATGGGTGTGTAAGAAGGGAATAGCATGGACCTGAGCAGCACGTCAAAAACATGTCAAAACATCTCCAAACATGTCCAGGTTAAAATCCAACAGGTTTATTTGGCAGCACAAACTTTTGTAGCACTGCCTCTTCAGATGAGAGATAGTGTTCCTAAAGCTTGTGCTACCAAATAAACTTGGTGTCGAGAGACTTCTTACTGTGCTTACACCCCAATCCAACACTGGCATCTCCACATCACCTCATCCACTGCCAGAGAGAAATTAAAAATTTTGGGTCAGAGCCCTGTAATCTCTCTTCCCTCCCACATATCTGGATATTTGCCCACTTCTAATCTTGCCAACACTTCCAATATTTTGTCCTTCCCTAATGTCAAATTTGCTGAAGGACCTTGAATCTCAGTCCGATTAACTTCATCCTGATTCTCTTAGATGAAGACAGAAGTATTGACTCAAAACTTTACCAATGTTCTGTAGCTCCACCCACAGATTGCCCCCTTGGTCTCTAATGGGTCCTACTCATTCTGGTTATTCTCTTCCCATTGATATATTTATAGAATCTTAGGATTGCCCTACTTTTAACAGCCAGAGCTTTCTCATGTCCCCTCTTTGCACTCCTAATTGCTTTCTTTCCACCCTACGTTTTCTATACCTCGATGTCTCCATTGATCTGCTCCCCTTGTACCAACTAAAAAGCCTTTTTTCCCCTTTTCACCATAGCCTGAATATCTCTGATCATGTATAGTTCTGTGGGCTTGCTATTTCTTTGTACCCTAGAGTGAACATGCTAGACTTGTATTATTCCTATTTTTGAATGCCCACCCCCTCCTCCATTGCTCTTCTGTAGATTTTCCCACTAGTAAGTTGACCTAGTCCTATTTTACAAAACTCCACTTTCCCCCAATCCAAAACTTTTGCCAGTCGTCTATTTCTTCATCAAAAAGCTTAAATTGCACCATGTTGTGGTCCCTACCACCGAAATGCTCCTGCACCACTACCTCAACCACCCATCCAGCTTCATTCCCCCAGAATTACATTTAGCAAAGTTGTGTCCCTTGTTAGGCCTCAAAATATTCTCTTGTACACATTTCAAGAAATTCACTCCAACATTATTTCGCAAGTTCTGTACACAAGTGAAATCCTCAATTAGAAATATCAGGAAAGTATACAAGTCAAATTAAACTGAAAAGAGGGCTTTTTTTTTTAAAGACAAATAGTCAGGGATATAGTAAATGTGGAGCAGACAGTTTGAACTTCTATAAGTATTACTTGATACCAATATTAACCCACAATTAGAATAACTCCCACATTATAACAGGATTGCAAGTGTCAGTCCCTTTAAAGGGTAGAAAAGGCGATTATTGCAATCAGCATAAATGGACTAAAACCAAAGTTCAAAATGTCAAATGTGGGCTAAGTGGAGAACTGGCAAGGTTGTAATATGCATTCGGCTAGTAAGCCAATCCTTTAATTAAATCAGACTTATTTTTAACTTGTCTCATTGGGATGTTAATTGGCTGTCGCGTTTACAACATCCATGACATTTCCAAAGTACTTCATTTGCTGGGAAATGTTTGAGCTGTCCTAACACTAGTAGCTTGATGGTATGTGTTAGCTCTTGCCTCAGTGCCAGGCACCTGGGTTTGATTTCAGCCTTGGGTTACTGTCTGTATAAGTTTGCACAATGTCTGTGTGGGTTTCCTCCCACAGTCAGAAAGACATGCTGGTTAGGTACATCAGCTATGCCAAGTTCTCCCTCAGTGTATCCAAACAGGCACTGGAGCATGGCAACTCCGGGATTTTCATAGCACTGCAAAGAAGTTACTAACACGTGACTTTAATAAAAGCTGATGAAAGAACCTATAGGTGTTTTCCTTCCCATCCAGGAAATAAAGGTGGGAGAAAGGAGAATTCAAGAGTTGCAGTTGGGTAAAAGCCATTTTTGCAGACTGATAATTCTACAATCCCTGATCAGAAACTAACAATGTCAATATTTTGACTTAATTGCCAAAGGGCCCAGAAGTAAAGAATCATTAAAACTTTCATCTTGTATTTCTACCTTGTTATAACAATACACAATGCTTTTCAAAATACTGCCAGATTAAGAATTATAACACACCTTTTCCCTTAAAAATCTGTTTCAGGTTTTTAATATCCTATGTTTCCAAATTAGGAGTCAATTGCTAGTGTTAATAATCTACTTTACACAAGAGGAACTTTCCCTAAGTTTCAATCTCATTTCAATCTTTTGTACAGAATTACTGCCCTACTAGGATTAGTGAATTTGTATTTCCCCACAATCTAGCTATTAAAATTGCTCAAAGCTAATTGTTCAATGCAAAATTTACATGCCACAACCCAAAACATTCCACAGACCAAACATTGAAGTTGGTTCAATTCTGCTATAACATGAAAAACTTCCCTGATAGCATTACTATTTACTAGTTTTTTTTTTACAAAATGAAATATAGTGACACATCACAATAAATTTGAGTACCACAGAAGAACTGACCAAAAACAAGGACTTAAGTTTCAATAAAACAGAAGAGATGTCTAATTACATATTGAGCTCGTGTACCATCATACTCTGCCAAATGACTGTATTGAGGGAGCTGATGGCCTAGTGGTATTATCACTAAACTATCATTCCAGAAAGTCAGCTAATGTTTAGGGGACACAGATTCAAATCCTGCCAGATTGTGGAATTTGAATTCAATGAAAAATATCTGAAATTAAGAATCTACTGATGACCATGAAACAATTGTCAGAAAAACTCATCTGGTTCATTAATGTCCTTTAGGAAAGGAAATCTGTTGTCCTTACCTGGTCTGGCCTACATGCAACTCCAGAACCAGAGCAATGAAGTCAGCTCTCAACCGCCCTCAGCAAACTAGGTATGGGCTATAAATGCTGGCCAGCCAACAATACCATTTCCCACAACTGAATAAAGTGCATGCCAATTCCAATACTTGGACGCTTCAAGAATCAAGTGGGACTTTGTTTAATTGATAGAGAGGTAGTTCTACATCAAGAACAATCAGATGTAGCAAATCTGTTCCCATCTCATGGATTCTACAAAAGCAGCTTTGAATCAAGTACAAATCAAAGATAGAGTGTCACCAGGCAATTAAAAAAGGCATTAGGCCAGAAATAAGTGAAACGGCAAGTGATCCAATGTGCTTCAAAATGAAACTTAAAAATGTAGAGATGCTGTCTTATGTAATGTCAAATTAAAGAGAAGTTTATTTGAAATAAATGAAATGGTCAAAGAATCACTGAAAGGAGTGAGGGCAAGGGTGGTAAAAATAAATTAGGCCAATCAACAACCTGAGACAGATACTAAGATTTATCTTTGTCAAGTTTATTCCTTTTGGCAGTGAAAATTCATTGATTCTGGCCTGCATTTTGAAAAATAAAGCAATAATTTTTTCAAAAAAGAATTTTCCCCAAAAAGATGATTGTGCAGTTACACAAAAAGCACAATACATTAGACAAAAAATTGAAAATACTGAAATAGCCAGCTTGGCAATGTGCAGAATAGGGGGAGAGCAGTACAATGCAGGGAAGAGAAAACAAAAATGGGAAGTCAGATAAAATAGAAGGCAAAAGACACGGCCATGAAAAGTGGAAAAGAATAAGCAAGGCAATATTTCAAGATTGTCAATAGCTAGTGTAAGTGGGCATAGCAAACTTATTACGAACAGCTATCTTTCAGCCTGGGAAGATAGAAAGGGTAGATCTGCGATGGGGTACAAGGCAAAGTCAAGTCCAGAGGCATTTCCTCACTAAAATGAAGGTGAAATATGATGTGCTTTTGGAAATGACCTTTACAAACAAAGTGCCAATGAGTGCTACCAGCACTTTTGCTCACACAAAAACGTGAACCACTGTCACTTAATATTAGATGATATTTAGTCTTTTATCACAATTAGATAGGATCATTTATTTGCAATAGATCTAACTTTGTGCAATTACATCTGGTTTCAAAATGAATCTAACTTGCATTCTGCACTTCATACAAATCTAATTTTTAAAGTCTAATGTATCACAACGAAAGCTAATTACATGCAGAGAAGTTGCAACAACCAGCAATCAGAAGGCAGCCAACGCTTAATGATCATCCTTTGCTGAACTGTTTCACAATGTCCTCCAATTTATTCAGCACTAACTTCTCCAAATCACTTTGCTCATTAGTATTGCACTCTTCCATTCTACTCCAGACAACTGTCAAATTCAGAGCAACCACCACTGTGTTCAAATCCTCATCTGCAGTATAAGTCCAGCTTCTCATGCAACAATTGTACAATGCAAAAAATTTAAACAGATTAGAGAGTGCGCACAATCCATTAGTTTCTCTTTTTATCCCACCTGACAACTCAAAAGGTAGAATTTGGGAAGACTCAAATTTGACAATTAGTAGCTAGACAATGGAGGGAGCAAAAAACATTTTAAGGACATTTATATCAACTTTTAGACTAATGGAGCACTAACCTGTTACTGCTTTGCTCCTTCAGTCACAAGATGACATGGGTATCTCTAATGGCATCTCAAAAATTCTTAATTATTACATTTGCAACTATGTTTTAGGATTCCCTTAAAATCAGCTCAAACTAAGCACCCATGCAAATCTGCCATCAACTACTTTTAATACACACATCAAGTGTGTGATGTGGCCTACCAGAAGCCAAAAGACACCTTCAGCATAAAGCAAAACACTAAAGTAAACCAGACATTGGCAAGTCTTTGGCATTAGCTCTTCACTCAGCTGTAGTGTAAAAACATGTTGATTTAGGATCACAGACAATAAACCTTCATTTATTGCTGTGGTCACCAAATTCTGAGAAACTTCATTGGGACATCAAATTCATCATCTGTAAACAGATCTGAAAGGCAGAATATCAACCAGAGGTGCATCTCACACTAAAGGAGAAAGTACCAAATGAATATATTACACTGACAACGACTTTGCCATAAATTTACTTAACCATAAATCCAATTTGATGCAGTCACAAACCAAACCTTTCATCTTAAAACCAATTTGTCAGTTTTCAATTGATTAAAACATGCAGCGTTAAATCTCAGGAATATTCAGACTGATCACCTGTTAAACACAGATTTTCAGGGCATTGTTTTTGTTGACATTTCTGATCTCCAACTCATTTGCAGAATGGTATTGGTAAAGAGACAAAATATAATCTATTTAAGAGCTTATAATGAAATTTCTGCCATTTGTTCCTGGTGACTGCTTTGAATTCAAATTTAAACTTAAATTGTTTCGTAACACAATTTTATATTTTGATTTATAAAGTTGAGATCACCCTCAAAATATTTTCTGAACTCTTGATTGTCTTTTGTTTGTTTTAAGATAATATTTTGAAGAGTTATGAAAAGTGCACACCAGAAAAGGCAGATTTTTGCCAGTTTCATTAATTACAATAAAATTATTGCATTAATAATTCATTATTGCAACACTACTATTGCTAATGCTGCAATAATGAAAGCATGCAAGAAATGATAACTTTCAGAATGTTACTTGAGCCATCAGCAGTTTTCATCAAGAATTTCAAAGGCCAAAAATATCAAATTACCCATTGTTAGAATGGCCTCCCTTGCTAAAAAGTTAAATCTCCTGTGATGATAATTTTCTCCTTTTCATGAAGGTTGAATGAACAAAGAGCATTCACTATTATCTCAATCCAAGTGTAGAAACGGCTGGCCATTTACATGCTGGTTTAATGCAAAATCCGGCATATGAAACTCCAATACATGCCACATTCCCTGTTTGCATTAACCACTGAAATATGTTTTGCTATTTAGAGGACATGAGGACTCCATAAAATATTGATTTCAACTGACATTACACTCCATCATTCTTAGTAGTCTGCAACCTTGAGTGTTCTTTTCAAGAAGTTAACCAACAAGCAAATAAATGCACACCGGTCATCACTACAACGCATGTAAAATTGCTTTGAAAAATCTTAAATTAGCAAACACATTGCAGGACAGACCCATGACAGCCATTAAATTTTAATGATCAGCTCAAGAGAAGCAGGCTATTGTAGGATTCCAATACAATACAAGCCAAAACAAAAGGAAGCTTATGAATAGAATAGCTTAATTATACTGAAAAATTCAATAGACCATTTCATGCTAGTGAATATAGATGGGCATTTTGCTCACTGAATGTTACATGAATGTTAATGTAAGCCTAACTAACTTGAGGGAAAAAGTCAGGTAGCACATTAGCTCTATTCTTTTCAGACTAAATAAGTCCCATTAGAAATCTGGGTTTCTTGAATCACTTTATCCATAATGAAAAGTTAATTTGTATTAACCAATGTCAACAGCTTTCAAATATTAAACCAAGCTTTGGCTAAGTACTGCCATTTCAAAAAAGGTAGTGTTATTTTGAGGGTAAATTAACTTTTGAGCTATAACTACTTCTGTATGATAAAAAGATCAGTAGATAAAGAAACAATAATGGGAAACAAATGGATACTGCAGTTTCCTTTACTGAAAATACAGTACAGGAGGACATAAATCTGGCTCTCTATTCATAAGAATTAGGGCGAAAGAAAAACAGTTAGTGATGGAGGCAGGGGGAGGGGGGGCAGGCAGTTTGGAATTTGCAGATCTTTGCAGTTATTTCCTTAGTATAAAAGGTAAATGCAGACTGCCACTCCATGGCTGATAACATTTGTTATCCGAACTCCCACTCACCTGATGAAGGGGCAGTGCTCTGAAAGCTTATGGCTTGTGCTACCAAATAAACCTGTTGGACTTAAACCTAATGTTGTGAGGCTTCTTACTGTGGTAAGATTAAATAGTGACAGCCCTTCCTAAGATTTGATATTCCTTTTCCGTAAAGAAGTTACTTTTTAACTTTCTAAAAGGTTGGTGAAAATCAGTTTACCCAGCTTGAAATCCAACAGGTTTTTGAAAGCTCCACATTGTACTGAATGCGGAACTCTAACAGATTACCTGCGATTTTATTGAATGGCAGAGCAGGCTCAAGGGGTGAATGGCATATTTCTGCTCTTATCCCAAGATAATGTCAAAAATGACACCAAATATTCACAACTTTCCACAGGATTTACAGAAAACATTGCACAGTATGTTTATGCATGCACTTCATCTTTAATATTTTGCATTATTCTTAATTCACAACTAAGCACCAAATGTGCAACACCTAAATTCAGCAACCACCACCTATCTGCCAGTTTGCATCATACAAGAGGATTACCACCATTTTTGTGGATAATGATGAAGAGTCCTTTTCCCTTGAAGTCAGCCTGCACTGATAAGTGGAATACATGCATCAAAATGTGGTTATTCAGATCTGGAAAACTGGAGAGCATCACCATGAAAATATTTTGTTACTTAGTGCACATGTACTAGCTCAAAATCAGGATACACTTCAAATGATGTAACTCATTTTATCCCTTTTCACAACAGGGGAAATTGACTTCATTACAGTTTGTCACAATTTAGGGTCATTAAAGCATAAAGGGGTACTTTGCAGAATAAAAAATATAAAGCTTGATAAAATGGCACAGTTGTACATTGTGAGGGGGCATAAGAGCCAAGTCTGGGGTAGGGCTTAAAGGAGGATCACAGTCTACTGGCTCCATAGGTCAACTGAAAATAAGCTACATCATATTTAACTCTTGGCCTCAATACTTGGCACACAGATTCCTTTGTCAGGCTAGATGGGAAATTAACATTGAGCAGATGCAGTAAGCCTGGAAAACAAACTGAAAATATAACAGATTTAACATCTTGTTGATCAGATTGCCAACTGATTTAGGGAGGAACAGAGATTGTTGAAGCTTTGGTACAAGGAATGGTATTAAAAACACCATGGAAGCATAATTGCTTGGAACTGGTGTCAGTGTATAAAAGAACATCAGTACAAGCATCTAGGCATGGAAGACTTGAAAGTCTACATCAGTAATTTTCTCATTTTTATTCTTTGCGCTTCCAGAATTCCAGACAGTTGAACTTCTATTTGTGAAAGCAATCCAAGTCTTCAGAAAAAATTATTGATTTGCTTTTAGAAGCAGCTTTACAACTTTTAATAACATGGACTCTACTTATGGTAGGTAATATTGAAGATTCACATCACCCATTATGAAGTATTTTCTTTAAGTAGAATTACTTCAAAATATATACTAAACCCCTAAATGGAAGGGCAATGATTAATCTCATTTTCAAATATTTACACAATGTATTAAGCAGCATTGAGAGCATCAGCTTAAAGCTTCTGAAATAACTTACAGCAGGCACCAGTAGTTTCTTGACTTCTTCTACGGCTCTTCTCAATTTCAATTCTGCTCTGTCTTGCGTGTCTTCAACAGTTATTAATACGTGGAGATCTTCATTCAGATGTTCCCAGTTCGGTTTGCCTCGGTTCTGTTCTTCCTGTAAAGACAGGAAAACCTACATAGAATTACATAGAATCTACACCAGAAACAGGCCATTTGGCCCAGCTGGTCTATGCCAGTGTTCATGCTCTGCAGAGTCCTTCATCCCAAATGGCCCTGTCATGCTTTATCCCCATTCTCCTCCTGTCTGGTGTATACATCGAGAAAGGAAGGGCAAGAAGGTCGTACAAAATAAAACCCCATGATTTTGGCCCTTGCTATTAAGCAGAGTGTTCAGCAGGCAATTAAAAAGTTACACAAATTTTATTGGGAGCCAAATTTGTGACACTTATTGCATAGTGGTTTTTCATATGTTGCAACTGAGTAGGACCCAATAATGAAGTTAAAAAAAATCGTGGAGCAAATATTACTTCTGACTTAATGTTCACTTGATAGAAACAGAAGGAAATTTTACTTCCAGAAACAAAATAAACATGAACAAACAAAAAGCGATTCTGCATCAACCTCTCAGTATGAAGTAAATCACTGCTGAAATGAGACAAAATGGTAGTATTCATCTTTCATAACTAAGAATAGCAAAGAAAAATAAAAACATGCATTAAAAATGTTAACCTACAATGCAACTGACTTTGTAATGATTCTAGTTTGAGTTTATGTATAACAAGTGGCACAAGTAGGCTTATATAACACTGCAGTGAACTTATTTTTTAAAATCCCCTCCATCACCTGTTCAGGTAAACAGGGAAAACTTAGCAAGGCCAAGACAACTAACCTGCACATCTTTGGACTGAAGCAGACACAGGGAAAATGTGCAAACTCTGCAGAGTCAGTGGCCCAAACTGGGAATTGAACCGAGGTCCCTGGCACTGAGGCAGCACTGCTAACCACTGTGCTACCAGGGTAACCATTGATTCTACCTAATTAATTGGAACAAACACCTCAACACAGCCAAATAAAAAACTGCTGAAAAGATAGGGAGTTATCCCAAGTGCCTGGAATTTGAGGTCTGGTCATTAAGCCGAATGAAATTTTGCAATTACTTAATGTATCTGTCAACAAGCACAAGTGAAATTATCCTGGTAATAAAATATATAACCCTCTAATAGCTAATGATGTAAAAACATTCATTAAGGTATCTGAGTGGATTAATTTTACAGGAACAGGATGGACACTGATGCTGGTACAATTGCAAAGCTTTTTTACTCCAACATTCTCAATGGAATAAGTTTAAAAATCAGTTTCAAAAGATTAAGATGCTTCAAAGTGAAGATCATACACGTTTAAAAAGCTGCCCTTTCATATAGTTGCTAGATTCCGTTCATACTGTGGAAAAACTAAGGGAGGCTGAGCAAAGTGCAGACTGTCATTCTGAACTAGAGAAAGACTTGCACCTCAAAATGCAAAAGATGGGGTACTTTTAGAACATAGAACATTACAGCGCAGTACAGGCCCTTCGGCCCTCAATGTTGCGCCGGCCAGCGGACCCTCTAACCTAAACTATTCCAATATCATCCATATGCCTATCCACCGAAAATTTGAATGCCCCCAAAATAGGCAAGTCCACAACTGCTGCAGGCAGGGCATTCCACGCCCTCACCACCCTCTGTGTAAAGAACCTGTCTCTGACATCCGTTCTATAACTACCACCTCTTAATTTAAAGAGATGTCCCCTCGTGTTAGTCATCACCATCCGAGGAAAAAGGCTCTCACTATCCAGTCCTTTGATCATCTTATACGCCTCAATTAGGTCACCGCATAACCTTCTTCTCTCTAATGAAAATAACCTCAGGTCCCTCAGCCTTTCCACCATACCAGGCCACATTCTGGTAAACCTCCTCTGCACCCTTTCCATGCTTCCACGTCTTTCTTATAATGCGGCGACCAGAACTGTACGCAATACTCCAAGAATGGTCGCACCAGAGTTTCGTACAGATATTAATAGATATTAATTTCTGCTGTAAATAACTTGCTCATGGATATGCACCAACAAAGCTAGGGCCAAGTAGTTGGCAAGTGGGATGAGGTTAGACAGCTACTGGTTGGCCAGTACAGACACAGCAGGCCAAATTACCCCTCTCAATGCAATAAATCTCAGATTCCGTGATTGTTATCACATTTGCTCGGATACAATTTTTTTAATACAGCACACAAAAAGGGTTAAATTGAGAGCGTGGCCTTTAAAAGTTTCTGTAACAAGTACACTAGCTTGCTAAATATGGGATTGTTTCGAATAGAAGTATTCCAAGGTCACATTTCTTACCAGAACAGGGCAAAGAGAGTGTACATGACAGATATTGGGTTAATAAACAAGTGAGAAGCAAGCTGGAGGAGATTCTGAAGGCAAGCGAGAAAAAGGAGTGTATGAAAAAGACAAGTTAAAAGTGAACCCAGAAATCTTCTATAGGCATATAAATGTTGAATGAATGGTAAAAGGAGTTGTCAATCGGGGAAACAAAGGAATTTACACAAGGAAGCACGAGACAATTGAGGGATTGAATGAATACTTTGCATTTGTCATTATCAAGGAAGATGCCAAAGTCATTGTGAAAAAGGTAGCCGAAACACTGAGCTAAAAATTGCTAGAGATATTAGAAAGGCAGGCTGTATTTAAAAATCAGTAAGTCACCAATACTGAATTGATGTATTCAAGAATGTGGAGGAAAGCAAGATAGGAATTGCAAAGACAGTAGTTGTAATCTTTCAATCCATCTTTGGTATAGAGGTGGCAAGTCAGAACTGGAAAAAACAAAATGAAGTCCTTGCTCAAAACCTAAGATAAACCTAGCAACTGCAATTCTGCAGTCAATTTGATCTCTTTGGGGGAAAGCTTTTAGAAACTGTAATCTGGTACTAAATTAGCAAAATCACTTGAACAAACTTGATTAAGGAAAGAGCACAGCACAAATCACCTTTAACAAACTTGATTTGAGTTTTTGATGAGTTAACAGAGGATTATGAAGGTAATGATGCTAACATGGTGTACGTGGGCTATGTTTGCAAATGCCAGTAAAGTTGAAGTTCATGGAGTAAAATGGGCAGTAGAATCAAGTGCAACAGTGAACGGTTGTTTAAAAAAACTAGCGGACGGTTTATGATGGCTTTCCTCAGGCATTTGCATTGGACTACTGTTTTTGATTAATAACCTAGATGCACAGGACAATTTCAAAATTTGCATATGACAAAACGTGAAGTATTATAAAAAGAGAATGGCAGTGATAAGACTTCATGATGGCAGGAAGGAACAGATGGATGAGTGACAAATGAAATTTGATGCATGGAAGCATGAAATAATACATTTCAGTATGAAAAGAAGGAGGCAACAAACTAGAGGTATTTTTCTGAAGGTGTGCAGGATTTGGAGTTATGGATAAATGATTGAAGGTGGCATGACAGGTTGAGAAAGCAAAAGGCAAACAGAATTCTGGGCATTTAAAAAAGTGCAAAAGGAAGTTATGAGCTACCATTAAACATGGTTTGGCACAGTAATGTACCCATTTCAGGAATGGGGTGAAGTTGGAGTGGAATGAGTGGAGTCTTAGCTTTTATTGGTAGGGGGATTGAATTTCGGAGCTGCAACGTCATGTTATAACTGTACAAAACTCTAGTGCGGCCGCACTTGGAGTATTGTGTGCAGTTCTGGTCCCCGCATTATAAGAAAGATGTGGAGGCATTGGAGAGGATACAGAGGTGGTTTACCAGGATGTTGCCTGGTATGGAGGGCAGGTCTTATGAAGAGAGGCTGAGGGATTTGAGGTTGTTTTCGTTAGAAAGGAGGCGGCTAAGAGGGGACCTAATCGAAACATAAGATGATTAGAGGTTTACATAGGGTGGACAGTGATAGCCTGTTTCCTAGGATGGAGAAAGCTAGCACGAGGGGACACAGCTTTAAATTAAGGGGTGATAGTTATAGGACAGATAGCAGAGGTAGGTTCTTTACCCAAAGGGTGGTTCAGGAGTGGATTGCCCTGCCTGCAGCAGTTGTAGATGTGCCAAGTTTGGTGGCGTTTAAGAGGTTAGTTGATAAGTATATGGAAGAGAAGGGATTGGTTTAGTTTGGAGGGGCATTGCTTTTTATATTGGTCGGCGCAACATCGAAGGCCGAAGGGCCTGTTCTGTGCTGTAATGTTCTATGTTCTATGTTGAAAGAGGAAATAGAAATACTTTTTTGTGATGAGGGTCTTTAGTTACTTGTGTAAATTTCAGAATCTGGGCAGTTCTCTTTAAAGACAAAGCAGTTGAGAGAAGACTTGATAGAAGTATTCTAAACTATGAGGGGCCATACAGAATAGATGGAGAAATGGCTGAAGGATCAAGAACCTACATATTGTTTAAAAAGTGCTTGGATATGCACTTAGTCATGTTGGAATATTCTATGGTCCCAAGAGCCAGAAGTGGAATTAGGCTGGATAGTTCCTAGTCAATTAGCACAGATGGGTCAAAACGTTTCTTGCATGCTGTAAATTTCTGAAAACTTAGAATTAGCTTAATTTTGAATGCACTGCCAAGGTGGAGCCGGCATCATTCATGACTTTCAAAAGGGAACTGGATAATTAACTGAAGAGATATGAATTGGACTACAGGATAAAGGCAAACAGCAGAACTGGCCAAGTTGATCTTGCAGCGAGATGGCACAGACAGCAGGCTGAATGGCCCTCTGTGGTCAATCCATTGTGTGATTCAGTGGAGCCGAAAAGGTATTGCACGACACTAGAAATTTTAACTCTAAGGGCGCAAGTGACAGACTAAATACAAAAATCTCAATTTCTTTTCCCCTTTTCCAAGGCAAGTAAGGCAGAAGGTAACAGTATTTCTGAACACTGAACTTAGTGTATGAATTTTGATCTCAAGACATAAACTGACTTCTAAACAAAGTGAGAGTTTGATGATCAGTTGTACTCCTACTTGGATACATACTGGCCTTCAGCAATACCTGCTTGTAGAAACGAAAATCACTTCACATCTACATTGCACTCTGTGAATATACTCTTTAGATTAAGACAACGTAGGTGGATATAACAGCTGAACTGAAACATTAACCACCCACAACATTCAGCTCCCTTAAGCTTATTAACTGTACAGATAGCCTCAGACAAAAACATTTAAAATGGATTATTGTTCATGACTGGCTTACAATTTCACTATCAGAAATCATTAAGTCATGTTTTAAAATTATAACCAATTCCCACTGAAATCCAGAATTCTTTTGGCTTGTGAATCAGTAAAGGCAATTTGATTAACATTGAAAATTTACCTTAGAATATTTTTAAATTGGTAATAAAAGATGACTTTCATGATTCTCAGCCTTAGTCGGGTAAACTTAGATGAGTTTTAATGGTTCAAGAAATTCTTGCGCTCATCTAGTATCACATTAGAAGTTAACTATTTACATATATTTTGAAGGAACTGAAGTGTGTTTGCACATCATTGTACTTTCTGCATTTGGAGCAAAGGCACAAGAACTGAGCAAAGGAACAGTGATCAGAACAGGAAATGGGAAAGATACAAACTGAGAAGCCATGGTTGAAAGTTTAACATATCTGACCTTCAGCACTGACACTGCAGTTCTTGTCTTAATAAAAATGACTTTTGCACAAAATATTAAGCATCAAGGATGCAAGGAGTATAGATGAGTAGTAAAATTTCTGGCTTTTTCCTCCTTTCCTGGGTAAGTAAGGTAGAAATGAAGGCATTTACAACACTAAATTGCAAACTGTGAATTTCAACTCCTTGCTCTGCATTTGTATAGGCAAGTTAAAAATCTCTCAACTTATTGAAATCCAAAGTTTGATGCAATAAGAAACACAACTTGTCTTTATTTAAAACTTCGAAGCAAAACTCAGTACAACTGAGGAACAAATACAAATTCTTGCATTTTAAAAGCTAGAAATGTTTGTAACTCAATGAAGCAGTCAGCGTGCTTCAAACATTCTAATATAAGTTTTCTAGTAGACAAGTAATCTTAAGGATCACTAGCCTCAGGCATATAATTCTCTACATCAATAGTTAATTCAATTCTTTATAAAAGAGTATTGCACTAGACATCAAGGTACATCTGATCAGGAAGAGTGCCAACATTAGAGGAGGGATGAAGAAGGTAAAAAAATTGTTAAATTAGAAAAAACTAGGCAACACAGGAATACTTGTTGCAATAATTGTGGGATGCCTACAGTTTCTCCTGCACATGAAGTATATTCTATTCCTGCAGTGTTTTTCAAAACCTATAACTGCTTGCAGCAAACCAATTCCAAAACATTTTGGTGGATTGGAGCAAACATCAAGTAACATCTAATCTCAAATTCCTATAAATCCACTGGACTTCTTAACACATCCCACCTGTTCTACATTTATTCAATTACCAATATAGAATTTACCAGCATAACTTAATTTCCCCTCATTCTCAAGTTCATAAATTCTGGAAGCCAAAACAAGAAAATATACTGTTTTCCAATCAACCATTTCAAAAAGTGTTAAAACTTCACAGCAATATCCAGTAACGTTGACCATGTCTCAAAAGGGCAAAGAACTGAGTCAACTGCAGCTTTAGAATCATTGTTAACCTGCAAAATCACTAACAAAAAGCTAAACCTACATCACACACTTTACCTTCAACAGAACTATAGTTTGAGATATTTGCATTGAATTCTCATTACTGCATGATCAAATTATCCAAAATGGAAAAACCAGCAACCTGATTCCCAAGTCACAGTATCAATATCAGTTTCCTTAAATTAATCTTAAAATTACACATTGTAGTGAAAGGATCCATATTCTTGGCTCTAACCCAACACTAAAGTAGTGCATCAGCCCAACAGCTAGTTTATAAATTACCATGTGAATGATTAAAAGATTGAAGTTTGGCAGCACAGACAATCAATCCTCCAGGTGGACTGAGAAGGTGTGGTAAGAGAAAGAAAAGGAATTAACTTTGGGTCAAACAGTGCATCATTTTCCACATCTGAGCTTGATGTGGCAGTCGGGAAGGTATTCAGATAATAGCTGAAGCTAACAGCCACAGAGGAAAGTTCTAGTCTCTGCCAGAATTAAGTTAGAGGCTTTGGCACCTACAAGTTTTATTAAACAGGTAGCAGTTGTTGATCAATGGACAAGCTACTGGAAAACGTTAACGAGGCGGGTGAAATTGACATGGACACAGCCATGAATGGAACTCGAGGATTTATCAAAAGTGTAGATGGGTAAGACATTGGAGGCAATGCACCAGTATGATTAGAATCAGCTAGGCTTAAAATAAGGACTCCCAATGGGCTTTACTTTGAAAGGTATTCTTTAACCAACAACAATCCATTTGTTGTTTTTCTTCAGACTCCTGAACGATCAAGAACAAGTCATGTGAACTACAAGCTATTACACTCTTCATTTTTGAAAAAAGTGGACATCTTAAGGTTTTAATAGTTGACAAGATGTGCATCACAAGTATCTTCAAGCCACTGGAAGATGTTAAGGTAGTATTTCCCTCTATCCAAGCTTTGTTTCTAAAAAAAGGCACAGACAAAACGGTGAAGCCCAGTGCTGAGCTAGGGAGATAAAATTAGTTGCTGGTGGTGTTGAGACTCTCTGGATGGCCAGATTTGGAGAAAGTCAAGTGGAAGGTTATAAAAATCTAGGAATTGATGAGTATTTTAAAAGGCAAAATACTGCAGATCTTAAAGAAAATTGCTGGCTGGAGAAGCTCAGCAGATCAGTGTTGAGTCTGGGCAACCCTTTGTCAGAGCTGAAGGCAAAGAAAATCAGACACGATTAAAACTAGAGATTTATACTCTTCAGAGCAATTGCCACATTCCTCAGGTAGCCATCTATACTGCCATTCACAATTTCCTATCACTTATGGGCCCTTTTAGTACCTATAACTTTCATCATCACCATTTTCATTTCCCACATCTCATTAAACATCCACCTCCCCACACTCAGTATAAATCTTCAGATTTTTTGCTTGCAGCTTTGACAGAGGGGAGGGTGGGTCATCAGATACTATAAGACGACTGAGATTTTCCAGCATTTTCTGGAGTATTTTATTCATTTGTCTTTAAATACTGCTACAATTTATTAACTCAAGTTTTCTTTATAAATTTTTGGGAATAGTAGTAGTGAAGCTTGTTGGGAGCAATGGGTTTTTAATCAAAGACAAAAAATGAAAAGCAAAAAACATGTAATTAAAAAATGTACCAGTTGTAGGTGGTACAAGCTTTAATAAGCACAGTAAATTGACCAAGTTAATTAAATAATTAAACTAATGTAACAAAAGCCGAACAGGTTTTAAAAGCTGCAACTGTGGAACTTAAGAGCTTTTAGGCACCCAGGCAATTCAGGACAAAACTCCAGAAAGTATAAGCAGCTAGAGAAAGTCCATAGCAGGCTTCTTCATCTGACAGCCATACCAGACACTGTGCAACATAAGGGAGGGGGAGAAATACCTAGAAACTTTGTCCCAGAAGATGGTCATCTCTCTTTGAATGATTGGTTTTGTAGAGAAGGGATTTGGTCGTGAATGAAGCAGATACAGGGACCAAGCAAAAAAAAAAAGGAATCCGACTTTGCAATTGGCGTGAGGTGCTCATAACACATATGGACAAAAATGAAGTCTGCAGGATGGATGAGTAAGCTAGTCACCTTGGTATAGGAAATCGCCCAAGGAGAGACGATCAAAAGGAATGCAGTGGTAGGAGACAGTACTGCCAGGGGATGGATCTGTTCCTTGCAGCAAACAGCAAGAGTCAGTTCTGGTGCCTGCCCAACCTCAAGACATTTGTTCAGGACTGGAGAGAGGGGTTCCAGTTGTCATAGTATATTTAGGTACCAACGACACTGGCAGGACAAAGAAAGGGCTCTGCGTAGTCGATATGAAGAGGCAGCACCAAATTAAGCAGAACCTCAAAAGTACTGACTTCCAGTTCACAGGTCACTCATCAGTACTTGGAAAATGGGGGCTGTATTGTTGGGATGATCTACACCTAAACTGTGCTGGTGCCAGTGTTCTAGCAACTAGGAAAATAGGAAATGGCCTTAAAATAAACAAGGGGGAGGTGCAGCAAATCAAGGAGAAAAGTCAGGACAGGTGAGCAAAATAGTAACATGGGAAAAGATGATCAAAGTGTGGCAGGAATGGCAAAAAACCCATGAATACACCACAAATCAAGATTAGGTGGCATAAAAGGTAACAAAGACAAATCTGAACATGGTACTCAAAGTAAATGAATTGACAGTGTATATCAAGATAAATAAATATGATCTGATAGTCATTAGAAACAAAGCTGCAGGATGATTGGATCCTGAATGTTGAAGGTTGTCACATTCAGGAAGATTAGGAAACTAGATAAAGGTAGCACTATTAATTAACTACTGCACCAATGCCATCCTTAAAGATAACCTTAGTTCAGGAAATCAGGGTACAGAATTGGGTTTCGGTGGAGATGGGGAATAGTAAAGCAAAGTTATTGAGTCTACGGATTAAATTCCACCCCAACAGTAATCACAATGTACACAAGAAGAAATAGTGGGAGTTGTGATAAAGGGATAGTCATCATAGGAGATTTTAATCTAAATACAAACTGTAAGAAATCAGTTTCTTAGAGCAGCATGTTCTGGAACAAACTGGAGAGCAGTTTATATTAGACTTGGTAATGTGACAGAATTAATGAATGATCTCAGAGAAAAGGCAGGCCTGGGTAGCAGAGACTGCAATATGATTGCATTTTACATCCAATCTGAAGGGAAGGAGAGTGGGTCTAAAACTAACACCTTAAACATGCCCAATTATGTGGGCAAGAAAGCTGAGCTAGCTGAAGTGGGACAAAAGGCTGGAGGTTACATCAATACAGAAGCATTGGCAGGCCCCAGGGGATATTAAGGGGACATTTTAGAATACTCATTAAGTTCCCACAACAAAAATGTCTTAAGGGACAGACCCAACACCATTGTTAACTCAAGGGAAAGCATCAACTTAAAAGATGAATGATAGGTCAGGTGATTAATCAGAATATAACAGGAGTGAATGACTAAGAACAAAGAACAGTACAGCACAAACAGGTCCTTCGGCCTCCAAGCCTGTGGCGAGCTTTGGTGCAACTATGCCATTTGTTTGTATCCTTCCATTCCAGGCTGCTCATGTGACTATCCAGGTAATTCTTAAACAATGCCAGCATGTCTGCCTCCACCACCCTACTTGGCAGTGCATTCCAGGCCCCCACCACCCTCTGCATAAAAAACGTCCCTCTGATATCAGAGTTATACCTCTCCCCTTGAGCCTGTGACCCCTCATGAACATCACCTCCAACCTGGGAAAAAACTTCCCACTATTCACCCTATCTATACCCTTCATAAGTTTGTACACCTCTATGTGCCCTCATTCTC
Organism: Sphyrna mokarran; assembly: GCA_024679065.1. Lineage (NCBI taxonomy): Eukaryota > Metazoa > Chordata > Chondrichthyes > Carcharhiniformes > Carcharhinidae > Sphyrna > Sphyrna mokarran. The sequence continues at coordinate 12,217,114 of JAGIQG010000024.1, read as the reverse complement.
CGTCTTTCCAGGGAGAACAATCCTAGTCTGCCCAATATCTCCTCATAGCTAAGACTCTCCAAACTAGGCAACATCAAGGTAAACCTTCTCTGCATTCTAAAGCCTCCATGTCCGTCTGGTAATGGGGCGACCAGAATTAGACACAGTACTCCAACTGTGGCTTAACCAGCATTCTATACAGCTGCAACATCAGACTCCAGCTTTTATACTCTATACCACTTCCTATAAAGGCAACATACCATATGCCTTCATGTGCTGTCGCCTTCAGGGATTTGTGGACTTGCACATCTAGGTCCTTGTTTCTATACTCTTGATGGCCCTGCCATTTATTGTATAGCCCCCCCCCCCCAAGTTAGTTCTTCCAAAATGCATCACCTCACATTTATCTGGATTAAATTCCATCTGCTATTTCTCCACCCAATTTTCCAGCCTATACCTTGCTGTATTGTTCAACAATGTTCATAGCTGAACTTGTAGATAGCTATCTTCCTGTCATCTGCAAACTTGCTGATAACACCAGTTACACCTTCTTCCAGGTCATTTACATATATATCACAAATAGAAAGGTTATTGGAGAAAAAAGTTGAGTACAAGAGAAAGCAGCTAGAAATATAAAAGTGCTAATATCTCTACACATTTAAAAAGTAATATTAAGTGAGAGTCACAGCTGGATAAATGAAAGCAAAGAAATGGCAGAGAAAGTGAACAAATATTTTGCTTCTGTAACTATAAATCAAGAAATGGAAGGGAGAGGGGAGCCTAGTGAAATTACAATCAATGGAAAAGATGGACTGAGCAAACAGGTGGAGTTGCAGGCTGACAAGTCTCCAGATCCTGATGGACCTCATCTTAGGGTACAAAGACATGGTTAACAAGGTAGATGTGCTGGGTATTCATTTTCTAAAATTTGTTTGATTCTGGAAAGTAAAAAATGTGACCTCTATTCAAGGGAAACAGGAAACGATAGGCCAGTTAACTCTGCATTTGAGAAAGGTGTTAGAATTGCTCACTAAGGAGGCTATAGCTGGACACTTAAAAAATCTCAAGGTAATCAAGAAGAGTCCACAACATTTTGTGAAAGGAAAAAAGTGTTAAACCAATTTATTCAAGTTCTTAGCAAGATGAGCTGAGGATAAGGGACAGCCTGTAGTCACTACTTGAATTTCTAGAAGGTATTTACTAAGACGAAGTTATTGTAAAAAAATCAAAACTTGGTGTGGGATAACACTAACAGTGAGAGGATTGGTTAGCTGGCAGAAAACAGTACGCATAAGTGGGTCTTTTTCTGATTGACAGGATGTGACAAGTGGAGTCCCACAGGGTTTAACTGGGGGTTTCACCTTTTACAGTTTATGTCAATGACTTCAATGGGGGCAGCAAAGGCACAGTAGTTAAATTCTCAAATTACACAAAGATAGGTAAGGAAAGTAAGTTGAGAAGAGGAAATAAAATATGTCGTGAAGAAAAAGGTTGCAGATAGGTTGAATGAACGGGCAGAAAATTGGCAAAGTATTAATGAGAAAATGCAGACCATTAAACAGAATGCTGCAGAATTGCAAACTGCAGAAGAACCTAGGTGTTCTCGTGTACAAATCACAAAAGATTAGAATGCAGGTAGAGAAAGTAATAAAAGCAAATGGAATTCTATTCTTTATTAAAGATGGACTGAACATAAAATGCAGGTTATCATGCTTTAGTTATATAGGGCATGGATAAGCACATCTTGAATACAGCATGCAGTTTAGTCTCCTTATTTAAGGAAGGATGTAAATACATTGGAGACAATTCAGAGATTTAGTAGATTGATATCTGGAGTGAACAGGTTATCCTGAGGAAAGGTTGGATCAACTGGGCTTGTTTCTACTGGAGTTGAGTGGGCGAGACTTGATTACGATCCAAGATACATAATCCGAAATAGTCTCGATAAGGTGGACATGGAAAAGAGGCTCTGTTGTGCACATCTCCAGACCTAGGGGACATTGTTTTAAAGTTAAGGTCTCCCTTTAGGGCAGGGATAAGATTTCTTTCCTGAGTTGACACACTTTGGTACTCCCTCCCTCCCTGAAGGTGGTGTGCATGTGTACATGTGTACAGATCAGCCATGATCTTACTGAATAGCACAGCAGGCTTGAGGGGCCTAACAGCCTATTCTGTATGTACCTGCCATATGCTTATAAGCTGAAGTTTGAAATTCATATATGTAGACTGTGCAAAAAACAAGCTTCACAAAAATAATCTTGGGAGAAAAAAATTGCACACATGAAGTGTATACTCACTATGTGCCACTCACCCAGGTTTAATGAGCCTGCAGGTTAAAGTGACTAAGCATTGAAATTTTACACTTCATCTGTCACCTTCAAAACTAATTAATGGCAGGAAGATTTGATTTGCAGAGCACATTTCTCAGACTAGAGCAAAACCCACTAACTCAGCAAAATTGAAGTGCAAATGTCCGAATAAAAAGTTCTAATTTATTTTCTGGCCCATGTAATCAGTCCTTACAACACAAATAATTTAACTTCTTTCAAATCAATCTAGCAATGTTTGCCAATTGCTCAAAATACTGAAATCTCTTATCACCACTTTTCTATTGGCTGCAAGTGATTTATTAAGGGAAGATGCAAGATGACAGAACTGGCCATTTATTAGCAAATTCTGTCAAAACAGACTTGTCATCAAAAACAAAAAATTCAGAAAAATGCATTACAAGACACTTTTTTAAAAAGTGGATTTGAACTTTTTCCCTCAAGGCTGCACGTTATACTTTTCAATATGGTCCCTCCCACCTGGTAAGACTTTAAGTCACTCCACCCAGCAAAAACAGGGCAGCTGAAAAATTAAAACCACTATTTCTGCTTTATTGTTGCTGACCAACTCGAACACTGACAAATAAAGTCAGTCATAAAGTCACATAGCACAGAAAAGGCCCTTGAGTTTAAACCGACAATAACTACTACCAAAGTCACACTAATTCCATTTTCCAGCATTTGTCCTACAGCCTGGAATGTTGTGTTATAGGTGCTCATACAAATACTTTTTAAAGATAAAGCTTCTAGCCTCTACTATCTTCCCAAGCAGTACATTCCAGATTCCCATCTTTTCCTCAAATTTCCTGAGTCTTCTACCCCTTACTGTTTGACCCCTCAACCAAGGGAAAGAGCTGCTTCCTATTCACTCTGTTCATCCCTTCAATCAGCTTTCTCTGCACTCAAGAAAATATTCCGCCTATCCAATCTCTCCTTTAAAATGCTTCTTTGGATCATTTTAGAATCTCCGCTCATTCACCTTGATGGAAGTTCTGCTCAATACTATTACAATTGTTTTGTGGGCAAATGGAAGCACTGTAAGACTAGATTGCAGGCAACGTGGTCATAAAAGGGTCTGTGTTTCTTGGACATACTTTTGAGCACAGATTGATTGTTCTAGATTTTTCTCATCTTATCTCACCATGGATAAACAGTTAACATGGATGTCTCACTGTCTCAGAGCATAAATAGTCTCAACCAGGAAGAGCCTGCTAAACAGGCTGGCAAAATCAAATGCTTACACCCCAGCTAGAATACTGTGCTGACAAGCCAAATAAGGTTAAGAAACATAAAATTACAGCTCAGAAACAGCCTTTTAGCCCTTCTCGTCTGTGCTGAACCATTTTTTACCTAGTCCCACTGACCTGCATTTGGGCCACATCTTTCCAAACACTTCTCATCCACGAACCTGTCCAAGTCTTTTTTTTTTAAACCACTATCAGGCAGCTCATTCCACACTCCCACCACTGTGAGAAGAATCCCCACCTAATAGGCCCTTTAAGCTTTTCTCCTTTCACCCTTAACCCATGCCCTCTGATTTTTTTTCTCCTCTAGCCTCAGTGGGAAAAGGTTTCTTGGACATCCAGGGAACACAGCACGAGATGCTCACACTTCAAACAGACTATTGCCAAAGTCACTAGTAATAGTCACTAATGGTCTTTAAACTCCATACAGGGAAACAGTGTTCATCACAAGTCAGCAATCCAAAAACTTAAAGCCACCAATGCTTTATTTGCAAGGACCAAATGATGTACAACACTGTTCCTACATCAGTTAAAACAAGCACGCTCTGGAATTTGCTGCAATGGCTGGCCTCCCTCAACTTCACAGGGTTACAGACCAGGAGACATCAAATCACCTGAAGAGTAGCCATGAAATCCCTGCAATGCAGAAGGCCACATTTGGCCCATTAAGGCTGCAACAGCAACAGTTCCATCCAGGCCCATCCATAAATATACTGATAATCCCTTTGATATCAAAAGGGTCAATTTAGCACAGCTACTTGATCTAAGCCGCACATCTTTGAAGTGTGGGAGGAAACGCATGCAGATACGGGGAGAAGTGCAAACTCCACATAGTCACCCGAGGCTGGGACTGAATCTGGGTACCTGGAGCCGGTTATAACATGCAGCATTGAGGCAGTAATGCTAACCACTGTGCCACCAGCAGCTTTTATTAAAAAGGAGTTACACAATAGTATCCAGTTGTGACTGTCATGAACTGCATCAAGATTTTTATACTGTTGTAAACAGGAGGATATTGATCTTAAAAATTTGCATTTGCATAGTGCCTTACACACATCTTGCCATAGTTGACTATAGGAAATCTTCTCTAGTTTAACAAAGCATAGTGGAGCCATACTTGTCAGGGCATCTGGAAATGTACTTCATATCCTAAATTAATGTACATTTACATAAGAAGAAATATCCTTGTTCCTTCGTGAAATAACCAAGATCTGAAATAAATTGTAGATCAGCCAGCTCTAGCTCCTCAGTTCACCAAGTCTGACCACGTGCGCTGCTTATTTTTGACTATTTAGTTTCAGCATTCACAATGCAGTACATTTCTGCAAGCGTCACAGCAATGGTTTAAGCAAAAAACTTCAAAGAAATGCTGAGAAAAAATTTCTGGCCTCTCAAGTCCAGTTAGGATTTAAGGTGACACCAAATTAGTCCATTCAGGGAATGGAAACAGCTTGGTGTATGTCGATATCAAGCGCCTTTTGATCAACTGCCTTTTCATTTCTGCTTTAATCAGTCACCCCAGCTGCAACTCATACTAAATTCTTCACTTCATGTCAATCTCTGGGGATATACCAGTTTCAGCACATCAATATAAGACAAACCCACCAACAGGAAATGGAAGATGCACCTTCATGGAGTCTGAACAGCACCTTGTTGGAATAATAAATTCAGATGGCCATTCATTGATCTTTTGTTTATTGATGCATTTAATTGGTTTTCAGCTTCACAAAAGGGAAGAAAGCCAATCAAAAATTGTATTAGATGGTACGGATGATGGGTAATGTAATTTGGGAGCTATAGGGAATAGATCACATGTATTACAGATGCACTTAGGGCTGAGGAGAGTGAGATTTTGAAATAGACCGGAGACAGAAGCTGGCCACATTTAGATTTCAGTATTTAACGTAAAGGATGGACAGAGACGTCCATATTTGTGTGGATATAAAACAAGGCACAAAACAGGCCAGTTATATACCTTGTCCAATATTTTTCTCAAGTCAAAGGACGGAGAAAATCAGACGGACCATTTAACAGGCATTAGACCCACTCCTGTTGTGCATCTCAAATGTTGAATCTGTACTACTTGATTTCTATTCTGACAGGATTGGTATCAATCAGCAAGTGGCTGCAGAACTACTTTTTTTTGCCAGTTTGCAAAATGTATTTTCCCTCCCAAAGTCATTTTTTAAAAAAGATTGCTACTTTAAGCATCTGGAGACACAGTCCTGGGATTTACGTAGGTGTAAGAGGTTTCATGCAAACTGAGAGAATGCACCTTATGTTACAACAATGACTACATTTCAAAGTATTAATTTGTTGTAAACTGCCTTGAAATATCAAGGCTGTGAAAGGCTCTAAATATTATAGGGATGGGCAAAAACACTAGCCTAGCCAGCAAGTAAATTTAATATTTCTCAATAGCTTAGACTCAGAGCACATACTTGAAGCAGATAACCATTTTCAGCACAACGACCTGAAACATGTCCGTTTCCCAATTGTGCTACAGTTTCCATGTGGTTCGTTCGTTCATTTTCTTCATCATGGTTGCCTCCATACCCTTGCATCCCCACAGCATGTACAATATTGTTTGAGTGTTTACGCACAAGAATATCAGAGTTAGCCTTCTGAAATATTTGTTTCAATTGAGACCCCCAGATTGAGGAGCTTATAGTGTTGGCCATTCTCAAATGAATCAGAAAGAGTGGGCACTGTGGCAGTGGTTAGGAACGTGCCTCACAGCGCCAGAGACCCAGGTTTGATTCCTGGCTTGGGTCAGTGTGTGTGGAGTTTGCATTCTTTCCATGTCTACAGATTTCTTCCAGGTGCTCTGGTTTCCTCCCACACAAAAAATGTGCATGTTAGATGGATTGCCCATGCTAAAATTGCCCCTTGGTGTCAGGGGATTAGCTTGGGTAAATGCATTTGATTATGGAGATAAGGTCAGGGTGCAATTGTGGTTTGTGCAGACAGAATGGGCTGAGTGGCCTCCTTCTGCACTGTATAACATGATTACTAAAACTTTGTGATACAGGTTTTGCTCACATTTAAGTTTCAAGAAATATGTTAATAATAAGGTGGTTAAAATCACTGTCCAAGAAATGCTCGATCTGATTATTAAAATGAAAAAGGGAAGAGTGCTTGTCATATCAAGGCAGAAAACAAACATCTAATAGTGTCATTTTGACAAATCATATGGACACTTCAGGAACCAAAAGGCTAGTCCAAGAAAAACAGATTCCACTGGTCTGGTGTTTCTTCTTGATGTTGTTGCAACAAAGGAAACATTTAACTAAAAAGTTATACTAATGAGGAATATCAAGTGTAGGCAAGTTATCTCATTCCATCTGCATGGCACAAATAATGTTAGTCATTTGTGTAACATTTGCAGAAACAGCTGATGGAAGTAGTTAAGGATAACCCACCCACACAACAACTGGAGATTCCTCTATTGAGGGATCTGCAAGCTAAGTTGCATTAATTCTCTTTCTCTACCAAAAAGCTTTTGTATGAACTAGGAGAAATGCCAGTCTTGAGGGTAAATTTCTCAAATACGTGGAAATTGTCAGAATTCTTATTTTTAAAAACTTTTATCCTCCCAATCTAAACAATATTAGCATGATTAAACACTTCTCCCAAAAACATTTTGTAGTCATCCACTCAGTAAGCCAGATCTAGACATGGTTTAGTGGTCTTACCTTCTTTTTGTCCCGCATTGAACTTTTCCCTCTGACCATGATCTTGCAACCAGTCTCTGCTTCCAGCTGTTTTGCCGTGAGCCCTCTTGGGCCAAGGATTCTGCCAACAAAGTTAAACTGAGGAAGAAAATAAGAGGCCACTGTCAGACACAAGGAATATAATTAACTTTCATCATTCTACTGGATAGTCTATTTATAGTACTGAATCAACCCTTCAACATTTAGACAGAGTTTTAAGGCTTAAGTACACAATAGTTTTCAATTTAGACTGCCAGCTTGATGCAAACAAAGTTCTGCGAGACATTTGTCCCCCACGTTTTCAATGCAGATAAGCATTAAACAAGTTACACAAAATGCCAAAGTACTTTTACCATGACAATTATGTATAATTTAGTAGATCTGATTCAATGTTTCACTGAAAATTAAATCTAATTTAAGTGTCCTGGAAAATCTCAAATAAAATTTCCACATATTGCAATTACCTGTAACCAGGAGGAAAAGAGAGACAGTAGGAAAAAACAGGCAAAGCAGAGCAAAAATATGCACACAATACAATGCTAAATTTACAAATAATTTTAAAGTTAATTAGTTGTCTCACCTGCTATTTTAAGCTAGTAAAAACATGCTATAATTGTCAATCCTATCATTTGAGCTGAGTGTATTTCCACACACACTCTAAAATTCAAGTTGAATTTTGGAAGTAATTGAATCTCAGAGGAGCATTTTAGGGAGGGCAAGAGCAGGACAAAATGGTTAAGGAAAAAGAGGGGAGATGTGGGTTGTTAAGGCCAAGACAAGCAACAGTAAAACAAGGTGTTCAGAGGAAGGATGGAGCACCCATTATAGGGAGGGGGCAAGCAGCTACAGATCACTTTCTCTAAACCTCAATCCCATATACAGTCATCAACTGGTGACTATCTTAAAAGGAAAGCCAGATAGGGAATAAAGCATGGCAAGAAGAAATAATCTTTAGTGAAAAAAAGACAGCAGAGACCAAATTCTTTAACTGTACAACTCAGTAAACAAAATTTCTAAATGGCCAACTTTCTAGATATGTTGGAGTTCTAACTCAGTTAGAAATCAAGAAATCAGCAAATAGGGACACATAGCTCTAAAACACAGTATTCAATTCTTTGCTTTCATTCTTTAGAATCCTGTACCACCATTTCAGGTTCAAGTTGCCCACTATAGTTTGAATTTGTGCATACCATGTTTGTCTTATGCTCATAAGAACACTGCTACTGCTATAAGCAGACTAAGTCATGTGAATGAAAGCCAATGCCCCTATTTGTGCTATTCATATATCCTGGCTTACCATTTATCCACCCCCTATTTACAGCAAATATTGTGGATCACATGGGACACTAATGTAACCTAACTCTTTGTAAAGGCAGAATATTGTAAACACAGCAGACTGCAACACAAAGTAAACTGAAGATTTATTTCCGAGATGCATAATACATAATTATTGTGCATTCTTTCAACTGGCAAGTAGAATTGATCCAGTGGAAGAGGAGATCTAAAGGATTTTCTAAAGTACCAGCTAAATAATGGGACTTGAACAAATACTACCCTCCCAGACAACATTGTGGATCAAGTGGGTTTGAGCTCTCATGCACAAGATGGGGTGCACAGCACTGAAACAAGATCATTCAGCTCCAGAAGTCTGTGCTTCACTTGAGCCTCCTCCCACCTTTCCTCATATAATGCTTATATAGTTGTCCAATTCCACACGCTCATCACTCTTTGGGTAACTACGTTCGGACTCAATTCCCAATTGTAATCTCCAGGTCAACAACCTCAAGGTCAGGCCTTACTTAATACAATGAATGAAATCTTGTGGGACTTGGAACCTTAGTAAAGTTAGCAAGGATTTTCCCAGACAATTACATTAACATCTCACCTCCAGGCTAATTGAGTGGGAGAAATGATGCACCTATTCTTTCAAAAGGTGTGTAATTAATTTGGCCACAACATGGATGACAAGGACTTGCTGACATTTGATTTGAAATTGTTGCAACCAGAAGAGAATGATGCTGACCAGCTATTAAAGCTTACTGGGATCTGCGAGATGAGCTCTCCCAAGAACAAGAGGCCAACAACATCTTCAAGCAAGCCAAATTCATAAAGATCTCCATGCGGCAGCTGATGTTAGTGACCTGTCAAAGCTCATGTCTCCTGAGGTATTGGTGTTCAAACATGTAAACAGGAGTCCTGTGCCTGTAAGAACTTGTCATGGATCTCACCTTCCAGCCAAGTGAAGCATGCAGCTGACAAAACAGCAATTGCTGCTGCAGGAGCAGTTAGTGGTGCTATGGCAATGAAAAGTTGGAGATGAACAAGCTGCTATTAGACACTGATGAAGACTGGTAGCAGAGAAATGTAGATGACAATGATGTACAAAACTAAAAAGTATCTTTCATGAATTGATCCTGGCATTGCGTGCACACGCTGAAGAAATCCAGGGCTTTTGGTTCAATGCTTTCTCATTACATACAAGGGAATTCTCATTGGATTTAAGGCCAAACCCACAGAAGCTGTAGAATCATGACAATTTTTGTAGAAATTCGCAGAATTCATTACAATTCATAGAAAGCCTACAGTACACAAAGAGGCCATTTGGCCCATCAAATCCACATGGGCAACAATCCCACCAACACCCTACGCATTTTACCCGCTAATCCCTCTAACCTACGCATCTCAGGACACTAAGGGGCAATTTCAGATTGGCCAAATCCACCTAACCTGCACATCTTTGGACTGCAGGAGGAAACACACGCAGACACAAGTATGACCTAAGGAAATTCTGGGAATTGAACCCAGGTCCCTAGAGCTGTGAAGTAGTGTTAACCACTGTGCTTTTCAGTCAATTTGAGGGGATTCAACTCCCTGAATGCTCCAAAACCTACCTCCACCTGGCTGGGGAAGTTCTGTCCGTGTTAGACATGCAGTATGCCATGTAGATAAGCAAACATTATCACCTAGATGTCTCATACTCATTTGTTACAAGTCATAACGTGATTAACTCACTCAATTCCCTATTGTAATCTCCAGATTGTATTAAGTAAGGCCTGACTTGAGGTTGTCAATGAGTGAAATCTTGGACTTGGAGCCTTAGCAAAGTTGGCAAGGATTTTCTCAGAGACAATGACATTAACATTTGTAGCCCAATTTCTAGACCAATCTGGTGTGGTCATGTGATCAATTAGTCTGTTGGTTACCATTCACAATGGCATCAAGTAATATCTGAAAGTAGATTATGGGGCTCAGGGGAAAAAAAAAGTGCAGACTGGTGACATTAGAATCTAGTTGTGCACAGATGACAAGAAACAGTCCCAAAAGGGGACAGAGACCATGCACATCTGGGAAGTCCAGCTGTTCTGTTCCTGACCAGAATGCACCTGAAATTATTGTACAAATATGAACAACTTTCCAAGTGCGCTTCTGGATGTTGAGCACCACCAATACAAATCAATATCAAACCACTGAGAACCAGTACCCAATTACATGCTACAGTTTCAACTAGCAAAACAAACATTTTAAATTAAGCTTTGAAAATAAACAAGATGAGAAATGAACATGAGTTGAGATGAAATATAGAAAAGGCCTATTTTGTCACGCTGAACTAGTAGTATCCAAAACAACTAGTAAATGCTGGAATTCAGACGTACACTAACTGAAGGATTAGCTCAAATGAAAACCTTTTTTGGAAAATATTTTAGTTCATTCTGAAGTACAATTTAATGGCAAACTCTCAGCACGCAGCGTGAATGTGGCGATTGTAATGCATTTGTTTATCTGCTATTTATAAACTCAGTGACCCACTTGAAATCGATGAACTCAAAACACCTTCTACAAATAATGTTCTGTGCAAAATAGAAGCTGCACCTGTTCACAGTAAATATACATATGAAACTAAAGCACAAGGTGCCACTGAGCATTTGTATTGTATTAAAATCCAACAATTCCCAAGATCAGATCAATTTAAATGTCTTTTTCCACTTGTGTGAAGAGGAGGTCTCACCGAGGCAATGCAGGGCACAGCCAAAGCAACAATGACAAGATTACAGTGCTATGGAAATTCTGTCAACCCTTCAAGTTGAATCACACTTGTGTAAAATCCTTTGACAATTGCAATTTAGCCACTCACCCAAGTCTTCAGATTCCAACTGCACAAAATTCATATTTATGCTACCGTGACATTCCTCCTCTTCTGATATTCATTTATTCCTGAATATTCCGAATTATCAATTCCCCAGATATTTTACATACACTAATTTATCACAGAATACCCCCTTTCCAAGATTAAACAAACGTTCAGTGAAACATTCACTGGGTTTCTATTTGCTCATGTGTACAGGAAATGCATTTGTCCTCAGCTTATCTACACATCTTAAACAGTTAAAGGCAGCTTTTTGTCTCAAATTGATTGTTTGCACTGCAGTAGGTAATTCTACATTACCTGGTGTGAATTAGGAACCCTGCTCTGTCATGGTGGTTTCTACCATTTGTTGCAGCCTGGCATGGAGGATTCCATCCACTTGTTGAGTAGAGACCCTAAGCTCCAAGTACACTGATGCAGATAGACCATGGTGGATCAGCACCTACAATCATAAGACGTTCTGCCTCCACTCAATTGAGAATCACGAGTTTCAGTTCCAACATGCATCAGTGCCAGGTACATAGGCCACGTGCCCCAACAATCGGTTCCTGAACTTTTTTTGGTTGCTCTAATAGACAGCACAAACCACACTTCAACCAGCCTGTGTTTACAAAACCAATTTGAGATTTATTCATGGGATTTGGGCATCACTGACTGGGCCAGTGTTAATTGCCATTGAACTTAGTGGCTTATTACATCATTTCAGAGTCTTTTAAGAATCAACCACATAGCTGTAGATCTGCAGTCATTTGTAGACCAGAGTAGGTAAAAATGGCACTACCCCCTTTCCTAAAGAAAGGTAGTGAACCAGACCAGGGAAGGACAGGAGCATATTCCCTCCTTTGAAGGGCAGTGAAGCAAATAAGTTTTTAAACAGCAAGCAGTAGCGGTCCCATTGTCAATATTAAACTAATTCCAAGTTTTCATTGGAATTTCACCATCAGCCAAAATGGGATTCAAACTCTGGATTACTAGTTCAGTGATAATACCACCACACCACCAGGTTTCATGGTTCTGTTGGCTATGACTTGTCAGTTGGGCAACACGAACATTGAGTGCACCAAAGTGACACTAACAACCAATTTAAGATAATCAATTGAACTCAACGTGGCTCATTTACATTTGCGAGAATTACAAGAAAAAGGAATATGTTTATGCCTTGTACCTTTGAATTACTAGGAACTTAGGGAGCCAAAATTGCCTAGACTCTCCCCACTAGAAACAGGAGTGGGCCATAGCAAATTGAGTCACCTCTGCTATTTAATATGAATGTGGACTTTGATGCCCATTTCCAACACTCAGGGAATTGGGATGTGGGCAGACGTTGAAAATCTGTTTATCCCAGCCTTAAATGCATTCAATTGAGAACTCAATCTTCTGGGGTGATAATTCTAGAATATTTCACTGAAAGGGTTGTGAATCATGTCATTTCATCTCAGTCCTAAAATAATCACATTATCTTGAGACTGTACCCAAGGTTTCTCTTACCCAAAATTCCCTGACCTGCAGGAACACACTCAGCATCTACTTCAACAAGCACCTTCAGAATCTTAGAAAGAATGATAGGCAGATTCATTGCTTAAGTCCAGAGAACATAAGCCCCATTTACTCAATCTCTTATCATAGAGCAACCCCTTACCCCAGAGACCAATTTAGTGAACCTTCATTGTACCTCTTCCAAATGAAAGTAAATCGTTTTTTTCATACTAGACCAAAACGGCATTTCAAACGTGGTCTCGCCAAAACTCTGAACAGTAATAAGGTTTCTTTATTCCAGTACTCAAATGTTTGGCATACCGGTATGCTCTTTGCTTTCTGTGGCATCAGCTGACTTGCCAATCATGCAGCCTTTTCTCTTGTGGTATAAATTATACTCAAAGGCCATGATGTCATTTGCCTTCAAAATTGATTGGTGTGCTAATGTTCCTGGTAAAAGTACATCATAGTCTCTGAACAACTAAATTTACAAGTTTTTAAAACTATACTGCTTAACTACAGAAGTAAATAACTTCAGAATTCCCCATATTGCATTTGGCCACTTGTTGCCCAGTCATTAACTTGCCTTTTTGTAGTCTGTGGCCTCCTCAGAATTTGTGTTTCTACTTAGCTTATATCAGCAAATTTAACATTACATTCTGTCCCCTTAAGCCAAGTCATTAACAGACAGAATTTAGATTTATTTTCATTATGTTAATACATGTGGCAAGTATTATTTCTTGTACTATACAGACAAAGCATACCACACAGAAGTAAATAGCATTGACCTTTGTGGCCCCCTTACTTCTTACAGCCTGCCTGGAACGATACCCCATTTATTCCTTCTCTTTTCATTCTGTTAACCAAGACGCCATAACACTAATACTTCCAACTCCACCAGCCTCACTGCACTGTATCAAGCATTTTGTGATATCAAATGTCTCTTGGAAATCCAGGTATACAAATCTACTGGCACCCATTTGTCTACCCTACTACTTCCACCCTGAAGAACCCAGACAAATTAAGCACGCTTTCCATAAAAGCGTGTTGATTCAGTCTGATTAGCTGAGTCCAGATTGGATTTTAGATTCAGTGGCTGGAGTTTTACCCCCACACCAACTCAAGATCACAAAATATCGCCAATCACTTGCAAACTCCATGTCAAAAATCAGAAAAACTCAACCAGTCCCCATCCCAAAACCCACCTGATAATGCATCGGATCTTTTAACTCTGGGGAAGCTTGCAAATCTAAAATCAAATCTCACTATTAATGTGCAGTAGTGTATCAATACCAAAATGCAATTTTCTGTATGGCAACCAGCTAAATTACATGTACAAACCAATTTCAAAAATCAGAATTCTAGGTCAGTCTTTACCAATTCAGAGCTCAATTAACATTTTACCAGATTCCTTTGTGTTTAAATTGGACTTCACTTGTCCATCCCCCATTATAATAAGAAAGCTGTAATGATGTTCTAAGCCAGCAACACAAAAACCTGTAATTGTTTTTCAAATCAGCAATGAAAAACACTTGTTTTCCACTCTAGTTTTGCTGCCACTGCCTTTGTAAAACCAACATACTATACTGGTGCCTCTAATAGCAAGCGTTTGAGAGATGTTACATTGTCATTACATGAAAGATACCTGCATACTGAGGTCCTGACAGCATAGTTAGGCAAACACTCAAACATTTAACAGCCAAAATGTTCTAGGCAGCTCCCAATTCCAATCAGGCATGCAACTGGGAGGTTCATTCAATGAAAGAACTCTGTTAAGGTACTCAGAGCCAGCCTGCAAGGCTGTGACTAACATTCTCCTCATTTCGATTACATACATATACTCAGTAAATGCACTTGCCCTGAAATATACAAAATAAAGAGTGTTCTCGTTGTTATTACAAATTCCTCACCCTCTTTAAAATACTAAATTGCAACAAAACCAGTAAGTTAATTTAGCTAGCCTGTTATACATGGGCAAAAAGAAACTGCATTTGAAATGCATGAAAAGTGACATCAGTTTGCCATCCTTGCAGCTGATTGGGAGGGCAATGGGGAAGAACAGAAGTGAGAATTTAAAATTCAACATCTGCAGCACACTTTATTCGTATAGGTGTTTAAATAGGGAACTGATGCCAACAGAATCAATTCTAACTTTGTTGATGAGGAAAATAAATCAGCTTTTTTTTAAGTTAATCAGGAGAAAATGCTTAATTGTGAAGAAGCAAACACGGATCACAATTCTTTAGCTTTTAATATGTATAGGGGGCATAGTGACACAATGATAAGTCAGGATTTGATTCCAGCCTAGGTCCATGTGGAGTTTGCATATTCTGTGTGTATATGAGTGCTTTCCAGGTGTTCCGACTGCCTCTCAAATCAAAATATGGACTGACCATAGTAGATGCACAGGATAAAGGATTAAAACAGACATGGGCAGGGTGAGTGGGCTGGGTAAGATACTCGAGAGTTGGTGCAGACATGGCCTGAATGGCCTCCTTCCACACGAGGGGTTCTATGCAATGGCAACAGCATCTGAAATGCAACACTTCATATGTCTGTTGTGTAACACTGGTGACTGCAGGATATGGAAAGATACTTTATCCATTTAGAGCAACCTGATGCCAATTTTCATACTTGTTGCCAATGATTAGCAGATAAAAAATGATTGTGTAGGCCTTACAGCAACCAACATTTCACTTAGTTAATAACTTTTGATTGATTTTGTAAAAAATGTTTGTAACAAGTTTATACAATTTCTCATATGATGTTTTAAGGGTACGTTCTCAACAGAGTACACAAATCCTGCAGGCACAGAATCACAATTATATTTCACAAAAATTCAACAATAGTGAAGAACAGAAAAGGATGGAAATACTGAGACCAGGCCACATATTTGTCCAAATCCTGATACATTTGGCTGTGCTAAATTCTGTGTGTACCTGAACATGCACCTTGATGGTGACAACTTGGGGATTTTCACAGCATCTTAGAACATTCTTCATTGCAGTGTTAACGTAAGTCTATTTGTGACATTAAGTTAAAAAAATTAACTCCCCAGTTCTGATAAGTCATAGACCTGATATGTTGACTTTGTCCTCACAGATGCTGTTCAACCTGCTGAATATTTCTGGCATGGTCTATATAAATCTAAGTCTTATGCATTGACAAGCTCTCCAGCCGCAAACTGCAGCTGCAGATACACAACTCCAGGCTCTTCCTATTGCTTCCTCACCATCAGCTACAATATTCAAAACTCAAGCAAGATGCTCAGTAAGGCTTAGGCAAATGATGCATAGTCCAGTGGAACTGTATATTTTTACAATGCCATCAAGCCATTCCCAATACTGCCAACTAAAATAGTGACCTGAAGATTTGGTGAATTGTATATTTGCCACTTGCTGCCTATCCCCCTCACTTTCCATAGAATCCCTACATTGCAGATGACCAGCGCATTGAGTCTACACCAACTCGCTAAATGAGCATTCTACCCAGATCCACACCAACCCACCCTAGTAACCCCTTCATATTTACCCCCCCTAATTTACAGATCTTGAGACATTAAACAACCATTTAGCATGGCCAATCCACCTAACATGTACATCTTTAGAGTGAGAGGGGAAACCACAGCATCTAGAGAAAACCTACACAAAGAAAATACATGTAAGGAAAACCAGACACCTAAGGCCAGAATTGACTGTAAGACAGCAGTGTTATCCACTATCACTATTTTGGAATGGAAATCAATTTGCCACCAAGCAACACTAAAATAGGAATTCAGAGATGGCAAGTACTGCATTCATGGAAGAGTACTGCATCAGCATCAAGTCAATGCAAGCAGAGACCAGAATACCCAAAAAGAATGCATTTCATTCAACAAACCATTGACATCTTACCAACTAAAGAAATGAAGGCTTTATAGATTGGGTTTTGAGTAACAGTTTACAGATTAACTATATGTATTAAAAGGATTGTTTCAGGATACAAAACCCAAATAGATACATTGTATACAACATAACTTTAGCCCCAATGCTGACAGGATAATTCCAACTTTGCTCTGATAAAACCTTCACCCATCCAAATAATGTTCATTTTATGAACTGAGCAAAAAAATATACATGGCCCTTACCTCAAATGATTGTTAACCCAACACTAGAAGAACACTAGAACGGAGGCTAATATTCTCCAGTACATCTTAACCTTTTATAAATTCAAAACTGCATGCGCACCTTGTTTTTGCCTACAAGCTTTCACAGCATTTGAAATAAGTCCCAAGGACAAGCTGGGTTTTCAATACTTTAATTCTAAATTTAACAAGAAGCCCTAGGCCAAGACAATCATAATCTTGAATAAAAATGCAAACCACAAAAAGGAATCTGTCCATCAAGTAAATACTAAACAGTGCTCACAGAAGCAAAGTGACAAATGCTGAAAATCTGAAATGAGTTACTCAAAGTTGAAAGGTCAGGCTGATATCACTTTTTTAAACATGAGTTTTATTAAACTCATTCATGGGACATGGGCATCGCTGGCTAGCCATTTATTGCCCATCCTAGTTCCCCTTGAGGGGCTTGCTAGGCCACTTCACAGTCAATAACATTCCTGAGACTTGAGTCACATAGACCAGACTAGATTTTCTTCCCTAAAAAAGACATTAGTGAACCAGGTAGGTTTTTCCAGACAACAATGATTTCATGGTCATCAGTAGATTCTTAATTCTTTTTTTTTTACTGAATTCAAATTTCACCAGTTATGATGGGATTCAAACCCAAGAACTTTAGTTGAGTTTCTGGACTAATTGTCTAGTTACAATACCACTAGACCATCGCCACCCTACAAAATGACAAACATTTTCATACAAGTTGCAGATAGACAGAAACTCTATATTGGAGTTTTGGTACAGTAACATTAGTCTACATTAATCTGTCAGGTTCAAAACTTCAAGTATGCTTTCAAGAATGAGGTGCATTACAGCCCCTAGTTATACTCTAGAACCAGTATTAGCTACAAAATCAAAACACCTGTAGGGAGAAAATTCATTTGTTTTTACAAAAACAAAATATTACCAATGTGCTGGACTCCCTGCAGTTCACTCTGCTGAATTAATGAATTACTGGTTTGAGGCCAGTCAACCAGCTACTCTTCCTTTGACCTTACATATAATCTCTGAAATGACTATTTGGGTTTCAATAACGTAGCCACAGCAAATTTAAATTCACTCATCACTTCACAGCTAACGTTTTCAGTATATGGCTCATCACATCCAGCAGTACTTAATTTCTTTTTTCCAGCTAAAGCTAGTCATTGGGAATTTCAAATCAATGAGTAAAGCAGGTTAACAAGACAAAAAGAAAAAGGTGCCTCATTCCTCCCCCATCCCCCTCCCAAGATAATGGATCAAGTGAAGTTTGTTTTTAAAAGTCAAAAGTCATGAAAACCATGGTACAACCGTGGTAAACATCTTTACAATCTACAGACATCTGCAGTCTTTAGATAATTAACTTTTTTATCCCATGTTCCCCAAGTCCCTTATCTCTATCTTGCTTCAATCTTTTACTTTCACTGTTTTGCCATTTGCTGTTAAAGTTTGAATGCCCAATATCCTCAGGAAAATAAAATTCAGAGCAAATGAAATCACCTGTGATTCATCCAAAGGCAAGACTCCAGCTCATCAGGAAGAAACATGGTAATTCCAAATTTTGCTTTTTTGGCCTAATCACAAATGATTCATGACAAAAGGGTACAATTTTATCCCTCGCAACTTATTGATCTTAAACTAGTGTCTTTGGAAATACAATAATCAGTTCAAGAATAACTTCAAAAAAATGTGGGAAAGCAAAGAATCAAAGCATCTTTAATTTGCAGAGATTGAGATAGCACTAGATTAACACTGCAGAATACTCAATCACATTTAGCAAGGCAGGTGTTTAGCATCATGGTCATTTTGCAATACAGATAGTATTTTCATCTCAGGCAAGGGCCTCATCTGGACTGGAGTTTGGAGACTGCTAATCTGAGGGCTAAGGCCAAAATATTACATTTTCACACATCGTCAATTAAAAAAAAAATCATACCACACAGTTGTTACTTTTTAAAATCAAAAAAATAACATTTCTAATGCGAGCTGCAAACAGTTTGCAAAACTGCAGTTAACTTGCTATAACATGCCAAACACTTCCCTACCAAAAATAGTGGAGAAATTTCAATTTAAAATTTATACGTTAACTTAATTTTGGCAGAATTGATTTAATCTAGTATTTTGTAAAAGATGATTCCTAAGCATTTAAATGACAAATTAATGGCAAATGCATCAAAATTATATTACTTGTGCAGGAATTTGAACCTCTAGTGATGGGAATGTCTAATTTCAACAGATCCATATGGTGATCAAAGTAGTAGTCAATAATAGAAACATCTTAATAAATTACTTTGGACATCAAATTTGGAAAATCACAGCTTTCCCCAGGGGTTACAAAATAGTTCAAAATAATTGTGCAATGTCTGCAGCGTATACAACACCCTACGGCTTTACTCCCTCAATCCAACTTGGAATATTGTACAGCACACCAATATAATCTGCACGTAGTATAAATTTTGCAAGAGGTAATGAAACAAAATGCTTTTTTGTCCCAAAATTAACAGAATAACAATTAAATTTAACAAAGCAAGCTTGTGTGTTAGTCATTTTGCAATACAGAAAGTGTCTTCAGCTAAGGGCGAGTGCTAACATATTTCATTTCCACACATCTACAATTAAAAAATTGATTTGTTGATCACAAGTTGATGCAAGGTTATTGATCCTAGATTTAAAAAAAGGAAAAGCTTTGCTTCAAAAGCTGATCTTTTCAGTGCCCTTCAGATCTGTTCTTGTGGCCTTCAAAATAATTGCTGTCAAAACAGATCATCAACAAATCATTCCATATTAACTGAATGTAATTTCACAATTTATGATCAATTGGTCCCATTTTCTTGGGCATATAGCATTTTTCATAAAATACAATTGCTTCTGAAAGACAATCTGAATTCTACAAACATACAACTGTTAAAGGTGGCAAACCAAAACCCAATTCTAGCCATTCCTGATGCAAAAAGATTTATACGGTTAGTCCTTTCATTCCTTTTAAGATGTGTTAGGTTCCATTTCACAAATGTATAAACAGGCTGTTCAGTTTAATGTAATCAGCATTTAAAAAATAAAGTACAAATGTTTAAAATAAACATTTCCCTGAAATTTATCAAATCTTTTGGAAACCATTCCTTTAAATCAGCAATCTCAGAACTGTTAAAGTGCAGTAATGCTGTTCTGGATATTTAGCCAATATTTTACATTCAGGAGGTTGAGGAATGACAGCCATCAGAAAATTAATTGTTTTTATAGCAAATTGTATCAGGTTGCAATCTTCACACTATGTTGGCTAAAAATTTAAGTCAAGCTCCAGCAATTAAAATACAAAAATGCAGTGAGGTAGGTGGAGATAACTATGGAGTGCTAGGAAAGGAGGTTCTGCTCAACAGTGAGCTGAATTACAAATTTAACCAACCAAAGCAGTTCAAACATGATTTGAAAATTTGCTCCAGCCAAGTTTGATTCACAAGGAACATTTGTGTTATAGCTCGAAACAGCAACCAGAAATTCAACTATTTCCAACCAAGTTTGGAGCTCTCTCAGATTTAACGAGGTCAAGCTTTAGAGTCATGAGTAATCAAGTGGCACCTTGCCCAAGTGCTACTCAACCATTTGAGTCATCACAGCTGAAAGAAATTTTGTCCTCAAGACATCTAAACACAAAATTAGGAACAGGAGCTCAATGATCAGCAGCACCAATCCTAGCTGATTATAACCCCTGTCAAATGGTTATGCTATTAACTGTAGTGTCCTTTTGCAGACCCCAGCCGAGAACAGTTAACTCAGCACATCAAGATTGATTCCTAATCTGTGTTCATAGAATTAAACAATGTATATTGACCTCAAAACATTGTGGAGTCAGTTTCATCATGTGTTAAGTAGATTTATGTAGTTTCTCAGTTACCAAATTCATTCATAAATTTCTCTGACAATATGCCCATCTGCTCTGAAACTCACTTTCAACCCCCACCACAGCAATTTTTTTTTCCCCCAAATTTACAGCAATGTCAACTTGGAACCATCCTTTTTGCTTAAGCATTTTGCAGAACATGAGAATACCTATGGACTCAGATAGCAGCAGCTCAATCTCAATTTAGCAGTTCTGGGGACAAATTACTGGAAGACTTCAGAAAATATGCAAGCCACCTCTTCAGTACTGAATATGCTGCAATTATCAAAGATGCCATATTTCAGGTGAAACAACTACTGGTCCTGTTGGCTCAGATGGGCGTAAAACATCAAGTTTCTCTGGGTCAATTATTCTCAATGAGCATCAACAAAATATGGTAACATTTCATTTGGTGCGTGCAAGACTGCATGAAAAAGCCCTGCTATGTTTGATCCAATATTTACCTGCATGGGAGTGGAGTGTGGTGCCACACTTCCTTTGTATAGCACAGCACTGTAAACTAGTGTGCACAAGTTATGCACTAGATCACCTGAAAGGAATGTTTGAAGACAGATATTGCATCCCCTGTGCTTACCTGGGAAGTTCCATGGGAAGGGGATGGTGTGGGGCAATGATCCCTGTGGAATATTAAAACAGTGGGGTGGTATACTTGGTGGTGTCATCATGCTGGAGGTGACAGAAACTAAGAATTTGAATGTTGAATATGAGGACAAGTGGAACACTGTTTAGGAGAGGGAAAAGGGGATGAGAGAACAATGACTGAGGGTCCTTTCAGTCATGGAGACTCGAATATATGGAAAGTAAAATACCAGCAGTGGACCACTTGAAAGCAAAGCAGGCATGGAAATTAATGAGTTTGGTAAAATTCTCTAGTGCGGGAAATTTAGAAAGGGCTCCAATTTTCCACAGAAGAGAACAAAATTAAAGGGGGGATGCCAGAGGACAGGAATCGCTAATGTAATACCCCTGCTTGAGGAGAAGGCAGGCAAGAAAAGGGAAATTGCAGGTCAATTAGTCTGACTTTGGTTGTTGGTAAGATTTGAGTCCATTAAGGATGAGGTTTCAGAGTACTTGGAACTCATTGTAAAATAGGACAAAGTTTAATTTAGGGGAGATCATGTGTTATAAATGTTAGAATTCTTTTGAGGTGAAAACAGCTGATTACATAGGTCAGTTGATGTTATGTACTTGGATTTCCAGAAGGCCTTTAACAAGATGCCACACAAGAGGCTGCTGATTAAGAGCCCATGGTTTAAGGCAAGGTATTAGTACGGATAGAAGATTGGCAAGGCAAAGAGTGGGGGCTAAAGGGGTCATTTTCAAGATGGCAGCCAGTGACTTGGAGTTAGAGGTCAGAGTTGGGACCACGAGTTTTCACTTTATATATCCATGATCCAGATGAAGGAAGTGAGGGCACTGTGATTACGTCTGCAGATAATACAAAGTTGGATGGAGAGACAGTAGTATTGGAGGAGGTAGAGAGACTGCAGAAGGACTTGACAGGTGAGGAAAGTGGGCAAAGTGGCAGATGGAATACAACGTGTGAGGTTATGCACTTTAACCTGGACAGGATAAGAACCTATGACCAAAAAGTGCAGGAAAGCAGGAACCTAGTCAGGGTTCCAGTATCATCATTTTAGTGTCAGAATGCAATGTTCACTTAAAAGTTCACATTTATTCTTTGCTGAAGCAGCACTGCACAAATATCAGAACGAGAAACTTGCTATATTCTTTCACAGCCCAACACTCATGAAAGGGAGGGGAGTTTACAAAGTGATTGCAGGAATTCCAAAAGCTGTTCTTCCAAATTGATTGAACCTGGAGGGAAATGGCCCAGACCAACTGCAGTTGCTAATCAGGCAAACCAAACATGGGCTTCCTATTTCCATACTGACTATTCCACTTTTAAGCGAGATGAGAAACAATAGGTTTTTGATTAGTGTTTTGCAATGTCAAAGATGTAACAGGAATTCCTCAGGAATGTTTGGCAAGTGATTATGGGTAAACCAGAGCCACTAAGAGCAAAGCAGAAGCTGCTTTTAGTAATTTTCCTTCTTACGCATAGTTGAAGGGTTGCTGAATCCACCCAGGAATTACACACCTTTGTCTGTCACATTGATGGACAACCAAAGCATTCCTTTATCACAATTTCTCAATGAACTTTATAGAACTTTAGTTAGGCCACACTTGGCATGTAGTATTCAATTCTGGTTGCCACACTACATTACAAAAGGCTTTGGAGAAAGTACAGAAAAAGATTTACCAAGATGTTACCAGTTATGAGAAGAGGTTGGAGAAACTTGGTTTGTCCTCACTGGAATGACAAGTTGAGGGGTGACCTGATAGAAGTCTGAGGTCAAGAGGCATAGACAGATTGGATAGTCAGAAGCTTTGTCCCCAGGGTGCAAGAGTCAATTACTAGAGGGCACAGGTTTGAAGTGTGAGGGGTAAGGTTTAAAGGAGATTTATGAGGCAGTTTTTGTTTTTTGAACAGAGTTGTGGGTGCCTGGAATTCTGTGCTGG
This sequence comes from Sphyrna mokarran, assembly GCA_024679065.1. Classification (NCBI taxonomy): domain Eukaryota; kingdom Metazoa; phylum Chordata; class Chondrichthyes; order Carcharhiniformes; family Carcharhinidae; genus Sphyrna; species Sphyrna mokarran. Next base: position 12,193,675 of record JAGIQG010000024.1, on the reverse strand, counting down.
GGAGATAGTGGAAGTGGATACAGTAGTGACTCAAGGGGCATCTTGACAAATACATGAATAGGATGGGAATAGAAGGATAGGGTCCCTAGGAGGGGAAAGGGTTTGAGTTAAGCCAGGCAGCATGGTCAGTGCATGCTTGGAGGGCTGAAAGGGCCTGTTCTTGGAGTAATTTTCTTTGTTCTTTGAAGCTTCCAATCTATTAGTTCCCATCAAGTGTTTGGTCCCCTATATCCATCTCTCTGGTTCAATAATTTGTTTTGTACTTTCAATGTCCAATTCTGATGAAAGGATAACACTTCAAAACATTTACTGTTTCTCCATCCACAAACTATGCTCGTCCTGTTGAGTATTTGCAGCATTGATTGATTTTGCTTTGTGTACTGGATTACATTTTTTCCTCAATTTGGACTATTAACAGGTTTGTTTACTTAGGCAGAGTTGGAATTTCAGACAAAATTCTGTATCTGTGCTTGTAGTTTTAATTCCTCCAAGTTCACCATCTGTCCTGGAATATTTCTGATGGAAGATTCGTTCAGTTAACAGTTTAGGTTTGAGTGGAAAGATTAAGTAACAGGCGCAAGCTCTAAAATACGTCCAAGTAACATGAGGTCTCCTTCACATTAGGTAGTTTTCCAATCTGACCCTAGATCTGCAAATTCCAAACCGTGAATGTTTCCGATCAAAGAATTTCTCCTCACCCCTTGCGGGATGAACCATTTCAATATTTAACCTTGTAAATGGGGAGAGAAACTCTGGCCAGGCATTTGACATTGTGCAAATCTGGGTTACAAGATCCTCTCTGGATTAAGAGAGGCTGCTCACCACAGGTGCAACATTATTATTCACAAGATGCTATTCATAGTATTTCCATCATTTATGAACTTTAATGTGGAGGAATACAAGCTAAAACCAAAAACAATGAAATCTTGAATGGAAAACCTAAATCATATATATTTCAAATATAGTATTTCATATGCAAAATTGCATTAAATCATGACAACTTGCTATTGAGATTTTAAACAAAGATGATGGCACAAAAATGTGACTTTTGCTTGAGGGCAGCTCAGTTGGAGAATATCAGAAGAGTGCCTCAGTTTTTACAGTACAAGGTATGTCATGACAAATAATAGTGAGTGGAGTCAAAAAGTAAATTGCTGAATGCAAGAACAAACTCAAGCAGAAACTGGTTCTGATCAAGGGAACAGCAGATTCTTAAGACATCTTAGTGGAGAATGGTGGAGAGAGATTGGATGCTATGATGAAAAGGCTAGAGTTAGAGCTAGTTTACTGGAAAGTATTACAAGTGCCAGAGAGCATCAGAAGAACCACAGAAGACTGTACAATGGAGAAAAAAGTTGAAATAGGAAATCAGTTTTGTGAAGAAACAATGATCAATAAGTCTGATTAGTTCTTGAAATTAAATGCACAGCAAGAACAAACATGCCTACAAAACACAGGTATCACCATTGTGTTGCACTGCCAAAAAAAGGGTACCTGGATCTCAATTTTGAGTTTGATTTTTGCAGCAGCTTATTGAAAAACCATAATTTCAAATTTCAGTGTTTAAGAGGCTATTCTCCTCTCAATGTTCATATGGGAATTTCTCTATTCACTATCCAAAGTATTATGCACTCCCACTCATCACTAATGATTAGACTGCAGTATATAGGGTATGAGGGAGTGTTAAATCACTACATCTAGATTGACTCTCTGCCCTTCAGCAGTGCACAATTCCAATCAGTAGTTAACATTTCCTACATCTTGCTTTTGATGGCTCTAATTTTATTCTTCCATTCTGTAGACAGAGCTCATCTTAAAGTAGAACTCTCATCTGCTCCATTGCTAACCTCTCAAAAAAAACTTGGCATCTTTTTGCTTCTCTGCGCTTCCATAACCCACTTTTCTATAAAACCCATATTGGAAAGGATCTTCCTATAATTCTCATTTGTGGACAGAATAGTCCAAGTGGTTGTCTAGATCCAACCATAATGTTTATGCTACTGGACTAGTAATCCAGAGGCATGGACTAATGATCCATGATCATATCAGCTGGGAATACAATTCAATTAAATCAAGTTGAAATAAAAACTAGCACCAGGAATTGAGAAATGTGTTTCCTTTTCTTGGTCTATTCTATGTGACTCTAAACCCACAATGAAGAAGGTGAAGGTTAGCTGCTCTCCAAAACAGCACAGTAAATTACTCATTGCATTCAAGATGGTAGTTCACCACCATTTTCTCCAGGGCAATAAATTTTGGCTGTGACACATGCAATTCATTAATGTGATTTTTAAAAAAATATAGCACTTACATCTATGGATCCCAATTTTGAGATTCCAAAAGTCATTTCTCCCTCTGCCATTATATACATCCTTTCAGCAAATGCTGCATCCCTCTGAAGATTACTTCTCTAGCAATCTTTTAATTCATTTCATTGCTTCTTTATTTAAACACCAGGTTCTCATGACACTTTTCCTTCTCCTATTGCATACAAATCTGTAGCGAGTCAAAATGTCCACCCACAACATTTTAACTTATGGTTACAATCTCACAATCAAAATCATTGCAAGACAAACAGGATGTCAGTATCTTGCACAGGGATGTACGTACAGGGATTGGATGTACAGAAAAATCCTGCTCACCCTACAAATAAAGCAACCAAAGTATGCAAATCACAGCCATCATTAGATGCAGCTGAATACAATTTAAAGAGCCATAAGATCTGGTACATTTTCATTTGAATGTTTGCAATGTGCAAAGTGGATTGAAATTTATAAAAAGCAATAAATCACCAATTAAAATTTATGGTACAATTTCAGCAATTCTCAACTGTGTATTAATTTTAGGAAAATGCAACTTATTAAATTTATGCTGTTTATGGAGGCAGATTGGTCATTTGAAAACCTGTTAGAAATTCTATGAAGCTTCCCAAAAAATAATTTAAAAGAGATACTTACATCTGGATATTCTTTCACAGGCACAAATAGTTTTTCTTGTAACTGCATAATAGGTCCTATGGGGTCTGGTAGGTCCATTGGCAGCTTGTCTACAAGGCCATTCATTGTATCTGTATACATGTCCTTTCGCACTCTGCTTATTTCTGCAAAAAAAAAGAAATTTCAACTACTCAAAAAGTTCAGAAACAGTTTTGAATACAAGTGCTCAGAGCCCACAAATCTCAGGCCTTTACAAAGCTGAATTCAATTTTCAGTTAGCCTATGCACAAAAATACTAGATGATGGAATTATTTATTCTTCTAATAGCTTCTTGGTCAATAATCCCAGGACCAAATCTCCAGAGAAGTGAAGTGATGTGGTGGTGGACTGGAGCAAAATCACAGGAGGAAACTTGTCTCTGGAAAAAAATTGCCATAGATTTTCCACTAGTGTTAAAACAAACACCTAATTTGAGGTTAATGCATCATTTGTGTTAATTGACTTTTTTTTAAAAAACCATCAGAAGTAGTAAAGGCTGCAACAATCCACTCTAGAGAGGCAACTAATCTGTAACGACACTTGTTTAGAATTGTACTAAATTGAGCCACTGGAGATCAGTGAAATGTCATTCAAATAATGCAACATTAAGGAAGTGGCTATGCAAATACTTCTTGTTCCCCTTCTGGCCTTTTGTTGGGGGAAGTTATTTATTCTGGAACAAACCCCACTGGACAAAATGCTACCTCCTAATAGCAGCTTCAAAAGGTGAAGTTAATCATAAAACTGACTGGGGTACAAGTCAGCTTCTGCATTTAGGAAAAGGGATACATTAAAACTGCTGTCTGAGCCTTAAGACAGATCTACAACGTTGTATTTTTTTGTAAAATAAGAGCTGGTTTTTAAGAACAACCTGCAACAACTGTTTAGCAGTCTATACAGGCCAAAAATTGTTAAGAATGAAAATCCTCCCAGATTACAAGCATGCTACCCTTAAAAAGGTACAAATAATGTTAAGGGCTAGTCTAAATACTGAATGCAACGGTTTGTTTTATTTTTGAGACGGTGAGCCTGGCATTTGGACAGTCAACAAAAAACTGATTTAGAAAATAAAAAGGCAGTATGAGGCTTATCCACATTATCAGTAATTTATATCAGTAATTAGAATTTTACAAAGACCTTCAATACACAGTAATAGCTACCTCAAATCCAACCATTTTATACATTGAATGCTAATATGACTATACCAAAAATATCTGGAAATGATCAAGTATACAACCCCAAAAAAGTGACCTCAAAGACAGCATATGTACCACAGCTGGTTTGGTTCTGGCTTCAAAAAGCATGAAGCTCAGTAAATCAACTCTAGTAATACCATTCCCTGCCCCATCATCTCTGTTTGTGGTAGAATGGCCAAGAACTGGCTCATTGAGAAGTTTGTGTGGAAGGAAGGGGTTTCCTAAACAGGGAAATTCTAATTTTACTTTCAGCAGGAAATGGGAATTAATCAAGTCTACAATACTACTATGACAACAGGAAAAACGTGCACACCCATTAACATGAGTAAAGCTACCCAATTTTTTTTTATTAATTTACAGAATGCAGGTGTCATTAGTTGAGCCAACATTCATTGCATGTAATACCTATTGCTATTACATAGCTCGGTGAAAACACAGAATTTTCCATATTAAGAAATGTATCTCAGAGCAAATGCCAAAAATAGTTTCTAACAGGTGGAGATGAAAGCTTAAATTCTTGAGTCAAGCTGATATATGCTGCAGTCCAAGCTGATCAAGAACTTTAAAATGTTTTGGATTCTCCACATTTCCAGCAACCTTTTAGGAACTTCTGCTTAATTAAGGATGCAAAGGCATATCAAACATCACAACAGGTTTGACAGAATTGCTTTTGGAAGTAGTTTAGCCTTCAACACCCTGGTTCAAGAAGAATGCCTCCAAATCTAATGTATTGTTACATACTAAAGTAATAATTATTCATGAGGTTGGAGGTGTGCCCTAATTTGAAGGCATGTATAAACAAAATCCATGTTAATTTAAGGCAAAAGGCTGCACTTATTTTCAGACAGTACATCATTTGTGGAAGAAATGCAATTGATCACTATGCCTACACCTAGAACTTTAAACAGCAAGGGTAATAGCTCCCATAACATCCATTTCAGTAAGCTTATCTGCTGATTCAAACTGACAACTCCCAAAATAAACCAGCATGTGCAGCATCGAGAGATAATGTCAAGCCTTATCAAAAAAGCAAAATAGTTAACATTCGTTTAAAAACTCTAATCTACAGAATTTGAAACCTACTCTGCATGGCATCCCAATCTTCCTGTGGGAAAATAAGAGCAGCACATGCTTATCTTACTAATGGCACTGGAGGAATGTGAACAATAGGGTACAAGTTACATTTAATTCAACACTAGCAGTACTATACTGCATTTATAAAAGCAACTCAAGAATTACAAATAAAAGGCTCCTACGTACAAGAAAAATGAACCCGGTGAAAACGTAAAGGCTTTGCACGAGTTCAACCCAGGAGCAGGACTCAATGGTAGAAAAGTCAGTTATGCTGCAGTGCACACGGCAAATAACCTGATATAACCAAAATTAAAAACATTTTTTCAGTCATAGCATTTTAAATCTCTGCAGTAGACATGTGACACTGGAAATACTAGCTGTCAAGCTTCCATCTCCCCCCCCAACCCCCTGCTGGCCACAAACGTCAGAGTTTTTTAAAAATATTGAAATGGGGAAATCAGAACATAGAAGAAACAAATCAGCAGCAGCATGCTAATTGAAACACTAGATGTTGACTCTCAACCAGTTCCCAACAAGATCAATGAAAGCCCCACCGAACAAACTGCCACAGCCCTCAAAAAAAAGCATTACTATTGCCATATGAACAAATTTATATAAATATATCATTGTACGTTGCAGACCAATGCAACCGATTTATCCTTAAATTCATTAATTCTCCCAACTCTTAACTGTGCCTCAAAAGGACCACATTTGTCATTGCCATGACTTGAATGTGAAGCATATATTTTTTACTTTGAGGAATACAAAAGCCACAAGAAATGTTCCGCAAAAGGTGTTGAGAATTTCATGTCCCAGCCCTTGCAATTCCAATACAACACAACTTTTGTCTTTCCAATTTTACAGGGATAGAATTTTGAAAAGAATATGATCAGCAAATAGACACATACCCAGATTAATAAAACCTGGAATTTAAGGTTCACACATAGGTCCTAAAATTCCACATACACATTTACATGACAACTAATTTTGGACACCACTGGACCAACAACATCCAAGATTAGCTAGGTCAGTGTTTATTTGGTATAAGTAAAAGAGCAAGCTTGCATTTATACTGCACATCATGTGCCTTAGATTAATTGCATCAGAAGGTATGCAGATGGCTGGTCTTATGGAAATCATGCATAATGCTAGTAACTGAAAAGGTCAGTGGAGAAAAAATTGGTCAATTTCCGTACAAAAGTAAAACGATTCCCTCTTCATCAGCCTTTTCAGATTTCTCTGCTTCAAGCAATAATTTAATGAGAAAGTGAACAGCCACAAGAATCTCATTAAGTAAATACAAATATAAAGCTATTTTAATCAAAGGATTGCATCCCCTAGGACATCTAAAGTACTAAAGAATAGAAGCCAAACCTGCCCAAATAAATTAATCTGGGAGTCCAGAAGTACAATCAGCAAAACAGCACAATCAAGGGAGAAGACATTATAAAGGTCGCATCACACAGTCAGAATTGGATAAAGTAGCTACTAAATAAAACCAAATTATTGCAGAAACCAGCACGAGGCACAAAATCAGTATGCACACACTGACACTTAAGGAATTACATGTGCACAAAGATTGTCTACGCACTGTTTCAAAAGTCACATGAGCTTTGCTGTGGTAACCACAGCATAAAATGAAACATTCGATGGAATAGAAACCACATCATATTCTGTAAAGCAGCAATGCTGTAATGTAAATGGACCATTAGACTCCATAGCACAAGTGTGGTCGAAAGAGGAGCCCAAATTTCCCATTTGAGATGTCTGTCTTACCAGTTCCTGAAACATGGATTACAAAGCTAGACATACTGACATTTTTGAGGACCATTCGATTGGGTGCAAGAACACTAGGAAGCAGTGAAGCAAATAACCCCAACATGATTTATTTCAAAGCAACTTCAACAATCCAGAAGCAATCCGACAAAGAAGCACTTCAAATTCTTAAGACTAGAAATTTCAGTATGCATACACGATCAGAGTGGAAACAAGACAGGAACAGAAGGCAGCCATTTGGCCATTTAACACTGCTCCACCATTCGTCATGACCATGGCTGATCATCCAACTCAATAGCCAAATCTTGCTTTTTCTCCATAAACTTTGATCCCATTTGCCTTAAGTGCTATATCTAACCATCTTTTGAATACATTCATTGCTTTGGCATCAACTACTTCCTGTGGTAATGAATGCCACATGCTCATCACTCTTTGGGTGAAGAAAGTGGTTATCATCTGTTCTAAATGGTCAGCACTGAATCCTCAGACTAATATAGAGAGAAAAGGACAGTCTTTGTGGTGAAGAACCTGAAGATGTTTTTGCTTTAGTCAGAAGTACAAGTACTTCATTAGGATTGGAAAAGGCTTGTTTTAACTCAATTTCATTTTTCTTTCACAAATGAGCATTACTGACAAGCTCAGCATGTGTAGTTTCTGGGAGCAGCATTCCATCCAGAGACATTAAAGCACTTTTTTTTAAAAAGCAGCAATGGGTTCAAATTCTTTCTTCCTGATCTCTATGTTATTCTGTATATTATACAAAACTTTCCAAGCAAATGCAGATTGCATAGAGCCCCTACAGCACGGGAGGCCAGCCAACCAAGTCTGCACCGTCAATAATCCCACCCAGATTCTACCCTCTCAACTCCATGTACTTCCCTGCTGGTTACACTGACCGCAAGGGGCTATTTATCACAGCCAATCCATCCAATTCAGTCATTGGATTACAGGAGGAAACCCACAAGGAGAATGTACAAACTCCACACTGACTCAAGGCCAGAATTGAACCAGGGTTCCTGGTGCTGCAAGACAGTGTCAACCAATGCCACCTTGCCTTTTTATTTCCTCATTGTTTAAAGCCCCAAACACTCCTCGATGAAGCAATTATTTGCCTGCGCTTCTTTCAATCTACTTTATTGTATTTGCTGCTTACAAAGGTTTTTACGCTGGGGAGATCAAAAAGAAATTGGTCACTGTTTGCAGAACACAGGCGGTAAGGTCCACAAGCATGACTGAAAAGTTTACAGTAGCCTGTCACTTTAATCCCTCACCTACTCACACAGATCTATTATTAGCTTTCTGCACTGTTCACTGAAAATCAACTCAAAAGATGAGATGCTGATTATCAAACATTTGGCAGCTTCCCATACTCAGCTTTCACTAATTGCAGACTGGAAACTGTTCTCCACCCTATCCCTCCCATCTTGTTTCTTTTCCTGCTCCTTCACCATTCCCTGAGGCCCTGTAATTCATTCTCTCCGGAGTACCACACTATTACAGAGCTTCTCTTTTCACTCACTTGTTCAAATTTTAATACATTTAACTTTTCCTACTTCTGAAGATTAGGGATTATATGATTCCTACAGTACAGGAGACTGCTATTCAGCCCATCGAGTCTGCACTAACCACAATTCCACCCAGGTACTATTCCTGTAACCCCGCACATCTACTTTGCTTGACACTATGGTCATGCTAATTGACCAATCAACCTAACCTGCCCAACTTTGGATTATGGGAGAAAACCAGAGTAACTGGAAGAAATCCAAATAGACATGGGGAGAACATGCAAATTCCACACAGGTAGTTACCCAAGACTAGAACTGAACCTGGGTCCCTGGCACTGAGGCAGCAGTTCTAACCACCATGCTGTGCACAGTCTTCGACTTCAAAAATGTCTCTTTCCATAAATGCTGTCTGATCTGTGGAGTATTCCAGCATTTTGTTTCTTATAGTTTGTGTCCTGGTTGCTGATAGCCTTCCTTGCCCATGTGTCATGTTGCAATTGCTTCATATGTGAGCAGAGCTTGGACCTATCAGTCTACTTACCACAGACTTGCATTCAGTGACTAGACCAAAATTGGGTCTAACCTCTGAAGTATAATACACAAAGGACTGCTACACTTTAATACTCGAGGTTAGTGATTGGTGTTACATTGTAAACATTAATCATTGATTGCTTTAAGTAAGGTTTCAAGAACATACAAGTGAAAAGCATGATCAAATGCCATTAGCTGCAGAACCAAATTCAAGTGTTATTTTTTCAGGTACCAACACGGCACACTATACAGCTGACAGTACACAGTGTATTACAACTCAGTCCAGATGATGTTCATGTGCATTTTAACACAAGAATTCTAAATTTGTTAACAGGATTTAAAAGACAATATCATCTCACTCACATCCTGCAAACAGAAGCAAATTTCACTACACCCAATTACTTTTGAAACCACGGTGTTGACAAATAAGAAAATTATAAGCTATATTAAATCACTTTGTAATAGTTGAAACAAAGCAACATCAGCTAAAACTCTAGTTGATCTTCGCTGCAGTCGCAATACAACTAAAATTTTAAGTTACTCCCATACATTTTAGATATTGCATTTGTTGACCCTATTCCTTATTACACCCATAGATTTGTTTGACTGTTAAAGCACAGGAGATGACCATTCAGCTACGTGTCCCCACTCTGGACAAAGATCTGATTACGCTAATTTTATTTTTCTGCAGTTGGCCTATAGCCCTGGGCAGCCCACTTCCTGATATTGTTGAAACAGCTTTTGAGCTAATAGTGCATTTTTTCCCCTGCAACTAAAAGTGATTTGAGTACTTTATAACCAACACTTAAATGCCACAAAGTTATTTCATCACAAAATACAAGGTTCAAAGGATAAAGTCAAGAGCTGAAGCCAAATACAGCCATTAATACACAATACTTCAGCAATTACTGCACAAAATTAAAATGACATTATTGAAAATGTAAAATGTACCTAGAGCATTTAAACTCAGCTAAAATAACTTCAAAATGCATAATGACACACCATAAAGCAAGATATCAGATTACTATTATTAATAGAAACAAAAATATTGCATGGAGCCCACTCTCAAGTTTTTTCCCCTCAGAAGCCAAACAATCCCATGTACTCAAATGGCTCAAGTCTTTACTTCTGTTTGGACACGTTTATAAACCCTGTTATCTGCCCAGTTCTTATATCACCCCAGCAAACTGAAAAGACAGATCGGAATATAGGAGGCATCTTATTTTGAAATGTGTATTGTACAAATAATTGAATAGCTTTTCTAAAGTATCAGCACAAAGAGCTGCTACAATTACATCTTAGGAAACTTGTAATATAGTGTTTAAGAGTCTCTGAATGGATTGTATCACTGATTAAGTGTAGGAAAATTAGTTCATTTTTAGTAAGGTTTAATAAACCGTAGTGATTCAGTTTGTTACCTGCAGGACATGCCCACATCAGCAGGAATTTCCATTTTAGAGAAGGAAAAATCAAGGTGAAGCATTTGAGAAAGCTTTCAGGGCACGAACACAACACAAGGAAAATGTGTTGAATAGACATGTAATTGGCAAATGAACTTCAACATAGGCAAGTGCGAGGCAGTGTGCCTTGGTGGTAAGATGACCACACACCTTGAATAAGATTCTTAATAGGATAGGTGCACAGAGAAAAATTCCCAGAAACAGTGATAGGTCAACAGGGCCAGGAAAAGTGAAACCAAGCAAAGAGGTTCATTAATAGAACTGAAAAGCAGAGCAATTACGCACTGAAGCTTTGAGACCATAACTGACTGGTCTCCATATTAAAAAGATATAGAATGGTTGGGAGAAGTTGCAAAGAGGATTCTCAAGTGACACCACAACTGAGAAAGCATCAGGAAAAACAGAGGCAACCAAAGTAATGGAAATATTTTTTTAATGGGGCAGACAGACCTGGGGAGTCTAACGGGTGATCTGCAAACTCTGTACATGCAGGACAGGTGGTGCTTGAAGGATCATAGGAGATTTCTGCATCCTCTGATGTCATGTTTGTCACAATGTACTCAGTGCCTTCCCAAATAAACCTTCTCCATTTTGACTGGTCACCAGTCAGGATCTCTTGCATGTCAGTGAAAATGTTTGGTCTCTTCAGAGAAGCTTTGAAGACATCCCCAAAACATTTTTACTGACTTCCTGGGAGTATCCTGCTGTGACTGAATTCAAAATAGAGCAGTTGCTTCAGGAGTCTTGTATCAGGCATGCAAACAATATAGTCTACCCAGCTGGCTTTGAGTGATTAGTGCTGGGCTTGTTGACATGGGAGATGACTTTGAAACTGGGTCACATTACTTGCCACTGGATTTAGTGAACCTTACAATGGCACTACTGACATGAAAGGTGCTCATCCAGTGTTTTGTAGTACCTGTACTATAGAATATAGGAGCTTCCCAAGTAAACCACTGTCTTCAAATCAAAGATTTAAAAAAATGACAAGAATGAGTTTGAAGAGTAATTGATATAGATGCGTTCAAGAAGCTGGAAAGTTGTATGATGGTGAAAGGAACAGAACAGTATGCTGACAGGGTTAGAAAGCAGGCTCATGCGAAGCTGAAATGTTGACATAATCCAGCAGAATGAAAATGGTGCTGTGTTGCACACTCAGGATGTAACACTATCCCTTTACTTTTTAAATAGCTGCTTTTCCCAATTCTATACAGAAGATTTTAGGAGGAACAACATCTTCAGTCTTGTCAGTAATAATCCTTTACTGTTTTCCCACACCTTGGGCATTGGAGCAGGAGAGCTGGGAAATATATTTAGAGCCAAGTAATATTAATTCTGTGCATTTTCATTTTTGAAGCAATGTGATCACTTTCATTTTAGGAGATTAAAGCAATTGGGCCTGCATTCTCTGGAGTTAAGAATGAAAAGTGACTTCACTGAAATCAAATTCTTAGTGAAAAAGAAGCTCCCCTTGATTGGGAGATGTAGGTCCAGAATGAGGGCCATCTCAGAATAAAAAAGGTAGGCCATTGAGGACTGTAAATCTTAATTCCCTACCACAGGATTATGGAGGTTCAGTCAAGTATACTGAAGATAGAGATTCTATATAGTAAAGACGTCAAGGAATATGGGGATAGTGCAGAAAAATGTCAGAGCGAGATCATCCGTGATATAATTAAATGGTGAAACAGGCTCAAGGAGTTAAATGATTCATTCCTACGTTCCTTTCTATATTTTTTGATCTGTCAATGCCAGAGACAAGCTTTGATTAAAGACAACACTTAAGTACCTATTTCTCCCCTCCCTCACTCCGGAAAGCTTGAACTAATTGAAGTATTCAATAGCTATTCACCCAAAATGAACCGATTTAGGAAAGTGAACAGAAAATGAAACTTCCTGTTCCATGCATCTTAGTCATACCTACACCTACTGGGCTAAAGTTGTACACAGCCACCTTTAAATAAACATGCTCAGTCAACATCCCTTGCCAATTTTTTTTAAAATCTCACTGGAACAAGCTTCCAATCTTAATCAAAACGTTGTTCGCATTAACGAGCAAAAACACATTTATTTTCCAAGAATGGAAGAGAAACATGACAAGGTTGGTGAACCAAAGACATTTCATACGCTATAATATTTCTATGTTAGCCACAGGAAATCTCAATGGAGTAGTGTACATACGAATACAAGTTAAATTCTGTTGCACGATGTCTAGATAAGGACTTTTCTAGGGTTAGACTACAAGAACACATGCATTTACACCTCCAGAAACTCTGTGAAAAGGTGGCTTAAAGCAATGCTTCTCACGTCATGATAGTCCTGCATTGCCAGAGACTGATTTCATCAACAGGCTGCTGACTCAGAAGCATCTTTAAAGTCAGGTCCTCTATTTTCAGCTGGGCTGTGCGCTGCCTGTGCTAGTAATTCTGCTACCACCAGCTCAAATAGTTTAGATGACAACAGATTGTGTTGCTAATGCGAACTTTTGAGGAGGATGCACTCTGGAGTCAAACAAGCAATTAATTTTGTACAGAAATCAAACATGCAGCAAAACCTCAAACTCAGACCTGTGACAATGTTACCGGTGCTCAAGCACAATGACAAAACAGGAAAATGCAAAAGTTAAATCAAAGAGCACAATAAAAGTTCTTGGAAACAAACAAAAAAAATCAGATCACTACTTCCAAAGGCAACATTTCAAGCATAAAAATGAATCTGGCTTGTAATTTTGAATAAGGGAGCATCATTTGGACCATGTACAACCACTATCCAAATGACCTTTCCCACCATCATCCATTGATGATTGCACAGATGTGCATCTATATTAACCATATTCCTCTTTAATGCAAGGAAATGTTTTACATATTCCAATGATGTAAAGGATTCTGCAATCCAAGTCAAAAGATAAATTTTCTAGCTTCTGCAAGGCAAAACTTTCCAAAGATCAGATGCCAATATAGGCAATGAATGTACTTAAAAAGAAACTCAATCTACTGGCATTGTCTAGTCTACTTGTCAGAAGATATGCATAATTTGCATATCTGTACCTCTGTAAAGTGCAGTCTTCTATAGAAGATTTCTAATATAGCTTACAATGTTCCCTGAAACTATTTTGCAACTGATAGAAAGTCTGTTCAACTGTACCACTGCAGAAACAAACTGCCCAGAATTCTTGAATACAGAACTTGATTGAATGGAAACAGGAACACTAGCCACTCAGAAGTGAAAAATTTTCTTCAGAAGGGAAGTTCATTAACTATCACATACAGATATCAAGTTAACCATGATTTTGGTCAAAAGTAATGCAACTTTTCATACACCTATAAAAAAAACATTTGTCCTTCATAGGTCAGAGTCCAAACCTTTCAGAATCAAAGTGTATTCCAAGATACTAATTATTTAATTTCATTTTAATTGTAGAAATAATAGGATTTCTCTGGAGGAGTTGATTTGATTTTATTCCACGAACATGCACACCAATCCCATGAAAATAATCCATGTAAAAGTTAAAACAAATGACTTATTCCAAAAGGTTGATTCTCAAAATTTGGCTTTTACACAAACATGGCAAAAAACATGATAAAATTCCATATAGAACTATCTGGATGCTGAAAATCTGATACAGAAAATGCTAGAAATATACAGGTCAGGCATCATCTGTAGGGCAAGAAACACTTTGGATAAAAAAGGTCAACAACTCAAATTTTATCCATGTCACCAGACAGATGTGCCTGACCAGAATATTTCCTTAAATTCCCATACATTGTTAGCATCTACATGATTAAATTCTGATCTAACGCCCACACAATTTACTGGGGATGTCAAAGACACCAAAGCAGAGAAGAAAACTTTGTCTACTTGCAACCTACAACTAGTTTCCTTCCATTAGGCAAGTTTCAGAAGCTTCAATGGTATTTGTCACTGAAAATGCTTGTTTCAAGTATAGTAGCTAATTCAACCAGAGATGGTTATAGTTGCTTACAAAATGTAGTTCATGACATAGGTCAAAGATTAAACTGATGCCAAGGGCTTTTTGTTTGAGGTGGAAAAATTCCAAGCAAAGGCCTCATATTACATAACAAAAGTGCTCAACCAAAAAATAAAGTTAAGCATGTTGGCCTTTTAAAAGAGGACTGCATAGAAGAACAACAACAATTCTTGTTACAAACATATGGACTGGTTAAGACTGCACCTGGAGTACAATACGCAGTTCTGGTTGCCAGACTTAAGCATATGCTGGCGGTACATCAAAGGTTCACTAAATTGGACTGCAGCATCGTGGCAGAGTGGTCTACACTGCTGCCTCAGTGCCAGGGTTCAATTCCTGGCTTGAGTCACTATGTGGAATTTGCACATTCTCCTTATGTCTGCATGGGTTTCCTCTACATGTTCTTGTTTCCTCCCACAGTCCAAAGATATAAGTGGATTGGTCAATTGCTCCTTCATGTCAGAGGGATGAGCTAGGGTAAACACAGTTACAGGAATAGGCCTGGGTGGGATGGTGGTCAGTGTAGACTCACTGGGCCAAATGGCCTCTTTTTGCACTGTAGGATTCTATGAGGGCATTATCCTATGATGAGGAGCTGAGTGAATTGGGTTTGTGTTCTCTGGAATCTAGAGAAAGGTGATCTTATTGTAACCTACAAAATGCTGAAAGGGCTTGATAAGGCTGACACTGAGAAATTACTTCTGTTGGTCAGGGAGTCTAAGACACAGAAGCATGGTCTTTGGATAAGGGGCCAATGATTTAGGAAGATCAAAGATTTTTCAATCTAAGGGTTGTGAATCCTCTACCCCAGAGTGTTGCGGATGCTCCATCATTGAAATTTTTACGGTAGGGATAGACTCTTATGTCAGAGTTTGGAAATAAATTACAGAAACAACTGAATTTCTATTGAATCCACAAATATCAAATGAAAACTTGTCCTTTCAATCACTACGACTCGGTAACCTGTGCAAAAACGTGTCATGGCCATAACCATATGCATAATAAATCTGAACAAATAGCTATACTCCAGATACCTACAATTTATAATGAGGTACATTGAAGACTAATTTGCATACGAGTGAAGCTGCTCTTTCACACTATTAAAAGCTGGTTAACTAATTGCTATTTGTAATTTTTCAGTTACTACCATCACCATCAGGTAGAGGAATATTATTCCACTTCAAGGATCAATGGGGATCACAATAACTGACATCTTTCAGAAATAATTCTACATTAGAACCAGAGTGAAGTTACAGCCCAGGAGGCAGCTATTCAGCCCATCTTATCCATTCCAGCTTGAAGACATGATGTGATACTTTTTGAAGTTTGCATCACATGTAGGCTTAACATTACAATGAAGTTACTGTGAAAATCCCCTAGTTGCTGCACTCTGACACCTGTTCAGGTACACCAAGAGAGAAATTAGCATGGCCAATACACTTAACCAGCACGTCTTTCAGACAGTGGAAGGAAACTCACATACACAATGTGCAAACCCAAACTGGGAACTGAACTCTGGTGCTGAGGCAATGGTGCCATCTTGGATACTGGTATGCCACTGATCTTTTCAAGCAATGAACTAATTTTAATCAGGCTACTTTGGGTAGCATCCAAAAGGAGGATGCATATTTCTCAATTCCTAAAGTGGAGAGAACAAAAAACAGTTTTCCAGAGATGATAGTTGTCAACATCCAAGGAAGTTACAACAGGAATGCACCAAGTAACAGTGCTGCCAAGGATTACGGTAGAGTTGCAAGTCATAAATAATCTGAGCTATTTTACAGACAGTTATTGGAGCATGGAGCAGAAGCTGAAATTTTGTTTGTGATTCAGGAAAATGGTTTAAACTATGAAAAAGATGTCTTTGTGTTAAATCTAGTTTCCACAGTCACTTGATGTATTTCCTCAAGTCACTTCAAATATTACTGCTTGCAATGCTCTGAGCTATATTATAGACCCAATCTCTCATTGTCCTGTTGTTTGGTGGGCAATAAAAATGATCACATATAGCTTTAAATTCACAGGTGTATATTCAAGTAATAAGGAACATGTTCAGAAAATATTAACCAACTCCTCTGAACTGTACAAATACTGCAACACTTAGTGCATAGGGAAAGGTTATATGCTGAATCTTGTTAATGCTTATTTGACAAAAACCACAATTTGATATCAAAATTAATCTACTTTTGTAGCTCATTTTGGAATGATATGCAGTAGAAAACAATGGCGTACTACAATTATCAATTTTACTATTGCAGTCATGTGGCTATTGCTCAATAACCAATTGTTTATCTATGCGTTAGAAGCTCTTATAGTAACGGTCACAACAAAGCTCTCTGTCCCTATGATTCAATAAGTAAATGGTACTGGTACCAATTTATACAATCCATGACATGGATCCACTGCTGGTTTCTGTTTATTTGTCAAAGGGCAAAGATATCAGTTTGTCTCTCCCAGGCATGCATTGAAGAATTAGGGTAAAAAGGACTATACTCAAATCACTTTCACTCATGTTAGGAAACCAGAGCTGAGAGGAAGCAAGGAATTAACCTCTCCATCTACAATGTTCCATTTACTTGCCACTAACCTGAAAGGCAGCTGAAAACATGGTAGATTTACTAGTATCTTGGTCAAATAAAATGTACTTTTGGTCTGTTGCTCCACAGTATGATGATATAACATTGCTGGTTTGGCACTCAAACAAAGAAAATGTTTACTAGTTTTTAGAAAAAGACTTATTAGCAAAAATGCAAAAGGCCAGTCAGGAAGGGGAAAAACTGACAAAACAATTAAAGGTGGCTTTTAAAGCCTTTTAAGTTAGAAGATGCCAGTTGATGAGAGCATAACAGCTGGCAAATTAATTGGGAACAACAAGCAAAAGCAGTGTGAAAATTGCAGTATTTACTTTAAAAATAGAGGTAGGAAGAAAACACTGGTGAGACGTGAATGAGATTGATAATGTTGGGATTAGAACAAGAGAACAAGGATCTCTTACAGTCTAATCTTCACAATTCAATCATTTTGTGAACAGAATTACACAGAAAATACAGCATGGAAACAGATTAACTAGTGCCCATTGACTTAATATAAATCAACATTGTGACAATGTCAGTAGCCATCCAGAGGCCAAAGTAATATGCTAGAGGCATAGGTGCAAATCAACATAGTACAGCACAGGAACAGGCCCTTCAACCCTGTGCCAATCACAATGCTCGAAAGATAAAACCTTCCACTCTCAGTCTGTCCATATCCGGTCCAAAGGCTGGGAATCCTGTGATGAGTAACTCACCTCCTAATTCCTGTCCACCATCTATAAAGGCACAAGTCAAGAGAGTGTGCTGGAACTGCACTCTTTCCATCAACACAAGCAGCACAATGCCACCCAGGACACAGCAGCCCAATTGACTAGCACCCCAAACATCACCTTCCTTCATTCCCTTTGCCAACACTTACCAGTTGCACTGTAATAATTTACCAAAACTCCTCCAACAGCACTTTCTAAAACCCACAACCTCTCCTCCTAGAAGGGTAAGGGCAGCAGATGCACATGAACACAGCCACCTGCAAATTCCCCTCCAAGCCACACAACATTCTGACTTGGAATTACAACACCATTCATTTACTGGATCAGACTTGGAGCCTTATCACCATTCATAGATCAAAATCTTGGAATTCTCCAACAGTACTACCTACTGTTAGTAGATCTAACAGTATATCTACTACACCACATGGCATGCAGTGGTTCAGCAATACTTTCTCAAGAGTTAAGGATGGGCAATATATGCTGGTATTGCCAACAGCACCCATGTAAAAAAATGCATTTCAGTGGGAATTTTGTCAGGATTGATCAGATTATCCTAAAGACAGTTCAGGCCAAAACGACACAGGCTTTTCAACTGGGGGCTAACACTCAGATGGCAGCCAAAGGAAAGGGGCTGAAGGTTGTAGTAATGAGCTTCCATAAGCTTTAGCAATATCAGGATGCAGGTGATTTACAACCTACCTAGGGCTCATTATCAAACTACAACAAAAGCTGTTGCAAAAAAAAAAAACAACAACCATTAAGAGAATGCTGTCTCAATGACTCGGAAGTCACCAAGACATACAAAATAAAGAAAGGGAACCAGGTTGTAGAAGGGGCACACCAGAACGTGGGCTGAGGAAGAGAAACTACTGGCAGTGTGGTGGAATGGCAACAAAGGCACTTGAAGTGAACTGCAGATAAAGGAACCAGAACACTACAACGGTGGCAGAAGCAATTTGTCAACATTTTTTCTAATTTCCAACTGTAATTAAACAGACTTATATGCAAGTCCACATAAAGGGTAGCTGCACACAGTGAGAATTAATATTATGATTAACTGATGTCAGGTACTGCAATAATGTTGAAAATCCATTAACCAAAATGAGCTACTTACCGTAAAGCAACAGATTTAAAACACTGGTTGCAAAGGAATGGTGTCTAAATCAGATATTCAGAGCTTCCATCTGGACTATGCAAATTTACCAGTTATTTGGCAGGAGATTTAAGAAGCAACCTTTATGATAATGTTAATTCTAATAGTCCATTTAATAAGATTGCTTAGAATGTCAAAACAGAACTTAAAAAACCAGCGTCATTTACTCTCATCTCTTGCTTTGAAATGGCAGTCATTTCTGCCCCCCCACCCCATTTCCTAGTTGCTGCTTCTGAATATAGGACAACGGAAGGCATTATTCTTTAATTAATTTTGTACCAAATTGAAATGCATTTTAAATGTGATATAGGCAGGCATGCTAAGCACATTTCTGTTTGAGTGCACGCGTCATAGGGGGCACAGAGAAAAAATCTGAATCCATTGCTGCAACTGAAACAAAAAGGAAAAAGTTGAAAGACAGCAACATGTTATCAAAAAGAGAACAGTCTTTTAGATTGCACGAGTCAGAATTAATTCAGGCAAGCAGAGCAGCATGACTGAAGTTAAAATAAAAGTTATTTGCAAGCTTTAATTCTTTTCACAGGATGTGGGTGTTACTAGCTACTCAAGCGTTTGTTGCCTATCAATAACTTCCCTTCAAGGTGGTGGTGGTCCTGCCTTCTTGAAGGATTGCAATCCATGTAGTGCAGACACACCCAGTGCTGTTAGGAAGGGAGTTCCAGGATTTTAACCCAGCGACAAGAAACAAACAGCAATGTATTTCCAAGGGAAACATGCAGGTGGTGTTCCCATGTGTCTCCTGCCCTGGCTGTTGATGGTAGAGGTCATGGATTAGGAGATGCTTTCAAAGAAACTTTGGTTGCTACAGCACATTTTGTAGATTGTATACACAGCTGCCACTGTTGCTGGTGGAAGGAACAGAAGGTGTGCCAAACAGGTTGTATTTTCCTGGATGATATCTAGCTGCGAGTGATATTGGGAGCTGCACTTCTCAAGGCCAGAGGAGAATATTCTATTGTGCTCCTGATCCTGTAGATGATTAATAGCTTTGGAAAACTAGGTAGTGTTACCCACCACAAAATTTCCAGTCTCTGACCTGATCCTGTAGAAACAGTATTTAGTTTCTGATCAATGGAAATCCCCACCAGAAAGCTGATACTGTGGGATTCAGCGATTGCAATACCATAAATAATTATATTTTTGTGGAGTTGCTCATTGCCTGGCAGTTCAGTGCAAACATTACTTGCTACTTAACAGCCCAAGCCCAAATATCACTCAAGTCCTACTGCATAAGTACATGGATTCCTTCAAGATGAGTCATCCAAAACGTTAACATCTCCACTTTTGGAATCCAGAGGGAAGGTCATTGATGAAGCTGCTGGGTCTAGGACACTAGCCATTGCAGAGGAATTCCTGCAGCAGTGTTCCAGGACAGAGATGACTAATCACCAACTAGATATCTCCCTTTATGCTATATGCACGGCCAAAGTCAAACACATGCTGCTTGATAGCGTTGTCAATGACACCTTCCATTACTTTCCTGATGAAAGAGTTTAGATGGTTGGCATTGTAACTGGATTTTTCCTGCTTCTGTGGATGGGACATACCAGGACATTTTCCAGATTGTCAGGTAAATAGATACTTGTGTTATAACTTGGCAATTGATGGCCAAATCTGGAGTACAGGACTTCATACTTCTGGAGGAATGTGGTCAGGAACCATAATATTTGCAGCATCCCCGTCAGCCAAACTTCTAAAATTTAGCATGGTTTTAAAAGTTGCTGTTAGTTATTTTATTACTGCATCAACACAATTGTAATCCAAAAATCTTCAGGAAAAAGATTATTGGGTAAATTTTAAGTGTTGTGTCTCGGCAAAAATATTCTAGCTACTATAGGTAGGAGATAAAAATGTCAAACCTGAGAAAAACAGTACAGTAGTGATGGTAATGTTGGTTAGCAACCCAGGCTCACGTACGCATGCTCCAGTCATAGGGAGTTGTGAAGCTGAATACAATCAACTGTACTGCTGGACTATGGTGGAAACCAAATCAGCTTCACTAGCAACAAAGGAGGAAAGATATCATCCTATGCTATATTAGCAGTGATCTAACAACCTCCAAGTATATAAATGCAAAGGTTCAAAACCACATTAGGATAAATGAGAAAAGGCTTTAAATTGATTCCACAGTGCTTTTGCAGTTAAAATAAAATATCACTAACAAAGTTCAGAATTGATGTTTAATAGCATGCTACATTTTTCCAGAAGCAACAAACATTGACTTAGATAGAATTGCTGGCAGCATTTTAGTTAATCGTCATCCAAATTCAACAAACACGTACTTCTTGAAAAATGTGCAAGCCAAGAATGAGCTTGAAGTTGCAGCACTTTGTCACTTTCACATTAATTAGAATGTCAATGAGAAATGAAGCAAGCAAGTGGTAATCAGAACTTTTGCAACTGAACAATTAGTAACATGTGATGTACCAAAAAACAATTTAACACTATCAAAAAAAAATCACATACTTGCAGGTTTACCTAAACCAGATGGTCAATGAATATTTCTACTGTCTATAAAGTATGCTGAAATTTATCACTACAGTAGAGACTCAGCTATTACTTACTGTGTTCAATGCCAAGCTATCTTTCCTTGAAGATTTCATATCTCAATTTCACTGTGATCTCTGCCCTATTACCAACATTTATAAGAATAGCATAATTGGCCAGAATACACAAGCAGCTGGTCAGCTTATGCAGGATTCTGACATCTATTATCTCAAGGGCAATTAGTTACGGGCAACAAATGTTGCCCCTGCCAGCAACACTCATTCCATAACAGAATAAAAATATTACAGAAAATCTTCAGTAATTTAGCTGAACTCCCAAGATATAGTGAAGCAATTGTCAGAAGCCAGACTTTGGAAGGCTTGTGTGCAGTTATGGAAAAAGATACCATGCACTGTCCAGAGTTGCACCTAAAATGCTTTAGTTAAGATTATAATGTAACGTGCAACAGCTGAATCACTTGCAGTTATCAGAAAACATGATTCACATCCATCTAGATTGCCGTGAAAGCTTAAATGACAGATTAAGATTCCAGGCACTGAAGTCTTCAAATGAGCATATAAACAGGCAGAGACAATGCTAGGAAAGTTGCAGCTGAAATGGACTTAGTTTGAATGCTTGAAGTAATATTAACTTGCAGATAGGTTGAAGTGAAATCCTGGAATTCAGAAACAGCTGTGCACTACATTTGGGGGAAGGGGGCAGTAAAGCTATTCTGGATGGACAAGTTAAGATTGGTTGAATGACCTTCCTCAGCTACAGTGCCATGTCAAACATGTGATGCATTATCCAGCTTTTTAAAAAAGTAAAACTGTAGAAGCTATCAGGTCAAGGACTTGTCCTTCAGCCAACAATAAATTATAAGTTTCAGGCCAAACACTGCCACTGTACCTCACCCCTGACAACTAAAAAGGCAAGCAGACAGGAGCAGATCAAGTATTAGTCAAAACAAACTGCAAAAATTGTATCTATGTCATAAATAATTGCATCTTTCAGTCTATCATTTTGCAGCCCTTCTGGGCTGACAGGACTTTAGCAAACTGGAAACAAATATCCCGTCAGAAGGAGAATGCAAGGGTACCATTTGCTGGTTTGGCATGTCAAACTTTAGCTTGGATCCTCAACAATGAGGGGAATACTACCTATTTAAACAATTCTGAAAAGACATCCCTGCAAGGGGCAATAATCAAGTGTGAAGTCACTAAAGATTAATAAAAAAAATCAGGATCTTTTGCTGCTTTCCTCAAACTGAACCTGTTCAGTGATTATGCGGGGTGCAAGGT
Organism: Sphyrna mokarran; assembly: GCA_024679065.1. Classification (NCBI taxonomy): domain Eukaryota; kingdom Metazoa; phylum Chordata; class Chondrichthyes; order Carcharhiniformes; family Carcharhinidae; genus Sphyrna; species Sphyrna mokarran. The sequence continues at coordinate 12,170,904 of JAGIQG010000024.1, read as the reverse complement.
GTAACTGTCCTGGTTACGATGGGAAGGCACAGGAGTTGGAGGATAAATTCTTTGCCATTTTCGGTGTACATAATTCTGACCATTTGTGTTGTGTTTTTTCAGGATGTAGACAAGTTTTTTTTTTGCCTGATTTGGCAATTTTTGGACTTTACCCCCAAAAGATTTTTCATTGTCCAAAGACCTACAACACTAGTTGATATCCACTGTCAGCTTTTCAAGAATGGGGAAAAATGCAACATTAAGCAAAATAGGAGAGTGGGGGTAAGAAAGGATGGGGGAACCACCACTATTAAGGAGGATGACCAAATATGTACAGGCAATATATGGTGCAAGAGCAAAAAGTAGAACAAAGATGAGAATGGATCGGAAATCGCAGTTTCACACAACACAAAAATATTTATTCACTAAAGTTACTCAAAAAGTCCTTGAGGAAAAACTGTATCCAGATAACTGCAGACCCATCAGCATGTCAATAAATGTATTATATTATTGAAATTATTCCAGAGTTAGGTTCTGAAGAATAACTGCAACTTAAGACAGCAACATGGATTTGCATGGAGCAGTGTTTACAACAAACCTTGGCACTGCTGACGTCAGTTAAAAGCTGCCTGAAAGCTCCAAAGTTCTCAAGATATCCAAATGAATTAAATGCAGCTTGAACCCAGAGAAACTGGCTAAGAAACATTTCAAGAGCTGCAATATTAAAGGGGTGGACAGGAGGTGTTGCTGCTTGAGAAACTGCTTTTCCTGCATTTAAATCAAACATAGGCCTTGGATTCATATGGAAAGTAGCAAAATCAAAAACTGCAACAAAAACACATTTGAGTAATGGGAAAGAGCAAATAAGACAAGCGCCATTTAACTTTTTTTTTAGGAAATGTGCATTGCAAGGATGGAATCATCAGGTCAAATTAACACACGGCAGACAAACACAATCAGGATGCACAACTAACATTAGAAATCATGAGCAGTTGTTTTAAAGCTTTAGTGCTCTAGTCAGATTAGATGTGTTTTACATTAACGACCAAAACTTAAAAAAAGGACATTGGAATGGCTAGGCGGCCAATATTTACAAGCGGAAAACACCACCTCAATATATTCCTGGACAAACTTGTCCGGTAGGCAAGGCAAATACTTGGGGAATCAGGGCACTGATACGAGAGGCAAACATTAAATGGGCGAAAATGTTTTTCCTAAGCTGTGCCTTCTTATACACAGCTGACAAAATAAAGGAACAAACACGAAAAAACCCAAGAGTCTCCAAAATAGCAGCTGAGCGTACAAATGTACGTTTCCCCCAACGCACTGCAGTTTAAGTCGGCGTAACATCACTCCTGACTAGGCTCACTTGCACGTAAACAGGAACTAGATTGGGGAGGGGGGATTTGTTATTTTCTCAATTTTTTATTTTAGAAAAAAAGGGAAGTGATAATACTTAGACAAAAAGGTCAGCGAAACCATCACAGAACCTGACTAGCAGGAAGTTTCGCTGGATTAATACTCTGAATTTGGCTACTGTGATCCTCTCAAGTTACTAAGCAGTAATTCGAAGCACGTGTTAAGAGCACGTTAAGAAAAGCAACAATTCAGTAGCTACTGCAAACAAAAAAATTACCATTTTAACATTGGAGTTGCACGCACTTCCTATGCACCACAGGCAATATTGGAGGACGCAATATGGAAGATTCAAGCGACTCTGTTAGCAAATCAGTCGATGCAATTGTTATAATAGAAAGCAGCCTTTTGCTGATTAATTTAATTCGCTGTTTTTCCACTGTCAGAACAGTGATTTAGGAAATCCATTCAGCATCGCCCTGGAAGCATCGGTCAAAGACTCTGAAACTTGTTTTTACATGGTTTAGCGCAGCCTAGCGTTCAAGCTGCACTGAAAGGGATCACACTTTCTGATGTCTTGTGGGCTTTAAGGGGGTGGGGGAACGGGGGAGAATAGTGAGAGCAAAAACTAATGTGCGACCCTTTTGTCTTTTACTAGAAATAATGCAGTAAGCTGAAACAAAAAACTTGATAGCCTCCAATAACATGAAAAGTGTATAAAAAAAACAGAATTCAGCAAGAACACACAAAGAATGGATTTGTTCCCCACCACCCACCCCCAAGCAGGAAAAAGACCCGATTTCCTCTGGAAAAAATTCCAGGCAACTGCACTCGTCTTTTTGTTTAAAAAGTTTCACGCAAACTCCGCAGCACAACGAACCCAACCAAAAGAGAACCTCTCCAACTTGGGGGGTTGGGAAGAAGAAAGGGTTGGTGACGAAGAAGACTGGCTTCCCGGCTTCACTAACTCAAGAAAAAACAGCAGGGGGAAAACCACAAGCTCCTTAAACTTTTTAAACTTTAAGAAGTTTCAAAAAAATGTAGGCACAAAATTGCAAACTGGGGAGGAAGGAAACATTAAAACGAGTAGCAAACTTATACGGTATATACAACTACAGGGAAATCCTCAGTATTACTCCAGATTGCTTTTAGTACTATAAAGACTTTGAGTGGAGGATAACAATTAAATGAACATTTTGATTGAGACACTTTGGGGCAAAAGCAATTAAAAATTAAATTTAGATTTTTCATAATAAAAATTAGACCTTTTAAAAAATATTTACATTTAAAAATACCAAACTTAGACTTAAAAAACACCTTCAGAGCAAAAGTTTAATTTAGACTTGTGAAGTAACAAAACGTAAAAAAAATATCAAATTTAAACTTTTTAAAAAGAATCATGGCAGATTTCTTTAAAGTTGCAAGAAAGGAGAGAAAGAAGTTTTTGTTTGTTGTGTGTGGGTGCGGGGGAGAGGAAGGTTTGCCTTGCCCTCCCTCTTAGAGTAAGGGACATGAGTGCAGGCTGAGCAAAGGGGGGGGAGGGGGGGGGGGGGGGGGGGGAGTGGGAGAGAGAGAAAGAGTGCGGGCAGCGCCGACAAGAAGCGGTCGGGCTAAAAAAAATTAAACATACACGGGTAGGGGGGGGCGGAAAACAGGAGTGAAGAAAAACAACTTCAAATCCGAGGCCAACTTTTTTTTGTCAAAAATTTGGGGGGGGGGGGAGGTGGTGGGAAGAGGGTAAATATTTACCATGGTGGGGGAGGGAAGAGGGATGGTTAGTTAATCGATGGCCCTTCTCTCTGAGGGATAGTCCCCTCACACTCACATACCTTCATCCAGCAGCCGCTCCAAATGCGTGAATATCCCACAAAAGTTGGGCAGACTCGACATCAATTTCTTGTCGTTCATCAGCTGCATTAAATAGTCGGGAGTGGGTCTAGGCTTCTCCTTCGTTTCCATTTCCCCCACCATAGTTCTCGACTGTCTTTGTTCCAGCACTAATTATTATATATTTTTTATATATAAGAGAGAGTATATGTGTGCAGTTGGTATATATTTATCTGCCAGTATTTTTTTTTCCTCTGTGTGGAGAGACTAGGAGTTTGGGGCTCTTGTTGTCCTGGAGTTGAAGCCGCCCCGTACCGCTCTTTGCCGCCACTCCGGCTCCAGTGCTTCTTGTCGAGTTCTCTCCCCCTCAGCGCGGCGGCGACACCTTCGCCGCCCTTAACTAGCCCGTTCCACCCAACCTGCTGCCCGCCTCTGGCTGATTGACGCGCCCTCTTCGCCAGTCGAAACCCGCCGCTGGCTGAGGCCCGTCTCCCTTCTCTCCAATCAACACCGGCCCAAAGGGCGGGACTTACTTCGCTCTCGACAAGTTTGGTTGAGGCGGGTGGTCCCGCCCACCTCCTCCTTTTCCCCTCTCTGCCCCGCCTCCACTGCGCATGCGCTCTCTCTTCCCCGCCACCTTCCTCCACAGCGCATGCGCTCCCTCCCCGACACCTTCCCTCTGCTACGCATGCGCTCTCTCCCTGTCGCCTCCTGATACCTTCCCTCCACTGCGCACGCGCCTCCCTTACATTGCTACTTTTCCAACCTGACAGAAGCAACAGACAAATTATTCCCTGTGGATTGTTTTGTTTTCATTCTCTCTCACTCCGTTTTCATAATCTGGAGCTGTTCACATGCATGTACAACTGGCAAACATTTGTTCTGTGCATGTATCTTTCCTGCAACAACATTTGGAGGGACGTGCACTTGTGTCTAAATGTTTACAGCTGTTGAACAAGATAGCATTTATCATTGCAGCCAGTCAGAAATTAAGTGACTGTGTTGGATTTTTGACAAAATTGATTGGTGCTTTTGTGCAGTGCATGCTATAACATGTCACTTCTGTTTCTCGCCATCAGTGCATGCCATACATCATGAATTCTGGTGCGAATAACACACTGGCCTGAATCTAATTTTGACTGATGTTATCTGAGTTTACAATTTTACTTCTAAACATGATTCAAACATTCAAAAGTGCATATTTATTTTCCTGCTGCACGTAACCATATTATTTTGTCACTTCAAATGGGCCACAACGATGAGCCTGTTGCAGAGAATTTAATTCACAAATGTGTGCTTTACAGGGTTAGTTGGTAATATCAAATTTATATTTTAATGTTTGGTGATTGTACCGAGTCACTGGATTATAACAGTGCTGTTCACTGCTGAATCATGTTATATTTTGGGCTGTGAATGTATAGAAGATACTCAGTGATTGAATGCAGAAGATATTCAAGAGTGATTGTGACTAGTACTAACGACTCCAGTATGATGAAAAGGATTATTTGCTTTTAAAACTCGAATCGGTGTCATACACTCTTCAAAGTCAATGTACTCAGAACCACAGAATTGTTAGGGTATAAAAGGAGGCCATTCAGCAAATCACGTCTTCACTGGCTCTCCAAATAAGCTTTATGACTAAAAGTTATTGGATGGCATGGTGGCGCAGTGGTCAGCACTGATGCCTAACAGCACCAGGGACCCGGTTCAATTCTGACCTTGGATGACTGTGTGGAGTCTGCATGTTTTCCTTATCTGTGTGGGTTTCCTCTGGGTGCTCCAGTTTCCTCCCACAATCGAAAGATATGCAGATTAGGTGGATTGGCCATGCTAAATGTCCCTTAGTGTCAGAGGGCTGAGCGGGATAAGTAAGCGGGGATAGGGCCTGGGTGGGATTGTTGTTAATGCAGGTTCGATGGGCTGAATGGTCTCCTTCTGCTCTTTAGGGATTCTATGAAAATATAAATGCAGTATTCCAGATGGAGTTTGAGCAAATTTCTGTAAAAGTCAAGCAACATTTTCTCACTTTAGTTTTCAAACCTTCTTGGAATAAAGGTCAACATTTTCTTTATTCAATCAAACAATGTAGAAATTGCTTGTAAAACCTGCAATTATATATTATCCCATCTTCCAGTGTGCTTGAAAGGGATTAAAGTTAATTTATTTGTCACAACTAGGATTACATTAACACTGCAGTGAAGTTGCTGTGAAAATACCCTCGTTGCCACACTCCAGCACCTGTTCAGGTACACTGAGGGAGAATTTAGCATGGCCAGTGCACCTAACCAGCACTTCATTCAGACTCTGGGAGGAAACCAGAGCACCCACAGGAAACTCACACAGACAAAGAGAGAACGTGCAAACACCACATAGACAGTGTGGGAATCAAACCCATGTCCCTGGCACAGCAAGGCAGCAGTGCTAACCACTGTGCCACCATGCCACCAGTGTTGATAAGCTGCCTTCTTGAATGCATCTTGAGTGACTTTCTGGGACATTTCAAGTGCATTTAATGCTCAACGGGTTTATAGTGGGTCTGATCTGATACATAGGCCACACAAATGTGATGACAGCAAATTTCCTTCCCCAAACATTAGTGAACCAGCTGTATTTTACAACAATCTAGTTCTTTCTCAGTCACAATTACTGATACAGAATTTTTAATCCTTGATTTATTTAATTCAATTGATATGGCGATGTTATCTCATATCTTCAGATCGTTAATCCGAGCCTCTGGATTACTAATTCTGTAACAGGAATTCTGTAGTTCCAGGGATGAGAAACTTCAATTATGAGGATAGATTGGGGGAGTTGGAACTGTTTTCCTTGATAGAAGGCTAAGAGGAGATGTTCAAAATCATGAGGGGGCAGGACATAGTAGATAAGAAGAAACTGTTCCCACTTGTAAAATGATCAAAAAAAATGAGAAGATTTATGAGAGGAACGTGGGTCCCTTACGCTGTGAGGCAGCAGTGCTATCCATTGTACCACAGTGTATGGAATAACAGAGACCAATCTGACAGACGGAGCTTCACGCTGTGCCTGTGAGATTCGTAAAATCAAGCACGTGGCCTCTATCAACAAAACACACAACTGGAGGATGGTGGCATAATGGCATTGTCACTGAACGAGTAATCCAGAGGTCCAGGCTGATGCTCTGAGGGACACAGATTCAAATCCCACCACAGCAGCTGGTGGAATTCAAATTCAACTAGTAAATCTGAATTGAAAGCTAGTTTCAGTAATGGTGACCATGAATATCATTGATGGTTGTACAAAAACCCATCTGGTTCATGAGTGTCTTTTAGGGAGGGGGAGTTCCTTATCGGTCTGGTCTACATGGAATGCACAGTGGTTAGCATGCTGCCTCACACTGCCAGGAACTTTGGTGTCACTGTGTAGAGTTTACACATTCTCCCTGTGTCTGCATGGGTTTTCTCCAGGTGCTCCGATTTCCTCCCACACCCCAAAGATGTGCGGGTCAGGTTGATTGGCCATGCTAAATTGTCCCTTAGTGTCAGGCGGTTAGTAATGTAAATAAGTAGGGTTATGGGGAAAGGGCCTGAGTGGGATTGTGGTTAGTGCAGATTCGATGGGCTGAATGGCCTTCTTTTGCACTACAGTGATTCTATGATGTGACTCCAGACACACTGCGCTATGGATGGCTCTTAAGTGCCTCTGAAATGACCCAGGATGCCATTCAGTTCAAGGGCAAATAGAGGTGGGCAACAGCTGACCTTGTCAACGATGCCCACATCCCATGACAGAGTAAACAAAAATCTGAGCAGATGTAGGAGAAGTTAAGTTTTGCTACAAGAGTGGACCATCAGCTGAAGCATAACTAGCTTCCTTTGATGTGCCTCCTACAGCACGACTTTCAACCCTTCTGCATCAAGCTGCCCACGTCTTTTTGCCACACCATTGCAATCAGCACATTTTTCTCTTGCCATCACTCCCTCTTCCCTGGTCAGCTCCAGTCCTTTAGAGATTGCTGCCTTCTGGATTTTTTTTCTTTTTGCTCGCCAATTGAATGTGCTGAAGGCAATGATTTCTGGGCAACTTTTCAATCTGACAGTTGCCTGTACAATGCAAGCTCTTCTGTCATAAAATTTGACTCAGCTTGCCCCGGGATCTGCCAACACAGGCACATTTACAGCACTGGGCCAGCTCAATCCATTTTTACTGGATTCATAAAACTGCAGCTATAATGCAAACTTGTACACCATATAATGATACAATAAAAGAGTAACTTGCAATCCCTCTTATAGACAGTGCATGACGTGTTAATAAAGTGGCTACGTAATTATTGGGATTCAAATTCTGCACTGTTCATTTTTTAAAAAAATTATTTATTAGTGTCACTACTAAATAAAAGTAGGCTTATGTTAACATTGCAATAAAGTTACTGTGAAAATCTCTAGTCGCCACACTCTGGTGCCTGTTCAGGTACACAGAGAGAGAATTTAGCATGGCCAATGCACCTAGCCAGCATGTCTTTCAGACTTTGGCAGGAAACCAGAATACCCAGAGGAAACCCACGCAGACACGGGGAGAATGTGCAGACTCCATACAGATGGTGACCCAAGCCGGGAATCGAACCCGGTTCCCTGGCACTGTGAGGCAGCGCTGCTAACCACTGTGTCACTGTGCCACCTCCATGCCACCATATGTCACATTGCATGAATTTACATGCACAATATGTTGGTATGAGCATATCACACATATTACAGACGCACATAAATAGCAGACTGACCACTTGAACCTCATTTGCCTGGTTGAATGGTGATAATGAAAATGATGCTGAGACTAGTTTCAACAAATTCAAATTTCCTTATGTGACAAATTTAATCACATTTGAATGTGTCATTCAACTGTAAGAGCCCTGGTAACTAGAACTGAGATTAGCCAGCAGAGATAATGTACTCCTTACTCTTTGAATTAAGTTCTCCTTCACATATCATTGATATTCACTGAAACCAGTATAACAGAAGAAATCTTTTGGACGTGTGATTCATTGCATGATTTTTTCTTTCCTGCGCCCCTTATGCAGTGCTCCCATACCATCTGTTCCTTAGTTATTTTCTTCAGTTAAAGGCTTGATCACAGCATTTTGTTGACAAAAAACAAAATGATGGATGCTAAGATTTTTCTCTCCTGTAAAAAAGGCTATGCGCTTTGATAGAGTGAAGCCTGGGTGAACCGTCAAAGGTCATAGTTCAAGACATCGACAAGGTTGAAAAACATAAAAAGACAAGCTGGAAAATAAAGATCAGGACAATCCGTGAAGCTTAAAAACCCTAAGATTGCAGAAGATGGGATGACAGTCTTCCATGTGTATCTTGCAATTTGAAGATGCATCTTAACCCTTTCAAAAATTCTGTTCAGTCTTTCTTCTGTACCTGGCATCACCATCACATCTTATCACGCACCAATGCAAATCACCTGCCTGCCTCTAGTAATCAGTGTCATAAATCATGTGGAACTAACAGAAAAACAGGAAGTACAGTTTTGTTGGTGTCAACTTTGAATTTGGAAATGTTGTAAATCATAGAAACATAGAGGATAGGAGCAGGGGGAGGCCATTTGGCCCTTCAAGTCTGCTTCATCATTCATTACAATCATGGCTAATCTTCCAAATCAATAGCCATTTTGTCCTATCTAAACCAATCATATGTTCATATGTCTATCTAGATAAGTCTTAAATGTAGCTCATGTGTTTGCCTCAATCACCCCACTTGACAATGCTTTTTCCTCATAATCTTTGATCCTATTTCAGTCCAGTTCAGTGCTACATCCAGTCACCTTTTGAATACATTGAACGTTTTGGCATCAGCTACTTCCTGTGGTAATGAATTCCACAGGCTCACCACTCTCAGTGGAGAAATGTCTCCTCACCTCCATTCTAAATGATGTACCCTGAATCCTCAGACTATGACCCCTGGTTCTGGACTTCCCCACCATCGGGAATATCCTCCCTGTATCTATCCTGTCTAGTCCTGTTAGAATTTTATAAGTGTCTATGAGATTCCTCCCTCATTCATCTGAACTCCAGCGAAAACAATACTAACTTAGTCAATCTGTCCCCATACACCAGTCCTGCCATCCCGGGAATCAGCCTGGTAAATCTTTGTTGTACTCCCTCGAGAGCAAGAACATCCTTCCTCAGAAAAGGAGACCAAAACTGCACACAAATTGTATTGTTATCATTGATAATGTTATATAGAGCACCAGTGACCACAAGAGCAATGCATTGGCTTTTGGAGCAAGCATTTGTAGATTCAAGTCCAAACTGGGGTGAACATAGTTTACAGTTCTATTCTGCAGGGCTGCAGCACAGTGGGATTAGCTAAATTATCTTTGCAAAGTGCAGGCATGAACTCAATGGGCTGAATGTCCCCCTTCTGTATTGCAACCAATTTATGATTCTAATATTCTTTTAGATTAAGAACCTCCAATGTATATTCAAGGCACGAAGCAGTGTGACCCATGGAAGAGAGTCTTTAAATGTCCAGTATTTAAAAATTTCATATTCCCAAATCAGAACAAAAGAAAATCTAGCTCACCAGCTAGGAGTTAGAGCCAAGGCCAATCCAGCTCTGATTAATTGTACATTCAAGTAGGGACAACATCGTTCAAATACAGTGAGATGCAATGCCCAGAGGAAATTTTGATGAGGAAATTGTGTTCTGCATCTCCTCATTTTCAGCCCACTTGAATTTAGAGTGGCAGAGTGGAACAGTGAACAATGCCATGGACCCAGGTTCAATTCTGGCCTTGGGTGACAGTCAGTGTGAAGTCAGTTCATTTTCCCCATATCTTTGTGGGTTTCCTCTTGGCATTCCAGTTTCCTCCCACAGCCCAAAGATGTGCAGCTGAGGTTGATTGACCATGATAAATTGCCCCTTAGTATCAGGTAGATTAATAAGGTAAATACGTAGAGTTGCACGGATAGAGCATGGTGGGGATTTTTGTTGGCGTAGGTTCAATGGGCTAAATGACCTTGTTCTGCACTGTAGAGATTCAAAGAACAGTACAGCATAGGGACAAACCCTACGGCCCTCCAAGCCTGTGCTGATCGTGTTGTCCTATCTAAACCAATCATTTATATCTGTCTATTACCCATCTGTTCATATGTCCATCCAGATAAGTCTTAAATGTAGCTAATACATCTGCCTCAACCACCCCACTTGGCAGTGCATTCCAGGCCACCACCACCCTCTGTATAAAAAAAACTTCCCTTGCACATCACCACTGAACATTTCCCCCCTTATCTTGAATTTGTGCCCCCTTGTAATTATCATTTCCCTGGGAAAAAGCTTTCAATAGTTCACCCTATCTATACCCCTCATAATTTAATAAACTTCTGTCAGGTTGCCCCACAGCCTTCCAGGAGAAGAATCCCAGTTTACTCAATCTCTCCTCATAACTAATACTCTCCCTACCAAGCAATTTGCTGGTAAACCTCTTCTGGAGTCTCTCCCAATCCTCCACATCCTTCTGGTAGTGTGATGACCAGAATTAGATAGAGTTTTCCAACATTTTATATAACTTTTACATAATTTGCCAAATTTTATACTCAATGGCCCATCCAATAAGGGAAGCGTGCCATATGTTTCTTTCACCACCTTTTTCACTTGTGCTGCCACTTATAAGTGGACCTGCACACCCAGATCTCTCTGTGCGTCTATTCTCTTGATGGTTCTGCCATTTATTTTATAGCTCCCACCTGATTCTATGAAAACCAAAGAGCTGTGAACGTATATTTTCCATCCTGAAGATTTTTGAAGCGTATTCCAGAGGATCGGGCCAAGGTGATAGAATGCTCTGCTGTTGAAAATGGAGAGCGAGGAGTGGGAGAATGCGATGGAGACCAAAATTGGAAGGTGAGGGAATATGAAGAAGGTTCCACGGTAGTGGGCAGCTGGATCATGAAGACAAGTTCATTGAGAAAAAATATCTTGTAGTTTATGTTCTGGAACTGGGGAATTTCAAGAGTTTTTGCAGTCAACAGAATGAGAGAAGGTGTGAGATAAGATGCAAACAGCAGATTTTAATCATATTGCAATTTGTGAAAGGTGGAAGTTGGGAGATTAGTGAATACAGAATGGGAGTTTGAATCTGAAGACGACCAACACATGAATAAGGATTTATAAGTGGTAGTTGAAGTGCGTTAGGCTGTGTGATATTATGGAGATGTAGTATGTTTTTTCTTTATTCATTCACGAGACATGGGCGTTGCTGGCTGACCAGTATTTATTGCCCAACTCGAGTTGCCCTTTTTCAGGGGGCATTTAAGAGTCAATCATATTGCTGTGGATCTGGAATCACATGTAGGCCAGGCCAGATAAGGACAGTAGACTTCTTTCCCTAAAGAACATCAGTGTTCCAGGTTATCGGCCTGAAGTGTTAACTCTATATTTCTCTGTTGACTTGTTATGGGCATTTCTTAACTTCACATCTCCAGCTTCTGTCGTATGTTTCACTCAGAGGGTGATGAGTGTCTGGAATGAGCTGCCAGACGCAGTAGTAGAAAGAGGTACAATTTTGTCTTTTACCAATGGCATGAGTAAGATGGGTATACAGGGATATGGGCCAAATGCGGGCAACTGGGACTAGCAGAGTGGTAAATGTTGGTAGCATGGACAAGTTGGTCTGAAGAGCCTCTTTCCATGCTGCAAACCTCTATGTTTCCAGTGAACCAGATGGGTTTTTCTGACAATTGTTTCATGGTCATCAGTAGATTCTTAATTATTTTTTATCGAATTCAATTTCCACCATCAGCCATGGTGGGATTCAAATCCGGGTCCCCAGAACATTAGCTGAGTTTCTGGATTAATAGTCTAGCAATAATACCACTAGACCATTGCCTTCCCAATATGTGTGGCTGTTAAGAAATCAAGTCTGATGTTCATGCAGGATCAAATGGATATTATTAGACTCAGCTTGTGTGAACTGTCAAGGAGATAGAGTCAGGAATATCAACTTTACAAAGAACAAAGAAAATTACAGCACAGGAACAGACCCTTTAGCTCTCCAAACCTGCACCGACCATGCTGCCTGACTTAACTAAAAAACTCTACCACTGGGGAGACCATACCCCTCTGTTCCCATCCTATTCAGTTGATGTGTTGTATATGGATTCAAAAAAGGTTCCCCATGGTTAACTTTCAAGAGATACAGAGGCATGGGATTGAGGGTGAGTTAGCAGTTTGAGTCAGAAATTAGCCAGCTGTAAGAAGAGAGAGGGTGATGGTTGATGGGAAATGTTCATCCTGGAGTTCAGTTACTAGTGGTGCACTGCAAGGATCTGTTTTGGGGCCACTGCTGTTTGTTATTTTTATAAATGACTTGGATGAGGGTGTAGAAGCATGGGTTAGTAAATTTGTAGATGACATTAAAGTCAGTGCAGTTGTGGACAGTGCAGAACGATGTTGCAGGTTACAGAGGGACATAGATAAGCTGCAGAGCTGGGCTAAGAGGTGACAAATGGCGTTTAGAACATAGTCATGATGTACAGATTCCGGCATTGGATTGGGGTGGTAAGAACTCAGTAAGAATTTAGCAACACCAATTTATAATCCAACCGATTTATTTGATAGTAAAAAAGCGAGCTTTCGACTCTTGTGTCTTCTTCAGGCAAATGCAGTGTTCTGGACCAGAACATTGCATTTGCCTGAAGAAGACACAAGAGTCGAAAGCTCGCTTTTTTACTATCAAATAAATCGGTTGGATTATAAATTGGTGTTGCTAAATTCTTACTGAGTTTAGAACATAGAACATAGAACAATATAGCACAAACAGGCCCCTCGGTCCACAAGTTGTGCCGATCACATCTACCAAGCCACAGAGCTATCTATAACCCCCGATCCTATTCTTTTCCAGATACTCATTCAGAAGTCTTTTTAAAGACCCCAGTTTAATGCGGAAAAGTGAGGTGATTCGCTTTGAAAGGAGTAACAGGAATACAAAGTACTAGGCTAATGGTAAGTTACCTGGTAGTGTGGTTGAGCAGAGAGACGTTAGTGTCCATGTGCATAGATCCTTGAAAGTTAGCACCCAGGTTGATAAGGTTGTGAAGAAGGCGTATAGTGTGTTAACTTTTCTTAATAGTGGGATTAACTTTAGGAGCCATGAGGTCATGTTGCAGCTGTACAAAACTCTGGTGCGGGCACGCTTGGAGTACTGTGTACAGTTCTGGTCACCACATTATAAGGAGGATATGGAAGCATTGGAAATGGTGCAGAGGAGATTTACCAGGATATTGCCTGGTACGGTAGGAAGGTCTTATGAGAAAAGGCTGAGGGATTTGATGCTGCTTTTGTTAGAGAGAAGAAGATTAAGAGGTGACTTAGTAGAGATATGATGATCAGAGGATTAGATGGGGTAGACAGTGAGAGCCTTTTTCTTGGATGGAGATGGCTAGCACGAGGGGACATAGCTTTAAATTGAGGGGTGATAAATATAGGGCAGATGTCAGAGGTAAGTTATTTACTCAGAGACTAGTAAGGGCGTGGAACAGTAGTGGATTCACTATTATATGCCAACATAAAGGGCATTTAAATGGTCATTGGATAAACATATGGTTGATATTAGAATAGTATAGGTTAGATGGGCTTTAGATCGGTTTCACAGGTCAGTGAAACATTGAGGGCTGAAGGGCCTGTACTGCGCTGTGATATTCTATGTTCTTTATATTTATATATTTGTCAAGACACCCCTTTTAAGTCACTATTGTATCCGCTTCCACTACGTCCCCTGGCAGTGAGTTCTAGGCACCCACCAACTTCTGTGAAAAAAATCTGCCTCATACATCTTAAACTTGCCTCTTGCACTTTAAACTATGCCCTCTGATAATTGACTCTTCCACCCTGGGGAAAAACTTCTGACTATCCATTCTGTTCATGCCTCTCATTATCTTGTAGACTTCCATCGGGTCGCTCCTCAACCTCTGTCATTCCAGTGAGAAAAACCAAGTTTCTCCAACCTCTCTTCATTGCAAATGCTCTCAATACTGGGCAAAACATCCTGATAAATCTTTTTTGTACTCTCTCCAAAGCCTCCACATCCTTCTGGTAGTGACCAGAATTGAACACTATATTCTAAGTGAGGCCTAACTAAAGTTCTATAAAACTGCAACATGGCTTGCCTATTTTTAAACTCAATGCCCTGACCAATGAAGGCAAGTATGCTGTATTCCTTCTTGACTACCTTCTCCATGTACGTTGTCACTTCTAGTGACCTGTGTACCTGTACACCTAGATCCCTCTGCCTATCAATACTCCTAAGGGTTCTGCTATTTACTGTATATTTCCTATCTGTATTAGACCTTCCACAATGCATTATTTCCCGTTTGTCCAGATTAAACTCTGCCAAGTCTTCAACTGATCTATATCCTGCTGTATGCTCTGGTTCTCATCACTATCCGCAATTCCACCAACCTTTGTGTCATCTGCAAACTTACTAATCAAATCAGTTATATTTTCCTCTAAATCATATATTACAAACAACAAAGGTCCTAGCACAGATCCCTGAGGAACACCACTTGTCATAGCCCTCCATTCCACTACTTTCTTCTTTGACTGAGCCAGTTTTGTATCCACTTTGCCAGCTCACTTCTGATCCCATGCGACTTCACCTGCTGAAACAATCTGCCATGAGGGGACCTTGTCAAGGCCTTACTGTAGAGAACATCCACTGCCCTACCCTCATCAATCATCTTGGTCACTTCCTTGAAAAGCTCGATCAAATTAGCAAGACACAACCTCCTCTGCACAAAACCATGTTGGTGTCTCGCAAATACGTTCCCTTATTTCCAAGTGGGACTGAATCCTGTCTCAAAGAATCCTCTCCAATAATTTCCCTACCACTGATGTAAGACTCATCAGCTTGTAATTACCTGGATTATTCTTGCTACACTTCTTTAACAAAGGAACAACATTGGCTATTTTCCAATCCTCTGGGACCTTCCCTGTAACCTGTGAGGAAACTAGCAATTTTCTCTCCTGCCTCTCTCTGTATTCTGGGATATATCTTAATGTTTCTCAAGAACTCCAATACCTCCTCCTTTTTGATCTCAACGTGACTCAAACTATCTATACACCCTTTCCCAGACTCATCATCCACCAGTCCTTCTCTTTGGTGAATACTGATGCAAGGTACTCTTTTAGTAACTTTAGTAGGGCGGCATGATAGCACAGTGGTTGTACTGCTGTTTCACAGCTTCAGGGTCCTGGGTTCAATTCCCGGCTCAAGTCACTGTCTGTGTGGAGTTTGCACATTCTCAAGTCTGCATGGGTTTCCTCCTATATTCCAAAGACGTGTGGGTTAGGTTGATTGGCCACGCTAAGAAATTGCCCCTTAGTGTCCAGGGATGCGTAGGTTAGAGGGATTAATGAGTATAATATGTAGGAATATGGGGGTAGGGCCCAAGTGGAATTGTGTTTGGTGCAGACTCAGAGGGCCGAAGGGCCTCTTTCTGCACTGTAGGGTTCTATGGTTGGTACTTTACCCATTTCCTCTGGCTCCATGCATAGATTCCATTCCTTGTCCTTGAATGAGTCAATCCTTTCCCTGACTACCCTCTTGCTTTTTATACATGTATAATAAGTCTTGGGATTTTCTTAATCCTGTTGGCCGATGCTTTCTCGTGGACCCTTTAAGCCTCCTTATTCCTTAATTATTGATCTGTCTATTAATGGAAAAGGTGCCTTTCCATCCAAGCTATCTCAGCCCCTCATAATCTTACACGCCTCTTAACAGGTTCCCTTCACTACTCTAATGAAAACAGCGCCAGCCTATCCAATCTTTTTTCATAGTTCAGACCTTCCAGCCCAGGCAGCATCCTGCTGAATTTCCTCTGCACTCTCCAATCACATCTTTCTTATAACGTGGTGACCAGAACTGCACATAGCGCTGTAGTTGTGGCCTAACAAGCACCTATTTCAGTTCTAGCATGAACTTCTTGCTCTTGTATTCTGTGCCTCGGCTAATAGAGGCAAATATCCCATACATCTTCTTAACTATCTCCTCTA
Source organism: Sphyrna mokarran (assembly GCA_024679065.1). Lineage (NCBI taxonomy): Eukaryota > Metazoa > Chordata > Chondrichthyes > Carcharhiniformes > Carcharhinidae > Sphyrna > Sphyrna mokarran. The sequence goes on along the minus strand of JAGIQG010000024.1, from coordinate 12,154,711 downwards.
TCTATTTTAGTCTTGCCATTCATCCAGGATGTATGATGTCAGCCAAGCAGTCACAAATGTCTGTCCCTGACCGCTCACTCTGGTGGAACTCAAAAGTGTGCAGACATTATATCCTCCGATTGTGACCTGTACTTTAAACAGAAGATCTGGCCACTAAGGAAGTAGGTGTGGTTAAAGAATTAGATGTTGGCAGATAAATATGTGTGGGTGTTCTCAGTGTAAAACCTAATGACATGCTTAAAACATGACTTCCCCTAATGACGGAAAGTTGAAAAGGAAAATAAGAACATCATGGAAACCCCACAGTCAGTAGATTTTAGAATGAGGCCATTCAGCCCATCACATTCAAGCCAGTTAACGAAAATCTGATTATAGTAATCCCATTGCCCAGTGCTTGGTCCATAGCCCTGGGGGTTATGGCAGCACAAGTGAATATCTAAATACTTCTCAAATGTTACGAGAAGTTCTGACTCAACCACCTTTTCAAACAGTGAGTTCCAGACTCCCACCACCCTCTGGGTGAAAAATGTTCTCCTCTTAGTCTTTTATCCCTGACCTTAAATCTCTGACCCCTTATTGACCCCTTTGCTTGCGGAAAAAATGCTTTCCTATCAGCCCCTCATCATCTTATACACCGCTTAACATGTTCACTTTACTGCTATAATGAAAACAGCCCCAGCCTATCCAACCTTTCCTCATAGTTCAGTCCTCTAGCCCCCACAGCATCCTGGTGAGTTCCTCTGCACCCCCTTCATGCTATTACACCTTTCTTATAATGTGGTGATCAAAATCACACGCAGTACTCTAGTTGCGGCCTAACAAGCATTTAATCCAGTTCCAGCATGATCTTCCTGCTTTTGTATTCTATGCCTCTGCTAATAAAGGCAATTATCCCACATGCCTTCTTAACCATCTCACCTACCTGCCCTGATATCTTCAGGGATTTATGGATATGCACTCCAAGGCCCTTCTGATATTCAGTACTGTCCAGGGTCGTAGTATTCATTTTGCTGTGTTAGCCCTCCCCAAGTGCATTACCTCATACCTTTCCAGGTTGAATTCCATTTGCCAGTGCTCTGTCCAGCTGACCTGTCCTTTGATATTCTCCTACAGCCAACAGCTACCCTCGTCAATATTTACCACCCTATCAATTTTTTTTATCATCCATGAACTTCTCGATCATAACTTCTACATTTAAGTACAAATCATTAATATGCATCACAAATAGCAAAGACTCCAGCTCTGAGTCCTGCAGAATCCCATTGCAAACAGAGTTCCAGTCACAGAAACATCCCTCCATCAACACTCTGCTTCTTGTCTCTCAGCCAGTTTTGGAATCCAAGGTGCTACTCTGCCTTGGATACCTTGGGCCCTTACTTTCTGCCATGAGAGACCTGCCATGAGAGTCTGCCATGAGAGACCTTATCAAAGGACTTACTTATGTCTATATGGATCACATCAAATGTATTACCTTCATCAACACTTATCTCCTCAAAACATTTGATTACCTTTTTCAAACCTGACCTTTCCTTAACAACTCTACGCTGACTATCCCTGATTAACCCATGTCTATACAAGCACAGATATATTCTATCCTTCAGAACTGTTTCTAGTAACTTTCCCATCACTGAAGTTAGGTTGACTGGCCTGTAACTTCCTGGTCTGTCTCTACCTCTCTTTTGTAAATGACTATGAGGGGCTGGGAAAAGAAGATACTGCAAAATACTTCTCTGACCACAACGATAGGGATAGTCATAGAGTCATAGAGGTTTACAGCATGGAAACAGATCCTTTGGCCCAATTAGTCCATGCCACCTTTTTTGAAAATCCTGAAGCTAATCCCAATTGCCTGTATTTGGCCCATATCCCTTTATACCCATCCTATTCGTGTAACTGTCAAAATGCTTTTTAAAAGATAAAATTGTATTTGCCTCTACTATTACTCTGGCAACTTGTTCCAGACACTCACCACCCTCTGTGTGAAAAAAATGCCTTTCTTTTGTATCTCTCCCCTCTCACATAAAACCTATGCCATCCCATACCTTTGAGAAAAGATATTGACTATCTAGCTGATCTATGTTCCTCACTATTTTATAGACCTCTATAAGATTACCCCTCAGACTTCTCTGCTCCAGAGAAAAAAAATCCCAGTCGAACCAGCCTCTCCTTATAACTCAAACCATCAAGCCCAGGTAGCATCCTAGTAAATCTTTCTGCACTCTTTCTAGTTTAATAATATGGAGCCAGGATGTGACTCTCACCAGGGGTGCGGTTATAGTTTTCCCTCCAAGTCCACTGAGTGAAAAGAGGACTCTTTAGGCTAGGCCACGCCTAAAGAAGGCCTTTTTAGTTTTCTGACTTTCCTTACGGGGCCAGCGGATTGTTTCTCCATTGTCTTCCACCTGCAGCATCGTCATTCCAGGGCCACCAGGGCCAGTTCCTTCTGCCCTTGTTGGTGCCCCCCCAGCTGCCTGTCGCTCCCTATTATTTTTAATGGGAAATGCAGAGGGAGCCTGCAGAGGAAGACCAAGAGTTGGGATTTGCTGGGATTCAAGCTCTGAAGGTCAGAATCTTAACTATCAGAGGCTGATGGGGTGGGGCGAGGAGTGGTAATGACCTGAGAAAAGTTTACAAAACTACGAGGGGCATGGATAGAAGACCTGGGTGGGATTGTTGCCAGTGCAGACTCGATGAGCGAATGGCCTCCTTCTGCATTGTAGGGATTCTATGATTCTGTGATTCCACGAATGGATAGTCAGAGTCTTTTCCCAGGGTAGAAATGTCAATTCCTAGTGGACATAGATTTAAGGTAAAAGTTTAAAGGAGATGTGCGGAGCAAGTTTTTACACAGAGGGTGGTTAATGCCAGGAATGTGCTGTAGAAGCAGAGACAACAGCAACACTTAAGAGGCATCTTGACAGATACATGAATATGCAGGGAACAGAGGGTGCAACACAGTGGCACAGTGGTTAGCACTGCTGCCTCACAGCGCCAGGACCTGGATTCAATTCCCAGCTTGGGTCGTTGTCTGTGTGGAGTTTGCATGTTCTCTCCATGTCGATGTATGTTTCTTCAGGATGCTCCGATCTCCTTTCACAGTCCAAAGATGTGCTGGTTAGGTGCATTGGCCATGATAAATTGACCCTCAGTGTACCCGAACAGGCACCGGAGTGCAGTGACTAGGGAATTTTCACAGTAACCTCATTGCAGTCTGAATGTGAGCCAACTTATGATATTAATAAATAAACTTTTATTTTACTTTTACGGACCATGTAGGGGCAAAGGGTATTAGACTTTGGAAAGTTCAGAAAGTATAGAGTGGCCAAAGGGCCAATACTCTTCTTTGTCTTGGATTTTTACAAAGATCGGTGGTGTTGTGGATGGTCTGGAGGGATGCCAAAAGTTGCAGTGGGACATAGACAGGATGCAAGACTGGGCAGAGAAGTGGCAGATGGACTTCAACGCAGATAAATGTGTAGTGGTCCATTTTGGCAGGAATAATGGGATGAAGGAATACAATATAAGGGGTAGGAGTCTTAGCTGTGTTGTAGAGCAAAAGGATCTCGGGGTCCGGGTCCATAGGACTCTTAAATCAGCCTCGCAGGTGGAGGAAGTGGTCAAGAAGGCGTACAGTGTACTGGCCTTCATTAATCGAGGAATAGAGTTTAGGAGTCAGGAGGTAATGATGCAGCTCTATAAGACTCTGGTCAGACCCGTTGGAGTATTGTGCGCAGTTCTGGTTGCCTCATTATAGGAAGGATGTAGAGGCTATTGAGAGGGTTCAGAGAAGATTTACAAGGATGCTGCCTGGATTGGGAGGCAGGCCTTATGAAGATAGGTTGAGGGAGCTGGGACTCCTCTCACTGGAGAGACGTAGGTTGAGAAGCGACCTGATAGAGGTTTATAAAATGTTGTGAGGAATCGATAGGGTGGACTCTCAGAGACTATTTCCCCGAGCGGAAACGGTCAATACGAGAGGACACAGATTTAAGGTGCAGGGAAGCAAATACAAAGGAGATGTCAGGGGTAGGTTTTTCACTCAGAGGGTGGTGAGTGAATGGAACTGACTGCCGTTGAGGCAAACTCACTGGGGTCTTTTAAGAGACTTCTGGATGAGTATATGGAAAAGAATAGGATAGGGGGTTATAGATAGGTCTGTGGATTGGTAGATTAGATCGGCGCATCGAATACAAGGGAAAAATCCCGAGGACGTTAGAAATCTGAACTAAAAGCAGGGAATGTTGGAAAGGTTCAGCAGGGCTGGCAGTATTGGTGGAGAGACAAACAGGGTTAATGCTTCACCTTGATGACCGTTTGACAAAATCTGTAGCAGACTGAAATGCTAACACCATTTCTCTCTCCACGGGTGCTGCCACACCTGCTGAGTGTTTCGAGCATTTCCTGTTTTTATTTTAGATTTCCCCAATCCACAGGGTAAACACAGGTTGCCGTATTGTTGTTAATTAGCATTCCCAAAAGGCTGCCTTTCGCTCAATTAACCCCATGCTGCTGGCATGGGAGATCTCAAAAGGTGTGTTCTCAGTTAGAGATTCATTGGCAGTTCCGTGCTGTGATAGAGAAATGTATTTGGATGCCAAGACAGATGTATAAATTGTTCATAGAATCATACAGCGCAGAAGAGGTCCTTTGGCCCATCGAGTCTGCACTGATACATTAGAAACACCTGAACTCCCAGTTAATCCCATCTGCCAACATTCGGCCCGTAGCCCTGACAGTTATGATGTGTCAAATGTTCATCTACATACTCTTTAAAGGATGTGAGGCAACCCACCTCCACTATCTTCCCAGGTAATGCAATCCAGACCGTCACCATCCTCCAGGTAAAAAAAGTTCTTCCTCACATTCCTCCTGAAGTTCTTGCCCCTCAGTTTGAACCTATGTCCCCTCGTGGCTGACTCTTTAACTAAGGGGAATAGCTGCTCCTTATTCATTCATACTCTTGTACACCCTGATCAGGTTGCCCTCAGTCTTCTCTGCCCCAGTGAAAACAACGCAAGCCTATCCAATCTCTCTTCATAACTTAAAAGTTCCATCCCAGGCAGCATCCTGGTGAATCTCCTCTGCATCCCTTCAAATGCAATCACATCCTTCCGATAATATGGCAACCAGAACTGCACACAGTACTCTAACTGTAGCCTTACCAAAGTTCTAAACTCCAACATAACTTCCCTGCTTTTGTAATCGGTGCCTTGATTGATAAAGGCAAATGTCCCATATGCCTTTTTCACCACCTTACGAACATGCCCTTCCTAAATTGTTGTCGTCTCTAATCCCCCTGCAGAATATTCTTTGATATGGTCTGTTGGAACTCCTTCAATCTGGCCTAATTTCTCATAAAATCCCAAGTGAAGCCTCTTTGATAGTGAAAGTAGGCAGCATCCATTATGAATATTCTGGCTGGACTGTACTGTTTAAATCTTTGCCAGCAGTCCAAGCAGCGCAATTTTCCCTTAAGGATACCAAATGTTTCATCAAAAATAGTGCTTTCCCTATTTGATTGTGAATGTGTGTGCCTGATTCCACAATGGGTTACGCAATGGAGCCTGGAAACCTTCTGTCAAGCCTGATCTCCAAACTCCCGCAACTCAGCCTCGTGGTTGCTCAGCTTAATATCATAGAATCCCTGCAGTACAGAAGCCGTTCGGCCCATTGAGTCTACACTGACCACGCTCCCATTCAGGCCCTATTTGTGTAACCCTACATATTTACCTTGCTAATCCTCCTGACCTTAGGGGTAATTTAGCATGGCCAATCAACCTAACCTGCACATCTCTGGACTGTGAGAGGAAACAGGAGCACCCAGAGGAAACCCATGCAGACATGGGGAGAATGTGCAAACTCCACACAGACAGTGACCTGGATTGGAATTGAATTCAGATCCCTGGCACTGTGAGGCAGCAGTGCTAACCACTATGCTCCCTAAATCTTGTAAAGTAATGCAGCAGAAGCAATGGTTGAAGAAGGCAGTCAATATATAATCCTGTTCCTGTATCCTTTTCTGTTGTTCCATAGCTCTGGGCCACCCCCGAAGTAATAGCCACCTTCTAAATATGAATGGACACTGTTCTCTGGATGTTGCATATTAAAAGCACCACTGGGTGATTGGATCCAATTGTGACCAAAATAAAACCTTCAGTGCAACAGGCAGATTAATTCTAATCATTAATCTGCTGCTAGCTGATATGTTCAGTAATTGTATCTCTGGTGAGCTTCAATCTATGGACACTGTTATTTCATTAGTGCCATCAGGAATATGTTGATCTATAGATTATGCTTCTTCTATATTGCCTTCTCTTCAGAGCCCTAAATCTTTGTGTCTGGACTATCGTATTTGATCTCTAAGGATTTCAACAGTTGCAATAGTTGAGTTTTGGTAGTGAATACAATTGCAATTTAGAGGCCACATGTATGCAGCCAATTTGAGTGACTGGAAGCCAGAATGTGGAATGTTTTAGTTGGATATCTGTCTGTGTGTTACAGGGTTTAATCATTTTTAATGGATGGGTGTTAAACCCATTGTCATGTTTATGTCAACTTCCCACACAAGGAAAAACTGAACTTGATGTGTTCATCATTCGAGCATTGGATCACCATGTTACATTAGACCACGAGACAGGCAGCATCTGGAAAATCAGCCTCTCAAACTCTGCATAGGGAAGCTGGGCAATACCAAGTCTCAGATGAACATTGAATGTTTCTATGATACAAATAATTCAATGTTTGTAGGCAATGATGCTCCTTGTGTACATGATACAATGGTTGGCAATGCTGTCTGCGTGGGTTTTCTCTGGGTACTCCAGTTTTCTCCCACAGTCCAAAAGATGTCTAGTTAGGGGCGGCACAGTGGTTAGCATTGCTGCCTCATAGTGGCAGAGACTTGGGTTCAATTCCCGACTTGTGTCACTGTCTGCATGGAGTCTGCATGTTCTTCCCTTGTCAGCGTAGGTTTCCTCCAAGTGCTCCGGCTTCCTCCCACAGTCCAAAAAGTGTGCTGGTTAGGTGCATTGGCTGTACTAAATTCTCCCTCAGTGTACCTGAACAAGCACCGGAGTATGGCAACTAGGGGAATTTCACAGTAACTTCATTGCAGTGTTAATGTAAGCCTACTTGTGACATTAATAAATAAACTTAATTCTCATCTAAGTTACAAAAGTTATTTAATAAAAGCCATTTATTATTAAGGAAATATGAAGATTGGATATAGTCATAAAGGTAAGGCATAAAACGGATTTGACATTAAAAACAGAAATGCAGCGTTAAACCAAATCTGATATTTTTCTAACTCATCCTTTACCGGTGCTGATATTCTGTTTCAAACAAAATTCTAATTCTCAAGAAGAGGATGATTTGAAAGCAGAAGAATGTCTTAGCCCATGAATCATTTCAATTCTTCATCATGTATTCTTTTCCATCCATGCTGTTGTTGTTCTCTAGTTTAGTATGCAGGACTCATATGTGGGGACCATGTATTTTATATTAATGAATGAATCTTCCCCTCCAAAACGCTCAAACACCTCCAGGGTTTCATTTATAAGGTCCCCAATATTCTCTCGTTTCTGCTGACTGTAGTCGATCCCATCTCCAGAATTTACTGGGGAGTTAAAAAAAAGGATAATCAGTTCAGAGATTAACAGAATATATTGCATTTAATTAAGTTCCCTACTAGAAGAATATTCTGCATAAAGTTTTGTGATAAAAAACCTGCAGGAATAATTACTTGCAGCAAAACCAAGTTGGGGACAGGAAATAATATGATTGAATTATATATTTGGTTTGAGGGAGAGAACAGCGCATCTAAGACTGGTCTTTTAAACTTAAGTAAGCACAATTATGAGGACATGAAAGCAGAGTTAGCTAAAGTGAGCTGGTAAATATGTTTAAGGGATAGATCAGTAGAAGTTCAGAGGCAATCATTTAAGGGATATTTCAGAATACACAAAATAAACGTGTTCAAATGAGGAAGAAAAATTCCAAAGGGAGGACTCATCATTTTTGGTTAACTAAAAAGTTAAATAAAATATTAAAGAAAAAGCACAAAGATAAGTGGCAGGTCAGAAAATTGGGCAGAATTATTAAGAACATCAAAGAATGACTAACACATTGATAAGGAGAGAAAAAAACTTGATACAAGAGAAATATAGTTTATAGTTTTCCAAAATTTCCAGGATTAGGGGATGATCCCATTAGATTGTAAGATAGCAAATGTAACTCAAAGAACAAACTCCTTTATGTAAAAAGTGAGGGAGACAGAAAGCAGGAAACTACTGGCTAGTTAGTCTAATGTCTGTCATTGGGAAAATGTGAGAAGTCATCATTAAAGATTTTATAGTATACTTGGAAAAGTTAAAAGCAATCAGGCTGGGTTAACATGGTCTTGTGAAAGGGAAATCATGTTTAACCAATGTACTGGCCCACGGAGCCTGCATCTACCACGATCCCACTCAGGGTCTATCCCCATAACCTCATGCATTTATTCCAGTTAGTCTCCTGACTCTAAGGGGCAATTTAGAATGGCCAAATCACCTAACACGCACGTCTTTGAACTGTGGGAAGGAACTGGAGCGTTCAGAGGAGACCCACACATGCACAGGAGAATGTGCAAACTCCACTCAGACTGTGACCCAAGCCGGGAATGAACCCGGTTCCCTGGCGCTGGGAGGCAGCAGTGCTAATCAGTGTGCCACCATGTGAGTCCAGATGCTGACCCATTGCTATAAGGCTGACTTATAAATGGTATCTGGAAATGGCCTAGCAAGTCACACAGTTCAGAGGCAGGTAACAAATGCTGCCCATTCCAGCTATGCCCATATCCCAATGGAAAAAAATCTTGCCAGTTGTTGGGTTTGGAACAAGTTGAATTGGGATAAGGAATTTACTCAAGGATCATTGTGCTATTGTTAGCCACAGCATCATGTTCCATGTGCCTTTATTTTAAAACATTAGTTGTCTAACATCCATCTGCACCATTGCACAAAAGACAGAATATTAATTGCCCATGCAGCAAGTGGGGAAAGTTATGTACTGTGTTTGTCAGAAATATTTTAATTGCTTTTCACTTGCACAAGCCTTATGCCACTTGTGTCCAATCTTCCTCTTAATTACAGCATTTGTGGATTTAGTTGTCATTTTATTCACTGTTTTTCTACACTGTTGAGTTTTATTATGTCCTTTTGGCATCATAAGTTTGACTGTCAAATTGGACATTATAATATGTGGAAGTTAGCGTAGGTACTGTAGCTGTAAACCTATTTCCTTCAAATAAACTCATATTGTGGTTACGACAAAATCTATATTTCAATTACAACAGAGGCAAGGTTTCAGACCTCAGAAATTAACAATAATAAAAGCATTATTAATTCAATTTAAAATAGTTTAGTGAAGGGCAATGCTTGAAACCAAAAACAACATTGCCATCATATTTTGTCTTAATATTGACTTGAGTGGAGTCAATTTTTACCTTGTTCGTTTCTGTGTACAAACATGCAACATTGCCGAGCTCCATTCTGTAAAACAAATGCTCTCAGTTGTGCCTTTTAAGCACTGGCTTATGTCTGATTTCAACTGTGGAACTGCAATTCCCCCAAAACATAATAAAAATCCTTACTCTCCGAAAACAAATCAAACTTCATTTCATTTTTTAAGAGGCAAAATCATTGTATTAGCTTTTAAGTTCCCTGAGACCAAAATAATTACCAGAGGCTGGCCCATCTTATCATGGAATAAGTAAACTTCTCTGATAAAATCAGTGATTAAAGACAGTGAAACATGTTGTAGTTTGGTTTCTCTATCAAGTTCTTTGCATGTTTCACACTGATGTCTGTACAGAATCCAGCCACATTCATTCAGTTTGGCATCAGCTGTAACAATGTATGTAAACTCATCTTATTTTAATTACTATGTAAAGGATATGAACATGAGGTTAAAACTAAGAAACAGATGTTGGATGTTTGCCACAATATCTTCTCCTCATTCATTGAAAATGTGCATTATTGGATACTTTTCTTTCAATATTTCCCCATCTTCTCCTAATTCATTATTCATGGGACATGGGCATCTCTGGCTGGCCAGCATTTATTGCCCACCCCTAGTTGCCTGAGGGCAACTGAGAGACAACCAGATTGTTGGGGTTCTGCAATCATGTAGGCCAGACTGGAGGGAGACTTCCTTCCCTAAAGGACATTAGTGAACCAGATGGGTTTTTCCTGACAATTGGCAATGGTTTCCTAGTCATCTGTAGATTCTTAATTCCAGATTTTTTTATTGAATTCAAATTCCATCACCTGCCATGGCGGGATTCGAACCTAAGTCTCCAGCACATTAGCTGAGTTACTGATAATCTAGCAAAAATACCATTAGGCTATCATCTCCCCTTGCTGGAATACAGTTCCACGAGTGCCTCCTGAGCCCTCCATTCCTTGTCTACATGGCCAGTCTTCATGTGCGAATCGAGTGCCAGTAATTATGGAGAACATCATCCAGCAAAACCCAATTCTAAACTCAGCCAATAAAAAGGGTTTTCCAAATATAGTCACTTGATAGCAATCACGCAAAGAAACAAATTGATGGTCCTTTTATATGATGGTCAATAGTGTATGAAAGTTGTCCTACATGAGATAATCTATCTCAAAACATATCTAGAATCAAATGCAAGACACCTTGGTTGGTATAGTCCAAATGCTAGATCAAGCTCTGCCCAGGAAGACAGAGAATGGGAAGCAGTATTCTGCTCATCTTAAGGTGGTGAATCATCTTCACAATATTCCACAAAGAGGTTACGTGCTGGTGGCACAAATTTTAGCATTAAAGAATGTAATTCCCTTCTCAGAGTTACAATGTCCAGAATGGACCGGACACGCCCTTAACCCATCCTCTTGTTTGCTCCAAAAACCAATTCTATTTCAACCCAATTCATGGTTCCCACAAGAGAGACTGGCTGGAATTTTACTGGCACATCCGCCCCAATTCCAGGGGTAGGTGAGGCTAGAAAAATGGCATTTTCCATTAGCCTCCGGTGGGATCGCATTTACTTCAGGAGGATATGTCTGTAAAATTCCACCCACTAGATCCAAACGAACAAGAACAGGCTTTATACCTGATCTCATGCTTGATCCTATATTTGATTTTAACCAAAAGGTCAAGAAGTGACTTTTTTAAAAAAAGTGCTTTTTTAGTATAATAAGCTTATGTGCAGAGTAGGTCAGTCATCCTGCTCCTTGCATGCATCAAGAACCAATTCAAGTTCAGATTCAATTTGATTCATGGCCCCCACAAGAGGGATATACAAGATCTAAGCTGACAGGAAAAGGGGTTGAATCTGACCTTGAGCTTGATCTGACCCTTGACTCTAGCCAAAACGCTGAGAAATGATTTAAACATTATTGTGAGAAATTACCCGCAGGTGGTTGAGCGACAGGGAGTAGAAACGTGGGGAATACAACACAGCGCAGAATACTGCACATGTCCCAGCAGCAACCAAATTGCTGAAGGGCAACAATGGATAGTGAGAGCATCAATTAAGGAGACAGACTGGATACTTAATAAGAGCTTATGACGGATTATTCCATCACTGTTACAAGGTGTTAACCTTGCCAAGTCAGGACAGTCATTAAGGAAGAGATTGCTTAGATAAATACATTAATTTTTTTCCCCCACTCATCCCTGTTTTCTGGCCACCATGTTGACTCTATCCCTGTAATGACTTCAGTCAGGCCACTGAGGTTGGCCTTCTGGAATATGAGTCCCTGATTAAGGAGTCAATTGATGGGACAGTCAGGGAATCTTTAACCGTGAATGTCAATCCCTCTGGCACTCCCGAAGGTAGATTGGTAACTGCCAGCACTCTGTGTACTGCTGTTAGAGTTTGTAAATAAAGGGATTTTGTGGGAGGGACATCTGACTCCACAGACTTATTACAATCACCTACTGGTTCACTAACTCCAAACGCAGTAGAGTGGGACCAGCCAGCGTAGGATTGTCAGCTCTGGCTTGTTGCAGTCATAGAATCATAGAATCACTACAGTGCAGACAGAGACCATTCATCCCATTGGTCCTACAGCAAGGCCCAATCACATGACACCCGATCATGTGACACTTGATCACATGACATTTGGCCACGACATTCAGCCACGTCAACGCTGTAACTTCTCCCAAGTTGACAACAGCAGCACTTAAGAGGCCAATCCAGGAGATACCCCAGTAATCTGTGAGAGTCGGCAATGACTAACAGGAGCAGGAAAGATTGTGCCAGAAAGTTTCATCATGGTTCATCACAACTCCATATTGGTTCATCACAATTCCATATTGAAGCTACATTTAGGTAAGAGTTCCAGCTTTCCATTACAATAAAGAAGTTTAAGTAAATTTCTGTTGGACATAAATTTAATGTAGGGAACTTTAAGCTAAAGTTATGGCAGGGAGTTAAACAGGAGGTTACATGTGGCGTAGAATTTGATTTGAAATCCAAGTCAACAAAGACAATCACTGAGGATGGAAACGTGGCTGTGGAAGAGGCTCTTGGTAAATTTCTTGTTCAACACTAAGAGAGAAATGGAAAACAGCATATCGCTTCCACAGCCACATTTTCTTCCTCAGTGATTGTCTCCATCTCTGACTTACCCCACGTGGATTTCAACTCAAATTCCAGTCTGCTTGTAACCTCCGGGTTATGGCAAGGGAGCACAGTCCTGTATTTTACAGGTTGCAGCGTGTGGGAATTCATTGATGCTCCTTGGATGGCCGTGTGTGCGGGAAATGCCGCAGGTTTGACCACCCCTGGGTTTGGAGCTTAAGCATCGGCTCGTGGTGCTGAGGTGTGTCCCTGAGGCTGAGAATAACGTGGACAGCAGGTTCGTAGGCATGGTCATCCCGCAGCTTAAGGAAGAGCGGTCAGAGAGGGAATGGGTGACCAGCAGTCAGAAGAAGGTTCTTAGGAAGTCCTCGGAATGCTGCTCACCATTTTCCTGTGTTGGAAAAACAGTGAGAGTGATGACAGTTCTTCTGGGGAGTGCAGCAGATTCAGATTCAAGGCATTGTTGGTGCACAAAGTGGGAGGAATAAGAATGGAAGTGCATTTAAGCATTTCTGCAGCCGCAGACATCACTCCAAGATGCTGCGTTGCCTCTCTGATGTCAGGGTCAGGGAGGTCACTAAACAGCTACAAGGCATTCCGGGGGGGCATGAACAGACAGAAGTCATGGTTCACTTTGATACCAACAACACAGGTAGAAAGAGGAATGAAGTCCCGCAACAGGAGTTTAGGGAGCTGGGAGACAAACTGAAATCTCTGGATTACTCCCAGTGCCACGTACCAGTGAGTATGGGAACAGGAGGATAGATCAGATCAATGCATTGCTGAAGACATGGTGCAGGAAGGAGGGTTTTAGATTCTGGATCACTGGGTCTATATTTGGGGAAAGTAGAACCTATACAAGTTGGACTGATTGCACCTAATCGGAATGGGACAAAAATCCTTTGCTACTGCAATTGAGGGAGGAAATTTAGATTAATTTGGCAGGGGAGTGGGTGGGAAATGGCATGGAGGTAGAGAAGGGAGTGATGCACGGCCAAATATAGAAGATAAAACTCATCAGTCTGAAAGGCAGAGTGATTATAGACAAGTTCAGGCACAAGGGAATAGTACGGCAAGGCTGGATGGCATTTATTTGAATGCAAGGAGGCTTATGAGTAAGGCAGATGTATTGAGGGTGTTGATTAACACATGGAAATATGATATTATTGTTATCACAGGGATGGCTGAGGGAGAGGCAGGACTGAAGCTCAATATTCTGTGGTACAGAACCTTTAGATGAGGCATTGGGCTAAACAGGGGTATGATTTCAATGGAGAAGTTGCAGAGGAGATTCACCAGGATATTGCCTGAACTGGGGAGTTTTAACTATCAAGAGAGATTGGATAGGCTGGGGTGGTTTTCCTTGGAGCAAAGAGAATGAGGGGCATGGATAGGGTGAATAGGAAGGAACTCTTTCTCTTTAGCAGAATGGTCAAATACTAGGGGCATAGATTTAAGCTAAAGGGCAGAAGATTTACAGGAAATGTGAAGAAAAACCTTTTCATCCAGAGGGTGGTGAGAATCTGGAGCTCATTGTCTGAAAGGATGGTAGAGGCAGGAACCCTTACAATATTTAAATATTTAGATGAGCACTTGAAACATACAAAGCTATGGGCCAAGTTCTGGAAAATGGGGTTAGGATAGGTGGGTACTTGATGGCCAGTACAGACGTGATGGGCTGAAGGGCTTCTTTCTGTACTGACTCCACAGTTAAGGCCAAAATAAAGAAATAGCATCAATTCCTTTGTGTTAAAAAAATTGCCTTTCCCTCCATCTGATGCTTAACACACACACATACACACACAAATACACAGATTCTTATAAACCCTCAGAAAGATGAAAATGAGATAACTAATAGTTAGGTTTGCGATAAACAATGTGTTCTGTCGAACAACTAGACAAAACAATACATTGCTGGATGGCAAATCACAGCGTGTCTGCATTGGTTAGTCTGCACAAATCAGCAAGAAAATTTTTCCCATGTCAGAAAAAAAGCAAGAAATGTTACAAGAAGTGCCTGCGTCTGATAGCAGGAAATTCCAGCAACAAATTCTCTTCGACAGAAATATCAACGGCAATGCAGAAATATGAAATTTACAATAGACATTCCGCACTGAAGCTTAAACTTTTGGGAAATGGAAATATTGCTGCAGAATGGTGGTGGAAACATTCACGGGAAACAGTACTGGTTTGTTTGCAGGCTGATAATGAAGATCTGTCAGTGCACAAGTCTCCATTGTTTGCACAGCATGGGCTGCCGTGTGTGAGCTCATGCAGGAATGGGGCTGCTGTAGCCCACTGATGGAGCAGAACTGAGGAAGCAGCAGGTCACAAAGGCCTGCAAACCATTCAGCCTGTGGCATGGGGGAGGGAAAGAGAGGAGAGGAGCACGGTGTGGGGGCAGGAAAGATCATGACTTCTTCCCAAATGGAATTACAAATACTTCATACAGTATGCGTTGTGTGGAATTCCAGTGCAGCGCCTGACTTTTGCCATTGTCCGAGATTAATTACTCCCCACCCACTTTGAACTTTTGAGAAGTTTCTTGGTACATTATATGTACACTGAGTCACTGTCCTGGGCAGGACAACAATGTACTGTGGACAGTTTGGCTGCAGTGATGTAGTTCTTCTTCTGCCTCAAAGTGAAAATTTAACAAACTGAAGAGACCACGCCCAGATTAATGAAAGCTAAACATCCCGTTGAAGAATGTAAAGAATTTTACGTGACCAATCGTTAATGCTTGCAGAACAATCTCGCAGTGTAACACTTGCAGCTGGATGCAGTGAGATGTGACACTTTATTACTGAGTCAGTGCAAATGCAGAAGACTGACTCGCTTTCATGCAACTGGTTTCCTCACTCAAGTGGAACATTGATAAGCCCATACTTCCGTGAATCTGCGCTAGTTCCCTGAGCCTTGGGCTATTTATACTGTGACCAATTGTCTCCCATTTGTCTCCATTGACTGCCCTGCTGGAATATGAAATCGCATTCCAGAGCAACTTTTGGCGTCCAGGTGCTAAGATTCACCACAAACTGGCAATCCCAAGCTACTTACAAATGTGGCAAGTCTGATGTTGCAATGATCAATACAGCATGGTTATGAGGAAACTATCAAATTGACAATCTATTGTGGGCTACCCTGGGTGAGGATAAGGAGAGAATGGTCCCCTTTTTAAGATCCATTACAAATATTTGATGGATAAGTTGTTTGACTACATACCAATAAAAAAGATCAAATCTCTGTCCCCTGTAAACACTTGTATTATTCACTCTGAATGCTTGCATTATTCACTATGGGATCTATTGATCATTTTGCCACCCTGATGGGGACAAGGAATAGTTTGCATTTGACTGGTACCATTCAGTGGAACTTCTTTTTATTGTTTCATGGGATGAGGACATTGCTGGCAAGGCTGGCATTTGTTGCCATCCCTAACTACCCTTGAGTCGTTTATTGGGGCTATTTTGGAGGACAGTTAAGAGTCAACCACATTGCTGTGGGTCTACAGTTACACATAGGTCAGACCAGAGTAAGGACAGCAAATTTCCTAGTGAACCAGGTGGGTTTATGACAGCTTCATGATGGCATTACTGGGACTAGTTTTCAATTCCAGATTTTATTTAATGAATTTGAATTCCACCAGCTGCCCTGGTGGGTTTTGAACCTCTGTCTCCCGCGCATTAGCCTGAGTCTCTAGTTTATTAGTCCAGTGACATTATCATTACTTTGCCACATCCCCCTCACTGCCCTCGCTTGGTTCCATTCTTACCCATCAAGTTGTAACTAAAGAATCTCCAGTTTTTTTTTCCTCTAATTGTTACCACTGGAGATCCACAAAACCTTGGTCCCATCATCTTCCTCTTTGATATTTTACCTCTTGGTGACATTATCCCAAATTATGGTGTCCATTCCACATGATGATACACAACTCTTCCTTTTCATCAACCATTCTGACCCATAAACTGTCTCTGTGCTGTCAGATTGTTTGTGCTGTTTTAGTACACTCTGGTTTCTCTTGCTCCTATGAATATTTTGAGTCTTAAATAATCCACATCAAACTTCTGGTTCGGTAAGCACTGGGAAGACAGCAGCCATCTCCTCAGCTCTGTTCACTGACCTTGCATCATTGTCCCCATTGCATTTCCCTTCCCAGTTATTGTTGGACCAGGCAGTTCATATCTTCAGCACCTATTCAACACCTGAACTGACCTATCCCCTCCATCACTGAGATATCTGACACCCACCTCCATAATATGACCCACCTTTCCCCCATACAACCACCACCCACTGCTGAAACTCACCTCCATACCTTTCTCACTCCAGATTTGACAATGCCAAGCTTTTATAAACATATATATAAAATATATACATAGCTTCAAAACCAAGCTTAAGTCTGTGTGTCCCAGGCAGTTCCAATCTGCTGTTTGAAGGAAACTGCTTTGCAAATAGTCTGAGAGAGGGTAAATGAAATCTTCTTGCTGCCCTCCCAATCTCCAAACTTTCCAACTCCTCCCCAAAAAATATGTATGTGCATAGTACATTTAAACATAGAAAAAATGTCCAAAGGAACTATCCAACATTGATGTACTCTTTCCTGACTAGTTTCCTAATACTTGGAAGAAATGCTTCTGTAAATTGAGTTCAGCATCATTAGAAACATGAGCCATTTGATGATGTTTAATTTTTTCAGACTTTTTGTCAAGCAGTTTCCTTCAAACAGCAGTCTGGAATGGCCTGGGAGACATAGACTTAAGCTTGGTGTTGAAGCAGGGTATCACATATATATAAAAGAGTTTGGTCCAAAAAAAAAATCAGCCTTCAAACCTTTGGAAACTGGAGAGACTGACAAGCCTTTCCTCATTTCTATTTTTCTCACATTCTCAATTGCGATGAATGATGTTCTGTGATTGACTGGTAAGAGATACAGCATCAAGATCAATGAGTTCAAGCCACAGATAACTCTAGGCTACCAGCTCTGATCTTCCCCTTTGAATTCAGTCGAATGCACGTTGAATTATCCTAAACTGGAAATTTTTTTTCCCCAAAACGAGAAAAGATAAAATCATTTTAAAATGTTAAAGAGTTCTATTAGGTGAATTGATGTTTTCCCCGGTGTCTTGCCCAATATTTATCCCGCAACCATCATTGCTGAGACAGATAACTTTATTATTTATCTCACGGTTTTCTTTGGGGTGGGGAACAAGGTGTTTGATTTTTCCAACTGGGATTTTGCATTCCTTACATAACAGAGGCAATGCTTCGAAAATACCTCAGTGACTTCAGAATATTTCCAGGCCATGAAATGCATAATATAAGATCTTTGTTTTAAGTAAATGCAAGGCAAAAAGCTTCTTGAATTACCCTGGAGCTTGGGCCTACTGTGCACTGTTGCTATCTCCATGGCAACATTCCAACCAGAGTCGACTTGCCAATCAATCCCTTTTCTCTCTTTGAGGATATATTGTTGTGACGGTTCAAAATTTTGTATTCTTCCACTTGTACTGATGAGTTGAAAAGTTTCGGCAACGTGTCACTCTTTTCATCAAAATTCTTTGGGCGGGATTTTCCGGCCATTCTCGTTGGCGGGGTTGTTCCGGTCCTGCTGAAGGCGAGCCCCCACCACGGGTTCCCTGGGAATGGAGGGTGCGATCGACAGGAAACCCAGTTGATCCCACTGCTGGCCAACGGCAGGCAAGCTCTAACGTGGTAAAACATGCCATGTTGGGGGGAGAGGGGGCGGAATGGGGGCAGAGGGGAGGAACAGAAATCCCACTCTAGGGTCTGAGTTTTCCAGCTGTGCTCATCCCAAAACCGGAAAATCCTGTCTGAGGTTGATAAGCCTTTGCAAGGTCCAACTACCCCACCCCCCAACCCGCTAGGATTCTCATAATGAGTGGGATGGGAAAATTCCCATCTTTGTTTCTTATTTAAAGACACAATTCCCTACATTGTTCCTCATTTCTTTTCATGATTTTTTTTGTGGTTTATGTAAGTTATTTTTTCCACAATCTTCTTGAAGCCACTGTACATTTATTTCACAAATATTGGTTCTCAGAGGCTACAAAGGGGATGAAAAACCTTCTCAGCTCTGGGCTGTCCTCTCATTCCTCACGTCTGCCATCAAACTGGATCACAGGCCTCTTCAGGAGAGTATCAGCTGTTTCATTATATTCCTTAATGGGCATTTGGAAGATAATACTTTTGTAATCCGGCCCCCATAATCGTCTGGGGAAGTGAAATCTGCTTGCTGAGATGTTACAACAACATTTCCCGCAAGCTTATGTGATTTCAAATAATCTTATTTTGAAAAAGTTGCTAAGAACCTCAGAGATATTTGCCGAGTCTAATCTCCAAACGGCATTGAACAGGATGCCAGAGGCTCCACAAGGTTAGTCCAAAGGCTTTTCCAGTAACACGCTGGCCACCCCCATTTCAGCTAATACGGGTAATTAAATCAAATATGTCGGGATTCAGTTTGTCAGAATTACGGTTGCAAAAACTGACATTTTGTTCCTCTAAGTGAGCTTAGTGGTCAGTATCTGATGAGGGATCACTCTGTTCTGCCATGATGTGGAGATGCCAGCGTTGGACTGGGGTGGGCGTGGTAAGTAGCTTCATAACACCAGGTTAAAGTCCAGCAAGTTTATTTGGTACCACGAGCTTTCGAAGTGATGCCCCTTCATCAGGTGAGTGGATCTCATCACTGGATGAAGGGGCAACACTCCAAAAGCTCATGATACCAAATAAACCTATTGGACTTTAACCTGGTGTTATGAGACTACTTACTCTGAAGTATCACAAGAAGGGCATTTTCTTACTACAATCAAATTCTAGTTACTTATGCTCTGTGGTTGGAAAACATTGCCCCTTGCTAGCTGCAGCACACGATGGTTCATTATTTTTTTCTTATCGTTGGTACCTTTCAATACTTTATTTCAAATCAAAAAAGCCATTTCAAATTAAATCCAGTCATGGTCCTCACATAAGGAACAATCCCAGTCCAGGCTGACAAGACAAAGACATGGTATCCTAAAATGGATTTTAGCTAAAGATCTATCTTTGTTGAATTTGCTCCTTTAAGTCAACCATTTAGACATTTCCAACCCTCAATCAAGTGTTCTACTTCTCTTAACCGACACTGAAGTATCCTCACCATTTTTCATTATCTAACTCACCTTTTGTTCTCCGCAGCGAACAATCTTTCTTTAGAAGATCCTAATTCCTCATTGCAACCTTTGACATTCTTGCATCTCTAAGTTTTCTTGACCCCGGGCTAATCACTTTTCCACTTCAAAATATTGTTTCTCTTAGTCAATTTTAAAATGCTAATTTTTGGCTTTGGGGGCAGCACAGTACCACAGTGGTTAGCACTGCTGCCTCACAGTGCCAGGGACCTGGGTTTGATTCCCAGCTGGGGTCACTGTCTGCGCAGCGCCTACATATTCTCCCTGTGTCTGTGTGGGCTTCCTCCCACTCTGTCTGAAAGATGTGCTAGTTAGGCGCATTTGCCAGGCTAAATTCTCCCTCAGTGTACCCAAACAAGCGCCAGAGTGTGGTAGACACAAGGAAAACATGCGGACTCCGCGCAGATAGTCATCCAAGTTGGGAATTGAACCCAGATCCCTAACTTTGAGAGGCAGCAGTGCTAATCACCGTGCTACCTTGTAGGAGTTTAATTGAATCCCAATGAAAGTTAATGTTCACCACCGGCATAAAATTAAAATGTGATTAATATTCAATTAATATACAGTGCCTTAAATTATAAAGTTTTAAGGCATGTGAATGAATTCAAAATATAGCATCTTATCTCATTTGTCTCGTTTATAAAAAAAGACTTGCATTGATATAGTGCCTTTAACAGAATAACACATGTTGAGGTGCTTCACAAGAGCATATGGCGATGCTAGGACAGGTAACAAGCTTGGTCAAAAAGATACATTTTAAAGAGAGTCTTAAAGGATGCAAAAGAAGTAACAAGAAGGAGAGGTTTAGGAAGGGAACAGCCAGACCTTAGGGCTCTGGCAGCTGAATGAATGGGTGCCAATGCTTCAGCAAAGAAAATTTGTGGAGGACAAGTAGGGTGGTATGGGGCACAGTGGTTAGCACTGTTGCTTCCCAGTGCCAGGGACCCAGCTTTGATCACAGTCTGTGTGGAGTCTGCACATTCTTCCCATGTCTGCATAGGTTTCCTCCAGGTGTTCCGAATTCCTCCCACGGCCTGAAAGACGTACTGGGTTAGGTGCATTGACCATGCTAAATTCTCCCTTGGTGTACCCGGACAGGTGACTAGAGGATTTTCACGGTAACTTCATTGCACTACTAATGTAAGCCTCCTTGTGACTAATGAATAACTTTTAACGTTATTGGAAGGACATAGAGATCTTGGAAGATTCTCAGACTGGAGAAGGTTACAGAGATAGGGAGGGGTGAGATCAAGGAAGCATTTGAAACGTGGATGGGAATCTTTAACTCTAAACATTGCTAGTCCAGGAGCCAATGTTGGGTTAGCGAGCACAGGGTGCTGGGTTCAACTGTAACCAAGATTGACAGCACAGTAAGAATAATACTGCTTGGTTTAGCTTCTCTGACAATCCTGAAGGTATCAGATCACTTTCTGCGTAGCAATGGCTGAAGAAGAATTATCATTGTGCATTTATTTAGCTTTTCTTCAGAAAAAGCCGCAGCTGGTCAGATGTTTATATTTAGTTGTCTGTCTCAGACACCAGCTATGCCACAGATCATCCAGTTTGCTCCAATGAGCTGCTCTCCGAGAATTTCTCCCATCAGGAGGCATCTGATGACTGGAGAGATGTCGCATTTAACACACAACCTCGCTTGCTATTTTCGGTAGTTTTACAAATACAAAAAGAATGATGATGATACACAGGTGAACAGAAAGCCAGCGCTGGGAAAGAAAAGAAACCCCACATCTCAGCGCGGTGGCACAGTGGTTAGCGTTGCTACCTCACAGTGCCAGGGATCTGGATTCGATTCCTGGCTTCCGGTCACTGTCTGTGTGGAGTCTGCACATTCTCCCCATGTCTGCGTGAGTTTGCTTCAGTTTGCTTCCATGTTCCAAAGATGTGCAGGTGAGGTGAGTTGGCCATGCTAAATTGCCCCTTAGACCGGAATTTTATTGGCATGTCTGCCCCAATTCTGAGGGCAAGCGAGGCTCAGAGAACGATATGGCCTCGGCTGGGTGTGCTGGTAAAATTCCAGTGTCCAAAATGATGTAGGAGAGGCGGAGGGGATAGCCATGAGAAATGTGTAGAGTTACAAGTGGGAGAGCGGGCCTGGGGAAGGTGCTCTGTCGATGAGTCAGGGCAGACTCGATGGGCTGAATGGTTTCTTCTGCCTTTTAGGGATTCTATGTTTTCCTTCTCTTGGTAGCAGCACAGAATGGACAGGTTTATTCTAATCTTTTCTGATGTTGGAACATCGACTGAGCAAAGCTCCATATGCTTGTTCCAGATCCGTACAAAGCATTGCTGATCCCTGAATAAATATGACCACACAGAAAACACGAAGAGTGCATTGTGATGTTCGCATCCAGCGGAGCTTCAACTGATTACTGAGCTGACACACAGGGATGCGAGTTTGACAGTCCTGACATTTAATCAGGAACACATCTTGGATGCTTGCCGTCCTGTATGTTCAGGTACATGTAAATGTGTGTTTATGTCTTGTCAGTGATAGGCAGAGGGAGAGACAATGCTGAACGCAGTTTATTCGCTCTGCACTGCTGGATTGCTGCACAGTTTGGGAAAGCAGAGGGAAAAGACTTCATTAATTAAATACATATATAAAGCTTTAATTATCCTGCATTGGAGGAATGAGGCTGAGTGCACGGACTGGGAGAGATATTTCCACAGAGCTTTAGCAGATCCATAACTTCAACAAAACCCCTCCCCCCACCCCCACCAGCCCACAGGGGCCAGGATTTTCCCTGCATGCTTCTGATCTCCACTGTCAGGCTGAACTGTGAGAGGAGAGATACATAGGAAAATAGGTGCAGGAATAGGCTATTCAGCCCCTTTGCCATTTAGTGAGATCATGGCTCATCTGTGGCCTAACTCTGTACATCTACCTTTGGCCCATATCCCCCAATACCTCTTCTTAACAAAAAAATTATCTGGAGGGATGTTTATCGTCCTGCCCACCATGGGAATTGTAGCAGTTTGGGGGCGGGGGCGGGGGGGGGGGGGGGGGCGGTGTGGTTGGTGGGGGTAGCGGACAATGCAAAGGTCTGTTGACCCCGGTCAGGATTTTCCAGTTTTGGGATGCACGCGTGGCTGGAAAATCTCACCCCCTGTCTCGGATTTAAAGGTAGCGACTAATCCATCATCAATTGCTGTTCATGGGAGAGAGTTCCAAACCTCTACCAGCCTTTGTGTGTAGAAATGCTTCCCAACGTCTTTTCCGAATGGTCTGGCCCTAATTTGTAAATGCTGCCCCCTAATTTTCATTATCTTCAACCAGTGGAAATAGTTTACCTTTATCAGCTGTTATGGTCTTGAAGACAGCAATCAGATCACCCCTTAACATTCTAAATTCTAGAGAAAACTGGTCTAATTTGTTTAATCTCTCCTCATAATTAAACCACTGAAGTCTGCTTATTATTTTTGTGAACATAAAGACCAATATATCCTTCCTAAGGTGTGGTACCCAGATCTACTCACAGAGTTAGGCCACAGATCAGCCATTATCTCATTAAATGGCAGAACAGGTTTGAAGGGCTAAATGGCCTATTCCTGTACCTATGTGTCTCTCCTCCCACAGTTTATCCTAGAGTCTAACCATGGTTTTGTACAACTGCAGCATAACTTCGACATTCTTTTATTCCAGTACTCTAGATATAACGATCTACATTCCATTAGCCTTCTTGATTATTTTCTGCACCTCTTTGTTGCATTTTAAAGATCTATGCACCTGGACCCCCAATTCTCTTTGGGTATCCATTGTATTTCACTTCACATCATCTAGATGGTACCATGACCTGTCCTTTTCCGTACAAAATGGATAAACTCACACTTGCTTAGATTGAAATCCATCTGTCACAGTTTTGCCCATTTATCCAATCTATGAATATCCCTTTGTAATTTTATGCAACTATCACCACTCTCTACAATGCCATCAGCTGGTGTCATCAGCAATGACAGATTGGATAGATTTCTTTATATGCCATTATCCAAGTTATTAATAAATAATGTGAAAAATTGAGGTCCTAACAAAGGTTCTTGTGGGTTAGATTAATCACATTCTGCCAATTTGAATACCTACTCATTATCCCTATTTTCTATCACCCGCCACTCAAACAATTTCTCTGCCATGTCAATAATTTGCCCTCAGTTCCATTGATTTCTACCTTAGTTAACAATCTCTAATGTGGGACTTCAAGTGCCTTCTAGAAGTCCACATAAACAACGTCCACTGACATTCCTCTGCTAAGTCACTGCTTCAAAAAAATCATTGAGTTTTGTAAAGCATCACTGTCCTGTTATGAATCCATGCTGACCCTTCCTGAATAACTGAAAATTTTCAAAGTGCTCAGTTACCCTATCTTTGATTATAGACTCCAATAACTCCCCCACCATAGACGTTTGGCTATCTGATCTGTAATTCCTTGGTTTTCCTCTTCCACACTTCTTAAAAATCAGAGTGTTATGAGCAATTTTCCAATCCAGAGAGACAACTCCTGAATCTAGGGAGCTCTGTTAGGGAATCTACAATGTGCTCCCCTATTTCCTTTAAACCTTCAGATGGAAACCTTCAAGTCCTGAGAATTTGTCACTCTTTAGTTCCATTAATTTCCTTATTGTCGATGTTTTACTAACGTTAATTTTATTTAGACCCTGTCCTTGGTCCATTATTAATTCCCTCGGGAATTCGGGCAATTTTCCTCCTTTCCTACTGTAAATACTGTGGGAAAGTATTTAAAACAGAAAATGCTGGAAAATCCGATTTGACAGCATCAGCATGGGGAGAATAGAGCCAACATTTCGAGTCTAGATGACTCTTTGTCAGGGTTGAATTGCTAGACTCCAAACGTTATCTCTATTCTTTCCCCACAGATGCTGTCAGACCTGCTGGGATTTTTGCAGCATTTTCTGCTTTTGTTTTAGATTCCAGCATCTGCAGTATTTTGCTTTTATCTTAGAGGAAAAGTAATTGTTCAAAATGCTTGCCATTTCCCACAGTCATTGGCATTAAAGTTTATTTATTAGTGTCACAAATAAGGCTTACATTAACACTGCAATGAAGTTACTGTGAAATTCCCCTAGTCGCCACAATCCGCGCCTGTTTGGATCAATGCAGCTAACCAGCATGTCTTTCAGACTGTGGAGGGAAACCGGAGCACCTGGAGGAAAGCCACACAAATACGGGGAGAACGTGCAAACTCCACACAGACAGTGATTCAAGCCGGGAATCGAACCCGAGTCCCTGGCGCTGTGAGGCAGCAGTACTAACCACTGTGCCACCATGCTGTCCACTTTCTCTTTTATGTAACTATGAAATTTCTTATTGATTTTGATGCTCCTTTGTAGTTCTTTTAAACTGCTTTGTGGCCTTTTGCTGGTCTTTGTCTCTTTATCATTTGGTAGGATCTTTGTTGTTTTAGTAATTTTGTATTTTTGTATGCCATTTGTTTAGTTATATGCTGTTCCTTATCTCTTTAGTTGTTCATGGCTGTTTTTACCATGAAGTTGTGCTTTTCCTTCTCAGGGGTATAAGCTGATTCTGTATAATGTTAATGTTCTTTGAAAAGTTCTTTTCAAAGTTCTTCAGTTGTTTTATTTATTAGCAGAGTTTCCAAGTTTACTGCGGACAATCTCTGTCCAATCTCGTTAAACTCAGGCCATACGTAAATCCAGAATTCCAGTAGCTGATTTGTGCTTTTCACTCTCAAACACACTATTGAATTCAATCATGTTATGATCACTATTTCATTGAGTCATAGAATCCACAGTGCAGAAGGAGGCCATTTGGCCCATTGAATCTGCACCGACTGCAATCCTACCCAGGTCCCATCCCTGTAACCCAATATATTTTGCCCTCCTAATCCCCTGACACTAAGGGGCAATTTATCATGGCTAATCAACCTAACCTAACCTGCACATCTTAGGGAGAAATCCTGCGCAGATATAGGGAAATGTGCAAACTACACACGGACAGTCACCTGAGGCCGGAATTGAAACCACGTCCCTGATGCTGTGAGACAGCAGTGCTAACAACTGTACCACTGTATCACCCCAAATATTTGATAAATGTTCACACACAGTTAGGCTACTAATTAAATCTGGGTCATTACTCCAATGTTTGCTTGCCCCTTGTTGCATCCAGGATGTATTGCTGGAGGAAATAGGACACACTCCAGAAATTCACAACCTTTATAGAACATAGAACATAGAACAATACAGCACAAACAGGCCCTTCGGCCCACGAGTTGCACTGATCACGTCTACCAATCCACAGACCTATCTATAATCCCCTATCCTATTCGTTTCCATATACTCATCCATAAGTCTCTTAAAAGACCCCAGTGAGTGTGACTCAACAACCTCCGACGGTAGTCGGTTCCATTCACTCACCACCCTCTCAGTGAAAAACCTACCCCTGACATCTCCTTTGTATTTGCTTCCCTGCACCTTAAATCTGTGTCCTCTCGTATTGGCCATTTCAGCTCGGGGAAATAGTCTCTGAGAGTCCACCCTATCTATTCCTCTCAACATTTTATAAACCTCTATCAGGTCGCCTCTCAACCTACGTCTCTCCAGTGAGAAGAGTCCCAGCTCCCTCAACCTATCTTCATAAGGCCTGCATCCCAATCCAGGCAGCATCCTTGTAAATCTCCTCTGAACCCTCTCAATAGCCTCGACAACCTTCTTATAATGAGGCAACCAGAACTGCGCACAATACTCCAACTGGGTCTGACAAGAGTCTTATAGAGCTGCATCATTATCTCCTGACTCCTAAACTCTATTCCTCAATTGATGAAGGCCAGTACACCGTACGCCTTCTTGACCACTTCCTCCACCTGCGAGGCTGATTTAAGAGTCCTATGGACCCAGACCCCGAGATCCTTCTGCTCTACAACACAGCTAAGACTCCTACCCCTTATATTGTACTCTTCATCCCATTATTCCTGCCAAAATGGACCACTACACATTTATCTGCGTTGAAGTCCATCTGCCACTTCTCCGCCCAGTCTTGCATCCTGTCTATGTCCCACTGCAACTTTTGGCATCCCTCCAGACCGTCCACAACACCATCAACCTTTGTATCATCGGCGAACTTGCTAACCCATCCCTCCACTTCCTCATCCAGGTCATTTATGAAAATGGAAAACAGCAGGGGTCCCAGAACAGATCCCTGGGGCACTCCACTGGTTACCGACCTCCATGCAGAAGAAGACCCATCCACAACCACTCTCTGCCTTCTGCCGGCAAGCCAGTTCTGGATCCATGAGGCCAAAGCCCCTTGGATCCCATGCCCTCTCACCTTCTCCAGGGGCCTTGCATGGGGGACCTTATCAAACGCCTTATTAAAGTCCATGTACACTACGTCCACCGCCCTTCCTTCGTCAATGCATTCAGTCACATTTTCGAAGAACTCAACTAGGCTCGTAAGGCATGACCTGCCCTTGACAAAACCATGCTGACTATTTCTAATCAGTCCAAACTTCTCCAAATGTTCATATGTCTTATCCCTCAGAAGCCTCTCTATCAGCTTACCAACCACTGAAGTGAAACTCACCGGTCGGTAATTTCCTGGACTATCCCTGTTCCCTTTCTTAAAGATAGGAACCACATCCGCAATCCTCCAATCCTCTGGAACCTCTCCCGTTTCCATGGACGACGCAAAGATCATCGCCAGGGGCTCTGCAACCACTTCCCTCACCTCCCACAATAACCTGGGGTACATCCCATCCGGTCCGGCGACTTGTCTATCTTGATAGAATTTAACAGGTCTAACACATCCTCTTTCCTAACATCCACATACTCAATCTTTTCCGTATGCCTCAAACCTGCAGTGCAATCTCCCAGTTCACTTTCCACTGTGAATACCGAGGCAAAGTACTCGTTAAGCACTTCTGCCATTTCTTCCGGATTCACACAGACTTTTCCCCCTTCACCTTTTATAGGCCCTACCCCTTCTCTTCTCATCCTTTCTGACAAGGTGCTTGCCTGCCTCTCCCGATCTACGTTAAAGTTAAAATCTTCCATTAATATTAATATTATTTAGCCTTTGCGAAACAGTTGTCTAATTCCTGCATTTATACAATCTAGCAAACACATTTGCCAGATACAACATCAGGCACTGCAGTGTGGCGACTAGGGGATTTTCACAGTAACTTTATTACAGTGTTAATGTAAGCCAATTTTGTGACACTAATAAATAAACATTAAAAGCTTTAGTGGGCTTTCTTAACTATAGCATTGGTGTGGAGGGACCAGGAAAAGTTGTTGGCAATCTGGACACCTAAAGTCTTGAAGCTCTCGACAATTTCTACTTTATTCTTGTTGATGTAGACAGGAGCGCGTCCTCCACTATGCTTTGTATGAGATTAGAACTAACATTTTTTTGTATCTTTGAATATGTATCTAGAGAAAACAAGGTTTCATTAAAGTAAAATTTATTTTATTAGTTACAAGTAGGCTTACATTCACACTGCAATGAAGTTACTGTGAAAGTCAGTGACTGATGAAGAATATAAATAATATATTCAAGAGGCGGCTAGATATGGCACTTGGGGTTAATGTATTGCTAATATAAGCCTACATGTGACTAACAAACAAATTTTTACTTTAACTATTAGAATTTAGGATCCTTTATTCTTCCTCAGTTCCCCCCATTAGGTCTTCATGCATAATTTCCCCTCATTATTTCCTCCCTCAACATTAAAGTCATTTTGCTTTGAATCAGGAAAACCATCCCATCCCGTTTGCTATTTTCCCTGTTTGTCCTGTAAACTTTATACTGCAGGATATTTAGTTCCCAGTCCCTGACCATCCTGTAGCCACATCTGAGTAATGGCTAATATATCCTCATCTCCAATTTGAATTTGTCCTTGCAGCTCATTTAATTTATTCCTTATGCTCCGTACATTTGTATGTGGAATTCTTATTTGGGCCATAATTCTAAGCTGTCCCTCAGCATTGACGCTTTATTTACTTGTTTATCATTTCTCTGTTCTGGTTTAATCAATATACTTCTAATAGTTTTGTCATTACATGTCATACCTGAAGGAAAATTCATGATTATTTCTTTACTCTCTGTCTTGTTATTTGTTTTCAAAACTATATGTATTGATTTCTCCTGAGACCTCTTCCCATATTTCATACAATGTAATATCATAGAATCCCTACACTGCAGAAGAGACCATTCGGCCCATCAAGTCTGCACTGACCCTCCAACAGAGTATCTTACTCAGGCTCTATCCCTGTAAACCCACACATTTCTCATGGCTAATCTATCTAATCTAGACATGTTGAACATTATGGGGCAATTTAGAATAGACAATCCATGGTGGCCCGGTGGCACAGTGGATAGCACTGCTGCCTCACAGCTCCAGAGACCCAGGTTCAGTTCCTAGCTTGAATCACTGTTTGTGAGGAGTTTGCATGTTCTCCCTGTGTGGGTTTCTTCCAGGTGCTCTGGTTTTCTCCCACAGTCTAAAGATGTGCCAGTTAGGTGGTTTGGCCATGTTAAATTGCCCCTTGGTGTCAGGAGCTTAGTAAAATAAATAAGTAGGGTTATGGGGTTAGGTCCTGGGTGGGATTATGGTTAGTGCAGACTTGATGGGCTGTATGGCCTCCTTTTGCACTGCAGAGATTCTATAAAACTGCATATCTTTGGATAATGGGAAGAAATCAGAGCACCTGAGGAAACCCATGCAGACATGGGGAGAATATGCACATTCCACACAGTCACCCAAGGCTGGAGTCCCTGGAGCTGTGAGGCACTGGTGCTAACCATTGTGTCATCATGCCACCCATTCATTAGTTTAAAGCCTATGTGATCACCCTATTTATCTTTTCTGCTGGGACATTGATCCCAGATCAGTTCAGGAGGAGACAGAAGGGAGCTTCATCATCCAGTTAAGGATGGTGGCAGTCTCTCAGAGCATGATAGCCAATCAGAGGCTTTCTAGTGTGAGTTAGAGAGAGATAGAGTACTACAAAATGGCCACTCTCTGTAATTTCTTTGAGTCTTAAACTAAAAGGACTATTCTTGTAGCTGGATCACTACTGTATGAATATGAGTGTGTGAGAATGAGTGAGAGTGTGTGTGAGTGAGAGTGTTTGTGAGTGTGAGAGTGTGTGTGAGTGAGAGTGTGTGAGTGTGTGTGAGTGAGAGTGTGTGAGTGTGAGTGTGAGTGTGAGTGTGTGTGAGTGTGAGTGTGAGAGAGTGTGAGTGTGAGAGAGTGTGAGTGTGAGAGAGTGTGAGAGTGTGAGTGTGTGAGAGTGAGAGTGTGTGAGAGTGAGAGTGTGTGTGTGAGAGTGTGAGTGTGTGAATATATATGTGAGTGTGTGAGTGTGACAGTGTATGTGAGTGTGTACGTGAGTGAGTGTGTGAGCGAGTATATGAATGTGTGTGTGTATGAGTTTGATATGTGAGTGTGTGAGTGAGTGTGTATCAATGTGAGTGAAGACATGTGCGAGTTTGTGTTTGAGACTGAGTGAGGGTGAGTGTGTATGTGAGTGTGTGTATGTGTGAGTTCGAGTGAGTGAGTGTGTGTACGTGTGTGATGTCATAACTAGGGATTGTGGGTTTTAAATAAGAAGAAAAGATGTTGTTTGCACGCGTAGATTCAAATTAAGAACAGCAATGTTTATTGAAAGAAGTACTCTCTGCACTGCGCAGGCTACAAACTGAGTGTAAAACCATAGGAGTCAGTAAAACAGTCCATTGAGATCACCATAAATCATGTGACCAGCTCTTAAAGGAGCCATACACCCCTTTTACATATACAACCGTATGGGGGTAATGGAGTGGGCAGGGTGGGGGAGGGCCCTGCGGGGCAATGTCTGTTCCTGTACTCAAACAGGAAGAGCCTCAAGGCCTGCTTGGAGCAGTGGTCATTCAGCCCGTCACTGGTGACCATTTCCAGGTTATTGTTGCCTCTGGCCATCTGGAGGCGAACTGGAAAATCCCAGTGGTTTTTCCCGCACTTGCAGAGAGATTACAGGAAAGAGGAGAAGATCTGAGGAAATTCACTCCAAGTGAACCTTTGGCTGGATTTTAGCCTGAAGGGCATCGGAGAGACTCCAGCCAATTGCCAAAGTCAACGATTGATCATCTTTGAGCTGACACAGAGCCAGCCTCTAACTCTGATACCCTGCCATGCTAATTAGACAGTGCATTTTCAGCAAGGGTTAGATACTGAATCGTGACCAGTGACAGGAATGCTGTAACCTGTAAAAGTTTGTGATTCCTTCCTGCACATTAGTGCTACAAACAAAACAAACAGGCACAACCAGCGGCTCTTAAAGGGACAACTAAAAGCTGTTGCAGAAATGGCTAAATGTCATCGGGATGTGTGGGAGCAGTTAGAGCTTTTTTTCCATCCACCCTGACCCTGATGTGCTGAACTTGAACTGTAAGGCTCCTACAGTACCCCAGCTAATTCAGCCCAGGTCGGGTGTCTGCGCTTCACCTACTGCCTGGGGTCACTTTGCTCAGCTGGATGGTATTAGGGTTAGGCTAACAGGCTGTGATCGAAGATGAGCAAGTAAACAATCACGGTGGCATGGGTAGCACAGTGGTTAGCACTGCTGCTTCACAGCTCCAGGGTCCTGGGTTCGATTCCCAGCTCAGGTCACTGTGTGGAGTTTGCACATTCTCCTTGTGTCTGTGTGGGTTTCCTCCGGGTACTCCAGTTTCCTCCCACAGTCCAAAGATATGTGGGTTAGGTTGATTGGCCGTGCTAAGAAATTGCCCCTTAATATCTAGGAATGCGTAGGTTGGAGGGATTACTGCAGAGGGGGGGGAAATGGTCTTTTAGGTTGAGCAATTACTGGGTATAATATGGAGGGAATTTGGGAGTAGGGCCTGGGTGGGATTGTGTAGGGCCTCTTTTTGTACTGTAGGGTTCTATGAATCATTTTAAAACCATGTTTTAAAATCATGTGAGGCAGGTTTTTAATTTTTTGCCACCTGGATGCTAAGCATGGCTGGGGAAAAGACAAAAAGGGATGTACCATTCTTGGCCCAGAATGTTCTCACTTCCTACAGTGTGGTGCCCAGAACTGAACACAATATGTATAAATTGAGCATAATCTCCTTGATCTTGTTCTCTATGTCCCCCTTAATAAAAACCCAGAATATTATATTGTTTATTAACTGCTCCCTCCACCTACCCTGCTACTTTCAATGACCTATGCACATATACACCCACATCTCTCTCTGCTCCTTCAAGTTTAAAGGTTTATTTATTAGTATCTCAAGTAAGCTTACATTAACACTGCAATGAAGTTACTGTGAAAATCCCCTGGTCTGTTTGCTGAGGAAGAATTTTATCATGGCAAATCCATCTAACCAGCACATCTTTCAGACCTTGAGAGGAAACTGGAGCACCTGGAGGAAACCCATGCAGACATAGGGAGAACATGCAGACTCCACACAGACAAGGACAAAGCCGGGAATCGAACCTGGGTCTCTGGAACTGTGAGGCAACAGTGCTAACCTCTATGCCACCCACAAGCTAGCTCAAGTGGATGTATATATCACCTTCTGTACAAACATCCCCTTTAGATATTCAATTCTGTGCTTCATTTAGGCACCAAAGATTAAAACTGACCCAGTTATTACCCTGTTCTCTGACTTGTGTCCTTCGTAAACAGGGACAAAGGGTTTAACACTTTTCTCATGATGAACAATCCCAGGATGGCTGGGCGAACAAACATCATAATTCCCCTTTTTCTCATTAAGAGGGGAAAACAAAGGGGGAGCACGAGTCAATTACAAAAATAATGCCAACTGACTGTGTGAGGTTAAAATCCTGACACTTGCTATATTGTTCTGGATGCTCTCATTTGCATACAGTGCACAGATAGAGATTAGACAGGGAAGTACTGTGAGGTCGAGGAACCAAGGACATCTGCTAAGGGCTGCAGCTGCCTTTGCACAAATCACCCACGGTGCCATTTGGAGCAAGTCATGTGGAGTATGTGGGATTTATGAGGAGCACTTTAGTGGCACAATTTAACATGGTCACAAACACTTTATTCTTTAATGATCCCTCAAAAATAGCATTGTTACAACACATTCCATGTGCCTGCTGAGAAGTGGGGGAGGCTTACATTGCAGGAATGCTTTGTAAGGAATGCTGATACACCAGCTGAGGGACATTTTATCAAAAGGAATTGTGTTGGCACAGTCAGTCCTCACTAACTGGATAATATTTGTATTCAAGTGTCTAAATTAAAAACGAGTACTAGCATGCGAATCTTACATCAGTAATGGAATCATTTGCTGCTGTCATTGTTCTTCCCGTATTGTGGTTAGTGTGTGTGTGGCAGTGCATTTTCTTAAATTTTACTTTTAGCTGCGTGCATTCAGAGTGGGCGACATGGTGGCACATTGGTTAGCACTGCTGCTTCACAGCGCCAGGGACCCGGGTTCGATTCCCAGCTTGGGTCAGTGCAGAGTCTCTCCGTGGGTTTCCTCCGGGTGCTCCGGTTTCCCCCCACAGTGCGAAAGACGTGCTGGTTATAGGCGCATTGGTCTTACTAAATTTTCCTTCAGTGTG
This sequence comes from Sphyrna mokarran, assembly GCA_024679065.1. Taxonomy (NCBI): domain Eukaryota; kingdom Metazoa; phylum Chordata; class Chondrichthyes; order Carcharhiniformes; family Carcharhinidae; genus Sphyrna; species Sphyrna mokarran. The sequence continues at coordinate 12,121,364 of JAGIQG010000024.1, read as the reverse complement.
CCCGAACAGGCGCCGGAGTGTGGCAACTAGACGATTTTCACGGTAACTTCATCGCAGAGTTCATGTAAGCCTACTTGTGAGACTAATAAATAAACTTTAAAAATCAATTCATGACAAGGCACCTTTTGATGGCTTTTCCAGCAGCACAAACTGTGTTCCAAATGTGAAAGATTAAGATCATTTTAATGCAGTCCAGGATGGTTGAGATCTGACAGCACTCGGAGGTATTGAGAAAAGGATTTGGACGGCGATTAGTAATGTCTGGAAGGAACTGATGACTCAGCTGATGTTGCAAGTTTGACAGCGGGTGACAAAACCATCAAGTCTTTGTAAATTAAAGCACAGTTACCCACAAATGGCTGACTGCAAGGAAATAGCATTCTCCCCACACTCATGCATCCCTCAATGAAAGAAAAACAGGATCCTGAGGGCCACAGCTGCAGATGAGCAATCCCACTGTCGGTTACACATTAGAACCAATTCAGTTGTTGCTCATTTAAATAATTTGCTTACATAGTATGTGCTGCTTTGGAGTTGCTCCAGTCACGCTGCCAATGTTACCATCCAAAGTTACCATCGTTTTTTTCCCAGAGATGCGGCCACTAATTGTCTTGATATACATCTTGATGTTGCCTGTTTTAGAGGGTATTAGCTACGAGAAAAGGTTGGAGAAACCTGGTTTGTTCTCACTGGAATGACAGAGATTGAGGGGCAACCTGATTTAAGTCTACAAGATTATGAGAGGCATGGACAGAGTGAATAGTCAGAAGCTTTTTACCCGAGTGGAAGAGCCAATTACTAGGGGCACAAGTTTAAGGTACGATGGGCAAGGTTTAAAGGAGAGTCTGGAGACAGTGCAAAGGAGGTTTACCAGGATGCTGCCTGGTATGGAAGGTCTGAGTTACGAGGAGAGGTTAGGCAAATTGAGGCTGTTTTCCTTAGAAAGACGTAGACTTAGAGGAGATCTAATAGTGTACAAGACTATGAGGGTATAGATACACAGGGTTAAGCTTTTTCCTAGGATGGACTCAAATAGCACAAGGAGTCACGGGCTTAGGGTGAGGGGGGTAAGGTCTAATTTAGATGCTAGAGGGAGTATTTTCACACAGAGGGTGGTGGGGGTATGGAATGCGCTGCCAAATAAAATGGTGGAGGCAGGCACTCTGGAGTTATTTAAGAGATAATTAGATGGACACATATACAGAATGGGAATGGAGGGATATAGAAAACTGATTTAAAATAGGGATCATGAGCCTTGGGAGTTACCTGGGAAGAGTGTAAATAGTCGAGGATATTGATGTATTTGTTTTATCCTACAGGTACTTTGGTCCGCCTTGTTGTCTAACAAGGGGCATACACGCAATGGGTCGTGAGAGGGCTGCTCTTGGATTTTTCGAGAGTATCCTAGTGCTTCACATCGTTAGTGTATCTTGACCTGGACCATTTGATGGGCAACACGACAGCTCAGTGACTATCGCTGTGCTGTGCAGATACATGGATTTGGGCCTGTGTCTGTGGGAGTTTGCACATTCTCCCCGTGCTTACATGGGTTTTCTCCGGGTGCTCTGGTTTCCTCCCACATCCCAAAGATGTGCTCTTAGGCTGATTGGCAGAACAAATTCTCCCTAAATTGTCTCAAATTTGGTTTCAATGCATAGATCTATAAACATAGACAGGATCATGGGTAGAAGTGGGAACATCGAGGTGGCAGCGTGGGCTCATTGGGCCGAAGGGCTTGTTTCCCGTGCTGTTTTGTTCTTTGTTCTTTGAGATGTGCGAGGCAATTTTTTTTTTTTACACAGAGGGTAGCGAGTGTGTGGAACTCGCTGCCGGGGGAGGTAGTGTAAGCAGACACAATAGGGACTTTTAAGAGGCATCTTAACAATACATGAATAGGATGAGAGTAGAGGAATATGATACCCGGTAGGATAAGGGGTTTTAGTTCAGATGGGCAACATGGTCGGTGCAGGCTTGGAGGACCAAAGGGCCTGTCCCTGTGCTGTAGTTCACTTTGTTCTTTGTTATCTTTATATACAAGGGCAGCCCCTTCTGATGTGTCCAAACGTTTTGATTTTCAGCTCTCTGCTAGTCATGTGGCAGTAAAACTCAGCTCTGAGGAACTGAATCTCAGGATGGATTGCAATCTGGTGATTTATCTGTTGTGCCTTGCCACACAGTGTGTTTTAACCCTTATACGGTGGACAAAGGACCACCAGTCGACTTCTTGTTAATCATAGAATCATAGAATATATAGTGCAGAATGAGACCATTTGGCCCATCGAGTCTGTCCTGACCACAATCCCATCAAGATCCTATTCCCACAATTCCTTATATTTATCCTGCTAATCTTCTGACATGACGGTTAATTTATCATGGCCGATCTATGTTCTACATTCTAATCAACCTGACCGTATCGTAATATTTATTCAGACACACAATTAATGTTAATCACTGACACAATCAATTTAAGTTATTTACAGAATGCTAAAGTTCAAGTTCAATACTAGACCTTGACTTAACTTTTGCGTGACCCAAGCCTTGATCCACATGCTGCCCTCTGTAACCCTCGGTGTGATCTGGTCCTTAGGTCTGATCTGGTACTCTGGCTCTGGCCTTCTTTCCATTGTTGGTGTGGTGCTCTTCTCATGGTGTTTGTTACTGGCAAAGGTCACTGTTGTTCTGTTCTGATCTCTTCCTCGTCCTCATGGTCGTGTCATCCGTGAGTGAGTGAGTGAGAGAGAGAGAGAGAGTTCCTGCTGTTGTGCAGCACCTTTTATCCCTCATTGTTTAGTCTCTTGATTAATACCAATCAATCAATCAGGACTTGATCATCCTGATCAATACAGTCCAGTCAGGCACTGCCACCTCGATCTCTGCATGCGTCCCCAGCAGCTATTCCTGTAGGTGCTGGAGGTAAGTAGGTCACATATCTCCTTTCCAAATATGGGATTAAGTCACCCCTTTGTCGGATAAACAAGTATGTTTGACCAGAGAGCGTTCATTGTCTTTTGGATGGCCTATTTCCTGTGTATTCTGGAGCTGCAGCCTATTATTCTCTGTCCAATTTTTTTTAAGGCTGCAACTTGTCCATTTCTGTAATTGGCCAACTGTCCCAGCATACTTTGTAAATTGCTATCTTAGTGACCTGTTCGGCCATACATCAGACCAGCATTTCCAATTGCCTCACTATGAGAAGTGAGCTTCAAAGCTGTGTCTGATTTTCTATTACAACCCTTGCAGCTGATCACTGTCCTTTGAGGTTTTCAAAGAACCAACCTGTTTCTTATCATGTGACTACTCCTAAAACTATCATTTCCAATTGAATTGACAACATTGCCACCAAATGAGAGAAAAGTGCAGGCAAAGTGTGTGTGTGTGTGTGCGCTACTCCAACACACTGCAGAACTAAGTGATGGGTCACAACTTCTTTCCCACAACTTGCTGCCTCAGGAGGGGAGTGGAAGGGAAGGCAGAATGTCAAATCGCAGGCGGTGATAAAACGAGGCCAGACAAGCATGCCATGGAGAGGTGCTGAGCTAATGACAGGCACTTCTCCACAAAGACAGAGGTGTTTCTGTAGGCAAAATAGGTACTTTGATTATGTGGATGGGTGGCACAGTGGCACAATGGTTAGCACGGCTGCCTAACAGCACTAGAGACTTGGGTTCAATTCCTGGCTTGGGTCACTGTCTGTGCGGATTCTGTACATTCTCTCCGTGTCTGCATGAGTTTCCTCCAGATGCTCCGGTTTCCTCCCACAGTCTGAAAAATGTACTGATTAGATGCATTGGCCATGCTAAATTCTCCCTCAGTGTACCCCGAACAAGTGCCAGGGTGTGACAACTAGGGGATTTTCACAGAAACTTCATCGCAGTGTTATGTAATTAAGACACTAATTAATAAAAATAAAGTTTAAAGAGAGATTGGTATAATTGGGATTATTAACTCAGGAAATTTGATATTTAAAATGATGAGGGGTTAAAGAGTGTGTAAGGAATATCTGTTCCCACTGCTGGAAGAATTGAGAATGAGAGGGTACAGATTTAAATAACTGACAAAAGACATGGTGGAGGCCTGAGGAGAAAAGCTCAGTGAGTGATTAGGGTCTGGAATGCACTGTATGAGTGCACGGTGGAGACTGATTCAATCCAGGCGTTCAAAACGGAATTGGATTATTACCTGAAAAAGGAAGACTGGGCAGGGTTATGGAAAAAGGTTGGGTAGTGGCATGAGAGTTGCTCCTTTGGAGATGTTATAATCTAACCAATGGTAACATGCTGTGAGCATCAGCTGACCAGCTGATCCAACAGACAGTATAACCACTGGCAAAATGGAGCGTTGGTCAACTAATCCAGCATAAATAGAAAGTAGATGGGGATTGTGGGGGCATTTGTGCCCCAGGGTGTAATGGTGTAATAAAGTTTCTTTACATTAAACCTTTATTGCGATTCACTTTGTGAAGTTAATTCTTTTATTGCTTGTTACTGGAGTTTCTGTGCTTCCAGAGTCGGTACAGACTTGAGTGGTCGAATGATGTCCCCACGTTGTGTAAGAGTTTGGTGACTCTCTGATTCCACCTTGCTTATGGCAACACAGTGGCACAGTGGTTAGCAATGTGGCCTCACAGTGCCAGGGACCAGGATTCAATTCCAGGTTTGGATCACTGTGTGAAGTTTGCACATTCTCCCTGTGTGTGCGTGTGTTTCCTCTCGGTGCTCCAGTTTCCTCCCACATCTGAAAGACATACTGGTTAGATGAATTGGCCATGCTAAATTCTCCCTCAGTGTACCCAAATAGGTGCTGGAATAAGGTGACTAGGGGATTTTCACAGAACGTTCATTGCGGTGTTAAATGCAAGCCTATTTATGGTTAATAAATTAAAACTTTATTGTTACTGTCTTTTTCATTTAACTCAAGGTGTTTTTAAAAATGATATTTTGCTGCAGAGAATGTACATGGAGAGAATGTACAGAATCCGCACAGACAGCGACCCAAGCCAGGAATTGAACCCAAGTCTCTATGCTGCTAGGCAGCCGTGCTAACCATTGTGCCACCATGCCACCCATTCACATAATGGAAGTACCTATTTTGCCTACCGAAGTACCAGAAATAAATGATATTTTACATCTTTGGATAACCTGTTACCTCTGCACTTGTTGCCCTGCGATACTTTCCATCATTACTCTAAGTTGTTGATGATATTTACAATACAAGGATGGCTATTCCTTTGGTGATTCTGACAATAATGTAAAATTTAAGTGAGGAACACAATTCTTCCTCTTTTGTCTGTGCTTGATGACACTTCTCTATCTCCTCCTGTTAGTCACCCATTCCCCATCCAATTATCACCACTTCTTTCCATCTGGTCCTGAGTTTGCTCTAATCCTTCTTCCTGGCAATCCCATCCCCATCATTCACCTTAGTGCATTCTCTCTCTGTCTCTGCAATAGACGACCATGTTATTTCTTGCTTTTCTCAACCACTTTCATGCTTCCACAATCTTCACTGACACCCCCCACTTCAATGCCCCCCCCTCCCCGATAAGCTGGTTCCTATTTTTTTGCCTTTCCTATTACTGCACATGATCTCAGCATCCACTTCTCATTAGCATGCAGTAATTCTCCCTCTCTTTTCTTGATGTTGTCCAGGTTTATAATGAGGCTGGTCTTATGGCTGTCTTATGCATTCTTCTTTTCATTTTCAGAGATATTTTTCTATCACATAACATTCACTTCAATCCTTCCAATTATTCCAACCAGATCTAATCCCCTGCTTAATTTATATGTCTGTACTTTTATCTTCTGCCACCACTGACCCCAGGCACTTGAAACATCTTATCATAGAGTCATAAAATCATAGAAATCCTACAGTGCAGAAGGAGGCCACCCGGCCCATCGAGTCTACATCAAACATAATCCCATTCTGGTTCTATCCCGCAACTCCACACACTTACTCTGTTAATCCCCCTGACACTAAGAGGCAATTTAGCATGGCCAATCAATCTAACCCACACATCTTTGGACTGTGGGAGGACATCAGAGCACCCAGAGGAAACCCACAGAGACACGAGGAGAATGTGCAAACTCCACACAGACAGTGACCCAAGGTCAGAATCGAACCCTGACCTCTGGCACTGTGAGGCAGCAGTGCTAACCGCTGTGCCACCATGCCACCCTCCCCATTTTCACATCTCTCTACACCTTCATCATAACACTCTTCATCAAGCTCAAACTGACAGTCCATAAATTGGGTGTTTGGTCTCCTGATCTTCATGTTCTTGATTTCTTAGAATCATAGAAACTCTACAGTGCAGAAGGAGACCTCATAGCGCCAGGGGCCCAGGTTTAATTCCCAGTTTGACTCACTGTCTGTGCAGAGTCTGCATGTTCTCTGCAATGGATTTCCTCTGGATGCTCTGCTTTCTTCCCATTGCTGGTTTTGGTGCATTGGCCATGCTAAATTCTCCCTCAGTGTAGCCAGAGTTTGGCATTTTGGGAATTTTCACAGTAACTTCATTGCAGTGTTAATGTAAAACGACTTGTGACCAATAAATAAACTTTAAACGTTTTCCTGTCTTCACTTGATGTGATTGATTGCAACAAAGTTGTGCCGTCGGAAACCCGTAGTTGACATCTAAAACATACTTCAATGAAGACAGCATTATCAGAGCATGGAATCACCCAACCCTTTCAATCCATTGCACAGAACATCCACTGCTGTAGACAATCTGCAATGCAAACCTGTCAAACAAAGGATAAATGTTGTTTGTAAGAAGAATCACCTTCATCGATTTTCATTTGGAGGTGCCTACTGAAAAAATTTTCACATGATGACAAATTTGCCTTGAGTGCACGGTGTTGTAAATAAAACCTATGTGAACATCATAACCCTTCAGCCCCATGGCCTCCATGATCATGAAAACTATCCATTTAATTACAGTTTAATTATTTGTGATTATATTTTGTATTTAAAGAAGGGTTGTTTAAGAGGCAGACTTTTGGTACAAGAGTCATTTTTTCTGGTAAACATGCAACAGATGCTAAGAATGCAAGCTAATAACTGATTTTAGCTAGACTACTACTTTGTCCTGTTAATGGACATTTTGTTTTTCTTAAATTCTCCTGGGATTTCAGACTGGGTAGACAGAGTCCTACAAGATTTTGATTAGGTTGATTGACAGGGTCAGGCTCACCTGATAAACTAAGCTTGCAGGAACAAAACAGTTTATTCTTCATTTTAAAATATAAGCAGTTGTTGCCTGGGGTTCAAGAAGAAAGCAACGTATCTCCCCGTCTCTTTCTCTCTCTTTGCAAAGACGCCTGTTTACCTAAGTCAAAGTAAATATGCCTTTAATTTTAAAGAGAGGTTTAAGTCTATAAGGTAAATGTTGATTGGAACCCATTGTCATAGCTTAGCAGTTAAAATTGTGTCTTGTCACATTTATGTATTATTCAATTGTTACAAGTTTAGCTAATTCATTTGTTACAATTAAATAGTTTTGGTAAATAAAGTTTATTTTGCTAAAACCTTTTTAGTTTGGCAGTAGAATTATATCTCAACTTTTCCTCACACAAATGCCAAAATAGCAAATTGTTGGCATCTATTCTGCCTTCACAATATATCTTCACAATATATGTTTCTGATCTAGTACTCTAACTTAATTGACTCCAGAAAGATCATTCTGAAATTTAGAGTCCACAACCCAACTGCAGCCACAATACATTAATTGTTTAGCAAACCAAGGTGCCTGTATGAATTCAAGACAGAACTTTGAACAGATGGCTTCGAAAGAGGTCATGGCCTAAAGGTGTTATCGCTACATTATTAATCCAGATACTGAGCTAATTTTCTGGGAACCTGGGTTCACATCTTGCCATGACAGATGGTGAATTTAATAAAAAATATCTGGAATCAATAATTGACCAATGACCATGAAAACATTGACTAGGGGTGGCACAGTGGCACTGTGGTTAGCACTGCTGCCTCACTGTGCCAAGGATCTGGGTTCGATTCCCACCTCAGGTCTGCGTGAAGTTTGCACATTCTCCCTGTGTCCTCTGGATGCTCCGGTTTCCTCCCACTGTCTGAAAAGTGTGCTGGTTAGGTACATTGACCCCGAACAGGTGCTGAAATGTGGTGACTAGGGGAATTTCATAGTAATCTCATTTAAGTGTCAATGTAAGCCTACTTTAACTTTGATTATCTGAAAACCTCATCTGTTTCACTAATGTCTTTAGGAAGGAAATCTGCTGTCTTTACCTGGTCTGACCTACATATAACTCCAGAGTCACGGCAATGTGGTTGACTCTCAAATGCACTCCAAAGGCAACTAGGAATGGGCAATAAATTCTGGCCAGGCAGTGACACCCAATTCCCATGAATGAATTAAAAATGTTCAGGGATGCCCTTTGCACCTGTGGCTGTTGAATTCAAACAGCAATATCCCCGAGTTGCAGGAGAGTGTCTACATTCAGATATTGACCCGCAACTAACAGTTCCACTGTGCTGTTCAACTTTGGCACAATCAATGAATGTTTGCAAAGGACAGTGGTTGCATACAGTGCTTCAGGTAATACCATCCCGGTGGTGTTTGTTCCAAAGTTAAGATTTTGCATCGAACTACATAGAATATGTTACATAGAAAAAGGCTCAAGTCCTGTTTGGAACTTAGACTCAAACCCTTAGAGTGTTACCAACTGAGCCACAACTGACACGTTAGTGTGTAAATTTGAGAAGAGCTGTGAAATGAAACCAAGCTCATTTGCATTGCAGAGGTTCAATAAAGCAGGAAAAACTCAACATTTGCTTTTTCAGTTTAGATCTGGCTCATTAAAAACAACAAGAACCTCCATTTGCACTTTAAGGAATATCCCAAGGGACTTTACAGTTAGAAAACTAGCAAAGAGAAAATTAGAAATAGGTAATCAAAAACTTAATTGGTGGAAAGTTTGAGGTGCTTTCTAGGTGCGTAAAAATTTAGGAAGAGATTCTCAGAGATTAGCTCCTCGGAGAATGAAGACTCTGATAATGAAAATGGGGCAAAAAGCAAAGCAAAAGAGATTGGATTCACAGAAGCAAGTTACAGATCAATTAGGATTGAATTCGGTGCTTCACATCTAGACAGGTTAAACACTTGAATTCAGTTTTTAAATATGTATGCAAAGCTGCCAGATTGTTGCAAAAATCCAAGCGGTTGACGATCATCCTTTAGGGAATGAAATTCTTACCAGTTTTAGTCTGCAAATGTCCAGTCTTATCAATGTAGTTGACTCCTAACTGCCTCTGAGAATGCCTAGCATTAGTTATATCAAACTGCTATCATTTCCCACATTCCCCAGGGCAACAATAGATGGCTGATCAGTGTTGGCCATTCCATACCACCTACCTCCCAAGATTGTTTTAGTTTGAAGTGTTCAGGGGAGAGGCTGAACAGGTATGCAAAGCTGAAGGAAGTTGCAGAGATAAATGTGTCGATGGTAGAATGTCAAGGCAGGAATGAAGGTTTTAAATCACCTTGCTCTGGGGAGTTGGGAAGCAAATGTAAATTAGTGAGAATGAGTGCAGGACAGAATATGTGTGGCAGAATTGTTGCAGTGAATCAATTTCTCAGTCATTGGGTCTGAAGCCTCCGCATACACAGTTGTATTTAAGGTGCTGATGCATTTTCAGAATGCAGTAAACATCCTGTATCTTTCACCACATTTTCATCTTTAGATCATATCTCACCTAGAATGATCAAGGCCACTCCAGATTTCTCTAGGGTCTGTCTCCAGGAATATTACAATAATCTCCAGGAGACTGAGGTGAACCAATCAGAAGAAAACTTATCTGGAAATTGTGGAGCAAATTGTGAGGTTCATCAGAAGGTTCACTAGGCTGATACCGGAGATGAGGGGGGATTGAATTTAGGAGCCGCAGCATCATGTTGCAGCTGTACAAAACTCTAGTGCGGCCGCACTTGGAGTATTGTGTGCAGTTCTGGTCGCCACATTATAAGAAAGATGTGGAGGCATTGGAGAGGGTACAGAGGAGGTTTACCAGGATGTTGCCTGGTATGGAGGGCAGGTCCTATGAAGAGAGGTTGAAGGATTTGAGGTTGTTTTCGTTAGAAAGGAGGCGGCTAAGAGGGGATCTTATTGAAGCATATAAGATGATTAGAGGTTTAGATAGGGTGGACAGTGATAGCCCTTTTCCTAGGATGGAGAAAGCTAGCACGAGGGGACACAGCTTTAAATTAAGGGGTATGAGTTATAGGACGGATATCAGAGGTAGGTTCTTTACTCAAAGAGTGATTAGGGAGTGGAATGCCCTGCCTGCAGCTGTTGTAGATGCGCCAAGTTTGGTGGCGTTTAAGAGGTTAATTGATAAGTATATGGAAGAGAAGGGAATGGTTTAGTTAGGAGGGGCATTGCTTTTTATTTTGGTCGGCACAACATCGAAGGCCGAAGGGCCTGTTCTGTGCTGTATTGTTCTATGTTCTATGTTCTATTAGCCTATGAGGAGAGATTGAGTAGACTAGGTTTGTACTCGTCAGAGTTTAGAAGGCTGAGGGGGGAATCTTATAGAGACATATAAGATAACGAAGGGAATGGATAGGGTAGAGATAGAGAGATTCTTCCCACTTAGAAAGAATAGCAGGACTAGAGGGCACAGCCTCAAAATAAGGGGAGGAGGGCACGGTTTAGATTGGAATTGAGGAGGAACTTCTTCACTCAAAGCGTGGTGAATCTTTGGAATTCTCTGCCTGTTGAAGTGGTGGAGTCTACCTCGCTGAATATATTTAAGTCAGGGGTAGATAGGGTTCCGATAGACAAGGGAATTAATGGTTGTGGGGAGAAAGCGGGAAAGTGGAACTGATCCACTTCAGATCAGCCGTGATCTTATTGAATGGCAGGGCAGGCTTGAAGGGTGAGACGGCCTACTCCTGCTCCTATTTCTCATGTTCTCATGTTGCTTATATGTGAGGAAAATTGTTTAGAAAATGTGGGGAAAATTGTCTGGAAGATGAAAGGAAACTAAAGAACAGGATGAAGATAAAAGGAAAGTAATAAAACACAATCAGTGATCCATGAGAATGGGGGCAGGAGGCTCTGCAGTGTCCCACCAATGCACCGTCCCTGGTTCATAGCTGGTAAGGTGGCTCACTGTGTTTGGCACCGCAGGGCACCTTCTCCAGAGGACAGCTTCCCACCATGCCTGACAAGAATTGAGTCTGAAAGATGTGCTGGTTAGGTGCATTGGCCATGCTAAATTCTCCCTCAGTGTTCCTGAACAGGCGCTGGAGTGTGGCGTCTAGGAGGATTTACACAGTAACTTCAGTGCAGTGTTAATGTAAGCCTTAGTTGTGTCACTAATAAGTAAACTTAAACTTAAACAAAGCAGTCTCCAGGTTATGGAATAGCTGTGGGAGGAAACATCAAGTAAGCTGGGACTGTCTAATAATACTATGAATGACTGAGGTCTCCCTCATGTTGCTCAACTGGCTTAATATCTTATCGCAGAATCCTAACAGTGCAGAAGGAGGCCATTCAGCCCATAAAGTGTCAACTGACTCATACTCTTCATATTTATCCCGCTAATCCAGATTGAGTCTCTGTCTGTGCAGAATCCGCACACTCTCTCCATATCTGTGTGCGTTTCTTTCGGGTGCCCTGGTTTCCTCCCATGGTTCGAAAGACATGCTGGTTAGGTTCACTGAACCATGCTGAATTCTCACTCAGTGTACCTGAACAGACACTGAAGTGTGGCGACGAGGGGATTTTTGAAGTAACATCATTGCTATGTTAACATAAGCCTACTTGAGACACTTTAAATAAACTTTAAAATTCCCAGAAGCTGGGCATCTTTGGACAACAAGGGGCAATTTAACACGGTCTATCAACCTAACCTGCGCAACTTTGGAGTGTGTGAGGAAACCAGAGCACCCGGAAGAAACTCACCTAGACACGAGGAGAATGTGCAGACTCTGCACAGGCAGTCTTCCAAGGCTGGAATTGAATTTGGATAGTCAGAAGCTTTTTCCCAGGGTGGAAGAGTCAATTATTAGGGGGCATAAATTTAAGGTGCGAGGGATAAGATTTAAAAGAGGTGTACGAGGCAAATTTTTTACACAGAAAGTGATGGGTGTCTGGAATGTGCTGCTGGAAGAGGTAGTGGTAGCAGATAAGATAGCAAGTTTTAAGAGGGATCTGGACAAATATAGGAATAGGATGTGAATAGAGGGATATGGTTCCTGGAATGGGTTTTAGTTCAATTGGGCAGCGTGATTGGTGGAGGCTTTCTTTGTTGTTCCTGTGTTGTAATTTTCTTTGTTCTTTGTTCTTTGAACCTGGGTCCCTGGTGCTGAGAGGCAGCAGTGCCAACCAATGTGCCACTGTGTTACCCATGGAGTACAGATCTCAGAAAGTGAAGGATAGAACTAAAGCCTGGTACATGTTTCAATTTATAGAGACAGAAATTACACACTGTATGCCTTCACCGAACAACCCGTCTTTCAATCTGCTTCTATACAGCCAGGCTGCTGTAAAAGTGTTGTGAGCTTGATGTGATTCGACCACATGACTTTCTGATCTGGAGTCAAACATGTTACCGTTACTGACTGATTTTTTATATATGTATATACACACACAAGTGCAGGTGAGGCTCTCATTAATGTCCACCAACGAAATACGATTAAACACTTGCCAACAATTAAGAAGAAGCTTTTCCCAGAAAAGTTGGTGACTGCAGTCCCTCAGGAAAGGGCTGCAGATTCGCGGGACCACAATCTCCGAACGGACAACAGTGGATAATGATCCAAATTAGCTGACGTGGAAAATTGGAGGCAGTGAGTTTAGTATCTCAGTAGTAGAAAATCTCCCTTTCGGGTTTGAATTAGAACAGTGAGACTATTTAAATCCATTTATACGTCCAACTGAGATTTCATGGCAAAGTTAGCAGATCCCCAAGAGATTCATAACTCTGGAAAAAAAAATCGCAAATAATTCAGGAAAAGGTACCAAAATTAATATGGGTGGACGTAAGACTCAAGAAATCTTCCTGAATGCAACAGAGATGGAAAGAAATATGTTTTGTTGCGATATAAATCAAAGTACAATTTGCTAATATGTTTGTTCCAAACTGAAAATGTGGAAGTACAATTAAAATACTATTCATCAATTTGATAAATTTCCATATGAAACTCCATCATTAATTTTGGATGTAATTGACATTTTATTGCTGCTTTGATTAGATTTGTAGTTTAATATCTCATGTAAGTGAAAGTAAAAGGAAATTTTAATCATGAAATCAGGCATCTGCAATCTCCCTTTTGAAAAGCTTGATAAGTTATGGCCCAACTATAAATCCCCTGGGTTGACCAGATGACATTGAAAGTTTTGTACAGAGGACTGAGGTGCATCTCACAAACCTGGGCACAACACAGAATCATGGGGATGGGGTCAGGTTCTCCTGCGATGGGTGGCATAGTGGTTAGCACTGGTGCCTCACAGCCCCAGGGATTTGGGTTCGATTTCCAGCTTGGATCACTATCTGTGCGGAGTCTACACATTCTCCCTATGTCTGCGCGGGTTTCCTCCGGGTAGTCTAGTTTACTCCTTGCATTCTGAAAGACGTGCTGGTTAGCTGCAGTACCCAAACAGGTGCTGGTGGCACAGTGGTTAGCACTGCTGCATCACAGTGCCAGGTTCCCAGGCTTGGGCTATTGTCTACGTGGAGTCTGCACATTCTTCCCGTATTCCCATTTCCTCGGGGATCCTCCAGTTTTCTCCCACATTCTGAACGACCTGCTGGTTAGGTGCATTGACCTGAACAGGCGCCGGACTGTGGTGACTAGGGGAATTCACAGTAACTTTATTGCAGTGTTAATGTAAACTGACTTGAGACTAATAAATACACTTACTAATTTTGTCACTTCCTCTGGGTGCTCCAGTTTCCTCCCACAGTCTGAAAGACATGCTGGTTATGTGCATTGGCCATGCTAAACTCTTCCACAGTGTACCTGAACAGGCGCTGGAGTGTGGCTACTGGGAGATTTTCACAGCAACTACATTATGTAAGCCTACTTGTGATATTAATAAATAAACTTTAAGTGTAACCATCACGTCTTTCTTGAGTTGCTTCTTGGCAATTTTTTAATCAAGGGTGCTTTGCGATGGCTTTTGGTTCTCAGAGGCAGGTTGAAAGGGCGAGTGCCAAGTTTACCTCAGTCAGAACGGGATTCAAACACGTGCTGTTTGCATTATTCAGCAGCCATCTCACCAACTGTGCTAACCGGCCCCTGAGCACCATTAGCTCCATCATTACTATGAGAGTAAAATAGTGCCCATTATCCTGGTGCGTAATCTGCAAGTGATTACAGGGCCCCAATCCAAGGCTCAGTAACAGACATGCTGAATGAATGTAGCTATGTAGATTTGTTGCCTTTGGGCTTTTTATGATACATATAAAAATACTAAGTAAGCTTTTTTTTTAGAAATGGAATACGTAATGTGTAACACTGATCTTCCATCAGCTTCTACCACCCTGGAGAACAGTGGAATTTTATTAAAGAATATCTTTGGCAAACACTGGGCAGCATTGTGCACTGATGAATAACATCATTTGCAGACGAGGAGCTCAGAGCTTTACAAATGCAAAATTACCATTACGGGAATTATTTTGTTTGCCTCTAATACTTGCACCTGCCTCTCTGAGTGTGCTTGAGCCCCTGTCCGCTTGTGTTAGGATCAAGAAACCAGGGTGATGGCATTGCGGAAAGTCAAAGTGTAAGGGGGAATTTTTCTTCTGACTGAGTATTTTTGGTTGATGACTAAGCAACAATGATGTTAATTTACCAGCAGGCTTCATGAATATTGCATGTATTATAATTTCAAAATTGGAAATGGCCATTGGGAAATCACAGTGGTTGGAATTATTTGTTGAATTCTTTGCAACTTTCCTTCCTGACAACTAACAGATCCAATTGGCCCAGACAGATTGATAAGGGAGTTAGCCAAATCGCTGTAAGTATTGGAGGAAGGTTTCTCAAGCTATGTACGCACACAACTGATGTCTGAGGAGAGCTCTTTCTGCATATTTGGTTGGAAAATGGAAGGTATCCGAAGGAATAAGCTAACCATTGTTGGAAGCTGATGGCTTGACATTTTCTCAACCATTCTTGGCCCGGGGGCATTCCTAGCTGGGCCAACATTAATTGCCCACCCCCTAATTGTCCCTTGAATGAAGTGACTTGCCCTGCCATTTAAGAGTCAAGCACATTGCTGTGGGTCTGGACTCACATGTAGGCCAGGTCAGGTAAGGATGGCAGATTTCCTTCCCTCAAGGGCATGAAGTGTTATGACAATTGACAACAGCTTCGTGGTCATCATTTGATCTTTTAATTCCTGATTTTTACTGAATTCAAATTTCACCAACAGCCAATGTGGGATTCAAACCTGGGCCCCCACAACAATATTACCTTGAGGCCTTGGGTTGCTAGTCCAGTGACAATGCTGCTGTGCTACTGCCTTCCCACAACTGCCCTTCATCCAGGAAGGAGGATAACAAAAATCATACCACACAGTCTATTTCTTTTTGCTGAGAGAGACTCCCCAAATGGTTTAAATAAAAAAAACATAAAATGCTGGAAATACTTGTAGATCTGCCAAAGGAGAGAGGCACAGTATTAATGTCTCAGGTTGATGATGTTTTGTCTGCCTGTTTTCCACACCACAGCTGCTGCCAAACCAACAGAGCGTTTCTCTGTTTCTGTTTCAGATTTCCAGCATTTGCAAAATTCCATTTTTCCAAAGCAATTTTAGCGTGATCAATCGTGTCAGTTTAACTGTGTGATTGGAGCCATCTTCATAAACAGTTCACCCAAATCTTTAATAGTGGATTCAGTGATATGTCATCCCCTTATCTTGCTGTTTGAACCTGGATGAGATGAAGAGCAGAAGTGTGTGGGATCTAACATATAGCACGGAGGAAGTCTTGTGGCGCAATGGGTAGCATCCCATCCTCTGAGCCAGAAGCTTTGGGTTTGAGTCCCATCCCAGGGCTTGATGTGCTGGTGAAGTGGTCAATGAATTGATTGTCAGTCTGCAAATCCTTCCAACACAGGGGAGCAAGACACCAAGGTAAATTCTTGTTCAGTCAAGTGATGGAAAGCAACTAGGAACCTGTATCATCACCCTCCATAGCTCCACACAACAATGCAAAGTGAAAAGTTGCCAGAGCAACTTGGACTTCTGAGTGAACTGCAGCACGTCAACAGAAAAGAAATGGCAATGGCCCAGTTGCTAAGAACCCCAAATGTGCCTGGGACAGCATGTTGGCACAATGGTTAGCACTGCTGCTTCACAGTGCCAGGGACCTGGGTTCAATTCCTGCTTTAGGACACTGTCTGTGTGGAATTTGCACATTCTTCCCTTGTCTGCGTGGGTTTCTTCCGGGTGCCCCGGTTTCCTTCCCCCGTCCAAAGATCAGGTAGATTGGCCATATTAAATTGACCCTCATGTCAGAGGGAATAGCTGGGTGAATATGTGGGGTTACAGGAATAAGGTCAGAGTGGGATTGAGGTCGGTGC
The DNA here is from genome assembly GCA_024679065.1 of Sphyrna mokarran. Taxonomy (NCBI): domain Eukaryota; kingdom Metazoa; phylum Chordata; class Chondrichthyes; order Carcharhiniformes; family Carcharhinidae; genus Sphyrna; species Sphyrna mokarran. The sequence continues at coordinate 12,104,797 of JAGIQG010000024.1, read as the reverse complement.
AGATTTGATGGGCCAAATGGCCTCCTTCTGTAGTGTAGGGATTCAATAAAAAAAATGGATTGGTGAAGATTAGAGCACATGGTTGCATTGTCATAACCTTTCCTGTCTCACTGAAATTACAAGGTTTCAGAGTGGGTAACCCAATTCCTGCGATGGAGGCTAACAAGTGCAATCTTACTTGCACTTCCTGTATGACACAAAAAAAAGGTTCAAACAGCAGCTTTGGTAAACATGCCGGAAAATTAGAACAAAAGGTCCGGATTTTGGCAGAGATGGGGCAGCTCCATGGAGCTTTGCAAATGATGGCCAGGAACCCCCAGTTTTCACCATGTGGGATAAGGATGTGGATTGGTGTTGGTCACCATCCTGCACCTGCATTCCTGACCTGGCCAGCTCCATTGCAGGATTGGGCATCTCCTCATTGTCCACAATTTTCATGGAGGCAGGCTAGCTTTTCAATGAGTCGTGGTCCATGGCCCCTTCATTGTAATTCAAGAGTAATTTTATGAGATCTAACTTATACCCACCATGCCAACCTATACCACTCACCCATCCTCACTGCCCTTCAAACCCTCCATGCCAACCTCTACCCACTCCTCCAATGGCACCTCATGGCCAAAAAGGTATAGTGAAGCTTGGCTGAATGCCAAGACATCCATTCATCTGTTGAAACAATTATCCCAAAGGGGAAACATTGTTTGATTGACTGATTTTTCTTTGTCAATTTCATTATGTTTATTTACAGTAGATAAAGAGTTGTCAAGTGCTTATAATTTCAGCTGCGGATGCTGTAAAGCTATGGATGATTGATATCTTTGTAAGGTTGTAATAACAACACTGTATTTAAAGAAAGGAGAATGTTATGAATGAATTACTGATCCCTTAAAAAGCTTTGATTGTTGTTAGGTTCATTGTTTCTGTGTGAATGAGGTGAATGGGCATGGAACTGTCATAGCTTGGCATTGAGAGTGTCAGTAACCTTGGAGGTGGGTGGAGGGGCATAGCTTGATATGGAAGGTATACAGGGCCATCGAGACTATGTGGGGAGTGAGTGAATGTGAAGGCTGAGAGCTAGAGGGACAATTCTTGTTTTACTGTTATTGTCATAATTGGGCAAACTGGCAGGCTTTTACCCAACTTACCTTGTCACCAGCAACTTCCGTATTGCCTCTGAACTCTTTCCAGGAGTAGTGAGCCTGAACTTCCCCCATCCCCAGAATGAAAATCCTGTGCCTTCTCTCAAGTTGGGCGCATCGTAGCAAGAAATATCCAGATGGAAATCCAGCCTAAAGCACTACAATACCCGCACAGTGTACAGCACTGAGAAATCTTCTGTCGTTTAAACCATCCTGCACTCCAACCATATCACATGTCCAATTATCCTTCCCTGTACTGGGGAGGCACGGTGATTAGCACTGCTGTCTCTCAGCGCCAGGAACCCAGGTTTGATTCCCGGCTTGGCTCACTGTCTGTGTGGAGTCTGCACATTCTCCCCGAGTCTGCGTGGGCTCCCTCTGGGTGCTCCAGTTTCCTTCCACAGTCTGAAAGACGTACTGGTTCGGTGGACTGGCTGCGTGAAATTCTCCCTTAATGCACCCGAACAGAGTGGAGATTAGGGGAATTTCACAGTAACTTCATTGCAGTGTTAATGTAAGCCTACCTGTGACAATAATAAATCAACTTCAAACCGTTGTTCTTCTTCCCATCCTTTTCCCTTTCACTTGCTGAAAACATTCCTCACCTTTCTCCGTTTCCATTTGGAAGGTTACAGATGTTGGCCGGGATTCTTCCAAAGAAGTTCTAAGTACCAAATTCGTGTGAAAACTCAAGTAGTCAATTTCTTTTTTTTGGTGGGATTTTTAGAACGAATCTCCCAGGCTCTGAGCACTGTAGAGGGCCCAAGTGGGATTCCCTCTGAAAATCAGGCAGCGGGGCCTATTCCCGCTGGAGAGGCCTGGAGCGTGGTGCTGAGTGGGCCATTGCGATGGGTGCTGATCTATCAGTGCCGAGATCTGTGCACGCAGACTAGCCCCAACACTACCAGCTCCGGATCACTGGCCAGACCTGTGACCCCTGCATCACTACCCCTCTGATCTAGCCCCTAGCCCCCAATTGCTGGCCTCCCAGACACCTATAAGCCAACACTGATATCTCCTCCTTCCCCTTTCCAGCCAGTCCCAATGTCCCTGAGCACCCCCCTAATGGCCGTCCTGACCCTACCCCAGATGACCCCCTTCCTTCCCTCTCCCAGCGATCCTCTGGAGTGGCAGCAGGACTCCCCACTCCCACCAATCAGCCCCCCCCCCCCAATATGTCCCACCTCGACTGCCCCCACCCACTCTGGTCCCATCCCCTTGATACTGCCCAATGCCCAGTTTCAAAACTCCCTGGCATTACCAGTTTGCTTCTTGGGCAGGACCGGGGCCTAGGCTGGCACTGCCAAGCTGCATTACGCAAGGGGGCACTGCACTTAAACCAGACCTGCTGGGGTGGAGGCGGGGGGGCCTCCATGGCTCTTTTCCGTCTGGCAAGGTTAGGCCACCTGCCCCCAGTTAGTGGGGAGTTGTTGTAATCCCTGCTGGAGAGAACCCACTCTTGGAAGTGGCGGAGGCAGAGAGGAGACTATAGATGATGATCTTAGCACTGGAGATGCACAGAGGCTGCGGTGCCCAGCAGAGAGCCTGTTAAATGACCTCTGCTGATGCCTCCTGGCCTGCTGTGCACAGCAAGCTGGGAGATGTTACCTCTGTTTCCATCTCCACGGACGCTGTCAGGCCCAGTGAGCATTTCCAGCATTTTCTGTTCTTATTACTACAGGAATGTTTGCTGCCCAAGGGGGTTATCGTAACCACATGTGGTTTTTGCACATTTTTGTATCCTTCCTCTATTTTTTGGGTCAATTTACCCTCATCCGCCCCCCATTTTCTATCTCAGGAGTAGCTCACAGAATTTCTAAAGGAATGGGGAAAAGGAAGGAAAGCTGGAAAAACAAATCAGGTGGGGAATGGAATCACCAGTTCGCCAAGGTTTGTCCTGTACAAAGTCACATTTCATCTCCCTCCCTTAGGAAGGATTTTCAAGCCAGTATGGAGGAAATGCAAATGGCTGGTGAAGGAGTGGGTAAATCTCAAAGGCTCTTATCAATGTGGTGACAGAAAGGTAGACTACATGATCCAGGGGAAAAATGGGACAGGAACCTGCTGTGATTTCTCCTGTTGGATCGCCTGACTCGGTTGGCATAAGTGGAAGGTAACAAACAAAGAGATTACTTGATTTACCACATCAATGCAGCATCATACTTTTCAGACCCTTTTTTTTAACCGCAAGAAGTGTGTTGTGGAAAAAATGCCAAGCAGCCAATTTGCCCAGGGAGGAAGCGAAACGTCACACAGCCTCACAATCAGATACTCTGCTTCTCTTTGAACATAGGGTATCAGCTCACCACCAGTGTGTGTGAGATCAAAGGTAAACTTTGGTTCATTTACAGTAAAAATGCAGGCATTGAGCACTCTGAACAGGGGCATATGACAAAACATGGGCCACATTTAGTCTAATGAGGAGTAATGCTCAGTATTATTATATAAAAGAATTCTATTTGTGGGGTGGCATGGTGGCACAGTGGTTAGCACTGCCGCCTCACAGTGCCAGGGACATGGGTTCGATTCCTAGCTTGGGTCCATGCCTGTGTGGAGTCTACACATTCTCCCTGTGTCTGCGTGGGCTTCCTCTGGGTGCTCTGCTTTCCTCCCACAGTTCGGAAGACGTGTTGGTTAGGTGCATTGACCCGAACAGGTACTGGAGTGTGGCAACCAGGATATTTTTACAGTAACTTCATTGCAGTGTTAAAGGAAGCCTTACTTGTGACTAATAAATAAACTTTACTTTTGAATCTAAAAGTAGCTTTTTTTCTTAATGTGATTTTATGATTGTGTCAACTTATGACAGGTATTCAGAGAAAAAAAAGCCCACTTTTGAAATTAAGATCGCTCACTATTAAAAGTTACACCATATTCAGCTCTAAAAAGCAGTGAGTAAAGGGCATCAGTTATTCTAGTGACGATGCATTGAATTTGGGAATTGTAAAGGAAACAAGACAAACAGCAATGAAACTTTAAACATTGCCTAATTGAGCAGTTACTTAATAATTTAAAACTTCATGCATATTCATTTAGCAACAGAATGTATTAATTTAGTAGTTTTGAACCCTTTTCATTTACGATGTGTTAAATATTCATTGATTTTCGAAATACCAAGTTGACAGTTTTAAAGAATGACTTTATTCTGAAAGTTGAAAGTACAATTACATTTATTTTGGACATTTAAACACTGTAGTATTGTATTCCTGTCATTCCCTTTCTCTAATACTACACATAGAAGGTGCAGTTTCACAACAACTTCAGTATTGTTTAAAGTTTATTTATTAGCGACACAATAGGCTTACATTCTCATACCAATGAAGTTACTGTGAAAATTACTGTCGCCACACTGCTGCACCAATTCGGGTACACTGAGGGAGAATTTAGTTTGGCCAATACACCTAATACAGGTTAACTGCATTGACCCAAATAGGCACTGGACTATGGCGACTTGGGGAATTTCACAGTAACTTCATTGCAGTGTTAATGTAAGCCTTACTTGTGACTAATAAATAAACTTTAAAAATTTTACTTTTAGTCAGCATGTCTTTTGGACTGTGGGAGGAAACCAGAGCACCTGAAAGAAACCCACGCAGACACGGGGAGAATGTGCAAACTCCGCACAGACAGTGATTCAAGCTAGAATTGAACCCAGGTCCCTGGCACTGTCAGGCAATAGTGCTAACCACTGTGTCACCGTATATTGATGAGAAGTGACTTGGTTTCATCCTGATGCTCCTCTGCATGTCACCTAACAAAGGCATAATAATGGAAATATGCTACTCTAATTTAGTGGGATAAAGTTTCCTAAGCTCAGGACTGATATACATTGCTCAGGCAGTCTGGGGCGAGCTTCACTCTATTTCTAACACTCTTTCTATTTTCAAGTCAATCCAAAACTGGGAGACATTAAAGTAGGAAAGCTGCAATGAAATTCAACTAATAATTCTGGAGAAACGTTTTTACCAAGAGAGTGGTTAGACTGCGAAATCTATTGCTGAGGTGAAAGGCCTAGATTCTTTTAAATAGAAGTTAGATAAATGTGAGAAAGGAATAGAAAGGTATGCCGATTGGTTCGATGAAGACAAGTGGGAGAAGATTTATGTGGAGCGTAAATACCAGCACAGACTCTTTAGGCTAACATTTACAACACTGAAGAAAGCCAATGTAACTCTATGCAAAGCTATACCTGACCTGGAAGCGTTTGATGCTCTTAAAATGGAAGCCAGTCCATTCTTTTACAGTCAACATTCCACAGCTTGATGAGCACAAAATTTAACAGAGAAATGATTAGTTTGTCAAGCAGATATCTGAAGCCTCATTGTCAAACATTGCAGGCTAATGCAAATGCTTTGATGCAAGTTGACAGACTGGAGCCAGGTCAAAGTTCAATGCATCGTCATTGGAATATGTTATACTCTTTTCCTGCTGTTCTTCAGTCCAGAATACTGTTGGCCAATGTCTTGTGTAACTTAATAATAATTCATCTTTATTTCAAAAGTGGGGCTTTTTTCTGGACATCTGTCAGACCTTAATGCAATCATAAAACCACATTAAGATTCATATTTCTGCAAATAGAGTTTTTTTTAATAAAAGGGATCATTAATAATGAGCAATAGTCCTCATGACATTAAATGGCCCAAGTTTTGTCATATAACCCTGTTCAGAGAGTTCAATGTCTCAGTTTCATCTTTTGCTTTTGATCTTCCATACCTGAACTGCTTTGAACCATTGGCCAAATGTTCTGCAGCTAAAGAGATCAAGGGTGATGCATCATTAATTACCAATGGTGGGACAGGGGTTGACACTGCTGCCTCACAACGCCAGTGACCTGGGTTCAATTCCCCGCTTGTGTCACTGACTGCGGAGGCTGCATGTTCTCCCAGTCTCTGCATGGGTTTCTTTCGGGTGCTCTGGTTTCCTTCCACAGTCCAAAAAGTCGTGTTGGTTATTGCATTGGCCATGCTAAGTTCTCCTACAGTGTACCCGAACAGGCGCCGGAGTGTGGCATCTAAGGGATTTTCGCAACAGTGTTGATGTATGCCTACGTGACACTAATAAATAAACTTAAACTACCTATGTTTGTTTGTTGCCTTCTGACAATATTGCAGTCCAATTTGTAAGAAGCAGAAGAGCACTTGTCTAATGCTAAGGATCAAAAATAAATTTCTGTGGTAAATTTCCATCATAAAGTTGGATAGTCAAAAATCCACTCTTGCTGATTCTCAACACCAGCTGGAAACAGAAGCATTCTGAACTTTGAGGATCCTCAACTGAGACTCAATTACAAGCACAGAAGTGTTAAGCATGTGCTGTACCTTTTGGATAGCTTGTGCTGCTATATAAAACTTTCATATTTTTCCTTCCCGTCATATGTTCAGCACACGGATTTGAAAGATTGAAACATTGATCTTCAATGGCTTCATTTTGCTAATTTAGAAAAGGAAATTGGTGCAGGCTTAATGGGCCAAATGGGCTCCTTCTGCACTGTAGGAATTCTATGACTCTTTGGACTCCAGATAGGTACAAATCATCAGCCTTGCTTGTTTCATGATTCACATCACAACAGTTTGTATTTTTGTAGAAAAAAAGATCTTGAGGTGGTTGACAGGACAATAAGTGGACAGTGATCTGTACCAAGCCAAGGAAAGAGAGATTAGAATGTGGTGACCAGAGGTTTGGTCAAAAAGAAGAACATGAAGGAGGCACTTAAAGAAAAATGAGGAGTGGACAGCTACTAGGTGGGACTTCTATACAGCGATTTTACCAAAGTCATAGCTGCCATTGGTGGAGTGAAAGTTAAAAATTTATTTATTAGTGTCACAAGTACATTACCACAGCAATGAAGTTATTGTGAAAATTCCCGAGTCGCCACAATCTGGCACCTGTTCGGATACATTGTGGGAAAATTTAGCATGGCTAATGTACCTAAGCACCCAGAGGAAACCCACACAGATATGGGGAGAATGTGCAAACTCAACGCAGACAGTGACTCAAGCCAGATCCCTAGTGCTGTGAGGCAGTAGTGCTAACCACTGTGCCACCATGCCACCCATAAATGCCACTGATGTCCTTCAGGGAAGGAAATCTGCCATCCTTATCTGATCTGGCCTACATGTGACTCCAGACAATGTGACTGACTCTTAATGTGCCCTCTGAAATTGCCCAGCAAGACATTCAGTTCAAGGGTAATTAGAGGCGAACAAAAAAAAAAGTTGGCAAAGTCAGCAATGCCTACATCGTCTGAATGAATAAAGAAAAACACATTACTCCCTCATAATTCAAGTAAGAAAGGCCACAGGTAAATCACTACTTAAACCTGTTAAATACCGTGTACATGGAGTGGAGATGCCAGTGTTGGACTGAAGCAAACATAGTAAGAAGTTTCACAACACCAGGTTAGAGTTCAACAAGTTTATTTGATAATAAACCCACAAGCTTTTGGAATTCTGTTCTTTCATCAAGTGAGTCTAACAAAGGAACAACATTCCAAAAGCTTGTGGGTTTACTATCAAATAAAATTGTTGGACTTTAACCTGGTATTGTGAGACTAAGTACCGTATACGTCAGGGACTCTTCCTATAAGTTTCACACTTACTTCCTGTTCCAATTTCCACATCAACGTCTGTCAATGACACCCGACCCAACAGCGCATTCTCTGAATAAAGGCACAGGGGAATGTGTGGATCGACTGAGTGTCCAACTGATAGCAATACTCTGAATAACACAGTTTTCGGTCTGCAAATAGTTTGCACAATGAACTAACACATGTGGAAAGAAGCAGAGTTCATTTAGAATTTGAATAGTTCCTATTACTGCTGTGCAGGAAGAGGATGAAGTGTCAAATCTCATGATTAGCAATATATCCAGTGTATTTGCACATAAAGGAGTACATTTTCCAGTCCCACCTGCTGCAGGATTGTCACGGATGGCCCATTTAACTGTTTGTTTACCTCAGGTAGGAATTTCTGGTCTCAGGGTAGGCAGGACTGGAAAATCTCATCCAACATGTGCACCGATAACCAATTTTATATATATTGTGTATTGCATTCTGTAAACCCCACTTTGACACAAGTTCCTCTACTTCCCTGTGAGGAGTGTCACAGGAGACGCACTAATAATTAAAATTATATCAAAGAACTGACAGAGGCAATAAAATTTGATCATTTAGGATACAAGCGCAGCATCGTTTTATTAACTTGGCAATATCAATGCCTACTGTTGAAATATATTGTAGATTTAGTCACGGATGTTGGCCAGACCTTTTCGGCCATTCATGGCAGTGAGGTCTTCCAGTCCTGCCGACAGTACACCCACATCCCCACGGGTTTCACGGTGGTGAGGGATGCAATGGAAAAGCCTGTTAACAACTGCAGGTCTGCAGGCCAATGAAATATGCAGCGGGTTGTGTGGTAAATCCTGCCCATTATGCAAATTTATATCATAGAATCATAGAACCCTACAGTGCAGAAAGAGGTCCTTCGGTCCATCATGTCTGCACCGAACACAATCCCACCCAGGCCCTACCCCCATGTCCCTACATATTATACCCACTAATCCCTCTAACCTATACATTCCTGGACACTAAGGGGCAATTTCTTTGCATGGCCAATCAACATAACCCGTACATCTTTGGACTGTGAGAGGGAATTGGAGCATCCGGAGGAAACCCACGCAGATGTGAGGAGAACGTGCAAACTCTACACAAACAGTGACCCGAACCAGGAATCAAACTCAGGACCCTGGAGCTGTAAAGCAGCAGTGCAAACCACTGAGCTACCGTGCCACCCCTGTTAGCTCCTAAGATTTATGTTATTGACGCACCTTCCAAACCCATAGCCACTACCGCTTGGAAGGACTAGGGGAACAGATGCATGGGGGCAAGTTCCTGTCCAGTCATAACACTATCTCGACTCAGAACTATAGCATCATTCTTTCACTGTCGTTGGGTTGAAATCCTGGGATTCTCTCTCTAACAGCACTGTGGGTGTACCTACACCACATGGACTGCAGCCTTTTAAGAAGGCAGGTCACTACCACCTTCTCAAGGGGATTTAGGGATGGGCAATAAATGCTGGCCTAGCCAGCAACATCTGCATCCTGTGACAGAAATCTACTAAAATAGGTTGAACTACTCTCTTAATTAAATTTTAAATGAACATCCAGCTAATCCCGTAGACAATTTTTGATTCCATCCTTATGAGGCATCTTGGAACATTTTTCTATGTTAGAGATGCTGCATAAATTCAAGTTGTTGCTGGTCAAATGTACACTTATTTAATTCATGAGAATATAGAGAAATTGGCTTTGGAATTGTAGAACTGTTTAAAACAATCCAAATTCAAGTGACGGATATCTATTCCTCAATTGCTTTAGGAAAAGAGGGAAGTGGGCGTCAATGTCATGTTATCATTTCATTGATGCACCAACATTGATGGCAATGTTCTGAGTGATGGTTTATCTCTATGAACAATACTGTGAACTAACACAGGATGGCACGGTGGCACAATAATTAGCACTGCTGCCTCACAGTGCCAGGGACCTGAGGATAATTCCCGGCTTGTGTCACTCCTTGTGTGGAGTATGCACTATCTCCCCACGTCTGTGTGTGTTTCCTTTGCATGCTCCAGTTTCTTCTCACAGTCCACAAGATGTGCTGGTTACATTCATTTCCATGCTAAATTTTCCCTCTGTGTACCCGAATAGGCACCAGGATGTAGTGACTTGGGGATTTTCACAGCAATTTCATTGCGGTGTTAATTATGGGCGGCACGGTGACACAGTGGTTAGCACTGCTGCCTCACAGTGCCAGGGACCTGCGTTCAATTCCTGGCTTGGGTCACTGTCTGTGTGGAGTCTGCACATTCTTCCTGTATCTGCGGGGTTTCCTTCCACAGTGCAAAAGATGTGCATTGGCCGTGCTAAATTCTCCCTCAGTGTACCCGAACTGGTGCTGGAGTGTGGTGACTAGGGGATTTTCACAGTGACTTCATTGCAGTGTTAATGTAAGCCCACTTTTAACACTGATAAATAAACTTTAAAACTTTAAATTTTAAATGTGAGCCTACTCATGACTAATACATTAACTTCACTTTAGCACAATACCACATGGAAAACAGCTGACGTGGAGTGGGAAGAGTTAACAATGCAGTGTAGGAGGGTGGTGAATTGTCTGCTGCTATCAATGGAATTAGGAATATCTTCATAAATTTTACACCACCTCACAAATTCAATTGCATGCAAAATGCAAATGTCACAAAGAGGTGTTAGACAATAGAGAGCGCTGAGGAATTAGATCACACACTATTACTGACATACTGGGGGCACAATCCTTGCAGTTTTAAGATTAGCTTTTACATGCAAAGACTGAAGGTCTCTTTCATGCGTACCAAAGAGGCATTCTTCAGAGTCTTGTAATGCTGGGCTTTGCAGGCACTGCCCCAGGCGAGAGCCCACACCCTCACTTGTTGCAGTGTGTACATCAATCTGTTTCCTGAAATACAAATCACTTTCAACATAAATCATTAAAAGATGAACACAAATGATGCCATTCAGCGTGGACGATTCTTTTGGAAAAATGAACTGCAGTTTCCCAGATTCAGACAGAACCACGCCACAGTGAACAAATTGACTTTTCATGTTGCAGGGAACAGACCACTAGTGAGAAGTAGACAGGGGGCTTTGATTCCACCGTCACCAGGGACGAAGTGTTTCTCTGTTAAAGAGCCTCGTTGTCATTCCCAGCCTGCATTCCGGCTGGCTGATTTTACAGAAATAATCATATTGCTTCATTCCCCCCAGACACTGTACCATCCACCCACCCCACACATCCCACACTCCTCGCTCATTCTGGACGCCGACTGCACATTCGGTCACTTAGCGAGTTTAAAGATAAAATACATTCAATTCCACCATCCCGTCCAATCCAATCCTTGTTCTTCCCTTTATCCACACACCCTTCCAAGTAAAGTGGCACAGCTGTTAGCACTGCACCCTCACAATGCCAGGAACCTGGGTTTGATTCTGGCCTCTGTCTGTGTGGAGTTTGCACGTTCTCCCCGTGTCTGCGTGGGTTTCTTCCAAGTGCTCCGGTTTCCTCCCACAGTCCAAAGATGTGCAGGTTAGGTGGATTGGCCATGCTAAATGGCCCATTCATATCAGGAAGACTAGCAGGGTAAATACAGAGACAGCATGGTGGCACAGTGGTTAGCACAGCTGCCTCACAGCACCAAGGACCCAGGTTCTATTCTGGCTTGGGTCATTGTCTGTTGGAATCTGTACATTATCCCCATGTCTGTGTGAGTTTCCTCAGGTGCTCCAGTTTCCTTGCACAGTCCGAAAGACATGCTGGTTAGATGCATTGGCCAAGCTAAATTATCCCTCAGTGTACCCAAACAGGCACTGGAGTATGGCGACTAGGGGATTTTCACAATAACTTCATTGCAACGTTAATGTAAGCCTACTTGTGACTGATAAATAAACATTTTTTTAACATGGGGTTACAGTGAGCGGGCCTGGGTGGGATCATTGTCGATGCAGGTTCAATGAGCCGAATATCCCCCTTTTGCACTGTAGGAATTCTATGAAGGTGCTGGAGGCTAGATGAGAACAGTGGGACAAGGGGAAGAATTACAAAAGCATGAGCCCACATTGATTTCTGTTTTGATGACTCAGTATTCTATTTTGTCCCCGCTGTTTCTGTCTGTCTGCGTGACTTTTTCGCGTTTGACTCTATGAGTGGCTCAGCAGGGAAACCCACTCTGTGATGGGGATTCTAATCTCAAGCATGAAAAGATTTGTATTTCTATGGTGACGGCTCACACCAGCATTGTTCACTTCTGATGTTGCAAGTATCAGTCCTTTCAAGATTATTTCAATTAGTCCAAGCCCCTCCTATTTGTATCTTGCCTTATTAGAGGGGGCTTAAGTTTGACATTGTGATTGGGATTCTCTGACCTCACCGCAGGACTGGGTGAAATAATTCCTTGGCAGTTGATGTTCCCTCACTAGATTCCATTTATTTACAAAGCTCCCAAGAGTACTTCAGGTACAAAGTCAGAATCCAGCTATCATTAGACCTGATATATACAGGCAAGTCTCCCTGGAGGAATCCTTACTTCAATCAGGGAGCTCGTACTCAATGAAATAAACCTCATGGGCCTCGCTGAGATTCATTATATTGGGATTCTCCAGTCTTGTCGCAGTGAATGGGGATGCGGCTGTGCCCCAAATTCTCCATTTTCGCTGGCAGTGGTGACAGGATGTAGAGCATCAGAGAATTCCAGTGTGTGGCAGCCATTTTACATTTATAAAACTGACTTAATAGTAATTAATTTAGCAGACGAGTGGTTTGCCTACACATGATGTGGTGTCGCAGTAGGACTAGAATTGATTGACTTTTGGATGCTTGGGGAATCAAGAGAAAGGGGAAAGGGTGGGACTGGAGAACGGGTCTAAAGTTCAGCCATAATCTAACTGAATGTGGCAGCATGCCTGAGGCCTACTCCTACTCCTTATGTTTACATGTGATCACTGCTAGGTTGGTCAAGCACAGTAACAGGGATCTTGACTTCATGCCACACTATCTGTAACCCCCATGACTTGCTTGAGTTAGCAAAAAGCCTCACTTACTGTGCTGTCTGGAGACAATACACATCTCTCTAACCTGTGCTCAGTGCTCCTTCCACTCACATTGTTAGCCACTTTAAGACTTGAATAGCAGGTTAGATGTGAAGATTTGCATTCTAATCAGTAATCTGTAAACTGTGCTGATAAGTGCACTATTGGAGACCAGAACACCTCATTCGCCTGACGAAGGTCATAGAGCTGAAAGCTTACGAGTTTACTATCAAATAAATCGGTTGGATTTAAAACTGATGTTGCCAGACTTCTTACTGTGTTTACCCCAGTTCAACGCCAGCATCTCTACATCAGGTTGGTCAGGGCCAGCCCACAGTGAGATATCTAGCCTCATTTCAGAGCCAGACTGTAAATTTATTTGGATTAGGCAGGGTTCAGGATTCAGCTGTTATCTTCCTTTTATCTCTCCCCCAGGCCTCTTGAACTCTGACCTCATGCACCCTTTATTGGAACCTCCCCCAATGTAGGGATTATCTGAGCTCTTCAACACGGTGTGACTGTCTGTAGTCCCAGCAGCGGCCACCCCTATAATAACTCAGTTTTATAAATGTAAAATGGCTGCCACACACCAGAATTCTCTGATGTCCTACACCCCTGTCACCTCTGCCAGCGAAAATGGAAAATTTGAGGCTCAGCCACATCCCCACTCACTGTGACGGGGCTGGAGAATCCCAATATAATGGATCTCAGCGAGGCCTATCAGGTGAGGCCATTAACACCCAGAAGTTGGGTTTGGAGGGGTGGGTGGTGGGGGAATGAACAGAATATTGCAGATCCGATCAGCTAGTCAATCTGATTGGTCAGCAGCATTTCAAGATGGGTGATCCTTTCAGGATAGGGCTGCAAGTCAATTCTTGATTGGTCAAAACATCTTACTAACAATGAACAACCTTTTTTCATGCAGTATACATTGTTGCTCCCTTTGAAATTTGTCCTGATGAGTGCAAGATGAAAAGCTTCCACGGCATGTCTTTATTTTCAGCAATCCTCAAAAGTCGTGCACCTCCAAGTGACTAATGGTGGTATTCCATGAAGCACTTATTCCGGGGGTCACAACCTCAGGGGAAAGCTTTTAGAACAAAGCTGAAGAGGAACTGCTTCAGCCATAGGGTGGTGAATCTGTGGAATTCATTGCCACAAAAGGCTGTGGAGGCCAGGTCATTGAGTTTAGTTCATTTATTTGTTTCACAATTAGACTTACATTAACACTGCAATGAAGTTAATAAGAAAATCTCTTAGTCACCACACACGGGCATCCGTTCAGGTACACTGAGGGAGAATTTAGCACGGCCAATGCACCTAACCAACACAACTTCCAGTTTCTGGGAAGAAACTGGAGTACCCGGAGGAAACCCGCACTAACATGGGGAGAATGTGCAGACTGCACTCACAGAGTGACCCAAGCCAGGAATCGAATCTGGCTCCCTGGCGCTGTGAGGCGGCAGTGCTAACCACTGTGAGTGCATTTAGGACAGGGATGGAAAGGTTCTTGATTGGTAAGGGGATCAAAAGGTTACAGGGAAAAGAGTGGGATTGAGAGACATATTAGCCATGATTGAATAGTGGAGCAGATGGGCTGCAAAGTCTAATTCTGCTCCTATATCTAATGATCTTGCGATCAAGAAGCTCTGTGAATCTTTGTTGAAACTGGGGAATATTTCAGAACCTTCGTTTTCTGGTTTGAAACAAAGACGCCAATAGGCAGAAAAAAAATTAAAAACTCACAAGAGAGCTAGAAATTAGGGCTCAAATCCATATGGGCTAACCATCTGTGACTTTCATTTCCCACCCTGCAATATTATCCATTAGCCTTACAAATGTTAACTGAATAGGCTTCATCCTGCATTTGCTGCCCTAAAGGCCGTATCTGAGCGAAAGCAATAACCAAATTAACATAACATCTCATTAAAAAAATATAATGTTCCATTAAGAAACATAGCTTACACTTAACAGACTCCACAAAGTCAGAGCTAAAGGCTCTTTAAAAAATTGTGAATTATTGCATTTATTTTAAGGACATTCTTGGAAGTTTGTGTCAAAATCCTTTCGCTCTTGATATTTTACTCAGACATTGCCCATTAATCTGAACTCTTTGAATGCAAGGGATAAGTATTCTCTGAATCAACACGCAGTAGAACAAGTAATACAAGTTAAAACATAATCAGCATAGTGCATCAAACAATATGGCAGGAGAGCTGAGGGCTGGAGTATGCGAATGAAGGATTAAAGTCTTGAAGCTCCTTTGACAGGCCCGTGTGTTTTAGAATCACATTGCGCAGAAATCTTTCTTCTTTACACTCGTCTCTAATGTAATTTCGATGTGTTTGCCAAACGTCAGCAATGTGGAAACGAAGGCCCATGTTTTAGGATTATGGAAATAGAACATTCACAGCAGTGTTAAAGAAACAACTCTGGCTCGTAAAGATGAGACTCCAAGCCGATATTTTTGGAACGCTTTTTAATTATATTCCTCAGCAAGTTGGCAGGAGTTAAAAAGAAAACGGGTCCCCGGAGAACGTAAGCTGCTATCTGTAAATATTAAATGTGCATTAATTGTCCACAGACACATAGATTGAGTGAAATGCAGAGAGTGGTCACTCCCAGCTCACTAGATTTCCCTAATCACAAGCTTTGATCTGTAACCATTAATACCACCATATGCAGAAAGCTACAAGTGTACAGAAACATCAAACTCAGGATATTATTAGTCCAGGAATGATAATTTTCCGACATGTTCCTGGCAGTGTGCTACAATGCCAAGACAGAAAAGCTCCTTTGTCTTATCTTGGATGGTAGAAATTTACACAATTCCATTCTACATCCTATTGTATCTTCCCATTCCACCAGCCCGACTGTTCTGTAACGTGGTCACACTCTTACTGAGAAAAGGGATGCCTTGATTATTCTACTCACTTTTGTAGCACGGTGGTACATTAGTTAGCACTGCTGCCTCACAGCGCTGGGGACCCACATTCAACTCTGACCTTGGGTGACTATCTGTGTGGAGTTTGCTCATTCTCCCCATGCCTGCGTGGGTTTCCTCTGGGTGCTCCGGTTTCCTCCAAAGATATGCAGGTTAGGTGGATTGGCCATGATAAATGCGTGGCTTTATGGGGATGGGGAGGCTGGGTCTGGATAAGCAGCTCTTTTTTGAAAAGTCTTTGCAGATTGATGGACTGAAATGACATCCTTTTGTACTGTAGGGATTCTATGATTCACTTTGACTTCTTTCACTTTCAACTGCACCCTACAGTCCTACCTGGGAGAAATATCCTGGAACCAAATTCTTCATGCTCATGCAAACATTCAGATAGTCATTATCCTGCTCCTCTTTGGAGAGTTAATATCTGGGTGAACAACTATTGCTCAGAATTTCAGCTCTCCTCTCCTGTCAATATGGGGACTTAAACTGACCACAGAATTCCAAAAGCAACCATGGTTTCCTGCTCCCTGAGCTAAAATCCAAATACTTTATTTGAATTCTTCACCATCTGTGAATACATTTAACATTCAATGAAAAACACAAGGGCCTAAAAAAAGCTGTGACGTGGATGTGAGCATCCAGCATGGAGGGTGGGGGAACCACACACATTTCTGCCATGTGTGGTGTACCTACCTTCTTAGTAAAGCTGGAATATAGATGTCCAAGATCGGCACCTGAAAATGATATGAGACCCATTGCACGCATGGGACTGATGGATGTTTCAGCATCCAGTTTCCGTACTGTTGCTCAGTGCAAGGCCTGCGCTGCACTTTGGGCTTCTGTGTTTTCAGATCACCTTGATCTTACACCATTTAACCAGCAGCCATCAATCTTACTGGCCAATAATAAATCATTTGGCCTTCCTAATCCTTAGTATCTCTTTATGCAAATCGCATTACACGACTTTGAAATTCTACCAGAATGGTGGTTTGGTTGTCTTCCAACTTCATGGAATAATTGTGATTCAGAGCTGATTTTTTTTTTTTTGCCTCGCATTTTTAACTAGTTTTCCACAATCTAGACCCAGACACTTTGAGTCCCAGTATCAGGCCAAGACTCTTTCTCGCTCTGCAATCTGATTCTGGGATCCACACTTCTTTCCCTGTAACTTTTCACAATTTTTTCCAGTGAGTTCTTGCTGCAGGGTAAACCCTACACAAAGCAGTCGATTCCTCCCCCAGCCCCTCAGCCCAAATTCTTCTACTGGAACTCAGATGTGGATGGACCTTTGTTGTCACAGAATCATAGAATTCTTACAGCACAGAAGGAGACTGTTAGCCCATTGTGTCTGCACCCCCCCTCCCCGCCTTTCCAACCAAGCATCAAGGCTTAGTGCCATTCTCCTGTATTTTCCCTGTACCCCTGCACATTGTTTTTACTCATGTAATTATCTAATATTCTCTCAAATGCGTTGATTAAACCTGCCTCTAGCCACACTTCCAAGCAATGCATTCCAGACTCAAAGCACTCATTGTGCCAAAGTCTTTTCTCACATCACATTTACTTCTTTTGTAAATCACTTTAAATCTGTGTCCTCTTGTTCTCAATCCTTTTATATAGTTTCTCCCTACTGATTCTGTCCAGCCCCCTCATGATTTTGAACATCTTATTAAATCTCCTCTTAACTTTCTTCTCTCTAAGAACAGTCACAATCTCTCTAATCTATCCTCATAGGTGAAGTTTCTTATCCCTAGGACTATTCTTGTAAATCTTTTCTGTACACTCTCCAATACATTCACATCCAGAACCGTGCACAATACTCTAGCTGAAATCTAATTAGTGTCTTGTATAAATTCATTACAACCTCCTTGTACTTGTGCTTGACACCCCATTAATAAAAATATCCAGAATATTATATTCCTTATTAACTGCATTCTCTATCTAAGCTGCCACCTTCAATGAACTTTGCACATATGCACCCGTTTCTTTATTAGTGTCACAAGTAGGCTTATGTTAACACTGCAATGAAGTTACAGTGAAAATCCCTGAACTGCCAGCCTGTTGGGTACATTGAGGGAGAATTTAGCATGGCCAGTACACTTAACTAGCACATCTTTTGGACTGTGGAAGGAAACAAAAGCACCCAAAAGAAACCCACATAGCCATGGGGAGAACATGCAGATTCCACACAGACAGTGGTTCAGGGTCAAGAAGATGTGTAAATATCTTCCGAAATATATGTCCTAATGCTGTAACAGATAGAAACAAGTGGAGCCTTTAGGTGAAAATATGTCAATCTGTTACCTTCTCTAGATCTGTTCTATTTCCGTTCTCCCAATTTCTCCAATTATTTATGCCTTTCGATCATCCTGCTATTTTGTTCTTTTTGTTAGTTTTAGCATTGACTGAGACACTAAGTACACCAGCTTGTCACATTTATATCACCATCTCTGTTCCTAACCCTTTATCAACTCTTTAACCCCCTGTGCAGTCACCATTTACCCGTCACTTACATTCCGATGCACAGCAATATACAGAGCAGAGCGTGATGTTTTGCCGTGTGATAACGTCAGATAAAGTTCATTGTGCTTGTTGGCTTTGACTGGGGAGTTGGAAAAGCAGCTTCAGCCCAAGAGACGGGAAAGCAACATTATTCAGGTCGCCACTCCAGCGATGACTACACCTCTGCTGCTGTGCAAAGCCCGAAACACTTTGCTTTTGATTGAGCTATTCCACCTCAATGGCCATAGTTTAATTTTATGAGTAGGCTTACATTAACACTGCAATGAAGTTACTGTAAAAATCCCTAGTCGCCATGCTCCGGCGTCTGTTCAGGTACACTGAGGCAGAATTTAGCATGGTTAATGCAGCTAACCAGCACGTCTATGGACAGGAAACTGGAGAACCCAGAGGACACCCACGCAGATACGGGTAGAATGTGCAAATTCCACACAGACAATGACCCGAGGCCGGAATTGAATCCAGGTCCCTGGTGTTGTGAAGCAGCTGTGATTACCATTGTGCCACCATGCCGCCCTACACCTTGAAGAGTGACGAAAATTTGGAGCTCTTCTGCGAATGGGAAATGATGTAAGGTCAATTGGTGATTTTAAAACTCTGATGGGCATTTTTCTTAACCAAGTATAAAGGGTTGTGGGGCGAAGGTGGGGAGACTGGGGATGGCGGTATCTTGCACACAACCAGCCACAAGGTTTGCGATGGTGGGGTGGCCGTTGGTGGGAATTCTGGTCCCGGGGTTTCCTGTTGAATGCATCCCTCATGGCCAGGAAACCTACAGCGGGGTGCACCATCGATAGAAGTGGAAGATCCCACAGAGGTGAACAGCCAGAATGTTCTGACCAAGGTATGTGCAGTTAGGTCATAGACCAGTGGTGATCTCATTGAATTACAGAGTAGTCTTGGGGCACTAAATGGCCTCTTCCTATTCCTAATGGAATTAGGTGAATGTTTACAACAGATGACTGATTCAATGCTGTTTGCTACTGCTGTCCCGGAGAGATCTTTGACTATCACGGTACATGGGGACCAAAAGAGAAAATGCTGGAACATCTCAGCAGCTCTGGCAGCATCTGTCAGCAGAGAGAAGAGCTGATATTTCGAATCCAAATGACCCTTCGTCAAAGCTAAAAGGCATAGAAAGTGGGAGATATTTATACAGCAAGGGGAGGGAATGAAATATGAGTCATAGCCCCCAAGACAAGGGGAAAGGCTGCTAATGGCAGTCCATAGAGAGAATAGAAGTTCTGAATGGCCAAACTGCAGAGAAGCTGAAATCAGAGGGTAAACTATGACAGATAGAGATGTGGGGAAAAGGAAGGAATGGATGGGGGAGAGGTAAAATTGAGAAAAAGGGGAAGAAAAGGTAAAGAAAGGGGGGTAAAATAGAGGAAAACAGTTGGGAGGGAGGAGAAAAATAAAGAAAAACAATAAAAAGATAAACGGTACAGATAAAAAATGAAATAAAGAAAAAAGAACAAAGAAAATTACAGCACAGGAACAGGTCCTTCAGCCTTGCACCCACCATGCTGCCTATCTGAACTAAAACCCCCTACCCTTCCGGGACGGGTATCCCTTTATTCCCGCCCTATCCATGAATTTGTTGAGATGCCCCTTAAAAGTCACTATTGTATCTGGCTCCACTACCTCGAGTTCCAGGCACCCACCACCCTCTGCCTCGTACACCTCCTTGAAAAGAAATGAATCAATGAAAACAGAGGGATCGAGGTGGGGTAGAGTGAATCAGCTGAAGGCGTTCATTTCGATGTTGAGACCAGGAGGCTGTAACCTATCCCGGCTGGAAGATGAGATGTTGTTTCTCCATTTATGATGGTACAGTGGGGACGTGGTGACAAATAAGCCCAGCATTGTTCAGAATATCCTATCCAAATCAAAACTGAAATTAAGCAAAGTAGAATGATGGAAATTCCTGCTATTGCCAGAAATCCCTTTGCGATTGTGTATATTTAAAAGATTTCCCACAAGGGGGATGAATTTGGGAAATCTTTTACTGTTGTTGTTAAGATGAATAGTTTCAATTTCTAACTCAGCCAAGTTTACTCTCTACCCTGGAAGATACATTTTTTTTTATAAATTTCCAAATTCCCCATCTCTTTATGAGGAAAGACTTTAATTGCCACAAAAATCATACATCTTTTAAAAGGAGCTTCCTATATTGAAGGAGAGCTCCAACTAACCTGCTGCATGTGAGATTTTTTTTGACCTTGTGTATATTAGGCTTTACAGTTGCTGGCCAGGACCATCTTGGGAATGTCCGTAGCTCCGCAAGCCGATGAATGTTTTAGTTTTTATTAAGACAGCTTATCTTACTACCTGGGGGACACAGAAGCTTTAACAGGATGGAGTGTGTGGTTGAAATATGCATCACACCAAATTTTATCAAAGCACACAAGTGGAACACCAAATTATGGAAAAGCTACAAGGACTGGGAAGTCAGGTAAGGTCCGATACAAGTTGTTGGGCGATTTTACTCCAGGAATGAGTGAAAATTGGGCTGCAGTTGAAGAATGTGACCTGTTTATAACCACATTTTCATCCTGTCTGCTGACCTCTGAGTCCTGGTTCATTGTTGACACTGTCTGCAACCAGAGAACACTGTCCCACAATCGACAATAAGAAAACAGATCATGTTCAGACAAAATTTGAATGTACCATTTGTGCTTTGACAAAAGGTCATCTGGACTCGAAACTTCAGCTGTTTTTTCACCTTACCAGATGCTGCCAGACCGACTAAGATTTTCCAGCGTTTTGTCTTTTGGCACTGTTCCTCAAAGCTCCCCAGGGACCCAGGTTCGATTCCAGCTTCAAATGATTGTGTGGAGTTTGCACATTCTCCCGATGTCTGCATGGGTTTCCTCCCACACTCTAAAGACGTGCAGTTTAGGTGGACGGGCAATTCTAAATTGCTCCTTAGTGTCCCAAGATGTATAGGTTAGGGGGTTAGCAAGGTAAATACATTACAGGGTTACAGGGAACGGGTGCTGGGGTTGGCCTGATTGAGATGCTATGTCAGAGACTGGTGCATTGTAGGGATCCCTACAATGTGTTTTGTTCACAGTGGTGTTGGCACTACGCCAGACCCTCTGCATAGACCTGTTCAAAATATTGCTCTGGTTCAGTTATCCTAGTCAGCTGTGCCCAGAATGTCTCATCAACTATTAGCCTTTCTGGACAACTATAAGATGTCAAAGGTACAGAGAACAGAGCTGGGGATATACTTTGCTAGAGAATGTGTGTGAGAGAGAGAGAGAAAGGGGGAGAGAAAAAGGAAGAGAAGAGCGCAGAAGAAGAGCTGGGAAGAAATAGGAAGTAAAGGAGGAACACCAACATACTATTAATATCCTGAACATTCCTATCCTTTGCAGCTCAGTAATTTTAACAGAATTCCCAGTACTCTTCATTCACCACGTGCTGCACTATATGATCCAGCAATGCCATCCAATTAGAAAATCTCTAACACACAGTTTATCATAACCAGATGTTCCTACTTTGTATCATTCCCAGCTCCTCTCAGGTATATGATGCACATATGTTGTACACACGTCTGAAATGATGTAAAATAATTTTCCGCAGCAGTTACTTGAATTGGCCAGAACACCCATTCAAAATCGCATCACTATTTTATATTAAAAATTAATCCATCACGCACAATCTTTACACATAAGCGAATGTTTCTTTGAAGGGGTATATTAACTTAATTCATGGATGTATTCCCGGAAAGGGCTAAATCTGAAGAAAATAAAATCTTGCATTATCATAGTGCTTTTCACAATCTCTGGATGTTCTACAGCCAATTAAATATTTCTGTAGTGTGCGCAGTGTTATAACATAGAGAACACTCTAAACCTTTTTTTTAAATCTGGAGGCAGTGGCGTTGTCACTGGATTGGCATGGTATTTCTCCGGAGACCCAGGTTCAAGTCCTGCCATGCAAATGGTACACTATCAATCCAGAAACGCAGCGAATTTCTGAGAACTTGTGTCTGAATCTCGCTACGGCAAATGGTGAATTTGCATTCAATAAAAAATATCTGGAATTAAGAATTTACTAATGACCATTGTCGATTGTCATAAAAACCCATCTAGTTCACTAATGTCCGTTAGGGAAGGAAATCTGCCATCTTTACCTGGTCTGGCCTACATGTGACTCCAGAGCCACAGCAATGGGGTTGACTCTCAACTGTCCTCTGAAATGGAGGGTAATTAGGGATAGGCAATAAATGCTGGCCCAACAAGTGATGCCCTTTTCCCGTAAATGAATTTTAAAAATTATTAATTTTTATTTTACTAAAGACGGAACGGTGGCACAGCGGTTAGCACTGTTACCTCACGGCACCAGGGATCTGGGTTCAAATCCCAGCTCGGGTCAATATCTGTGTGAAGTTTGCACATTCTCCCCGTGTCTACCTGGGTTTCCTCCGGGTGCTCCAGTTTCCTCCCATACTCTGAAGGTATGTGGGTTAGGTTGATTGGCCATGCTAAATTGTTCTTTCGTGTCAGGGCTGCTAGCAGGGTAAATGGGGTTACGGGGATAGAATCTGGGTGGGATTGTGGTCTGTGCAGACTCGATGGGCCAAATGGCCTCCTTCTGGACTGTAGTAATTCTGTGACACTGGCAGATTGCTAGATGCAATACTGCAGTAATGACCAGATAATCTGTTTTTGTGGTGACTGGGGATAAATATTGGCCAGGACACCCACTCCTGCCCGTCTTCAGATTTTTCATATTGAGAGGAGGAGGGGATGGGTCTTGGTTTAACATCCATTTAGAAAGACTGCAAAATGGACATAATTTACCTTCACTGTTCATGTGACAACCTCGTACAAGATTACTTTTGTTTCTGCTAATGTAGCTGTCAACCTTGAACTCATTTTCCTTAAGGAGATTCAAACTGGATCAAAATGAACTGCTATGCCAAGTAGAAAGCGATTCTGATCTTACTGCATTTCAAACACGCACATTCTACAGAAAGCTTCCACTTAATCATCGATGGTTTCCATAAAAACTGGATGATGGGTAAAGCAATGCTCCCTGTGGCCGTCACCGTCAAGAGAGACATCTCAAAACCCAGATAGTGCTCAGAAATTCAGGGAATGATTAATTCCGAGGTGTGCTTTGATGGCGGCGTTCAGCATGTGGTAGCAGGGATCGGCAGAAAGCGAAGCTGCCTTCCTGGGAGACGCGGGTGAACAGGAAGAAGCTCATTCGGAAAGCGCAGTGCTTGCTGGTTCCTGTCTTACATTTAAAATGGGTTTCTCGCTGCCACTCAGGGCACCCAATACTGCATTCATTCAAATTACACCTCAGCTCTTTGCTCAACTTTAGTATTCAAACTTTAGCTAATTGCGTTCGCTCTAAAATGATGCATTCAGGCATGCTCGCCGCCAGCGAAAGCAATTTATAAAGTGGTTTTGTTCCCAATGATTATACGGTACAGGGTGGACAGGTTTGGCTGAGATCTGCGGATGCAGAGTTTCCCTCCCCCAAGAACATTGAATTACGTCGATAAGAATGTATGAAATGACAGCATAATGGTTCTGTTACTAGATTAGTCAGGCAGAAGCTTCAACCAATAACCTGGGTTCAAATCTCACCGCGGCAGCTAGGGAATTTCAATTCTATTAATTAAATGATTCTGGAATGTAAAGTCAGACCATTAAAAGTATCGGACTCTTTTAAAAGCTGGTCGGGGAAGAAAACTACTTTCCTTATCGGCCTGGGACTTGATAGGATGGATGCAGGGAAGGCATTCCCGATGTTGGGGAAGTCCACACCCAGGGTGTCACAGTCTGAGGATTCAGGGCAGACCACTTAGGATGGAAGTGAGGAGACATTTCTTCACCCAAAGAGTGGTGAGCCTGTGGAATTCATCACCACAGGAAGTAGTTGATGCCAAAATATTGAATATATTCAAGAGGTGGCTGGATATCGCACTTGGGGCGAATGGGGTTAAAGGTTACGGGGAGAAATCAGGATGAGGCTATTGAGTTGGACCATCAGCCATGTTGTAATGAATGATGGAGCAGGCTTGAAGGGCCAAATGGCCTCTTTCTGCTCCTACCTTCAATGTTTCTATGTTTCTATATGTGACTCAGAATCCACAACAATGTGGGCATTTTTACCTTTCCTTTTTCTTTCATGGCATCGCTGGTAAGGCCAACATTTGTTGCCCCTACTTTTCCATGTAGGCCAGACTGGATAAGTCAGGTAAATTTGTTCCACTAAAGGTTTGGAGACTTGACTGATTAAACATAAACTACTTATTGGTAACCCATAACTATATACACGTCCAAGGTACGCTCTTCCATGAGTGGCCATCTCCATATTGGCTCCTTCCAGATTGAGTCAAAGTTCCTGAATTTTCATTGCCCTTTTCCTGATGAAGTTCCAACATTCCATCAAACTCATCTTCAGGATGTGAAAGCTTGTTCTCTATTCTGAACAGATGTTTCTGAGCTCAGCCTGTTTTCTGTGTGCCATCCTTCAGCTCTCATTCTTAAATTTTACTTCTGTTTAGTTGCTTCTGAAGCTCTTCAAGCTTCTTCAAGAATGTCTACTTTTTCTTGCAACTGTTCAACTTTTCCTTGGTGTGCTCGGGGTGGCACAGATGGCAGAGCAGTTAGCTCTGTTGTCTCACAGCGCCAGACTCCTGGATTCAATTCCTGGTTTGAGTCACTGCCTGTGTAGAGTCTGCACATTCTCCCTGTGTCTGTGTGGGTTTTCTCCAGGTGCACCGGTTTCTTCCCACAATCTGAAAGACATGCTGGTTAGGCCATGCTAAATTCTCCCTCAGTGTGCCTGAACAGACACTGGAATGTGGCAACTAAGGGATTTTCACTGTAACTTCTTTGCGGTGTTAATGTAAACCTACTTGTGACTAATAAATAAACTTTACTTTGCTTCTTGATATTAATTTGTGTCATTTTTCAACAACTAAAATTGTCCTCACTTTGTTCAGGCTTCCGATGCTTTTCCTTCTGTTCCTTGAGCTTCAGTACTGAATTTATATTTGCTAATCCTACTTCTGTTTTTTTCCCCTTCCATCTGCAGCAGAGCTTTGTCCTTGTCTTTCATTTTAGTTTCTTTGTTGGTCAGGTCTGCCTCCAGAAAAGTCTTAACTTGTTGTTTCAGTTCCGCAATTGTTTTATTCTTAGTTTCGTTATCTGCTCACAGTTTGAACAGTTCTATGGCTTTCCCTTTCAAAGCCTCCTCCTTTCCATTCAGCTGCTTCTTTAGCTCTTGAGTCTTTTTCTTGTGTCACTTGATTTCTGCCTAGAATATTGAGCATGGTTGCATCTTTGCTGCCAATTAATTCTTCAATTCATTCAGAGTGCATTAAATTGATTTTGCTTCTCCTCATAACTTTTTCTGAGGAATAAACTTTGACTGAGGGGTCCTTGTTGTTTCTTCTGCTGTTCTTCAATTCTGTGTTCAAGATAGTCTCCATTTCTTCTTGCTATACATACTTTTACCTTGAAGGACAATCAACTGTTCTTTCAATGTTTATTTTCTTGTTGACTGCTGGGCAATGCTCTCTGCATTTCAGTACATTGCTTTGTTGCTACTTGTAGTTCCAATGCAGCTTTTGCTAATATAGTATTACACAATTTTTGAGCTCCTCATTTTTTCCATGAGCTTGTATTGTTTGTTGAAAGAGTATTTCAGGCAGCAACTTCTTAGAGTGTTTGTTCTGCATACTGTTGTGCTTGACTGTATTTCTAATTGAGTTCTTTCAACTCAATTTTGATACATATATTTTCCTGTGGAAGTGTTCCATTTTCTTTGGCAAATTTTGTTTCTTTTGGATTTTTCAGATTGCCTTAGATATAATTTCTCTTGTTCTGGGTCTGTTGTCTTTCTTGGCCTTGGATCTTCTGCCCTCCTTGCTCTGGGGTCTTCTATTTCTTTCACCACAATGTGCCCTGTCTCCCTCAGCCAGGTATCTTTTCTTCCCCTCATCCTGGAGTCTCTTGTTTCCATAGGCCAGGATCTCCTTACCCCCTTCAGTGAATCACTGGGGGTATTCTGGGCACTTTGTAACAGTCTGTGCTATCCACAACATGCAGTTAAAATTATTTGTGAAATGTTTTTAATATTTCATCAAAGTGGTTGAGGACTCTGGGTCTATACTAATTGGAGTTTAGAAGGATGAGGGGGAATCTTATTGAAACTCACAGGATATTGCGAGACCTGGATAGAGTGGACATGGAGAAGATATAGGAAAAACTAGAATCAGAGAGCATAATCTTAGGCTAAATGGATGATCCTTTAAAACAGATGAGGAGGAATTTTTTCAGCCAGAGAATGGTGAATCTGTGGAACTTATTGCCATAGAAGGCAAAGTGTCTTTAAGACAGAGATGAATAGGTTCTTGATTAATAAGGGGATCAGGGGTTAAAGGGAAAAGGCAGGAGAATAGGAATAGAAAAATATCAGCCATGATTGAATGGTGGAGCAGACTCAATGGGCCGAGTGGCCTAATTCTGTTCTTTTGTTTTATGGTCTTATGGCATGGTGGCACACTGATTAGCACTGCTGCCTCACGGCATCAGGGATCCAGGTTCAATTCTAGTCTCGGATCACTATTTGTGTGAGTTTGCACATTCTCCCCGTGTCTCCATGAGTTTCCTCTGGGTGCTCCGGTTTTCTCCCACAGTCCAAAGATGTGTGGGTTAGGTTGATTAACCCTGTTAAATTACCCCTTAGTGTTAGGGGGATTAGTAAGGTAAATATGTGGGGTTACAGGGATAGAATCTATGTGGGATTGTGGTTGGTGCAGGCTCGATGGGCCAAATAGCCTCTTTTTGCACGGTATGGATCTCTGGTTACCTAAATTGGCCTGGTTTTAATTTATTATCCATGGCAGTTTTTTATTATAACAAGTGAGTAGATTTTAAACTATTTTCTCTTCAAAATAGTTTTGCAGCTGCTGTTTCTTCCCTTTTATCTTTCCCCACTTGTTGGCTTTCGGCAGGCTCCTGACAGCTTATTCTCTCTCCATTCAGTTGGGCCAATCACCTATCCCATTCCAAGCCTGAGAATCAATTACAATGTGATTTGTAAACTCTGCCTACAGTTTCAAAAAGCCTTTCCTCCAGCCCTGCCACTGGGGGTTATAATGCTGGCCGTTTTCTTGCAGTTACACTCTGGATGTGCAAATCTGGATTGCTGCCTGTTCTGAAAGATAATTCTGATCATTTTACTGCACTTTTCTTGCTCCTCTTGTAATGTCTTAGGTCCCTTGACTCTGTGTCCACTCAGGTCTCGCTTTCCATCTACACGGTGCGTTTCTTCTTTTGTTGCCTTTAAGAAAAAAGTCTTACTCTGCCTTTTGTGATCTAGCTGGATCCTTTGACTCTGTGTTCCATCTGGCAATGGACCTTCATGTGTCCTGGTGAAATCGTACACCCTCCATGTCTACAATGGAGCTTTTTTAAAGCAATCTCCAACTGTGTCTTCAATTTAGGTGCATTTCTCTCAGGTCATGATGGCACAGTGGAGGGTGGCACAGTGGTTAGCATGCTGCCTCACAGTGCCAGGGACCCAGGTTCAATTCCAGCCTTGAACAACTGTCTATGTGGAGTACGCACATTGTCTCCGTGTCTGTGTGAGTTTCCTCCGGGTGCTCTGTTTTCCTTCTACAGTCCAAAAATATGCAGGTTGGGTGGATTGGCCATGCTAAATTGCCCCTTAGTGTCTCAAGGTGTCTAATTTCGAGGGATTAGCCATGATAAATGTGTGGGTTACAGTATGCTTTTTTGGAGAGTTGTTGCAGACTCAATGGGCCAAATGGCTTCCTTTGTTCCTGTAGGGATTCAATGGTTCTATGGTTTGGTCAGAGTTCAGTTTCTTCAGTGTTTCACGTTTTGAGAATCTTGCTTCCATTTCTAAGCAACCTTCACCGCCACTGTGTTGTAAGGTTATTCAGTGTCACACCAAGGAGTATGGAGACCTAAATGGTTAAGCATATTACTGTTTATTAACTATGTACATCCCCAAGGTATGAGCTTGTATTGGAACAGTCTCCATGCTGGATTCTTCCATACAGTCTACCATCATGTGACTTTTTATATCATATCATGGGAAGTATTATTTTCCCAGTCCCATATTAGATTTTGCTCTATCACAACACTACAGTAAGGTAGTGCAGATTTCCTTCCTTAATGGTCAATAATGAGGGTTTTTACAACAATCAATCGTCACCATTACTGGGACTAATTAATTAATTTAATCCCTGCAATGGTGGGATTTGAATCCACATCCACAGAACAGTAGCCTGGGACTCCGGCCTCCTAGCGCACTCACATTATTACATTGCCGTCAGCTTCCCCAAATAATCTCTGAGACGGCCAAGTTAGCTTTGTTCAAGAAGGTGGCTCACCACAACCTTCTCAAGATTGGCCAATAATTGCTGCTTTTCTCAGTGAAACCTGCATGCTGTGAATGAGCAGACGGTTGTCTTCAGTCTCGTTTTGACAAGAATCCTATTGGCTATTTCTGAATATCAATGATGTGCATGAAGATGTACATGGCTAAATGTAACTTGCCTGAAATTTATGATTTCAATACATCACTACATTGGATATCTAGTTTAATCAGTTTACAGCCAAAGTTAAGATTAGAAGCAAATTATCCTGGTCTCCCTTCCCCTGCTGACACAATAGTTAAGAAAGCCCACCCATTCCTCTACTTTCTCAGAAGACTAAGGAAATTTGACATGTCCGCTACTACCCTCACTAACTTTTGCAGATGTAGCATAGAATACATTCTTTCTGGTTGCGTCACAATTTGGTATATGGCTCCTGCTCTGCCCAAGACTGCAAAGAACCACAAAAAAAGCCACGAATGTAGTGCAATCCATCACGCAAACCAGCCTCCCATCCATTGACTCTGTCTACACTTCCCACTGTCTCAGCAAAACAACCAGCATAATTAAAGACACCACGCACTCCGGACATTTGCTCTTCCACCTTCTTCCATCAGAAAAAAGACATAAAAATCTGAAGTCACATAGCAAGCGACTCAAGAACAGCTTCTTCTCTGCTGCCATCAGAGTTCTGAATGGACTTACTTTGCATTAAGTTGATCTTTCTCCTATGATTGTAACACTAGCTATGATTGTAACACTACATTCTGCATTTCTTCTCTATGAATGGTATGCTTTGTCTGTATAGTGCCCAAGAAATAATACTTTATTACTACTAATACGTGTGACAAAAATAAATCAAATCAAATCAAATTATGCCCCATACCCTCTTCCCCAAGGACTATCAAGCACTAGAATTCCAATGTCAGTAACAACCTTCAAAAACAGTCAAATGCAAATTGAGTTTGGAACAGGTTATGGAGCAATATGAATAAACATGCTTAGGTATTTGGAAGCTGTCTTATTTGTGAGGGTCGCGAGTTGCTAGGGCCACGAATGTGTCAAGTTAAGAACAAAAGCAATCATCTGATATACAGGATTAGATCATTCTCTTAATTCCCTGTGGAAGGGAGGAACTCAGAAGAAGCTCTCTCTTAGGAGATTAAATGAGATGGGCAGAATCCAGTGATGAATGGGTCACACATGGTTTGTGGGTTTGACGGGTTCAATGACTTGGTTTTACTTCCAGATTTTCTTACGTGCTTTTTATTCAGCTTGGTGGAGTGGGGAGGATTGCAGTGCAAGTGGTGGAGGTGGGAAGTTGGTGGAGCGGATTACTCATTGGATTGTTTCATCAGCCTAGCCCAAAAGGCGTTCTACATATTTTGACACAGCAGATCAAAGTGTGGCAATATTGACATAAAGCAACTTAGACTGGCACAGTCACAACATTGCTCCCAAACATATAAAAACATAAGAACCAGGAGCAGGATAGGCCCCTCAAGCCTGCTCCGCAATTCAGTAAGATCATGTCTGATCTTTTTGTGGACTCAACTCTGGGGGCTGAAGAATACATTTCATATTGTGTTCTGTATGTTTCAATCTCACCGGGAAACTTGCATAAACAATCGTGACTGTCTTGGGATGTAGCAAAGTGCTTCCGATTCACATTGCACAGGCAATAACTCATTAACATGCAAAGTGGGGAGGTCCCACTGCGCAGCAACTTACCATTCATATTTTTAAATATGTTGAGGATGGGTAGTATCTGTCGATAGTAAGGCACTAGAGCTTCGCCGACCATATCTCCCGACACAACGAGATGCTGCAGGACCTTCAACGTGGTGCATATAACTTGCTTGTTCCGAGTGTTCAGTGCATCTGTACAAGACATGAAAGGGTTATGGGTCTGTGTGCTGATTAAGTCCTCCCTGCTGAGCGAGTGATACATCATTTGTTGTTAGCAGAGATTTAAACATATTCCAGTTAGATCACTGGTGCTCATCTGTCCCTGATTCCCTTGCTATTAGCAATGTGACACCTACTACGCTTTCAGTGGATTCATATAGTATTTGAAGCTGAACGCCTACTATTTCATCTTTCGCACTGTTCCTACCCAAATAAGTGGCACATTTCCAGTCAAACGTCACGCCCGTTAAACAGAAAAGACCATCTCTCAACAAGCCCAGGACAATATGACCCTACAACCATCTGTAGCTTCAGCAAGTATTTAACACAATCAAGACTTGGTCATAAAACATTCCAACAAGTATGCAATGTGCACTTGATCAGTCTGCTAACCTACTGTGGCCAATTGAGCAAACAAAGTCAGCTTGTGTCAACTTTCTTTACTAATTATCTTAATGTCCTACATGTTGGCCTACACCAGCTGAACTCCGAGCAATTTAGAAAAGGGAGCAAGGAAATAAACTCGGAACATGGTCCCGAAAGGTAATGAAGCAAAAACGAAATCCCCAGCAGCTTGTGGCAATGAGAAGCTGAAATTGAACTGGTAAAATAAAGCAAATGTCAGCTGTGTTTGGGGAGCTTAGAGAGTGAGAGACCTGATTTCAATTAAACTAGTTTATGTAAAAACTGAAACGTAAAAACGATGGCCAACTTCGTAGATGAGCCTTTAAACTTGTTCAAAATCTTTGGCCAAAATTTTCCATCCTTGTCCGTGGCTGGAATTTTCCAGTGCCGCCGCACACGAATGGAGTTTTGGCTGGAATGCCAAATTTTCCGTTCTCGCTCGCAACTAGTCCAGCCATGGACGAAATCTGGAGAAACCCCAACCCCAACCCCACACCACCCCGCCCTGCCCCGTCCCTCTCAACCCCACCCCAACTACCACACCATGTTTTCTGGTAAGAGAGATGACCTGCCATTAGATTGGCTGCCAGCCAAATCTTCTGCTCCCACTGATGTCTACGGTACTTTGGTTCACCCATCCTGCCATGTGATTGGAGGGGGGGTTTGAGTGGGGGGAGGGTTGGGATCAGAAGACTGGAAGGTCCTGCTGGTAGGAAGGGCTGGAAAACGCCGCTTATTGTGGTTCTGCTGACCTCACTCATGTGGCATTAAAGTATTTGAAATATCAAGTCGTAGGAATTTTAGAGCAAAGTGCCCCACAGCGCCAGAGATACAGGCTCGATTCCCAGCTTGGGTCACTGTCTGTATGGAGTCTGCACGTTCTCCCCGTGTCTGCGTGGGTTTCCTCCAGGTGCTCCGGTTTCCCCCCATAATCTGAAAGACGTGCTGGTTAGACACATTGGCCATGCTAAATTCTCTCTCAGTGTACCCAAACAGGCACCGGATTGGGGCAACTAGAGGATTTTCACACAAAATTCATTGCAGTATTAATGTAAGCCTTAGTTGTGACACTAATAAATAAATTTTAAACAAAGTGGGAAGCATTGCTGCAGAATTTCAGGCAGAATGGCACAGTGATTACCACTGTTGCCTCAGAGTGCCAGGGACTCGGGTTTGATTCCCATTTTGGGTCACTGTCTGTGTGGAGTTTGCACATTCTCCCCATGTCTGCATGGGTTTCGTCCAGGTACTCTGGTTTCCTCCCACACTCCAAAGTTGTATGCGTTGGGTGGATTGGCCGTGCTAAATTACTCCTTAGTGTTAGGAGATTAACAAGGGCAAATGCATGGGGATAGGGCCTGGGCGGGATTGTGGTCGGTGCAATCTCGATGGACCAAATGGCCTCCTTCTGCTCTGTAGGGATTCTATGACTCTAGGACAATCTTCAGGCTGTAGTTTCTTTTGGGGCACGGAAGTGATTGCTTGGAGGGTAATACACACGGCAGATGTTATATTCTTGAGGGTGGAGAGAGTGGAAAGGAAGACTTGTAAACACTGCTGAGTATAATGTTGAAAAGGAAATGAGAAGCACTTTTATTTATAGTTGTCTGCTCGGTTACATCAGTAACCGGTTGCTGACAGGTTTATATTGTTTTTGCTAAGAGACACTCTATTACCTGCATGACTATTATGGCACGAACATTATTAACTCAATAGAATGACAATCCAGATATAGAATATAAGTGATCATCTTCCTGACACTAACTACAATAAAACTGCACGGTGGACAATTATATTTAAATCTTTCAGACACTGAAAGCCTCAATGCTGTTTGCGCTAAAATAACGGTTCTGATCTACAGACAGTGCTGCAAATCTTTTTTTAAACACTGGTTTTATTCTGAAACGGTTGACATGGGTTTTCTGTCACAGGTGATAGTGAAGCGGAAAGAAAAAGAAAAATTGACTGTCCAATCCGAAACTTTAGCCTCTTTTCTTCATTTCCCCCTCATCCATAACACTTTCTCAGTCCTTTTATTTATCAATCTGCTTTTGTCAAGTCCTCCATTTCCATTAGGATGGCATGGTGACACGCTGGTTTTCGTTGCTACTTTGCAGCGCTAGAGACCAGGGTTCGATTCCCAGCTTGGGTTACCGTTTGTACGGAGTTTGCACACTTTCTCTGTGTCTGCCTGGGTTTCTTCCGGACGCTCTGGTTTCCTCCCACAGTTTGAAAGACTTGCTGGTTAGGTGCATTGACTGGAACAGGCACCAAAGTGTGGCAATTAGGGGAATTTCACATCAATTTAATTTCAGTGTTAATGTATGCCTTACTTGTGACTAATAAATAAACTTCAAATCAGCTTAACACTGCGCCAGGGACCTGAGTTTGATTCTGGCCTCGGATCACTGCCTGTGTGGAGTTTGCATGTTCTCCCCGTGTCTGCGTGGGTTTCCTCCAGGTGCTCCAATTTTCTCACAAGTATGTGTGGGTTGGGTTGATTGGTCATGCTAAATTGATCCCACTGTAAAGGGGATTAGCAGGGTCAATACATCAGATTACAGGGATAGGCCATGGGTGGGATTATAATTAGCGCAGTCTTGATGGGCCAAACGGTGTCCTTTGCACTGTGGAATTCTATGATTATAGAATTCTATAAAAGAATAATAAAAGATTGGTTAGGGCAAGATTAGGGCCAGTCAGAGATAGCAGTGGGAAGTTGTGCATGGAGCCTGAGGAGATAGGAGAGACACTGAATGAGTATTTTTCGTCAGTATTCACGCAGGAGAAAGACAATGTTGTTGGGGAGAATACTGCGATACCAGGTTGTAGACTGGGCAGGATTGAGGTTCATAAGGAGGAGGTGTTAGCGAATCTTGAGGGTATGAAAATTGATAAGTCCCCTGGGCCAGATGGGATTTACCCTAGGATTCTCTGGGAGGCTAGAGAGGAGATTGCAGAGCCTTTGGCTTTGATCTTCATGTCGTCGTTAGCTACAGGTATAGTGCCGGAAGACTGGAGGATGGCAAATGTTGTCCCTTTGTTCAAAAAGGGGAGTAGGGACCATCCTGGAAATTATAGACTGGTGAGCCTGACTTCTGTTGTGGGCAAAGTCTTGGAAAGAATTATAAGGGATAGGATTTATAAGCATCTAGAGAGAAATAAATTGATTAGGGATAGTCAGCACGGTTTTGTGAAGGGTAGGTCGTGCCTCACAAACCTTATTGAGTTTTTTGAGGAGGTGACCAAAGAGGTAGATAAGGGTAAGTCAGTTGATGTAGTGTATATGGATTTTAGCAAAGCGTTTGATAAGGTTCCCCATGGTAGGCTACTGCAGAAAGTGCAGATGCATGGGATTGAAGGTGATTTAGCAGTTTGGATTAGGAATTGGCTAGCTGATAGAAGACAGAGGGT
Organism: Sphyrna mokarran; assembly: GCA_024679065.1. Taxonomy (NCBI): domain Eukaryota; kingdom Metazoa; phylum Chordata; class Chondrichthyes; order Carcharhiniformes; family Carcharhinidae; genus Sphyrna; species Sphyrna mokarran. The sequence goes on along the minus strand of JAGIQG010000024.1, from coordinate 12,070,467 downwards.
GGTGGTTGATGGGAAATATTCAACCTGGAGTGCAGTTACAAGTGGTGTACCTCAAGGATCTGTTTTGGGGCCACTGCTGTTTGTCATTTTTATAAATGACCTAGATGAGGGTGTAGAGGGTTGGATTAGTAAATTTGCTGACGATACCAAAGTGGGGGGAGTTGTAGATAGCGAGGATGGATGTTACAGTTTGCAGAGGGACATAGATAGGTTGCAGAGCTGGGCCGTGAGGTGGCAAATGGAATTCAATACGGATAAGTGTGAGGTGATTCACTTTGGTAGAATAACAGGCATATGAAATATAGGGTTAATGGAAGGACCCTTAATAGTGTTGTCGAGCAGAGGGATCTTGGGGTACAAGTACATAGCTCTTTGAAAGTTGGCACCCAGGTTGATAAAGTTGTTAAGAAGGCGTACGGTGTGTTAGCTTTTATTGGTAGAGGGATTGAATTTAGGAGCCGTGAGGTTATGTTACAACTGTACAAAACTCTGGTGCGGCCGCACTTGGAGTATTGCGTACAGTTCTGGTCGCCGCATTATAAGAAAGATGTGGAAGCATTGGAAAGGGTGCAGAGGAGGTTTACCAGGATGTTGCCTGGTATGGTGGGAAGGCCTTATGAGGAAAGGCTGAGGGACCTGAGGTTATTTTCATTAGAGAGAAGAAGGTTACGCGGTGACCTAATTGAGGCGTATAAGATGATCAAAGGACTGGATAGGGTGGATAGTGAGAGCCTTTTTCCTCGGATGGTGATGACCAACACGAGGGGACATAACTTTAAATTAAGAGGTGGTAGTTATAGGACGGATGTCAGAGGCAGGTTCTTTACACAGAGGGTGGTGAGGGCGTGGAATGCCCTGCCTGCAGCAGTTGTGGACTCGCCTACTTTGAGGGCATTCAAATGGTCGGTGGATAGGCATATGGATGATATTGGAATAGTTTGGGTTAGAGGGTCCGCTGGCCGGTGCAACATCGAGGGCCAAAGGGCCTGTACTGCGCTGTAATGTTCTAGGTTCTATGTTCTATGTTCTATACTGTGTGGGTTCAGTCCAAAGCTGAAAACAGAATTCTTATTTTCTACACAGGGGCCATTTCCTTAAATAATTATTTTTCGGGATGTTGATATTATTGGTGAGGTCAGCATTTATTTCCAATCCCCAGTTGTGCTTGAGAAGATGATGGGGGCTTTATTTTTGAATCACTACAATCCCCATGGTGAAGGTGTTCCCAGCGCTGTTGGGAAGGAGTTCCAAGATTTTGACTCACCAACAGTGAAGGAATGGCCAATATATTTCCAAGTCAGGATGGTGTGTGACTTGGAGGAGGATTCAGAGGCGGTGGTGTTCACACGCCTCTGCACTTCCAGGTGGCCAAGTCACTTTCTTTTTATTAATTCAAGGTACATAGGTGTCACTGGTTGGCCAGCACTTATTCATTGCCCATCCATAGTTGCCTGAGGGCAGTTGAGAGTTAAACACATTGCTATGGCTCTGGAGTCACATGTAGGCCAGACCAGGTAGGGAAGGCAGATTCCCTTTCCTAAAGGGACACTAGTGAACCAGATGGGTTTTTCCGACAATCGACAATAATTTCATGGTCATCAGTAGATTCTTAATTCCAGATATTTTTTATTGAATTCAAATTCCACCATCTGCCGTGGTGGGATCTGAACCTAGGGCCCCGGAACATGAGCGGAGTTTCTGGGTTAATAGTCTACGATAATACCACTAGGCCATCGTCTCCCCATTAAATCAAGTATATTTCAGTCAGTGATTGATAGGTTCTTGATTGGTAAGAGGATCATAGGTTATGGGGAAAAGGCGGGAGAATGGGGTTGAGATACACATCAGCCATGATAGAATAGTGGAGCAGACACGATGGGCTGAGTGATCTAATTCTGCTCCTATACCTTATAGTCTCAAGGTCTTATGGCATTTCAGGGGTTTGAATGATGCTGTTGAAGAAGCCTGGGCAAATTGCTACAGTGCATCTTGTCAACAGTACACACTACACATGGTGGGCTGGCAGAAGCAGTTGCGTCATAACACTATTAAAAAATACATTAATTGGCACTACAACTATTTTATTAACTCCTGCCTACTTTCATTGTTTTTAACTCATACTCTAGTTCTAGGCTTCACTTTAGTTTAATTTACACATTTGCTTCATTTCATGTTTTCAGTCCACTCTTCTTTATTCCTCTCAATTATACAGTAATGATCCCACTACCAGTTTACTGAGTAAAATATTTGCGCTTGCGTTCTGTTTGTTTTCATTAAAGTGTATAATGCAACTCTATAATTTCACAGCTCCACTCACTTGGGATTACTTACAGCAAGTGCAGCTGAAAACTGAAGGTGAACAGTACTCAAAATGAAAGCATGTATGTTTTTATAAACAGCCTTAGTGTAGAACTGAACAATTTACTTTGATTAATCCTTGAGTTTAAATTTATTTATTAGTGTCACAAGTGGGTTTACATTAACAGTGCAATGAAGTTACTATGAAATTCCCTTAGTTGCCCCACTCCGGTGTCTGTTTAGGTACACTGAGGGAGAATTTAACATGGTCAATGCATCTAACCAGTGCATCTTTCGATCTGTGGGAGGAAACCAGAGCACCCAAAGGAAACCCATGCAGGCACAGGGAGAACATGCAGACTCAGCACAGGTAATGACCCAAGCCGGGAATCGAACCTGGGTTCCTGGCGCTGTGAGGCAGCAGTACTAACCACCGTGCCACTGTGCCGCCCAAGGGTGGTAATCAAAGAGAAATGTTTAAAGTCAGGTAAGTCGAAGGCTTTGGATTCGAATTTTACTAAAGAACTACGAGTTTCCAATTTTAATTCTATAATGAATAAACATTCAAGGACAAGGTCAGTAAACACAAGGGAACACCGCCAGCTGCAAGCTTCTCTCCAAGACACAAACTATCCTGAATTGGAAATATATCGCAGTCAAAATCCTAAAGCTCTCTCCCTAACAGAAATGTGAGTATAACTACACCACACACTGTGGCACAGTAGTGAGCACTGCTGCCTCACAGCACGAGGGATTCGGGTTCGATTCCCGGCTTGGGTCACTTTCTGTGTAGCATCTGCACATTTTCTCTGTGACTACGTGGGTTTCCTCCGGATGCTCCGGTTTCCTCCCACAGTGTGAAATATGTGTTGGTTAGGTTGATTGGCCATAGTAAATTGCCCCTTATGTCAGGGGGAGGAGGAGGATAAATAAGGGGGATTACGGGGAAAAAGCCTAGATGGGATTGTGGTCTGTGCAGACTCCATGGGCCAAATGGCTTTCTTCTGCCTGTAATTATCCTATGATGAACGGCAGTTGTTCAAGAATGTTATTCACCACCACCTTCTCAAGGAGCAATTAAGGATGGAAGATGAATGCTGGCCTGGCCAGTGATGCCGAAATACCGTGAACAAGTAAAAGAAAATCTAATGATGATGATTTTTAGTCCGACAACCATCGAACAAAACTAGGCAGTGGATAACACTGGAATGTTTTGACAGCTGCTGGTTAAATTCTACGAGTAATGATGTTTCATGTTTCTTTCTGTCACCAGTCGGAAAGACGTTCCGAAAGATGGTGACTAAATAAAAAGGTATTTCCAATCAGGCCATTGCTCCTGGGAAGAGTGACAGCTACATAAGCAAGATTATATTATAGATTCACAGCCCATGAATTTGACTTGTTCTCAAGGAATTTGATACACGGCCACTTGTTTCATTTATTCATTCTCTCTGATTTTCTTGCTGGGTTACCAACCAAAACCTCTGCTGCTTTTGTTCGCATGGCTAAAAGCTTACCTGGAGTCCCGGAGAAGGATGGGCTGTTTGACTGTGGAGGGCAGCACATCTGGAGCTGATGCTATTTTCGTTAGATGGATAATCGTGGCGAGTTTGGAGGTTGTGCGGATGGGGCGGTGGAGGGGGTGCCGGTGATAGCATTTGTTTAGGGTAGAGTTTACAGGGCGGGGACCCTGCTTTCTTCTGGCCTCCACCCCTCATTAAGTCCACAGTGACGTGCCTCATGGATGGCCATCATACCCCTGTGTCAGTCGAGGCCTGTGATTGGCAATTGATGCCCACTTCAGAGCCTGATGCTGTTAGTATTCAATCAGCCTGTGTGGGAAGATGTCACCCCTCAGGGGTAGGGTGTAGAAACTCTCGCTGTCATCAAGAGGCCCATCATCTAGAAGGGGTATGTCCTAGACTCAATCTTTCCCTCCCTTTTGACAGCCCCGCCTTGAGCCAATACCTCTTTCCCTGTGACTCCAATTCTCACGTTCGTTCACCCGTAAGACCATAAGATGTAGGAGCAGAATTAGGCTAATCGGCCCATCAAATCTGCTCCACCATTCAATCATGGCTGATATTTTTCTCATCCTCATTCTCCTGCCTTTTCCCCATACCCAGAGGAGGTTCACAAGAATGATCCCTGAAATCCCGCCCATAGTGTGGAATTTTGCCATCCTATCTGCCACAGGAATCATAGCAGATGGGCGTGGACCATGCAAAAGTCTGTTGACCTTGGGTGGGATTTTCCAGTCTTGGGGCGCATGTGGTAGGAAAATCCCACCCATTGTAGTTTTTTTTAAGGACGTGGGCATTGCTGGCTCAACCAGCATTTATTGCCCTTCCCTAATTGTCCTTGAGAAGGTGTTGGTGAGCTGCCTTCTTGAACCGGCACTGTCAATATTTTTGGTTCAAAGGCTCTCTTGCCTCTTCATAGAAACGTCATCGAATTTTTCAACCCTGTGTAAATGAACAAGTGTTGTAACAAACCTTACAGACCAGCATTCAATTTCTATTCTGTGATGCTTTGGATGCTCTCAGGGATGTTATTGGCCCAAATTCCTCTACACCAGAGGGAGGAAACAAAGATCCTGATTGACAATCTGTCATCCTCTGAAACAGGTATGTGGGAGGATGAGATAGGACATAATTATGAAGCCTCCCACAGTCAAATATCTATTCTTCTTCTTATTTCTTCTTATTATTTATTTATTAGTGTCACAAGTAGGCTTACATTAATACTGCAATGAAGTTACTGTGAAAATCCCTTAGCCACCACACTCCAGCTCCTAGTCAGATATACTGAGGGAGAAATTAGCATGGCCAATGCACCTAACCCACACATCTTTCGGACTTTGGGAGGAAACTGGAGTAATTCGAAGAAAACCCATGCAGACACAAGGAAAACTTACAGACTCTGCACAGACAGTGACCCAAACCAGAAATCGAACCTGTGTCCCTGGCATATGAGGCAACTGATGTATCCACAATGGCAACATCCTTGAGCTTACCATTGACCAGAAACTCAACTGCACTCACCACATAAACACAGTGACTACAAGAGCACATTAGAAGCTAGGAATACTACAGCGAGTTCCTGATTTCTCAAAGCCTGTTCATCATCTACAAGTCACAAATCAGGAGTGTGATGGAACTTTCCTCACTTGCCTGGATGGGTGCAGTTCAAACAACACTCAAAAAGCTTTACACTACCCAGGACAAAGCAGTCTGCTTGTTTGACACCACACTTACAAACATTCAATCCCTCCACCACCGATGCTCAGGAGTAGCAATGCGCACTCTATGTACAAGATGCACTGCAAAAATTCACTAATGATCCTTAGACAGCACTTTCCAAATCCACTATCACTTCCATCTAGAAAGACACGGGCAGCAGATAAATGGGAGCACCACAGCCTGCAAGTTCCCCTCCAAACCACTCACCATCCTAAGTTGGAAATATTCCTTCACAGTCGCTGGGTCAAAATCCTGGAATTCCCTCCCTTACAGCATTGTGGGTCAACCCACAGCACGTGGATTGCAGAGATCCAAGAAGGCAGCTCATTGCCACCTTCTCAAGGGCAACTAGGGATGGGCAATAAATGCTGGTCAACTAGTCCCACGAATGAATAAAAAAAAGATGTCCCTAAGGTTTTGTAATATACCAGCTTTGGTTATTGTTAATAAATTAATCACTGTCTGAGACATCTTGAAAAATGCTGTCCTACAGATTTAATGACCCAAATTCATTTGCACAAGTATTTACCTCTCAGCCGACTGATCGAACTGCACAATGCCATTGAGCACAGGAGGATTTTTAGCTTATCATTTCAGATATCCAACAGTGCCCAAGGTTTCCTTCACTTCGACTCAAATCAGATTCACTCCACTGGTCAAAACAACCGTGTGTCACGCTCCAAGACTGATATTGATTATCCTTGGTGCCTGACAACTTCAATTAAGGAGTCAGACACAATGAAATACTTATGATTGTAGAGATGTCTCTTATATTTGGCAGAAATGCGTCGGTGGCCATGCTTCTGAAGGTTAGAAATATCTTGATGCAAGTTCCACACCCAGTCCTGGTTTAAAAAGGTTAATAAATAATATTCTCAATCCAGTGCCAATGAGATTCAGAAAGCTTGTTTCAGTCCATGAAGTAGATTAAAGGACAGATTTACCAAACCCCCAACTGCAGGAGGCGGGATTGAGGATAGCAAGTGAAGCAATCGCCAAAACCTGACAAAGTCTGATTTGTGCTCAGTTGGAAAGTTGAACAATTTAAATAAATTATACAAGCTCTTGGCTTATGTCCTTCTCTCGTTGACTGACTTGGCCCTTTGGAAAAATAAAAGACCTTTTCAGAGATGAAGGTTTATCTCCTTCTGCCACATCCAATGCTGCCACATCACCTTTCATTCCTCATATCCGTTCTTCCTGCACTCTCACTATCGTCTTTCCACAACTGGCTTTATCTCTACTTTCTTCCCTCCTTTTCCCTTTCTCCGCAACTCTTGGCAAAGGACAAAACATATCTCCTGTATGGGTGGCACGGTGGCAGTGGTTAGCACTGTTGCCTCATAGTGCCAAGGACCTGGGTTTGATTCCTGGCTTGGGTCACCGACAGTGTGAAGTTTGCAAGTTCTCTCTGTGGATTTCCTCCGGGTGCCCTGGTTTCCTCCCACAGTCTAAAGATGTGTGGGTTCAGTGGACTGGCCATGGTAAATTGCCCCTTTGTGTCAGGGGGACTAGTTTAAGTAAATGCATGGACTAATGTGGATAGGGCCTGGGTGGGACTTAAATCCCATTGGGTCTGTACCTTTTACACTGTAGTATTGATCTATCTCCTTATAAAGGCCGGTTTGCAGAATTAAGAATCTACTGATGACAACAAAACTATTGTCAATTGTCAGAAAAACCCATCTGGTTCACTAATGTCCTTTAGAGAAGGAAATCTGCCATCCTTACCTGGTCTGGCCTACATGTGACTCCAGAGCCACAGCAAAGTGGTTGACTCTCAACTGCCCTCTGAAATGGCCTAGCCAGCCACTCAGTTCGAGCGTGACTAGGGCTGGGCAACAAATACTGGCCAGCCAGTGATGCCCATGTTCCACAAATGAATAAAGAAAGAAAGCTACTGGAATTGCATTCCCTGCTGTTTTGTCATTGCCTTATTGTGAGGGTTTCCTCCAGGTGTTCTGGTTTCCTCCCACAGTCCAAAAATATGCAGGTTTTTTAAAATTCATTTCTTTTATTCACTTGGGGACATGGGAATCACTGGCTGGCCAGCATTTGTTGCCCATCCCTGGTCATGCTTGAACTGAGTGGCTGGCTAAGCCATTTCAGAGGGCAGTTGAGAGTCAACCACATTGCTGGGGCTCTGGAGTCACATGTAGGCCAGACCAGGTAAGGACGGCAGATTTCCTTCCTTAAAGGACATTAGTGAACCAGATGGGTTTTTCCAACAATCGACAATGGTTTCATGGTCATCAGTAGACTCTTAATTCCAGATTTCTTTTTTATCGAATTCAAATCCCACCATCTGCCATTGTGGGATTTGAACCTGCGTCTCAGGAACGTTAGCTGAGTTTCTGGATTAATAGTCTAGTGATAATACCACTGGGCCATTGTCTCCCCCTGAACCCCAGGTTAGGTGGATTGGCCATGCTAAATTGCCTCTTAGTGTCTATTCTATGGAAGTCAGGAGAATAAGATCCTTAACTAATTTCTACTGTTGAGAAATTGATTTCTAGGCCTCCTGCCAAATCTTGCTCTCCAACCACCACGATTCCCGCTGCTGGATAGAATGGAAAATTCCATCCATGGAATTTTCTGACTCAAAGGGAAGTTCTATTCTTCACATAGTTAGGTACCATCTGGAAATGGGAATCCTGCAAACAGCAGGATGTAAAGGGGCCCCGCTGATAGCAAAACAAAAGGGATCCAGATGCTGTTCATAACGTCTGATTTAATTATTTGCAGGGGACATGTGGAGGGCTGGAGCATATGATGGATGGCAGCCACAGCTTGCAGTAGGGTCGCAGGCATTGATGGAAAAAGAACTCAGTGGAGCCCAACCAAAACAGTTCCCCTGGCTGGAGGAATTATTGAGGGAGGGATTGGCCAGCATAGCAGAGGAAGACAACGTGGGAGGGGGGCAGAGTGGTGGGGTGATGGCAAGGGGGCCTGGGAGGGGTGGGGCAAGGGGATATTGGCACGGAGAGGAGGGCATTGAGGTGGAAAGACAGAATGTGGGGGAATTCATGGGAAGGGGACAACATGGGAAGGAGGGTATAGAGGGTTGTTGGCGTGGGAGGAATGGCATGGGGTAGTGGGAATAGCAGAGGAAAAAAGGGTGCTATGGGATGAATGGGATGGGATGGAAAGGAGATGGCGTTGGAGATAACAGGGCAGCACAGTGGTTAGCACTGCTGCCTCATCGTGCTAGGGGCCCTCAATTGATTCCCTGCTTGGGTCACTGACTGTGCAGAGTCTGCACATCTTCCCAATGTCTCCATGGGTTTCCTCCAGGTGCTCTGGTTTCCTCCCACAGTCTAAAAGATGTGCTGGTTAGGAGCATTGGCCAAGCTAAATTCTCCCTCAGCGTACCTGAACAGGTGCTGGAATGTGGTGACTAGCGGATTTTCACAGTAACTTAAGTGCAGTGTTAATGTAGGTCTACTTGTAACACTAATAAATAAATGTAAACTTAAACTTAACAACTTGAGATGTTGCTGGAGTGAGGTGGCTTCTTGCCAGCTGTGCCACCGTACCCTCTAATTCTATCTTTTACTCCTGTTCTCTGTTCCTAGTACTCTAACTTTTTTAAACTCCCTAGCAATAGAACATAGAACATAGAACATAGAACATTACAGCACAGAACAGGCCCTTCGGCCTTCGATGTTGTGCCGACCAAAATAAAAAGCAATGCCCCTCCAAACTAAACCATTCCCTTCTCTTCCATATACTTATCAATTAACCTCTTAAACGCCACCAAACTTGGCGCATCTACAACAGCTGCAGGCAGGGCATTCCACTCCCTAATCACTCTTTGAGTAAAGAACCTACCTCTGATATCCGTCCTATAACTCATACCCCTTAATTTAAAGCTGTGTCCCCTCGTGCTAGCTTTCTCCATCCTAGGAAAAAGGCTATCACTGTCCACCCTATCTAAACCTCTAATCATCTTATATGCTTCAATAAGATCCCCTCTTAGCCGCCTCCTTTCTAACGAAAACAACCTCAAATCCTTCAACCTCTCTTCATAGGACCTGCCCTCCATACCAGGCAACATCCTGGTAAACCTCCTCTGTACCCTCTCCAATGCCTCCACATCTTTCTTATAATGTGGCGACCAGAACTGCACACAATACTCCAAGTGCGGCCGCACTAGAGTTTTGTACAGCTGCAACATGATGCTGCGGCTCCTAAATTCAATCCCCCTACCAATAAAAGCTAAGACTCCATAAGCCTTCTTAACAACTTTATCCACTTGACTGCCTACTTTCAGGGATCCATTGACACATACACCAAGATCCTTCTGTTCCTCAACACTATTAAGAGCCCTACCATTAGCCCTATACTCTACACATTTATTGTTCCTGCCAAAGTGCATTACCTCACACTTTTCCACATTAAACTCCATTTGCCACCTCTCGGCCCAGCTCTGCAACTTGTCCAAGTCACTCTGTAAACTAAAACACCCCTCTTCACTATCTACCACACCACCAACTTTAGTATCATCTGCAAATTTACTGATCCATCCCTCAATACCCTCATCCAGATCATTTATAAAAATTACAAACAGCAGGGGCCCCAAAACAGACCCCTGAGGCACACCACTCGTCACCGAACTCCACGATGAATATCTCCCATCAACCACCACCCTCTGTCTTCTATCTGCCAGCCAATTCCTAATCCAATTAGCTAAATCACCCTCTATTCCACACATCTGCATTTTCTGTAGAAGTCTTCCATGGGCCACCTTGGAATGAAGTTGATCTTTCTCTATACCTTAGCTATGACTGCAACACTACATCCTGCATCCTCTCCTTTCCTTCTCTATGAACGGTATGCTTTGCCTGCATTGTGCAAGAAACAATACTTTTTATTGTAACAATATGAATGCATGTTACAAAAATAATCAAATCAAATGGGGAAATTTTAGAGGGATAGAGGGTTGGCTATGATGTGAGACAGATGGATGGGAAGTTGATTTTGAGGAGTATTGCAATAAAGATACTAATTTGACTGCCAGTTTTTGAGTAAAATCAGATGCTAACTGGTGAACCCTCAGTCTAAAATTAGTTTTTTTTTCTCACCAAATTACGGTTCGTGCTGATTCCTCAACTTCACTTCATTGAACCAAAATCTCGGAATAACACAACGCAAAAGGAGGTCATTTGGCCCAACGTACACGTGCCAGGTGTTTAGTACGAGCTTCTCAAATAGTTTTTTCCTCACATTCCCGTAATTTTTCATGTATTTATTCAATTCCCTTTTGAAATTTGCAGCTAAATTTGCTTTCACCGCCCTTTCAGGCAGTGCATTCAAGATCACAACAACCAGATGCACTAAAAAAAGCTTTCCTCTTGACATCTCTGGCTCTTTTGTTCATTATTTTTAGAAGCACCCCAGTCTCTTTCCTGATTTCCAGCAGGAAATAGTGTTGGATGAGAAATGGGCTGTTTAGTTTAACAGACAGAGCACGGGCCAATGATCCCAACTATTGTCCAAAATCCTTACTGAACCATTTTATTCCCTTTTTTCGACATTTTGATTTTTTTTGGGTCTCAGAGGGGAATTTCCTCCTTCGCTAGTTTCACCAAGTGCTGATTGGTCCAACTGCAGGTCAACTTTGGGTACACTGTCCAATCAGATGGCATATAAAAACATTCAATGAGCTAACGATAAGGCAAACTCAGCTAACGTTCTAGGGACACTGGTTCAAATCCACGACAGATGGGGGTGTTCAAAGTCAACAAAAACTATCTGGAATTAAAAATCTACCAATGACCATGAACCCATTGCCGATTGTCGAAAATACCCATCTAGTTCCCTAATGTCATTTAGAAAAGGAAATCTGCCATCCTTACGTGATCTGGCCACAGAGACACAGCAACGTGTTTGATTCTCAATTGCCCTCAGACAACCAGGGATGGGCAATAAATGTTGGCCAGCCAGCGATGCCCATGTCCCACAAATGAATAAAAAAAGTCAGGAATCGCAAGTTCTTTTTGTCGTAAATATAGGAAAGCTTCAAGATCATTGATCATTATCAAATTTAGATCCAATTTTGCAACCCCTGGAAAAGATTTGGGACATGAGTAGTTGGCTCTCAGTGTAAAGAAAAGTCAAGATAAATTGAGTTCACTTCAATCTTGTGTGGTGGGGTTGTTTGGATATGAGGCATTCGTGTCCAGGAGTTCAGCTTTGGCTTTGCACCAAGAGCTAACCAGGTAGAAAATCTGAACGGCTGGTCAAATTTAAAGGGATGAACCCACTTAAAGATTAATGACTGCTGATGGGAGAAAATTCAAAGATTTTAAAATGCTTGTCAAGTCTACCGTGGGAGGGAATAAGGAGAAGTGCCAGGCAATAAGAAAGCACAAAAAAATACAGTGTGATGGTACTGAATGAACAAGGCAGAACAGTCAGCGTACAGGCAGAGGTTGCCTGTAGGTCATAGAATCATAGAATCCCAACAGTGCAGAAGGAATCTGAACTGCCAACAATCCCACTGAGGCCCTATTCCCATATTTACCCCATTCATCTCCCTGACATTAAGGAGCAACGTAGCATGACCAAACCAACTAACCTGAACATCTTTGGAATGTCAGAGGAAACCCAGGCAAACGCCACATGATCACTGCCAGGCTAAAATTAAACCCAGATCCCTGGTGCTGCGAGGCAACAGTGCTAGCCACTTACCCGCCTGCTCACTAAAACCTGTAATTTCTTTACTGTTTAAAAATTTATCTATTCTTGCCTTATAAATATTCAGCAAGGTAATCTCAACTGCTTCACGAGGCAGGGAATTCCAGTTTCACAACCCTTTGGGTGAAGAAATTCCACCTCAACTTAATCCTAAATTTGTTTCCCCTTATTTTCAGATCAAACCCCCTAATTCTAGTTTCACCTGCCAGTGAAAATAATTTCCTTGCTTCTATCTTATCTATTGCCTTCATAATTTTATATGTTTCTGTAAAATCACTCCTCATTCTTCTAAATCCCATTATGTACAGTCCCAGTTTACTCAGTTTCCCCTCTTAAGCAAAACCTCTCAACTCTGGAATGAACTTAGTGAATCTCCTAGTCCGGAAGCAAAGATATCTGCAACAAAATGTAGCTGGAAATAGCAGTCTCACAATGGAAAAGAAAACAGCAATGAAAAAGCAGACAAAGCTGTATGATAAAGGGGCAGCATGGTGGCACAGTGGTCAGCTCTGCTTCCTCGCAGCATCGGGGACCCAGGTTCAATCCTGGCCTTGTCTGTGTGGAGTCTGCATGTTCTCCCCATGTCTGCATGGGTTTCCTCTGGGTGTTCCAGTTTCTTCCACATTCCAAAGATATACGGGTTAGGTGGATTGGCCATGTTAGATTGCCCCTTAGTGTCAAGGGGATAAACAGGGTAAATGTGTGGGGTTACAGGGATAGGGCCTGGGTGGGATTGTTATCAATGCAGACTAGATGGGCTGAATGGCTTACTTCTGCACTGTAGGGATTCTATGATTCTAAGCTAAACTAAAAGAAAGACATTCCAATTAACAATTCACGTTTGATCGTCCCCTGACAAAGAGGAAAATGGTTGTCACAAAAACAGAGATTGCTGCAAAATCTCAGCAGATCAGATAGCATCTGTGGAGAGAGAATAGAGCCAACGTTTTCAGTTTGCTGACAGCAGTGCGTTTGAAGTTTATTTATTAGCATCACAAGGCTTATATTATCACTGCAATGTAGTGACTGCAAAAATCTCCTAGTTGCCTCACCTCGGCATCTATTCGGAGACACTGAGGGAGAATTTAGCACAGCCAATGCACCTAACCCGCATGTGTGAGGAAACCAGAGCCCTCTGAGGAAACCCACACAGATACGGGGAGAACATACAGGCTCCACACAGATAGTGACCCAAGCAGAGACTCGAACCTGGGTCTCTGGCACTGTGAGACATCAGTGCTACCCACTGTGCCACCTTGCCGCCCATTCTGTTTCAGATTTCAGCATCCCCTTAGAAAAACGGTGGTGGATGTTGAAGTCTAATATTCACAGTTCCCATTGCAGGGGTGCCTCAGGACGAGATCCAAAATCCAACTATCTTCAGCTACTAATTCAGTGACCGGATGGCTTCCCTCTGTGATAAGGCCAGAAGTAGGACTGTTTATTCAGCTGCAGTTACAATCCTTCAGATAATGAGATAGTTGTGCCCTGGGAGTAAGAGCTGCACAGTGTCCAGACTTGACAAGATAAATGGCAAGTAATATACGGACTACACAAAAGCCGGGTAACAGTCAGCTCCAACAAGAGAGGTTAACCAGTGAATTCTTACCCGCAGTATCTTGGGGATGGCGGGTGGAGTGTGGGGGTGTTGGAAGGTGGAGATGCAGGGAGTGTTACCACTGATTAGAAACACAACTGGACCAGCCATGTACATGCTTTGTGTATTACAGCAGCTTAGAGACTTGGTATCATGTAAAGAGTGATGCACCCCCCCCCCGACTGCCAAATGCCTCTCCACCTCCTACAGGGAAAAAGGTCAGGAGTGTGATTGACTATTCTCCACTTAGTAGTTGCAAAATGTAACAGGGTATTTACTGAAAGCGTTAACCCATTCCACGATACATTCACCCTCAATGAAGCCCTACACTGAGTGGTGATATTAAGACTTCTGCATTGTTCGAATGTCTTCCTTCTAAACTTCAACAATGAAGCATATAATTTATAGAAACACCCTCCACCCACCTGATGTTGTGTAGGCAGATAAACTCCCGAGTGTAATAGTTCATTAAAAATTTGATTGACTCCTCTTATATTTATACACAGAAGAAAATATAAGCTCCCGCTTTTTATTTACCATCCAAATGATGCTAAAACCAATTACTGACCTGCTCTCTGTACTGTTCTTTCAGATACTTTGTGCCAGGGCATTCCAGAAAATGGGACACAAAGTGTGAACATATTCTGAAAGCCTGTGAGACAAAGAACTCTCAATCTTAACTGAGCCACAGATTGAATGTGTTACCTGCAATCAGTTATTTAATTATCATTTTCCAATTGCGCCTAGCAGATTTTGAAGTGTGGCTGCATTGCGTAGGTTTCGTGATGATGCTCATTATTTCATGAGAGCTTTATATTAAAAAAAAATCTTGCTCTGTACCTACTTAGAGCTCCTGTTAGGTCTTTTCAAGTTGCTCTTCTGTAATTGGATAAGGCAGATAATGATGGATTTCAAGCTCTTTTTATTCCTCTTTCTTACAGTCAGAATGGTGGCACAGTGGTTAGTTGAGTTCAAAGTTTATTTATTAATGTCACAGGTGGGCTCACATTAACACGGCAATGAAGTTACTGTGAAAACCTCTTAGTCACCACACTCTGGCACCTGTTCTGGTATACTGATGGAGAATTTAGCGTGGCCAATGCATCTAACCAGCACATGCTTTGGACTGTGCGAGGAAACTGGAGCACCTGAAAGAAACCCACGTAGACACAGGAAGAATGTGCACATTCTGTACAGATGGTGATCCAAGTTGGAAATCGAACTCAGGTCTCCGGCGCTGTGAGGCAGCATTGCTAATAATTGCGCCACCCTGTCGCCTGAGGCAGCACTGCCGCTTCACAGTGCCAGGGACCTGTACTCAATTCCGGGCATGATTGTCTCTGTAGTGTTTGCACATTCTCCCTGTGTCTGCGTGGTTTTCCTCCGGGTGCCCTGGGTTTCTCCCAGTAATAACTCCAGGAGTCAGCTGTGAAGGAACAGTGCTTTGATTGCACAAAATGAAACTAAACAACAACCACAAATCTGTGGTGAACACAACAGGTGCCAACCGAAACTAAAAGGTTAATGAGCCTTTCTGGGTCTTGCTTTGTACCAGGCTCGGTTATATGATCTCCACCTGGTCAGCTAATTACCAGTCCCGAGGGAGATCATATTCAACACTCCCAAATGGGGGATGTCAATAAGTGATTCGCCTTGTAGATCAAGGGGGTTATTATACATCCCTCCCCCATAGTCCAAAGATTAGGTGGACAGCTATGGTGAATGCACAGGGTTAGAGAGATCAGGCAACAGGTGGGCCTGGGTCAGATACTCTTTCAGGCATTGGTGCAGACTCGATGGGCTGAATGGCCTCCTTCTGCACTTCAAGGATTTTATGGTTCTATAATTTTTTTTTGCATGATTTAATTTCAATTTAAAAATTGTTAGCTTTCATGTCGCTTGTAATTTCAGGGAAGCTCCAAGCAGCTGTCCTTTTCCTGAAATATGTAGGTAATATAGTGAAGGATTGCTGGCTCGCTCTGGCTTCACTATTCACAGGGAGAGGTGCCCTTCATTTACAGCAGCCGTGGTTCCACGACCAGAAACAAATAAATATTATTAATTAAATGTTCTAAATAAAACCTCCTCCTTAGCAGGATTGCTTTCTGCATGTGCATTGTTGAGGGACAAATCCTGTACAGCTGTCTGTTCGGCAAGGAGCCCTGCCCCCTGTAACCAGTCTTAATACGTCAGTGACCGGTGCCCCGTGTGAATGTGTCAGGTGTAATAGCATCTGACCCTGGGAAATGATGAATAGCTTCAGCCGCTGGGAGCTGGGGACGTAGAACTCTGCCGATACCATGTAAAAGTCACTGTTCGTTCCAACAGCAGCAGACAAATGTATAGTGCTGCAAACAAAGCATAATTCTGGGGGAAAAGATTCTCTCTCAAACTGGAAACTCATTTCATGAAATTCTTGTGGGTTATTTTCAAATATGACCAAAGATGTGCGGGTTACGTGGACTGGCCATGCTGTATTGCCCCTTAGTCTCAGGGGGATGAGCCAGGGTAAATGCATAGGGTTATGGGGATAGGGCATGTGGTCGGCGCAGGTTCAATGGGCCGAATGCCCTCTTTCTGCACTGTAGGGATTCTATGATCTATGATTTATGAAATGCAGGGGAAGGAAGATCTTGAGACGTCAGAAAGACACATTTGGTTTTTTAAGTTCCGCACAGGACGTCCCTTAATTCCATCAGCAAGCACTCGGCAAGTAAAGCAGTAATTTGTAAGTAGAGTAGTGAATATTTAAATTAGAATTTGTTCCAGGTGATTTGCTCCTGAATCTCAGTGGTTAGCACTGCTGTCTCACAGTGCCAGGGACCCGGGTTTAATTCCCGCTCGACGCTGTGTGGAGACTGCATGTTCTCCCTGTGTCTGCGTGGGTTTCCTCTGGATGCTCAGGTTTCCTACTACAGTCCAGAAGACATGCTCTTTAGGTACCTTGGCCATGCTAAGTTCTCCCTCAGCATACCCGAACCGGTGCCGGAGTGTGGCGCTTCAGGGATTTTCACAGTAACTTCATTGCAGTGTTAATGTAAGTTGACTTGTGACACTAATAAATTCATTTTAGAAAGTAAAGAAGACATTTGCACTCTTACTGGTCTTTATATAATCATTGCCTTGGTGAGCTTTGAGCTTTGCTGGCTAAGGGCTTCTGAGAATCAATATTCCATACCAAACGCCACAGTGTCACATCACAATGGTGATGGGAGGGCTTTATCTGTTTCCTCTGCTGCCTCCAGCCAATTGGCATAAGA
Organism: Sphyrna mokarran; assembly: GCA_024679065.1. NCBI lineage: Eukaryota > Metazoa > Chordata > Chondrichthyes > Carcharhiniformes > Carcharhinidae > Sphyrna > Sphyrna mokarran. The sequence goes on along the minus strand of JAGIQG010000024.1, from coordinate 12,053,371 downwards.
TTTGGGAGCAGAATTAGGCCATTTGGCCCATTGAGTCTGCTCTGCCATTTGATCATGGCTGATATGCTCCTCATCCTCATTTTTCTGTCTTCTCCCCATAACCCTTCAACGCATTACAAATTAAAAATCTAACTCCTCCTTAAATTTATTCACTGTCCCAGCATCCATCGCAGTTCGGGGTAGTGAGTTCCACAGATTCACAACCCTTTGGGAGAAATCGTTTCTCCTCAACTCTGTTTTAAATTCGCTATCCTCGATCCTAAGACTATGACCTCCCGTTCTACAGTGCCCCACAGGAGGAAGCATCGTTCACTTCATTTTATCCATATCTTTTATCATCTTGCATACATCAATTTGATCTCACCTCATTCTTTTAAATTCCAGACAGAATTAGCCTAAACTGTTCAATCTCTCTTCACATAACAAGCCCCTCATCCTATACTGCTGGCAGAATTGGTTCTCTCTTAAATATATACTCCTAAGCTCAAACATATGTATTCAAAGTTTACCTCGGCTGTGTTAATTTGATCAAAGCTAAACAAGTGCAACAAGCCAACGTGATGTACTTTTCACCAAACTCTCAGCTTGTGTGTCACGGTTTGATGGCTAGCCAACTGCAAAACTAACAATCGTCAAGAATAAATCTTCAGAAAAGGGGTCTATCGGCACCATAACACATTAAAATCCAGACCAAACGCAGTAATCGTCATTACTCATTGTGTAAATGGGGAGCTTACATAAGCCTATTATAGTGGCTGCCATCAGAAATCTCACCTTACTGAGCTAAACTCATAGGTGAGAACAAGGCACTCACTGTAGCTTGGAAGCTGGTACAAGGTAATAGTATCCGGCCACCCAATCGTAATGTGACAAGGAGAGAGGCCATGGTGTCAGTCAACAAGCTATAAATGTTCCAGTACCCACTGTTTTTTTTCAGTCAGGCCCTTTCTATTCCCAAAGCCCTAGTTTGCACCATTAAACTGTCATCACTGGAGCCTGACCGCACCATAGAAACCCAACCATGCAAAATAAGGCCATTTGGCCCATTGAGTCTACACTGACAACAATCCCATCAAAGTCTTATCCCTGTAACCCCACATACTTACTCCACTAATTCCCCCTCAATTATGCATCCCAGGACACTAAGGAGCAACTTAGCATGGCCAATCAACCAAAGATCTCTCGAGGAAATCCCTGCAGCAAACTCACTAACTTTGTAATGCATTTCTGCAGCATGTTTGCACAATTGCTTGTAGCCTTTTGCTGATTTAAATGTCTATTTATTTAGGTCTGTTTTTGTAGTAAAACACCAACTTTTTTTTTAAATCTCGTAGCAGAAGCGGGGGAGGAGGAGGGGGGAGATGGAGGGAGAATGTGCAAACTCCACACAGACAATGGCCTAAGCCAGGAATCTAACCCCAGTCCCTGGAGCTGTGAGGCAGCAGTGCTAACCAACCTGCCACAGTGCCGCCCACAGTAAATGGGGAAATTTCCTGTGGATCTTCAGATGATGTGTGCTGTGTGGCTAAGACATTCATTACATTTTCATCTCTGCTACTTTGCAAATAGGGGCACAATATTTTTGAGAGAGGGGAGAGAAAGAGGGCTTCTTTGCATCTTTTCAGTCTGATCTCTCTGCCCCAGTAAACAGCTTTTATAGCCCAGGTGGAATGAAACTCGGGACAGAATTTTCCACCTCCTCCATCGCATGTTAAGCAGTGGCGGGAAGCGGTGCGGCGCTCGCTGGCAGCGAGATCTTATGGTTCCACTTTGTCCATGGGTTTTCTGTTGAACGCACCCCTTACTGCCGGCAAATGCGCAACAGGGGCACGCTGCAAAGGGGAACCATAAAATTACCGACAAGACTTCAGCATATGTCTGTTGTCATTGTTGCTTTTTTTCCAGAACAGGTAGTTGCTTTTTGATGTCACATTACCAAAACTGTTGAAAAGTTTGAGGAGAGTTCTAAAGGCACAGGAGCTAAGTTCTTTCATGCTCCCTGGTTGAGGGGCTGTGGGAGTGGTGAGGTGAAAGGGGGGTGAGATTGGAGAAGGTTCAGCGTCTGTTCCTTTTCATACTACTTGGTGGAATGAAACTTTGTACACTATAGCAAGCTGGCAGCCCTCCATTATCTCAATAGGATTACAGGGGGTTTTTTTTAGGAGGAATTAGAAATTGTATCTTTTTTTTAAAAAGGCCCATTTTTGTAACACACTACGTTGTGAATTCTAGCATCCTCTTTCTGGTTCACTCCCCCACTGGTGGCAGTGCCTTTAGTAGGGCAGTACAGTGGCACAGTGGTTAGCATTGCTGCCTCACAGCACCGAGGACCTGGGTTTAATTCTTGACCTAGGTCACTGTCTGTGTGGAGTCTGCACGTTCTCCCCGTGTTTGCGTGTGTTGTCTCTGGGTGCTCCGATTCCCTCCCACAGTCCGAAGGCATGCTGGTTAGGAGCATTGGCTTTACTAAATTCTCTCTCAGTATGCCTGAACAGGTGCCGGACTGTGGTGACTAGGGGATTTCATAGTAACTTCATATTAACTTTCATATTAACTAGTGTTAATGTGAGCCTACTTCTGACACTAATAAATAAATAAGCTTAACTTACTTCCCAGGTATCAAGCTCTGGAATATCTCCTCTCTCTCCCTCGCTTCTTCCTTTGACATATTCCTTAAAATCATCTGACCTGATGTCTTCTTAAATGGTTCAGTGTCATACTTTGTGTATAGCCCTCTTGTGAAATAACATCATAGAATCATATAGCACAGAACAGGTCCTTCTGTCCATTGAGTCTGCACCAACATGCAAGACACACCTGACCTCCGACCTAATCCCATTCACCAGTGCTTGGCCCAAAGCTGCTTGAAATTTGTGACATACCATTAAGGGCGGCACAGGGGTAGCACAGTGGTTAGCACTGCTGCCTCACATGACCAGGGAGCCAGGTTCGATTCCCAGCTTGGGTCATTGTCTGTGTGGATTGTGCATGTTCTCCCTGTGTCTACTTGGGTGTCCTTTGGGTGATCCATTTCCTCCCACAGTCCGAAAGATGTGTGCGTGAGATGGATTGGCCATGCTAAGTTGCCTCTTAGTGTCTCAGGATGTGTATGTTAGGCTGATTGGCCATGCTAAATTACCCATTAGTATCAGTGGATTAGCAGGTTAAATATGTCGAGTTATGGGAATAGGGCCTGAGTGGAATTGTTGTTGGTGCAGACTCAATGGGTTGAATGGCTCCTTCTGCACTGTGGGGATTCTATGATTAAGTGCTCCTTGGGACATTTCATTACATTAAAGATGCTGCACAAATGTAATCTCTCGCTCTTTGGAGCCAGTCTCCTGCTCTTTTCGAGTGAATCTCTACCCCCAAATCATTAAAAACAGCATTCAATTCCTTACTTTTTATCGGGATGATAAGCTGAGGGATGACAGGAAGGACTTTTGATGCCCCATGCTCCAACAGATCATGGACTCCTTGTCTGGCAAAAAACTCATACGGATGAGTTGTCTCACAAAGACCATCGAAGAACAGAGGCAGATAGTGATGGTAATCCAATTTTTCAATTTCAACCTGTAGAAGAAAGCAGTAAGTAATTAATCTTTCAGCAGTACAGGTCAAAATTATGAATTTGATCAAACATATGAACAAACATACAAAATGGAAGCAGCAATAGATCAATCAGTCCCTTGCCCCTATTCTGCCGTTCAATAAAATGATGGTTGATCTGATTGTGGCTTCAACTCCACATTCCTTCCTATCCCTGATAACTTTTGACTTGTTAATCAAGAGCCAGTCCATCTCAGCCGTATTGAGTGACTCCGTATCTGATGCTCCTGGGAAAGAGGCGTTCCAAAGATTCACGATCCTTGGAGAGACAATCAATTCTCCCCGTCTCTTTATTAAATGGGCAGAGTCCTTACTTTTAAACTGATTCCCCTAGTTGTAATCAGGTGTAAATAAGGAGAACAGGCAGGAGGGTCTATTTGGCTCATCGAGCCTGCACTATCAACAATCCCATCCAGGCCCTATCCTTGTAACCCTACCTATTTACTCTGCTGACCATCCTGACACTAAGGGGCAATTTAGCATGATCAATGCGTCTAACTGCACATCTTTGCACTGTGGGAGGAAACAGGAGCACCCTGAGGAAATCCACACAGATACAGGGAGAACGCGCAAACTCCCCACAGACTGTCACCCCAAGATGGAATTGAACCCGCGTCCCTGATGCTATGAGTCACCAGTGCTAACCACCGTGCTGTCCTGACTACCTGGATGCCTTTACCCTCTTACCCTTCCCTATGTCTGTGACCTCCTTGGGTCATACAAACTCTAGTCTCAGACACTGGGGCCTCTTGTGCAATCTCCCTATCTCTGTCACTTCATCCTATTATTGGCAGCTGTATCTCCATTCAGCCCAATCTCGAGAATTCGCTCCTGAAAACCACCCTGGTTCACCACTTCTCTTTAAGACTTTTCCAAAATCCAAGCTTATTTACCAAGCTTTTACTCGTTCCACCCTCCCACCCCCTGAAATATCTCTTCCTTTGACTTGGGCGGCCATTATATTGATTCGGAAGTTTGTCTGAAAATGCTATTTCAGAGCACAGAGCTATCTATAATGCTTTCGATGTCATTAAATGTTGATGCTATATTTCCGTGTCCTGTTTAATCTTTGAAAAGCAGAGGCTTAGAAAACATCAGTATTGTGCTGTGTGACCAGTGTTCTGCTGAAATTGCTGTTTTTGTGCGTGGCTTCTTCCATCACTGTAAAGACCCTTTCATCTTCTTGTGTGGTTTTTATCATGGGACATAACAGGGCCTTATGGACTGTTGTATGAACATTACCACTGACCTCAAATGGCTGAGGGGATGATGACCCTCAGTTGGTTTGTGTTGGACAATTAAAGTCAAATTGGACTTGTCGCGACTGCTAGATACAAATAAAAATGACTTTTTCATGCTCCTGGTGGAGAGTGGGCAAGAGTGGGTGAGGCAGGGTGGGGGTGGGGGGAACAAACAAAAGCTCACGTCAAAACCCTCCAGCTACAATGTGTCATGCACTGGGAGTATCACTACACACTTCTGCATTGTGGGCGTCATATGGAATTTAAGTTATCTTTCAACACTAGTCTTCACAGCAGCTGGAGAGGGAGGCTGAGGAATTGGGAACGGCAAAGTAATGAAAGGTTTGAGAACATTTAAGAATAATTAGTTAGTTACCAAAGTGTTGACACCTGCATATGGGAGCAATGGACTTCTCTCGTTCTGTAAAATCAAAATGGCCTCAGATGTTTCGCATATCATTTTTAAAAATTAATTCATTAGTAGCGAGGGTGGCACAGTGGTTAGCACTGCTACCTCATAGTGCCAGGGACAAGGATTCGATTCCCAGCTTGGGTGACTGCTTGTGTGGACTTTGCATATTCTCCCTGCGTCTGCGTGGATTTCCTCTGGGTTTCCTCCTGCCGTCCAAAGATGTGCAGTTTAGGTGGATTAGCCATGCTGAATTGCCCCTTAGTGTTAGAAGGACTACCTAGCAAAATGCATGGGGTTACGGGGATAGGTCTGGGTGGGATTATGGTCGGTGCAGACTTGATGGGCTGAATGGCCTCCTTTTGCACTGTAGGGATTCTATGATTTGTTGTCCTTCCCTAATTGCCCTTGAGAAGGAGGTGTTGAGCTGCTTTCTTGGACTGCAATGGGAATCCTCTGAATGCAAAAAAACATGGACTGCAGCAGTTCAAGAAGGCAACTCACCATCACCTTCTCAAGGGCCATTTGGGATGGGCAATAAATGCTGCCTGGTCAGCGACACCATGTCCGTGAATGAATTCTAAAACAGAATTAAAAATTTAGCAAGGGATTGATGCAAAGTTTTGAGACAAAAAAAATTTATTTCTAAAACAATCATCATCCCTCTAAGAGAAAAGTAAGGTGAAGATACATTACTGCTATTTATTTAAGGGGGCACTGTATTCATGACAGTACTTGGTCACTTTTTTTCCTATGCCTCTCTAAAAGAGATGTAAAGATGCCGGCGTTGGATTGGAGTGGTAAGAACTCAGTAAGAATTTAGCAACACCAATTATTAATCCAACCGATTTATTTGATAGTAAAAAAGCGAGCTTTCAACACTCCCGTGTCTTCATCAGGCAAGTGCAGTGTAACACTGCACTTGCCTGATGAAGACACGGGAGTGTTGAAAGCTCGCTTTTTTACTATCAAATAAATCGGTTGGATTAATAATTGGTGTTGCTAAATTCTTACTGAGTTCTCTCTAAAAGAGAGACAGACTTGAATTGTTTTCTTTGTGGAAATATAAAAATGTAAGTTCTCAGTTCAATATGATTGACATTATAAATGTGATGATCCTTTAATATTATGGCTGTGTGAGCATTATTGTGTCTACATAGATAATTGAGGGTTTCAAATCCTTGTGGTTGCAATACTTATGAATATTATGCACACAGGATTTTGGCTTTCAGACCAGGAACACTTTACACTTGGGTATAGAGGGATAAACAGGGACAATTGAGACTAGCTTAGTGGTTAATAAAAAAAGGGTGGCATGGACAAGTTGGGCCTGTTTCCATGCTATAAACCTCTATGATTCTCCAGCAGTGCATATTTAAAAAAAATGTCTTGCTTGTGCACGTAGCAGGTATCCAATGACATCAAATACAGTGCGTACAATCTTTGAAGTGCACCTAATTTCGTAAAATATCTTCCTCCTCATTGTATTCCACCTGTAGGAGCAAATTGCAATGGAATTCAAATGCCAATCTTACAGAAAAAATAACTTGCTCCTGATAATGCAAATGTGCTCGAGCAAGCAATGATTTGATAATGGCATGCAAGGAAGCTCAAAGATAAGCACGTCATTTTACAATTGCTGCTCCAGTTCATATTGTACACAGTTACCATTCTCCCTTTTTCACTCAGAGTTCAAGGTTATGAGTGGTATTTGAGAAAATCAATGCCATAGAGGCAATGACTGGGCATTTAGGAATTGCTACAAACTATGAATAATTCAACAGCTGGTATCACCAAGCATCTGTACATCTAAGGGACTGCAACCACCCCTCGGAGAGGTTTCATTTATATAGTAAGCATATTACTTTTTGTTTTCTGTGCAATTTCTTTAGCAATGTTGTTGTCAAAATTGTTAAATAAAGTGGAACAGCCAGTTATACTCAATAATCATTTTCCTCCACCCATGAGTTGTGTTGCACTCTCTACAATTTGAATTTTAAAATATATTAAGCAAGCAATTTAAACAGCGCATCCATTTCTGAAAGAAAGAAAAACTGCTTCGTCAAACTCTGAGGGTTCGTAATCTTTGCAAGTTCTTAACTCTTTTTTACGGTTACAGGATTTCCTATTGCGATACACGGCTGGAATTTTATCTTCAGAATTCAGAGTAGTTCAAGGATTTGTGGAAAGTCTGTCAAGTTCTGAGAGGAAGAGATGAACTTTGCACACACATTATCCAACCACAACGTGTATGTTCTGCAACTTGGGATACACACTGAGCGTGGAGTCATCCGAGAAATCGGCAGACTGATTTTGAGTGGATAAAGTGGCATTTGACCTGCTGGTGGCAATTCTGTGCTGTATTGTGCCCAAAACTTTGTGTAAAAATTGCAAAGGCACAGGTTCCACACCTTTTCACCAGTGGGTAGTCTCTGATTCGTAGAATTATAGAATCCTACAGTGCTGGAGGAGGCCATTCGGCCCATCAAGTCTGCACTGACCGCTCAGGCCCTATCTCCATAGCCTCATGCATTTACCTAGCTAGTCTCCTGACACTAGGGGCAATTTAGCATGATCAATCCATCTAACCTGCACATTCTTTGGAAGGAAACCAGAGCACCCAGAAGAAACCCATGCAGACATGGGGAGAACATGCAAACAGTGACCCAAACTGGGAATCGAACCGTGGTCCCCGGCGCTGTGAGGCAACTTTGCTAATTACTGCATCACCATGCCAATTTACCCACCTTGCCATCACCTCAACGCTTCAATAATCTAGGTGCCATATTAAAGGCTGCTCCTGCACACAGCTAATGAACTCCAAGTTGCCAGAAAGTCATAAACCTAGTAAACGTACTACCCTGGAGTTACATTCTCTTTCCTCTCTTCAGCACATCACTAAAGCTCCAGTGTCACAAAGCAGCCATGAAGAAGTTGCCTGTGATTCCTTCCCCGAACTCCCATCATCTCCCCACCTCCCGGTACCCTGAAGATGTGGAGCCACTCCACCAGTGCCACGGCAACCTGAGTGCATTCACTGCTGAGCTCTTCTTAGAATTCTGCCCCATTGTGTGCCTTTGAAACCAATTGTACATCGTCCCATTCTAACATCGTCCAGTTAAATTTGACATGGGGGTATGATTCCAGCATACGGTTTTGATAATGAAATACAAATGTATTATAATAACCTTCTCCATGCTGCATGTCCAGAAGCAGAGTCTGCCACTGATAGGAGGAGGGGATTGGACATGTCTCACATTTACACTGCCGGGAAAACACTGATGCTATTGGTGAAACTGTCCCAACTTGAAACACTGGTTTGTGGTGGTGTATAGTTTTGTTTTTGGAATGGTGCAAGGAGTCATGTGACACCACAATGAGAATAACCAGCCCAGCCTTTGTGTGCCAATTATTAAAGACTATTTATTGAAGTAAAGAAAAGACAAATACACATGGACAGGACTAGAATACTCGAAGAAAATCAAGTATATGAGTCACTAAACACATGTACAGCTTATGTAGAAATTACCCCTTGTTCCAAAATATATCTCTGGCTCCTGAACTCCACAAGATTTAACCTTTCCAAACAACATCTAAATTAAACAAATCTATAAGTCAAATCCAGCTTCGAGTTACCACACAAGAAAAGCCTGGGGATCAGGTTTGAGAAACGTCTTTTCCTGATCCAGCAAAGAAATTTCTTCTGTTTTCACAAAGATGTCAGAACAATGCAGAAACCTCATTCTGTGTATTTGGCTGTCTGCATCTCCCAAATTCCATGACTGGATATTAGCATGTGTATATCTGCACTAATCACTCAGTCGTCCAGATAAGCTGTTTTTTGATTTGATTTAATTTCCTATAAACAAGGTAGTTTGCACTTGGTTCGGTCTAGATACCTGCTAATCTCATTACTGGGAATGTTGCATCTCATTGTGCCTTTTGGTGAATGTAGGGGCTAGTCAGATTTCTACCTGTTGCTTAGTAGATCACATCCCATCATGTCTTGTTAAATTCATGCTATTACTTGGCAGATCGAAGACAATGCATCCAGGGCCTTCTTGTGATGTTATCTGTCAAACACAGGAAAGGGAGTGGAAAAACCTGCCCCGAGTCTTCCCACTCCATCAATCTGAGAGGTGGTAGGCTTATACAGCTTTTATTATGGAACATCTGCACACTTTTGTCACCATTAATGCCACATATAGTTATCTATTTAACTGTAATATATGTAATTTTAGTGTATACTTCTGAAGATAGTAGATTGGAAATAGTCTTACTCTCTTCTCTCCAAAGTCACTCACCATAAAAACTTCTAGTTATGTTAGAAATTCCTTTAAAAGAATCTACTGATGACTATAAAACCATTGTCAATTATTGGAAAAACCCAAGTGGTTCACTAAGATTGTTTAGGGAAGGAAATCTGCCATCCTTCCTTGGTCTGGCCAACATGTGACTCCAGGGCCACAGCAATATGGTTGACTCTTAACTGCCATCTGAACAAGGGCAACTTGGGATGGGCAATAAATACTGGCCAGCCAGCAACACCCATTCCCACCAATGAATGATAGAAAAATAATTATTCAATACTGAAAATTGCACTTGCGGCAAGAAAGTACAAGTATTTTATGACAAAATGTCTTCAGAAAAATAATATCTGAATTGCAGATTGTAGATCAGGGTAATGGAATTAACTGGATTGTTCTGGAGTGAACCATCCTGGACTCAATGGGGCAAATAGCTTTCCTCTGTCCAGTCCTGACCTTGAGTAGGATCTTCCCGAAATTGTACAGAGTGTGGGCTCAGGGGGAGAAAGCTGATGTTTAGTTTGCAGGCGTCCCAGCCAGGTTTTCCCACTGTTTTTAATAACATTCCGTGCATTTTCAAAGAGGAACAGGGATGCACACATGGCACTTGGAGTCCAGGAGTCCCAAAATCGGAGCGCAGCTTTTAAAGAGCTTTGTGACTTCTGAATGAGATGAGAAATCCCACTCCACCACTCCCTCCAGCCCCACTTTCCCCACGGACATTGGGACACTCCCCTGGTAAATATTGAGGTACCCCCCTCCATGCAAAAACAGGATAACGCACCCTCCCACTCTCTCCCCAGGCATTGGGGCTCTCCCCCCTCCAACTCCTTCCCACCACACCAGAATTGGAGCACACTCTCCCACACGGACATCGGGACTCTCCCCATTCGCCCTCCTCGCCCCTTCCTCTATCCACTATACAAGTAGCAGGGTATTCCTCTCTCCCCACTCCCCATAGGCATTGGGCACTGCCCAACTATGACCCTCAGCACCAGGGGGCAATATTTACTGTTTTCAAAAACAAATGATTTGTGCCGCTGTCACACCAGCTGGGATACGTCACGAGCGTGACAGTGCTAAGCCGGCTAAGTATATGTTAATGTATTGAAATTTATGGAAATTGGGTTCATAACGGTGGGAAAGATCTCCAGCTGAGATCTCGCCGGATGGATGGATTTCTCTCGAGTTAATATAACGCCAACAACACTCAAAAAGTTTAACACAATCCAAAATAAAGAAACTCATATGACTGGCATCTCATGCGTAATAGTTAACATTCAATCCCTCCACCACCCTACAGCAACATTCTACAAGATGCACTACAGCAATGTACCAAGACCCCTCTGACTGTGCCTTCAAACTTGTGATCTCTACCACCTGGAAAGATTGGGGCAGTGGAGAAATGGAACATCTCGCCTGCAAATTCTCCTCCAACATACACACTCCTGCTTTGGAAATATATTGGCCATTCCTTCACTGGGTCAAAATCCATGGAGTTCCCCCCAAATAGCGCTAAGGTTGTACCTACACAATATGGACTGCAGTGATTCCAGAAGATGGCTCACCATCATCTTCTCAAGGGCAATAATTTCTGGTCTTACCAGTGGCATTCTTATCTCATGTGCAAAGTAAAACAAAGACTCTACCACTATAAGTAAAAAACATTTCCTCCTTCACTTCTGCTTCGCTATTTCATTTCTCACTATCAATCTATTTCTGTTGTTCTTTTTATTTCCAAACTCCTCCTTCCATTTCTATTTCTTGCTTGCTTCCTTACTTTGGCCATCTGTCTTCCTCACTTTTCTTCTCTCTCCCCCCAAAACTTTGTGCTTTCCTTTTTTATCTCCTCTCTCCCAGTGCTTCCCCCCACCCCCCACCCCCGTTTTTATTGACATTTTGACCAGCTCTCTTTTCATTTCTCTTGATGCTGCTTTCGCTGCCACTTGGGAAGTAGCATCAGGAAGTTAAGAAACTGAAGAGCAGTGTTTATTAGTGAATTCAGGAGTAAATAGGGAGGGAGACTTTTGGAAGAAGACTTTCTGTGGAGTAGTAGAAGAAGAAATAAATGACACAAAATCTGATTCTTGCCAGGAGGGGGAGTGGGTGGAGCCTATTCACAACAGGAAGCTGGCTGCAGACTGCTAGGGAAGTAAGGCTGATTACTCCAATGGGACGGGGACGGTGACATCGCAAGAAGCAAGAAAATGGGCACAAACCTGATTTTTCACTCAATCTTAGCAGCTCGATCAATTGATCCATGTGGTGAGCTGGTAAGATCACCCCCAAGGTGTTGCTTAACCATGGGTAATGTAGGTCAGTGAGTACAGGGTGAGGGGTGAACAGAATTTAGCATGAGTTAAAAAAACAGTGGTTTATAAGAGGGGTGTCACAGCGGTTAGAGCTGTTGCTTCACAGTACATAGGGACCCGGGTTTGATTCCCAGTTTGGGTCACTGTCTGTGTAGAGTTTATACATGTGAAGTTTGCATCTTCACCCTTATGTCTGTGTGGGTCTCCTCCTGGTGCTCCAGTTTCCTCTCTCAGTTTGAAAGATGTGCTGGTTAGGTGATTGACCCAAACAGACACCAGAATGTGGCAACTAGGGGATGTTCGCAGTAACTTCATTGCTGTATTAATGTAAGCCTTACTTGTGACTAGTAAATAAACTTCACTTGTATAAGCTCAAGTTTATAGATAGTGGATGACGGAGGGCTAGCCAAGAGAGCATGCCTCACCATCACCTCCTCATCAGCAATTAAGCTTGAGCAATAAATGCCCACAATGCCCACATCCCAAGAATGAATACAAATAAATCGTCAGTGAGATAATAATGATAATGAATGTTATTATCCCTGCCAGCATCAGTAACTTCAGAAGGGGGCAAAAGGAAAAGGAGAACAAATTGGGAACAGAACCATTATCACAGACATCTTTAATTCTGGTATTGGATTGGATATTGCACCCACCTCCGATAAGAATATAGAACCACAATTTTTAAAAATTATGCTCGCAGCTATTTCCAAATCACTTACGAACCATTCAGTGCTTTCATGACAAGAACTGGCAAGAACAAATGCTTTGTCAATGCATTTTTGAATGAACTCAGTTTCCTATTCTCAGAAATTCTTTTGGGTTCTTGACATAATTGCATCATTGGACTACCAAAAAACTATTTCAATCAGGCCTGTGATGGATTTTTTCTATCAAAATAGCTCTACCATGTCACAAGATGTACAATACTTCCTAAATTTCAGTGCAGCCTGCAGACTTGCATTTTCAAAGTGTTACAACGTTACACTTCTGGAATGAATCATTAATGAGACACACAGGAAACGAATCATGAATTGTATGCGGTGTAACTCACCTAAATACTCAATGATAATATGTATCGATTTCATATTAATTGCTAATAAGAACTCTAGCAGAATTTAAAACTTCATGGAGTTTGGAACCTACAGAAGGAGCTAATCTGTCTTTGTCAATGAAGAAAAAAGGCATTCTGGACATTGTAATACTGTGCATTAATCTTACTGTTCTTTTTAATCCCACAATTTATAACTATAAAATTACAATTAATAAAAAAACCCTCTGCATATTCAATGCGAGTATTCTGTGAGTGAATTGGTCAGATGATTCCTGTGTGACAGTCAGACGTTAAGTTATGGTCTGCAGCTCAAATTAACTTTAAATCATATCCCATTTATCTATTTATGCCAAGATTAATGTTTACAGTAAAAAAAAGGCAAAATGATTCATTGAACGATCCACTGCAGTTCAAGTCCTAGTGCAGCAAGGCATATTGAGAGTCAGTCACACAATGTGATCAGAACACTCTCTTCAAAGTGTTCTGAGAGGCGGATGGTTTCGAATCATTTGAGTGTGACATAATGGGCGCGGTTTTCGGGTTGCACTCACCCTCGAAACCGGAAAATCCCGCCCAAGGTCAATGGACCTTTCCCTAGTCCGTCCCTCGTCCGCCGCAATTGGTTGGAATGGGAAAATTTGCCCCAGTGTCATTCAGTACGTAAAGTGTTTGAAGGTGTTCCTTTAAAATGCCTTGGGAGGTTTAACAATGTTACAGTCATAGAAACCCTACAGTGCAGAAAGAGGCCATTTGGCCCATCTAGTCTGCAGAGATCACAATCCCACCCAGGCCCTACCCCCATAATCCCTACACTAATCCTCTAACCTACACATCTCAGGGCACTAACGGGCAATTTTAGTATGGCCAATCAACCTAACCCGCACATCTTTGGACTGTGGGAGAAAATCGGAGCATCCGGAGGAAACCTACATAGACACAGGGAGAATGTGCAAACTCCACACAGACAGAGATCCAAGTTGGCAATTGAACCCAGATCCCTGGAGCTGTGAAGCAGCAGTGCTAACCACTGTGGTACTATGCCACACAGTGGCTATATAAATGCAACATGATCGTTTTTACACAAGGTACTCGAAGCTACCCTTCGCTGCTGCATCATTTTTGCTCTTTTAATGGTTTTTCCAATAGAAGTGGCATAGGCATAATGGGCTAAATGTGCTGTACTGTTCTGCAATTGAAATGATACAGGAACAATTTATGACAGTGAATCACTCACTGCATGATCCTTCCCATTGCATAAAATAACAAACATGTCACTCATTTTCTCATGACACATTCACTTTGGAACTGAAGCTTACTCTCTCGGTTAAATTTTGACTCGGTGCAATGGAATGTGAGATGACAGTTTAATATCTCTAGATTTTTATTTCCATCTCAGTCAGAAGACAATGGAGCTGGACTAAGAGTTAATATGGTGAACGTCACGATCAGAAACCATTCTGATTCATGGAGAAATTTCAGCAATAATTATAACATTGGGGATATAATGCCAATTCACAAGTATCACCAATTAGAGAAAAACTGATATAAAAATCCGCCCACCTTTCTTCCCTCCTCAAGGTCATCAACTCCTGCAAGGATTCACTTTTCCATTTGGGATGTTTCAAAATATCCATAAAATCCTGACAGTGCAGGAGGAGACCATTTGGCCCATCAAGGCTGTGCTAACCCTTGAAAGAGCACTCTACTCTCTATCCCATTCTATCCCCCATAACTGCATAACTCCACCCAGGCTTCACATTTTGGACATTAAGGGGCAATTTACCATGGTCAATCTCCCTTGCCTGCACATCTTTGGAGTGTGGGAGAAAACCGGAGCACCCAAAGTAAACCTATGCAGACATGTGAAAAACATGCAAACATCCAAGGCCAGAATCGAACCCAGAACGCTGGCACAGGAAGGTAGCGCTGCTAACCACCGTGCCACTGAGCAACTCTAATGTTGCTTGTAATTTTTTAATGACAGACCTTAAATGGAACTGGAAAGCCAGCTTTAACTAGCTTAAAGATAAACTAAATCTTTGGGTTTTTTGAGTAATATACAAATGAAATGCAAAAAGAAACTTCAGTTTGCTGGGGAAATTGAATTTGATTAAAATTCAGACAAAAAGACCCAGAGTCATTTGAGGTGAGAGATCACAGTGGTGCAGTACAGGCAAGCTGGAGACAGGCTGGATCCAGGAGCTGAGATAAGCAAATTCACAATCGCTGCAGTTCATTCTGTCACTTGAAGATGACATTTGAGTCCCCCATGTCATATATATCCTCCACCAGCCTGAAAACCGAGGTTGACTGGCAAACAAAGACCAAAACAAAGAACAGAACAGCACAGGAACGGGCCCTTCAGCCCATCAAACCTGCACATTGTCCTATCCAGACCAATCGCCTGTATCCTGCTATTCCCTGCTTGTTCGTGTGTTCTATCCAAATAAGTCTTAAATATCACTAACGTGTCTGCTTCAACCACCTTACTTGGCAGTGCATTCCAAGCACTCTGTGTAACAAACTTCCCCCGCACATCTCTACTGAACATTACCCCCCTCTTACTTTGAACTTGTGCCTGCTTGTAATCGTCATTTCTGCCGTGGGAAAAAGCTTCCAAGTGAAACGGCTTCTGTTGGTTACTGAAGGGCCTCAATTGGGACAAGGGCAGGTTTCCAATCCGAGGTTTTGCCCATCCCATGGAAAATCAATGCGAGGCCAGGGGAGGCGGGAATCCGGAGGGAACCAATGTTCAGCAATGTCACGCTCCCGCCCACCTTTTGGCTTAAAAACCCACCAGTGTTAAATTCTGACTGTGTTCATTACATTATTATAGCACAATAAAAGAAGTAACATGCCAAGAAGTCAACAAAATGCAGCAAACTGACAGACTTGAGGAGCCAGGGAAACTGGTTTGGGAAGCTATGCTCCAGGGAATGTCTCCAGGCCCATGGTACGATCGCATAAACACATCAATTGATTGATCTGTCATTTTTCTTCTTTCTGATGGGAGAACAAAGTTGTTGCCTCTCAAGACATTTGCTGTAAACATCCACAAATAATGGCTTTGCTCTGAGTCTCAGTCGGATGCAGATAAGCACATGGATAAGAATTGCTGAAGCTCAGGGTGAGAGACTATGAACTGTACTGTTATGTCGCTGACCCACTTCTCCCATATGCTCTGTAATTACCTATCAGTGAATGAGCTGTCTGAACAATTAGTGTTCTGCAAAAACAGACACTTGTACCACTTTGGCAGTTGTGTGAAAACTACAAAGCAGCGTCACTCTCATTGAATTAGTAAGAATTCAAAACTAATTGCCTTGCTGTCAAATGTCAGAACTGTTGTACATTAAGTCAGTCCATGAAGGTTTCACTTCCTAATTCGAGTGTGAGTTACATTAACACATTAGCTCTGGGTGCCAGAGGTCACAGGATCATAGAATCCCAACAGTGCAAAAGGAGGCCATTCAGCCCATCAAGCCTGCACTGACCACAATCCCACCCAGGCCTTATCCCCACCACCCCGCATGTTTATCCTGCTAATCCCCCTGACACTAAGAGGAAGTTTACCATGGCCAATCAACCTGCCACATCTTTGGACTGTGGGAGGAAACTAAAGCACCTGGAGAAAACCCACGCAGATTGAATCGCAGAATCTCTTCCATTGGGCCCATCGAGTCTGTACCGATAACAATCCCACCCAGGCTCTATCTCTGAAATCCCACGTATTTACCCTGCTCACCCCCCTGACACTAAGGGGATATATAGTGTGGCCAATCCACCTAGCCCGCGCATCTTTGGACTGTGGGAGGAAACTGGAGTACCCGGAGGAAACACACAGACAGATAGAGTCATAGAATTTCTCGCATTCAGCCCATTCAGTCTATATCGACAATAATCCCACCCAGGCTCTACCCCTGTTACCCCAAATATTTACCCTGCTAATCCCCCTGAAAGGAAAGGGCAATTTAGCATGGCTAATCCACCTAACCTGCACATCTTTGGAGTGTGGGAGGAAACTGGAGCACCTGGAGGAAACAGGGAGAACTCCACACATTCAATGACCTGAGGCCGGAAGTGAACCCGAGTCCCTGGCGCTACGAGGCAGTATTGCTAACCACTATGCTGCTCTGTTCCTCTTTTTTCAACACAAAGTACGTAGGTGCAGCAAAGTTGTAGTACACAATGGTGGAATAGATCAACACCATTACCAACCCATACCCCCACCCAGCAACCCGCACCCACCCCAAAACAGACACCAACGTTCCTGCATGGCTACTGCCATTTAAATAGCTCCAAAAATAGGATAAGAGTTTCGTTATTACTTAGACTGCCTCAGGAAATAGCATTTTCACTGGGTGTGGGATTTTTTTTTGAAATGCAGAGTTGTAGTATTCAGGCAGCAAATTGCCCTGCGTGCAGCAAAGTGAAGAATTTTGCCAGATTTGTAACAGGATGTCATGCTACAACAAATTAGTTGCCGTACCCATCAATAGTTCCTTGCTTGCCGGCTCCAACTGCTTGTTAACATATCCAATAGCTTTCAGCTTAATGCAGAACATGAAAAGGAGAAGATTCGCACAGAACGAAACAAAGCTTCCTCTCAGAGCAAAGGAGTCAGGCATTTTTTATTGTTTTCCCCGAGATAGGGTGCCACAAAAAAGACCCCCACCCAGCCATTTACATTGTAGCCCCGGTTAGAAATCTCACAGCACCAGGTTAAAGTCCAACAGGTCCATTTGGTAGCACGAGCTTTTGGAGTGTCACTCCTTCTTCAGGTGAGGTGGAGGTAGGGCTATGGAGAAAAATCAAACTATTTGGACAAATTTTCCCATTCAGCCTGCCATGGGAATGTTTTCCCATGGGAATTGTAGCAGGCACAGGATGGACCATGGAAAGGTCTGTTGACTTCAGGCGGGATTTTCCAGTTTCAGGGAGAATGCAGCTGGAAGAATCCCACCCATTGTATGGAATGTTACCGGCTCGCAGAACGTATTCTCCATTGATCTCTTGTGGGATCTTGCGGGTCGCGGGCAGGCGAGGCGGTAAAATTCGGGCAATTGTCTCTGAACTTTGCACAGGAACCCTACCCACTGAATCTGAGAAAATAAATCCCAGAAGGATAATACCAAGAAAGATTAAGGGTGGAATTTTACTGGCACGTCTGCCCGAGGTTCGTACAATCCCGTCTGAGTGAGTGTGCAAGTGAGCTGGAACTGATTGAAATACACATACAGGGATATGTGATTAGTCTCCATTTTTAATTGAGGTATTTCTAACTGATAAGTGACTTCAAAAATTAAAGAAAAGTGAAGTTTATTTGTCACAAGTAGGTTTACATTAACACTGCGATGAAGTTACTGTGAAAACCTCCTCTGGCACCTGTTGGAGTACAACGGTGGAGAATTTACCAGTAGGAAATTGGATGGGCATTTCAGGGAAACAAACTTCCATGTCTCAGGGGACCGGAGAGGGGAAATGGGACTGCTTTATAGAGAGCTGGCATGAAATCAATGGGCTGATTGGCCTCCTGCTATTGTAATGATTCTTTGCCGTGCAGTGTGGATGCCTGCCTGTATTTGTAGTATTGGATTGTTCTGTTCACCATTTCTCATTCCATCTGAAAAGATAGCTAACATTGTATTTGTTTCACAGCTAATGACATTTTTGTATTGCGGCTTATGACTGCTTCCTGTGGTATTTATATATATACTCGGCACCACATCCACTCTGTCCTGTTTTAAACAGAATTGAGTGTCTGCATCTAGCTGTTTGAATTTGTTTCCACTTTTTTCCAACTCATCCAGTGTAATGGTTTTGCAGAAATGAGTCTTGATGCCTCTCACGGTATTTATATATACGAGACAGATGCTGTCTGACCTGCTGAGTGTACTTTCAGCATTTTCTGCTTTTAATGTCAGACTTCTGGCACCCAGAGGGTTTTGTTTTGGTTGTGGTCACCCTGTGAGGTTGTGATACCCCCGATTCCTTGCAGAAAGCTCGAGAGCGAGGATAGAACATCCTCAGGCACATCTGTACCAAACAGGGAGAAAACTGATTCAGCTGTCGCACAGACTGAGACTGGGCTTCAGTCCAGCGTTTCATGAAATAATCCAGGATGGCGGGAGTGCTGAAGCAGTTGGCACAAGGATACAATCTTTCAAGCGTTGACCTTGGCTCAGCGGGCAACTCACTCAACTCTGATCAACATGTTGTGGGTTCCAGCTTCGCTCCAGGGACTTTTTGCACAAGAATCTAAGCTGTTGCTGTAGTATGTCCGTGATGGAGTACTGCATATTAAAGCTTTGACAAAGGGTCATCTGAACTCGAAATGTCAGCTCCTTCCTCTCCTTACAGATGCTGCCAGACCTGCTGAGATTTTCCAGCATTTTCTCTTCTGACAGCATATTAAACTCCTGACGTCCAGATGGTAAAGTAAGCCAGACACCAAACTTTTACCTTAGTAGTAGATTATTTGGAGAGTGCAACATTATAAATAGAAACATAGAAACTAGAAGCAGGAGTAGATCATTCAGTCCTTTAAGCCTGCTCCACCATTCATTTGATCAATGGCTGATTCGAAAACCTGATCTTCCCTCTCCCCCTACTCCTCTCCTTCATTTCATTCTAACCGATCCCTTTAGCCACAAGGGTCATGTCCAGCTCCCTCTTGAACATGTCTAACGAACCGGCCCCAACAGGTTTCTGTGATAGAGAATTCCACAGCTTGTCACCCAGATTTATTTGCCCTACCTTTCCCTTTCAAGTGAATATACCTTGATTGTGCCTGAAATCCCTCCTCTTTGAAGGTAACCCATTATTCAGCATCCATTCTTCCAGCCAATCTTTGACTCCAATTTATTCAGCTTAGATCTGTTCTTATCCCATTGAAGTTGCCTTCCCCCAGCTAATTCTTACTCTTAATAGTCTTTTGTCCTTTCCCAACCTTATGATACAATCATTGTTGACCCTTAAATCATAGAATCATAGCATCAGAGAATCCCTACAATGCAGAAGGAGGCCACTTGGCCTATCAAGAATACATCAATTCTCCAATATTGCATCTTACCCAGGCCTACCTCACTGCACTATCCCTGTAATCCTATAGATTTATTCCACTAATTCTTCCTTGCCTACACACCTTTGGACATTAGGAGGCAATTTAGCATGGCCAATCCTCCTAATCTGGTCATCTTTGAACATGTTCTCCCATTGATATGATCCATTTGGCCCACCTCACTCCCATTTTCATTGGCTTCAAAGCCCTGCTAAGTTTGAGAAAGGTCTTTCTTTTCTCTGTTATTTATTCCATCTTTTACAATAAAGCAATGTTCCTGACAAAAGGTTACTGTCAACTAGATTTAGGTTGTAAATAAGTCTCTTCGAAGTCCTACACAAAGGCCTTTTGGCTGGTAATTTTGCCACTGTGTTGTCCCTCAAAAATGGGACAACTCAGTTTCCAATCTGATCCTCCTCGGTTGACCAAGCTTTAAGAGCATGCAATGTTTATCTGTCAGTAAGGCTTCTTCAGTTGCAAACAATAAAATAACTAACTTCACAAAGTAAATCAAAGAAAAAGGTTTAATAAAGAAACCCCGTTACACTAACACTCAGGCCACATCCTGGGCCATACAGAACTCCCCACAATCCCAATCTGTTTTTTATTTATACCGGATCAGCTGGTCAGCTGACCACCACATCATTTTGCCATTGGTTACATTGTCCACTGCATCAGCTTGTCAGCTGATCCCTATAGCATTTAGAAACATAGAATATTACAGCAAAGTAATGTTCGGCCCTCAATGTTACGCAGAGCTGTGTCCAAACCCCAGATCAAGCTATCTCCCCCCTATAAATCTGGTGTGTCCATGTGCCTATGCAATAACCGCTTGGAAGTTCCTAAAGTGTCCGACTCCACTATCACAGCAGGCAGTGCATTCCACACCCCAACCACTCTCTGAGTGAAGAATCTAACTTCGACATCCCTCCTATATCTCCCACCATGAACCTTATAGTTATGCCCCTAGTAACAGCTACATTCACTTGAGGAAATAGTCTCTGCGTGTCCATTCTATCAATCCCTCTCATCATCTTATAAACCTCTATTAAGTCACCTTTCATCCTCCTCCACTCCAAAGAGAAAAGACAATATAATCAACAGTATAACCAATCCCTATGTTACCATTATGTTACATTATAACACTCAAGCACTTTCATTTGTGTGAAAGCAGCAAATGATCCCCATCCCCTTCACCATTTCCGCCCCTCCCTCCCCCCCCACAATCCCATCATCCCAATAGATGGCAAATGGAATTTAATCCGGATAAATGCGAGGTGATGCATTTTGGCCGGAAAAACGTAGAAGAGAGTTATAGGATAAAAGGTAAAACTATTCGAAGTATAGAGACGCAGAGAGACTTGGGGGTGCAGGTTCACAAGTCTCTGAAGGTGTCTTCACAAGTGGAGAAGGTGATAAAGAAAGCGTATAGTATGTTAGCTTTCATTGAAAAGGGTATAGAATACAAGAGTAGGAGTTTGATGTTGCAATTGTATAGAACGTTGGTTAGGCCTCATTTGGAATACTGCGTCCAGTTCTGGTCGCCGTACTACAGGAAGGATGTGGAGTCCTTGGAGAGAGTGCAGAGGAGGTTTACCAGGATGCTGCCTGGTATGGAAGGACTGTCTTATGAGGAACGATTAAATAGACTGGGGTTGTTTTCCCTTGAAAGACGTCGGCTTAGAGGGGGTCTAATAGAGGTGTATAAGATTATAAGGGGTATATATAGAGTAAATGGTGGTAAACTTTTTCCACCTTCAGAAATGGATAGGACGAGGGGTCACGGCCTTAGGGTGAGGGGGGCTATGTATAAGACGAATATTAGAGGGCAGTTTTTCACACAAGGGGTAGTGGGGATGTGGAATGCACTGCCGAGTAAGGTGGTGGGAGCAGGCACGCTAGGGCTGCTTAAGGGTCTCTTGGACAGCCACATGAGCGTTATGCAGATAGAGGGATATAGTAGGACTGTTTAACTATGGCTTTTTTTTCCACAGGTAATTCGGTCCATATTTGACCATCAAGGAGCATGCATTCGGCAGGTGGTGCGAGGACAGCTCTTGGATGTTGATTCATGGGTTGCCTGGTGCTTCATGTCGTGAGTGAGTGCTTTATCTGGACCATCTGAGGGGCACCATGACAGCTCAGTGACTATCGCTGTAGCTGTGCAGACACTTGGAATTGGGCCGGTGTCTGCGGGAGTTTGCGCGTTCTCCCCGTGGTTGCGTGGGTTTTCTCCGGGCGCTCCGGTTTCCTCCCACATCCCAAAAATTCGCTGTTAGGCTGATTGGGAAACAAATTGTCCCTACATTGAGACTCTTCCATATTAGGAATAACCTAAAATTAGGATAGGATAATGGAATTGTTACTATATAGTTATGACGGCGGCGCGGGCTCGTTGGGCCGAAGGGCCTGTTTCCCGTGCTGCGTTGCTCTAAAAAAAAAAGATGGGCGCCTTCCTGTCTGGATGCTTAGTGACCCACAGAGGGGAGCTCCTGCAGCAAAACTGGTCCCACTGCTGGAGGATTCGCCCCTCTGATTGTCAAGTCTCTACCAGGGCACCTTAAAATGGCGGCCTCAATCTGTGGCTTCCGAGGCTGTCAAGTTGTTGGACTGGGAGTTCAGAGGTACAGGACAACTTCCTCGAAATCCTCCCCTTTGTGGATTCCTCACTGTTCACTATGCAGGCTTGAGTGTCCACATTTGGTTCAAGCGTTGGGACTCTTGGCCATGCTGGTACATTCCGGCCTACATCTATTGTTCCTCAGTTGACCTGATGTGGAGATGCCGGCATTGGACTGAGGTTGGCACAGCTACCTAATGAAGGAGGAGCAGTCCGAAGGCTCGCAATTCCAAATAAACCCATTGGGCTTTAACCTGGTGTTGTGAGACTTCTTACCGCTCCTCAGTTGAGTCGACATACACTATGTAAAGATACATCTGACCTGCAGGTTGGCACTGAACAAATGTTTTGGTCAACAAGCTTAGAAACATCATACCATTGCTTAAAATGTGTAACAAAATCATAAACAGAAGGGACAATGTTTACAGTCCTGTAAGAAAGATTAATCAGCTGAAATCAGCTTGAACACAGTTACAATCCCATTACATTAAAGTGAAGGAAAAGCTCCTCAGCACATAAAAAAAGAAAAATGCCCAGTGCCTTGATGCCAATTGAGAAAATTTTACTAAGTTCACCTTGTTTAAAATTGTGGTGAAGTCGAGAATTCAGAAAAGTGAGGCGTGATTTTATGGAACTGAAAACATTTCTGAAGGGGCTTTAGACAACAGATTCTGGGGTCAAGGTTACCCCTGGCTGGGGAGTGTAGAACCACAGGCCACAATATCGCAATAAAGGGTTAGACAGTGTCAGACTGAGACGATGGAGGTGTTCTTCACTCAGAGAGTTGTGAATTTTGGGAATGCCTCACCCCACGGAGGCTACGGATGTCCGAGATGTTCGAGACAGAGATGGGCGTATTGTTGGTTGAGGGGATAGAACATAGAACATTACAGTGCAATACAGGCTTTTTAACCTTGATGTTGCGCCACTCTGTAAAACCAATCTGAAGCCCATTTAACCTACACTATTCCAATATCATCCATATGTTTATCCAATGACCATTTGAATGCCCTTAATGTTGGCGAGTCCACTACTGTTGCAGACAGGGCACTCCATCCTCTTACTACTCTCTGAGTAAAGACCATACCTCTGACATCCGTCCTATACTTAAAACCCCTCAGTTTAAAACTACATCCCCTTGTGCTAGCCATCTCCAGCTGAAGAAAAAGGCTCTCACTGTCCACCCTATCTAAACCTCTGATCATCTTATATGCCTATTAAGTCACCTTTTAATCTTCTCCTCTCTGACAAAAACAGCCTCAAGTCCCTCAGCCTATCCTCATAAGCCCTTCCGAACATAGATATTGAGAGATGAACGCTGGAAGATGGAGCTGAGGTAGAGATCAGCGATGAGGCGGAATTATCCCTTCCCACTAGGGGAATCTTCCAGTCTCGTTCAAGATGATACCCCTCCTCACCCCAGCCAATCCTGAGGCAGGTTCCCCACTGGCAGGACCGGCAAGCCGTTGCAAAATGCTGGAGACATTGGCAGGTCAGAAGAATCCCACTAGTGGCCAATGGCGAGTTGCCGCCACTGCTGGGAAATGCATCAGGAACGGGGGGGGTAATTTCTGCCCATGATTGTACTGAATGGTACAGCAGGCTTAAAGGGCCGAATGGTCTATCCCATGATCATATTTCTAGAGATGTGACATTAAAGGTTGGATTTTAAGCAAGGCAGCATCCCCAGGCTGGTGGCAAAGCTGGAGGGAAATCCACCTGTGCTGGATTAACCCAGCCTATGGCTATTTAATGGCCATCAGACCTTTAACTGGGTGGGGACCTCAGCCCACATTGCCCTCCCATAAGATGGCTGGCTTTTTTCTCATCACAGCTACATTGTAGGCTACTGACAACGAGTCCTTGGAAGGTGATGAGCCAGGAACTCAGAATAGTTCAGAGTCTGACTCTAGGACCAGGCTGGCAAGGGGGGAGAGGGAGTGGTGAGGGGGCTAATAGGCTGAACAGGGCCTGGGAGCAGCAGGGGAGAGAGGAGAAACGCAAAAGTGGAGTGAATCCTGGGGGCTGGGGTGAGAGAAGGATTGCCTCTGATGACCACAAGATTCCCAAATAGGAGGTACCCTTACGGCCTGACCATCAGCTGAACAACCTGGAAATTGGTATGGGTCTCACCCATCCTGGTGGCAGTGAGAAGATGCCATTGAGTAGCCATTAGGCTGCTCTTAAGGGCTTCAATTGGGGGATTGAGTTGTCTCTCTCATTCCAATAGAAGACCCCAGGAAGGAAAGTGCAGAGGGCAGGTTGGTAACAAAGACACTATCCTGGAATATTATCACCCCATCCACCACGGGAATCAGAACAGGCAAGGGGCAGACAATGGGAAGGTCTGTTGACCTCGGATGGATTTTGATTTGATTTGATTTATTATTGTCATATATATTAGCATACAATGAACAGTATTGTTTCTTGCGTGCTGTACAGAAGAAGCATGATGTAGAGATGCCAGCGTTGGACTGGGGTAAACTCAGTAAGAGGTCTGACAACACCAATTTTAAATCCACCTGATTTATTGGATAGTAAACTAGTTTACTATCAAATGAACACCTTCTTCCCTGCTGCTGTCAGACTTTTGAATGGACTTACCTTGCATTAAATTGATCTTTCTCTACACCATAGCTATTGACTGTAACCCTACATTTTTGTAGACTGTAACACTACAAGAATGTAGTGTTACAATTTAATGCAAGGTAAGTCCATTCAAAAGTCTGACAGCAGCAGGGAAGAAGGTGTTCGTGAGTTAGTTGGTTTGTGACCTCAGATTTTTGTATCTTTTTCCCAATGGAAGATAATGAAAGAGAGAATGTCTGGGGTGCATGGGGTTCTTAATTATGCTGGCTGCTTTGCCGAGGCAGCGAAAAATGTAGACAGAGTCAATGGATGGGAAACTGATTTGCATTTTGGACCTGGCTACATTCACGACATTTTGCAGTCTTGGGCAAAGCAGGAGCCATGCCAAGCTGTGATACAACCAGAAAGAAGGCTTTCTATGGTACATCTGTAAAAGTTGGTGGGAGTCATAGTGGACGTGCCAAATTTCCTTAGTCTTCTGAGAAAGTAGAGGCGTTGTGGGCTTTCTTAACTTAGCATTTATGGTTTTGGAATGAGCGAGGTCATAAAATCCCATCCATTATCACTATCAGAGCCCAATTCTACACCTGCTTTACCTCCATGCCAAGCATCAGCCCAGGCATGTGCATCAAGCCTCAAATAAAGCATTTCAATAGACTCCAACTAGATAGACTTCAGGAGACTAATGGGCTTTGATGTGTGTAAGGCAATGTTTATCCCATAGTTGTGGCAGGTCTGCATGCAGAGAGGTTATTTTTATCAGTGAAGCCAGGATGTTGCATGTAGAATGGTTATAGTGTCACACTAGAAAGCTAAATTAGATTCTCCAACATTATTAGGACTGACATAGATTTTGTTTTCTGACATTGATGGAGGTGAGAGACAGCATGAGAAGAATGGAAACCTACAGCTGAAATATTTGGAATGTGTCGTCAGCACAGAGTGACCAGAAACATAGTTAATGAGCAGTGGTCTCTGCACCCTGTTGGAACAGGGAGACAGGAGCTTGGCAATATGGGGCAGATCGTAGAATTTGATGCCAGCTGGATACAGCTTGTAAGGAAGTTTTGAATTGAGAAGCTGAACTACTCAAGTGAGCAATGCCCAAACCCACCTTGTGTTGGCAGACCACAACAATGAGACTTTGTGGACATTGGTTATAATAAATTAATGGCAATAGAACGTTAAATCTCACACATGCATCCAAATATATGACTCTCAGCTCCAAACGACAACTGTCCGTTACAATGTCATGAAGTAAGAATTTTTGGGCTAACTGTAGATTCGCAGTGGGGATGTTCACATGGAATGACCATAGAATTGTTCGATAACATTGCACAATTCCCATTCCAGATTTCACGGAATCATAGATTCCCACAATGCAGAAGGAGACCATTTGGCCCATCGAGTCTATCCCAATCACACCCAGGCTCTATTCCTGTAACCCCACAAGTTTACCTTGTTGGTCCCTCCGACACTAAGGATCAATTTAGCATGGCCAATCAAACTTAAGTGCTCATCTTTGGACTGTGGGAGGGAACTGGAGTACCCGGAGGAAACCCACAAAGACATGGGGAGAACGTGCAAACTCCATACAGTGATCCAAGGCTAGAATTGAGCCGGAGTCCCTGGCATTGTAAGGTAGCAGTGCTAACCACTGCATCAGCATACTGGTTCACTCACACCTCCAATTTGTAACCAGTCCGCCCACACCACCCCTCCCCCCACCCCCCGACCCCCCACCTTCCCCGCTCATTTTCTTTTAATATGAGGAAGAATGTAACATCTCGCCTTTTTGTTGCCTACATCTCCGAAACCTCCATTGTCCAGGAGCTCAGGTAAACAATGACAGTAAACTATCTGTGCACATAGGGCATCAGGGCAGATTTATATCCTGTTGTCCCCCATGATTGATGGGTACCTCAGTCATTCTATTGAAGAACAGCTGTCATTGTGGAAAAGTAGTAAGAGCAGAGTGGCAGCTCCAATAAGCTTTGGTTTGAAGAATGCCTTTCATCTCCCGATCTCTCCCTGCAGCCTCCAATGCTACACCTCCATTCTTCCTCCCAAAATTAATATTGGCATTCTTAATCGGCCCTGTATTTTCCCTCCCACAGTATTTTCATTGCCCACAATGGTTAGTACTGCTGCCTCAGGTTCAATTCCGGCCTCAGATACTGTCCATGGGAGTCTGCACATTCTCCCCGTGTCTGTGTGGGTTTCCTCCGGGTGCTCTGGTTTCCTTTCATGTTCCAAAGATGTGCAGGTTAAGTGAATTGGCCATGCTAAGTTGCCCCTTGGTGTCCCAAGATGTGTAGTTTGGTTGGATTAGCCATTGTAGATGTGTGGGTTACAGGGATGGGGTCGGGGGGGGCGGTGTGGGGGGAAGGCCCTGGATATGATACTCTGTCAGAGAGTTGGTGCAAAACCAATGGGCTAAATGGTCTTTTCAGCACTGTAGAGATTCTATGATGCTATGATTCACTCAACTACTTATCTTGACAAGTACTTCCCTTTCCCCTCTCTATTGGTCCATCTTTCCCATCAAGATACTTATTTCATTGTCTTAATGCTAACCATTGCCTCGATTTCTTCCTTTCAATCCCTTCCGATGTACATTCTCCAACTCTACTGCCAATCATTCCTCCTTCCTTTGACTTGTTTCCTTGTTCTCACTGCCAATGGATCACATCACACTCCCTCCTGGACAGCATGCTCACCACTAAGGATGGTCAGCATCATTCAACGCGGCCGGAATTTACCGACCAGTAGGATCTTCCAGTGCCATCAAAGTCAACTGGTGTTTGAATGGCTTGCCTCACCTGCCTCAGGGGAACCTATGGCACCTTGGGGTGGTGGGCAGAAAATCCCAACCTGTGCGCTGCAGATCGTGGGGGTGGGGGCGGTTGGCACAATAGTTAGCACAGCTGCCTCACAGTGCCAGGGGCCCAGTCTCAATTCCAGTTTTGGGTGACTGTGCGAAGTTTGTCCATTCTCCCCGTGTCTGCGTGGATTTCATTTGGGCCTTCTGGCTTCCTCCCACAGTCCAAAGATGTGCAAATTAGGCAGCGTGGCTACACCAAATTGTCCCTTAGTGTCCCAAAATGTGTAAGTTCTTGGGATTAGCAGGGCAAATGCAGGGGATACAAGAATGGGATGGAGGCTGGGCCTGGGTAGGATGCCTGTCAGAGAGTTAGTGCAGGCTTGATGGGCCGAATGGCCTACTTCTGCACTATTGGGTTTCTTTCTTCAATTTTACAGCATTTAAGGTGCTGAGGAAGAGAAGAGGCCTCAACAAGGTTTAGGGAGAAGCGATGGAGAGGGGAAAGCAGATGAGAGGGTGCAGTGCTGAGGAGAAAGTCCCATTTGCAAATCTCTGTCAGCAGGGCCCCAGAATGTTGGCTAATAGCATGAAATGCTGACTTGTCGTGGAGCTGACAGCTGGCATGAAAATAGAGGAGATTTAATCAGACACAGCCCACTCACCTGTTGCTGGAAACTCACTGGAGCGAATCCTGTGTCTAATTATGTGGAAGAGAAGTGGCAGTGTCTGAGCTAAGGAAACATTAAACAGAGTGTCCCTACAGAACTGCAAAAATGTAAGCGCTGTCTCCCTTTAAAACACACGCATAGATTAATCTGGCTACGAGAGGTATGACTTCATCCCTCCATTTATCTGTCACTGGTGGATATGAAGGTTGGTTGGGTTCTGGAGCAAGCAGCAGATCTGATCCAACAGCTTACCAATAGAGGGGTCAATGCACCAAAGTTGGCACCACTGCCCACCCCGCGCCAAGCACGTTCTGGAAATTAGTCAGCAATTCCCCTCATGACCTGTGTAGAATTGCTGCAAATTCTGGTGATACTTGGCCACATTGGACCTCGGCTTTCCACAGGAGCTTCCCGTCATCTCATTTGGAAACTGTCTGGGCTAAAAATTGGCCACCTCCACTCAGCATTTAATTGCAAAATCATGCACTTAGTGAGATCATAGAATAGAATTCCCACTGTGCAGAAGGAGGCCATTCAGGCCATTGAGTCTCCACTGACCAGAATCACACCCAGGCCCTATTCCCATCACCCCATATATTTATCCTGCTGGTCCCCTTGACACTAGGGTCAATTTAGTACGGCTAATCCATCTAACCCACATACCTTTGGAGCATGGGAGGAAACTGGAGTACCCGGAGATGCTAACCACTGTGTCAATGTGCCACCCTCATGGGGCACAAAGTGTTCCAAAGGTGCAGGAAGGCCCCCTGCTGATACCCAGAGCTAGATTACTAGTGCCTTCTTTTTGACTTCACTTATTATTGTCGCATGTATTAGGATACGGTGAATAGTATTGTTTTAAATGGGTACCCGGTACATTAGTTCAAAATTCCAGTTGGGAGTTTAATTTGATTTCTTGGGCTAGTCATATGGGTGATCATTCCTAATTCAACCCTACAATATTCTATGGAGATGGGAACATGTTGTGGATCCTTTCAATAGGATTTCCCTTCTGAGTTTGGGACTCCCCATGACCATTCACCCCTCCTCCCACCCCAGCCTCAGACTCATCTCCGGAATAACTGCAACACTACATTCCACACCCTCTTCTTTCCTTCTCCCCTGTGTACTCAATGAACGGTATGCTTTGTCCGTATAGTGCGCAAGAAACAATACTTTTCATTACATACTAACACATGTGCCAATAATAAATCAAATAACCGTAGAAATCCTACCGTATAGAAGGAGGCTATTCGGCCCATCGAGTTTGTATTGACCACAACTCCACCTAAGCCCTATTCCCCCAATCCCACACATTTAACCTGCTGATTCTCCTGACACTAGGGTCAATTTAGCATGGCCAATCAATGTAACCTTTGGACTTTGAGAGGAAACCGGAGCATCCAGAGGAAACCCACACGGGCACAGGGAGAAAGTGCAATCTCCACACAGACTGTGATCTGAGGCAAGAATTGAACCTGGGTCCCTGGCGTTGTGAGGTAGCAGTGCTAACCACTGTGCCACCATGCCACCCTCAAATCAAATAATCAAATCTCTAATCAGGTAGGCTGCTGAGTTCACTGAAATCTCGGCACAACTGCAAAATACATGTCAGACTTTCAGGGCCTATTTATTTATTTTCCAGGAACCAATATTATATATATATCAAAAAAACCTCTGAAAACTCCTTCTAAATTTTCAGTGCCAACTGGATTTCCCTTCTAACTTTTAGCTCAATATTTCCATTTGCATCCCTTCCTCAAAAGAGTCATGTGTCTGTAGGATTCACTACCGCAGAGTGTGGTGGATGCCAGGATTTTTGAGTAAACTTAAGGGATAGATTTTTGATCAGGGTTTGAGGGGCTATGGTGAAATGGCAGGAAAGAAGATAGTAAGTGGCGAAACAGGCTTGAGGGCTGAATGGTCTACTCCTGCTTCTTATATATTTTGTATTCGCTCAAGGGATGTGGGAGTCACTGGCTGGACCAGCATTTATTGTCCATCCCTAACTGCCCTCCATTTCAGAGGGTATTTTTAAGAGTCATCCACATTGCTGTGGGTCTGGTGTTACCTGTAGGCCAGACCAGAGAAGGGCAGCAGATTTCCTTTCCTAAAGGACATAAGTGAACCAGATGAATCAGCCTACCTGATTTCTGCAACAATCGACAATCCCTGGTCATCATTAGACTTTTAATTCCATTTATTTTTATTGAATCCAAATTTGCCATAGTGGGATTTGAACCTGCGTCCCCAGATCTTATAGTGGGTCTCAGGATTACTCGCTGAGTAACAATGTCACTACACCGCAGGCTCCCCTTCTGTTCTAAAATGGTGTCACTGAATCTTTTACCATCAGCTGAATGGGCAGAAGGTGCCTCGGTTTGTAGATCTATCCAATAGGCTGCACAACAACACAGCTCTCCCTGGGTACCCTGTTGGAGCATCAGCGCCAAGATAATGCTCAAGTCTCTGGAGTGAGACTGCAACCCACAAATCTCTGGCCCAGGCAAGAGATGCCAGCTGAGTAATGGCTGGCACCATCGAGAAGTGACGTGCGTATGTGAAGTAAGCACAGTGCCGGAACTGTTTGATCAGCACAGCTTAGCATAACAAAAAGAATGTGTTTTTTTAACCTCTATCCTTCGGGAGAGATTGAGTTTATTCATGGGCAGGAAAATGTTATAATAAAGAGAAATTCTTGCCTGCCTTTTAACAGACGTTCAAAAACAAAATAACTAGGCTACTTATTTTCTGCACCAAGCTTCATCACTTTGAAAGGCTCCGCTGTATCAAATGGCTCCCGAAATATGAATCTTTTAAGGAAAGGTGGCAGCCACCGTTCTATCAGAAAGTGATAACTATTTCAAATATTAGATCAAAAAAGCAAAATGCGCTTTAAAATTCATGCGCTGGTCAATCCTGCCGTATTATCAGGTTATCGTGGAAATAGTCACGGGTATTGGCAGATACATGAAATAACAGTTTGAAGTTCTGTAACTGAATGCCTATCAAAGAGGAGTAAAGATTAAAAGCAGATGCTTGTCTGTGACAACATAACTTGAAGCAGTGAGCTACTTGTTCAAGGAATGAAATACTTCAAAAAGAGATATGCATCCGCGTTGTGTTTGAAATATATATCTGAAAAAGAAAGTATATTATAGCCAAAACTAAATTCTGGGTAGAAAATCTAGCAAAATATTTAATTAGTTGATCTTCTTGAAAAAAAATTCTGTATAACCATTGTTACTATTATTTCAGTGAACTGGTACCGAGTCGATTCATCAATCAAAAAGTTAAATAATGATTTATCTAACTTCTTAAAAGTCTATTTATTAATGTCATAAGTTATAGAGTTATAAGGAGAGGCTGGATAGACTGGGACTATTTTCCCTGGAGTAGGAAGCTGAAGGGTGATCTTATTGAAATCTGTAAAATAATGAGGGCATACATCAGCTAGATAGTCAATGTCTTTTCCCAAAGGTAGTGGAGTCTAAAACTAGAGGGCATAGGTTTAAGATGAGTGGGGAGAGATACAAAAGTGTCCAGAGAGGCAATTTTTTCACACAGAGGATGGTGAGTGTCTGGAACCAGCAGCCAGGTGTAGTCTAACAGCCAGATACAATTTTTTCTTTTAAAAAGCATTTGGACAGTTGCATGGGTAAGATGGGCAAGAGGGATATGGGCCAAATGTGGACAACTGGGACTAGCCTCGGGTTTCAAAAAAAAGCGCGCCATGGACAAGTTGGGCTGAAGCGTCTGTTTCCATGCTGTAAACCTGTATGATTCCATGACTCTAAGCAAACCTACGTTAACACTGCAATGAAATTACTGTGAAAATCCTCTAGTTGCCACATTCCAGCATCTGGTTGGGTACACTGAGGGAAAACTTAGCATGGCCAATGGACAGAACCAGCACATCTTTCGTACTGTGGGAGAAAAATGCAGCATCTGGAGGGTGCCCACACAGACACAGGGAGAATGTGCAGACTCCATACAGACAGTGACCCAAGCCAGGAATTGAACACAAGTCCCTGGTACTGTGAGGCAGTAGTGCTAACACCACTGTGCTCCTGTGCTGAGTACCAGTTTCTTGAGCTAGTTTTGCTGTGATAAGATGTTAGAATTAATTTTTTATTATTATCATTCATGGGATGTGAGTGCCACTGGCTGGGCCAGGATTTATTGCCCATCCCTAAATGCTCTCCATTTCAGAGGGGCATTTGAGAGTCAACCATATTATTGTGGATTTAAAGTCACATGGGGGCCAGACCAGGTAAGGGCATTAGTGAATCAGATGGCTTTTTTACAACAATGATTTCATGGTCATTATTCAACTTTTAATTTCTGATTTTTATTGAATTCAAATTTCACCATCTGCCATGATGGGATTTGAACCTGGGCCACCAGATCTTGCCCTGGGTCTCTGGATTGCTAATTCAGTGACAGTACCATTCCTTCACTGCCTCCCCAGTCAAAATGAGATGACAGAGAGGAGGAAGTTGACTCAGGAATGTTTGAGAGAAAGCGACTGGGACTTTCCTCCAGGGACAGAAACAGAGGTTTGGATTAATTGTAGGTTCGAACTCACACTGGGATTGGGTGAAAAAAGCAGTTGTTCACTGGGATTTTCATCGGGGTGCTTCCTGACCTGACCGAGAGGCCAAATGAGGAAAGTGAATGGGCTCCCGAAGTTGGGAGCCGATCACAGGCTGATCACAAAGTCGTTTGTAATGGGTGGTAAATGAAGAGTGAGGGTGTTTTAAGGTGGAGACTCTCTCTTCCTATTGCTGTGAACCTTTAGTTAAAAACCAGATCAGAAGCCAGATCATCGCTGGCAGTGATGGTGGTATGGCTGCTTGTGCAATGAGAAAGGCAAAGAGGGCCTCTATGCCACCTCACCCACCAAGAACTGTCACTGGGTGCCTTTCTCCTAGCCCCTGCTTCAGGAATCTGGAGGCCTCAGGATTAATGGCCTGGAGTGGGACACAACTGAGAAATCTACATGCCAACCAGTCAGAATATCTTTCACTCCCACCTACCCTTTGAACATGGCCCCGGCAGAAGTGGTTGACAATCCAACAGCACGGTGGCACAGTGGTTAGAAATGCGGTCCCAAAGTGCCAGGCACATGGGCTCAATTCCGAACTTGGGTGACTGCCTGTGTGGAGTATGCACATTCTCCCCTTGTCTGCGTGGGTTTCCTCTGACAGTCCAAAGATGTGCAGGTTAGGTTAATTGGTCATGCTAAATTGCCTCTTAGTTTTCCAAGATGTGGAGGTTGGGGGGATTGGCAGGATAATAAGTGGGGTGACGGGGATACGGTCTGGGTAAGATGCTCCTTTGGAAAGCTGGAGTAAACTGGATAGGCAGAATGGTCTGCTTCTGCACTGTGGAGATTCTATGATTCTAAGGGGGTGACCTGACTATTGTGCCCCATTGGCCAATGGGTGGGCGAGCTGGTGAGATTGGGCGAGAGACAAGAAATCAGGTTCGTACCCGATTTCTCGGCTCTCGTGATCTTACTGGAACCGAAGAGGTTCAGCCTCCCACCCATTTCCAGCGAGAAGCTGAATAAATTATTTAAAATAAGTTTGACTGTAATTTAAATGGAATTAGTGAGCCCGGGACTCTTTCATTCAGGCTCGCTTTGTGTGGCCTCATTGGAAGATGTTCTGTCCGTGAGAATCACAGCGGGTCCCCAGCAAGTGTCCCCAGTTGTGATGGTCCTACTGGTAGAATCAGAATTCATTGCTCCCCCTCCCCCCGGAGGTCAAGAGCAAGGTGGGGGGTGGGGGGGGGAGAGGCTGCCCCTTGGGCACGTTGGGGCCTGATGGAGCAAGGCCAGAGAGTTGGCCTATGGTGTACAGGGCTAGGCTGGGGCTGAGCGGATTGGGTTGGGGAGAAAGTGATGCCAAGTGCTGCAGGTGATTGGTGGGGCGGGAAGAAGCAGAAGGGGGCTCCACTGGCACTTTGCAGGCAACTGGCTGGGAGGGGGCTATCAGTCTGGGCAGTGGGGAGGGGGCAATATTTCAAGGCAGTGTGGAGCTGTCGATTGGCTGCGGGCCCCCACAATAACTGTGGATTTGGGGGAGATACTGGGGCGAGGCTGCCTGTAGCATGTCTCTCTCTCTCAAATTAGTCAGGCCTCTGCTGGTTTCCATTGCTAGGGGTTTGCACATGCACAATGGCGCTCTCTGCTGCTACAGTAGGCTTGCTGGTGATTTAAACTCCACTCTCTTCCCATACAGGCAAGGAATGCTTCAGCCCTTTCTTTCCTGCACTAAGAGGATTTGAGCTTGCCCAAAACACAGGTCAGAAACTTTCCCATTTTCACACCCATCCGAGGCTTTGAAATCCTTTGGTATGTTTGACTCCTAAGTGTCCTAGTTGAGACTAGGGGCAGATTATTACAGTGGCAGTAGATGGATCAAACTCCCAGCTTCAGTCCATGGGGGAAAGAGGCAAAGTTGGTGTGGAGTCAATGCTCCACACCAGCCTGCTCCACAGACATGACATGTTGTAGACAGGCTAAACAGGGTTGGGTGGGACTTCCACCCTCACTGATGAGGAATGAACAAAGAGCGTGTTTTAGCGGACAGTGCTGGGACTGTCTGAGGCGGCGGAAGAAGGCTCTTGTGTTCCTGGAAACAGTTAAGTCCAAGGTCTTGGGTAGAGAAGGTTTAGGGAGACCTGGACAGAGTTTGGGGACAAGGGACGAGGAAAGTGGAGGTGTTTGTTTAAAGCTGCAAGTGGGTAGGACAAGATTCAATGACGGGGTGCCACCCCCAACCCTCGAATGGCAAAGGGCAGCCTCAAAGATAGAACCCTTCCTGTCCTTTGAGGAGATTATTTAAAAAATTGGCTTGCCCACTCCCATCTAAGTGGCCATGCTAAATGATTTATGGTGTGGACAGTGTATTATTGGGGTCAATTAGGCTTGGTAACAATCCTAATTAACCCTTGAATATCTATTTCAACATGGCGGGCAGGAGGCCAATTTTGCCGTCAGTTTTGTATACCCCCCTACCCACACGTCCTGAAAGCACGTTTGCACGGGATGCCTATAACGCAGCTCTAAGTTGTTGTGAGTATCTGTGAACATCAGTATTGCAACATTGTCCTATTAACTGCTATGTATCTCACTAATATATCCCACATTGCATAGAATCATTAACCAGCCTGGCAGCAACAAGAATCATTGAGGATATAGTTATCTTTGCAATTGAGGAAACAAAAACTCTTTGATCAAAAATCAAGGTAATGCCTCTGCTCTCGACAATGACAAAGTTGCATCCTCAGAAAGGGCTTGTTTGAAAACCCTGTCTCCTAATGACTTTGAGATGGAGAAAACTGAATACATTCTGGTCCTATTAATGCAGATATTCTTTGCTCAAACATTTACTGATCCATCTGTACAATGGAGCACTTTTAACAAGACTGAACAAGTGGCTTTTTGTGTAGCTCATAATCAAATTAAATAACGTCAGTTCTACAGTTGACTGGGTTCTGCCATTTTTCATTGAGATGTTGTTTTTCATCTATAAAAGCTGCAGAATGATGCAGCTGCACCCTCCTCCTGTCTTCTCTTATTTTCTCCAATAATGTTTTGCATTCTACTGCATCGCTGAGATTCAAAACAGATTGTCAAAAATTGGGCTTAAGATTGAGGAAAGGGCCCAATACAAATCAAGCATTCTTGACTTTATAACTTTGGCCAATTCCATTCCCAAAGTGTGAAATGCATTTTATAGGCTGTGGGCTCCCTTGAGGGGAGCATGGCATGAGGAATAATCCATTCCTGTGGCAATGAGGGACAGGAGTGGGGGGAAACTCCATGTGTTAATGTCCAGATTTCTCCAGAACCTCATGGCACTTTGCATTACTCTAATGGTGCGACACATTCGCAGTGACAGATGTGCTGGGATTTTATGATCATGCTCGGGAATTATAAAATCCCATCCAAGTCCGGAATTGAGGCGGGCGTGTCAGTAAAATTTTGGCCATCTATTCTGAGGGTTCAATGAAGGAGTTAGAATCATAGAGTCTCTATAGCACAAAAGGAATCCATTCAGCCCATCAAACCTGCACCGACAACAATCCCGCTCAGAACCTATCCCCGTAACCTGATGTATTTACCCTGCTAATCCTCCTGATACTAAGGAAGAATTTAACATGGCCAATCTACCTAGCCAGCACATCAGCTCTGATGAAGGGTCCTCCAGATTCAGAATATTGGCTCTATTCTTTCTCCACAAATGCTGTCAGACCTGCTGAGATTTTCCAGCATTTTCTGTTTTTATTGCTGCACATCTTTGGACTGTGGGAGGAAGCCGGATTGCTCAAAACAAATCTCACGCAGACATGGGGAGAACATGCAAGCTTCACACAGACAGTTACCCAAGGCCAGAATCTAACCCAGGTCCATGGCGCTGTGAGGCAGCAGCACTAACCACTCTGCCATCATGCTGCCCCATTGCATAAGGAAATTTTGGATGTTTTACAGAGCATCAATGGGGAGTTGTGAGTGAAGGTGAGAGCTTGTGGCAGACATCTGCTGTCCAGAAGGCTATCACTTCATCCCTCCCATCCCTCTTGGCCCAGAAAACTGGGAGACAGTTTCCCTACATGGCCACTCAAACGGCAGGCCAATTTTTAAAATAATCTCTTTAAAGGGCAGGAAGGAAGAGAGGTTCTATTTTCAGGGATGCACTTTGCTGATCGAGGGTTGGGGGGCATCCCTGCGATTGAACCCTCTCCTATTCACCCATAGCCTTAAACTCATACCCCCACATTCTACTGCACCTTCCCGCCATTCCCCCCCTCCCCCCCAGTCCCCTCCTCTTGACCTGCCTAAACCCTCTCTACCCAAGACCTGGATTAAACTATTTCCAGGAATCCATGGGCCTGCTTCCTCTGCCTTAAACAGTCCCAGTAATGCCCACTAATGTATGCTCTTTGTTCATTCCTCCTCAGTCCCTCCGCTTTGCCACCTGTTATGTGTAGCAGATATCAAATGGGCATATGCCAATTGATGTAACCACATGCCATGTTGCTGCAGGAGCAACTTAGCTCAAGCCACAGAAATAGATTTCTAACATTGCTGAGAAATCTTAACCATGAGGACCATCAAGCATATTGCAAACACTTTCTTGTTACATGAGGTGTCAAATTTGGAACTTCATAGTTTTACCTCAAAATAATGTTTCATACCCTGAATATTACCCATAGTATCTGAATGTATTCTTGCAAAATCCACCACCATCTATGGAAAATTCCACTAGATCCATTGTCAAGCATTGTTTGATTGCCAAATTGAACTGCAAACCACACTAGGATTATCTATAGCAAAGCCCTCTCTGGCAGAGACATTTGAGAGGACCCAATGATCTGTTTTCACTGGTCAAGCCAAGAAGTGCCTAGTAACAGGCATAAATGTTGGCGCAATTGCATAGTAACAGGGTCAGGATATGGGTGCTAACACTCACAGGGCTATCCGTGGGCCACCTCCATAAGGAAAGGCAAGCATTGACAATGCCAATCACACTCCCCAGCCCTTCTGAGCAATCCCTTAGGGAGAGGTAAGAAGCACTAAGAAAGAGAATGGGTGTACTTTAGCTTAATAGCACCTTCGCAGTTACAGGATGGGCAGAATAAAAGCAACAGAGGAAAGGATTGGCGTCTAAGATAATTGAGTTAGGTCAAAGAGCGATAATGAGTTTACTTCAGTGATCAATCGTAGGCATTCGCTGCACATTGGATGGAAAAGGCACTTGCTTGAAAATCTTAATATGTCCGATTACAACCTGAATTAGGCAGCCATGTTCTAATCTCAATCTTCGTGGCCGCTGTCACTAACCCTTCTCTTTCTCCATCACAGTAATACTTCTAGGTACAATGAAATTGTGCAATAAATAGAAGACCACAACATTCTTTGTGTCCTTGGTGAGGCAACAAAGATTGCTTCAACATTACTGTGAGGTAAATTTGACCAGAATTCTGATGGCTCCGCTCATGAGTTTAGATCACTGTTTTCTCATTCATGGAGAATATCCTTTGGTTCAAAATAGCCAATCAATCAGACTTTCTGTCTTTCAAATAATGGGACAATATCAATGATCTTGATGTGAAGATAGCGTCTTGTCAGCTGATTGTAAGGTATTCGCTGACATAAATTGCACCCATAGTCCAGATGGGAGAGCAAGGCTGCAGGATTGAGGGGCAAAGCACTCTGTGGATTCAAGTAATTCCATCAATAACTCCAGGAATTTTGAGGAAAATCAGATAGTCAGAAAGAAAACATACAGAGTTGTTTTGTTCTTCTGCATGTTTTCATGGGGCAATTGATAAATGGCATAACTTCCTTCCTGCTGTTTGAACCAGTGCAGTTATGCAGAACTACAAGGCTAAGGTTATCTTGACAAATGTTTGCAGAACCATCTTTATTCTAAGACCTGCCTGAAGTTTGCACAGCATTTTGATGAGACCACATCCGGAGTGTTGCGACCTGTTTTGATCTCCTTATTTCAGAAGGATGTGGTTTTGATTTGATTTGATTTGATTTATTATTGTCATATGCATCAGTATACAGTGAAAAATATTGCTTCTTGTGCACTACACAGACAAAGCATTCCATTTATAGAGAAGGAAAAGAAAGAGGGCAAAATGTAGCATTACATTCATAGCTAGCATGTAGGGAAAGATCAACTCAGTGCAAGGTAGTCCATTCAAAAATCTGATGGCGGTAGGGAAGAAGCTGTTCTTAAGTTGATTGGTGCATGATCTCAGACTTTTGTATCTTTTTCTGTAGTAACGTGATTGTATTTTTTTTTACTTTTTATTTGGAAGGTGGAAGAGAGAATGTCCGGGGTGCATGAGGTCCTTAATCATGCTGGCTGCCTTGCAGGAAATGTAGACAGAGTCAATGGATGGGAGGCTGGTTTTGTGTGGTGGATTGGGTTACATTCACAACCTTTTGTAGTTCTTTGTGGGCTTGTGTAGAGCAGGAGCCCATACCAAGCTGTGATACAACCAGAAAGAATGCTTTCTATGATGCAGCTGTAAAAGTTGGTGAGAGTCGCAGCTGACATGTCAAATTTCCTCAGTCTTCTGAGAAAGTAGAGGTGTTGGTGAGTTTGCTTAATTTTAGTGATGTTAGTGGGAGGGAACCAAGGCAGGTTGTTGGTGATCTGGACACCTAAAAACTTGAAGCTTTTGACCATTTCTACCTTACATTGGAGGCTATTCAGAGGAAGTTCATCAGTTTGATTCCAGGGATGAAAGGGTTGACGTATGAGGAAAAATTAAACAGTTGGGCTTGTACTCAGGGGGGATCCGATTCAGGTATATAGAATTTTAAAAGGGATTGATAAAATAGATATGGACTAAATGTTTCCTCTTGTGGGACAATCTCAAACAAGAGGTCATGTGTATAGGTTACAAGTAGTAGATTTAAAACCGAGATGAGGAGGAACTACTTTTCACAGAGGGTGGTGAATTTGTGCAACTCGCTGCCCCATAGTGTGGTGAAATCTAGATTATTGAATGATTTCAAGAAGGAGATGGATATATTTCTAATAGATGAAGGGACATGGGGAACAGGTAGAGGAGGTAGATCTAAGACCAGGGGAGAGACCAGCCAAGATCTGATTGAATGGCGGAGTAGGCTCGAAGGGCTGAATTTGCCTACGTCTGCTCCTTATTCCGTCGCTCCCAAAGAGAGAAGGTAAATATTTGTGAATGATACGCAAACAATGAAGGCTGATCTACCCTCAGCAAGGGACGCAAGAAGTTTGGTCGGGGCAGTGGAAGGATGACAACCTCAGGTGTAATTGCTCTGCTGTTCCCATAAGTTCTCAGAGAAAATACAACATTGGCCCACAATTGCAAACACCAACAAATGTGATGAAAACACTGCAAAATAACTGGACAAATGAACTCTGCAGCAAAACAAAACTCTACAGCCAATAACAATCACTGCCTTGAAGTGTGCAATCTCTAAATGGTTGGAGGAAATTTTCATTTTAAATTAATTTTGATTTTAACCTATCCTAACTTAATCATTTCTATATTTGTAAAATTTGGCATTAAATTAAAGTAATTAATAACTTAATATGCTATAAAATTGTTATAATATCTGAGAAGATAATGATTAAAATTATATATGGTGATGAAAAATCTGACTGTAGAATGCTGTTGAATAGTAGCATTCTTCCTTGATGTGGCACAGTCGGTTAGCACTGCTGCCTCACAGTGCCAGGAACTTGGGTTCGACTCCCGGCTTGGGTCACTGTCTGTGCAAAGTCTGCATGTTCTCTCCAGGTCTGCATGGGTTTCCTCTGGGTGCCCCAGTTTCCTCCCACAATCCAAAAGATGTGCTGGTTAGGTGCATTGGCCATGCTAAGTTCTCCCTCAGTGCACTGGAACAGGGAACAGAGTGTGGCAACTAGGGGATTTTCACAGTAACTTCATTGCACTGCTAACGTAAGCCTACTTGTGACACTAATAAATAAACTTTAAACAGAAATTGTCACTGCTGTGGTGAATGACGAGGGGCAAATATTGGCTCTGAGTTGATTCTGGAGGATCAGAGCGAACAACAGTCTTAGTGGTGATCATCACTAATTCTCTATCCCATGGGTTGTAGTTGTTGAGTATATTTCAAGATGTGGAATTGCCATCGTTGGCACAGTAAGCAGTTTCACAATACCAGGTTAAAACACAACAGGTTTATTAGTACGAGCTTTTGAAGCATTGCCCCTTCATCAAGTGAATGAGATTAGTGGATTGCCATGCTAAATTGCCCCTTGGTGTCAAGAGTACTAGGTAGGATAAATTCATAGGTTATGAGGATGTGGATTGTGGTCACTGCAGATACAATGGGGTGAATGGCTTCCTTCTGCACTGTGATATTCTATGAATCTATGAAGTGCGAACTCCACACAGACAGTCACCCAAGGCTGGAATTGAACGCAGATCCTGGGTGCTATGAGGCAGTAGTGTTAACCACCATACTATCATGCTGCCCCGTGATGGAGCAGGAAGGCAGAGTTGAGGTGGAGGTTAAACCACAATCTTGTTGAATGAATGAGCAATCACAAGGGGATCATACAACCTATACCTGCTCCTCTTTCCTACATTCTTGCAGGAATTCCCATTTTCTCGTCAAGTGCTCAGCTTTCACGTATATCATTAATTCCTCTAACTTTGTCAAAGCCTTGAAAATCCATGTAACCATTCTGGCCGGCATTTTATAGCCCTCCCGTAATGTATCTTCCAGCGGGGGAGGCTGTTCACTGTTGGCCACTAGTGGTACTCTCCAGCCCTGCTAAAACCTACGGCATTCTGTGTGTCTCTCACCCATCCCAAGGTCAGGAAATCCGCTGCAGGGGAGGGGACGTT
This sequence comes from Sphyrna mokarran, assembly GCA_024679065.1. Lineage (NCBI taxonomy): Eukaryota > Metazoa > Chordata > Chondrichthyes > Carcharhiniformes > Carcharhinidae > Sphyrna > Sphyrna mokarran. The sequence goes on along the minus strand of JAGIQG010000024.1, from coordinate 12,011,280 downwards.
TGCAGCTGGAGGAGAAGTTCCCACTGGCAGGAAGATCTGAGTAAAATCCCGCACCTTTATTTAAGATACTGTATAAACAAAGTCAGGGACAAAATGGCTGATTCAACAAAGAAGTGTTGTTACGGATGGCCAAGAGATGGGGGAGGATGAGGGTAACTTTTCCCTTTTCCCCTCGCCCATCGATGTCTGCAACAAAATATGTCTTTCAGGGGGAATGTATTAAAACTCTTTTAGCGTCGTGATTTTTAAAAGAGACACAACACAGGCTCACTGCTAAGCTTATATCTGAAGAAAGGATAAACATTTATCCTCACGACACAGAGAAATGTAAATTAAACAAAAACATTCTCTCCCTCAAATGCACAAAGACAGGAAAATAAGAATTCTAGAGACAAGTTATGCACTTATGTTATTAGTGATATAACATAAGGCAAAACAAATCGCCTTAGTTTTTTGAGTTACAGCCCTTGCACGCTCTTTTGTAAATTCTTCAGAGATAAATGAAAGTTGGATATCCCTAGGGCACTCGATGCCGAGTTGTGGCTGACATTCTGTAGAGATAAAACCTTGTAGGTGAAAACAACCAGCCCCTCATTCACTGTCTGCATTGCCAAGATGCAATAGATAAACCCACTGCCGAAGAACCCTGCCAGCGTGAACAGACTGAGAATTCAGACCCGTATCTTAAAAACTAAGAATATGAGACAGCATGGTGACACAGTTCCAGGATCTGGGTTCAATTCTGACCTTGGGAGACTGTCTGCATAGAGTTTGTATGTTCTCCCCGTGTCTGTGTGGGTTTCCTCTGGATTGCCCCAGTTTCCTCTCACAGTCCAAAAGATGTGCAGGTTCATCATAGATTATCATAAAATCTTACAGTGCAGAAAGAGGTCCTTCAGCAAATCGAGTCTTCACTGAACACAATCCCACCCAGCCCTACCCCCACATTCCCTCTAACCTACTCATCCCTGGATACTAAGGGGCAATTTCTTAGCATGGCCAATCTATCTAACCTGCGCATCTTTGGACTGTGGGAGGACACCAAAGCACATGGAGGAAACCCACGCAGACACGAGAAGAATGTGACCCAAGCCAGGAATCGAACCCAAGACCCTGGAGCTGTGAAGCAGCAGTGCTAACCACTGTCCTACTGTGCCACCTGACCACAGTGCTACCATGCCGTTAAGTAAATTGGTCATGTTAAGTTGCCCCTTAGTGTCCCAAGATGTGTGGGTCAGAGGAATTAGTGAGGTACATGTATGAGGTTACGGGTAAGATGCTCTGTCAGAGAGTTGATGCAGACTCAATAGGCTGACGGGCCCCTTCTGTACTGTAGGGATTCTATGATATCACAAGCCTCATAATGCTTCTCAACCTTACTCAATCCTGGACAAGTTGCTCTGCCATGAATTCAGCAATCTGGTCACCTATTCACTTTTTCAGTACAGCTCGTCCAGCTGCTGAGACATCCTGTCTAGAAATTTGAGTTGAGGGTGTGGTTGACAGTTTATTGCAGCTTTCCTGCAGAGCTATATTCGTATCTGCATAAGCTCCAAGTCTTTACGAGCTGCAGCCTCCATGACTCACTGGGCCCCTCAGTGACCTCCGCCCACCCAGCCCCCACTCCCTCTTCCCCTCTCTCCTCCACCCAGTTCATTCAGCCTGCTCTCTGAAAGTGCTGCGATTCCAGCTGCATTTTAACTGGGGTTCACTGGATCAGGTTTGAAGACGTTAATTTGCAGATGTTGCATCGGGGAAAATGAGATGGATTAACGCCAACTCACACCTCTCCTTAATCTCTCCTCCTGATGAAGCCCATTACAGTAACCTCAACACAGATTGTGGCTGGAATTCTCCTACTCGCCCACAGCTGGGATTCTCCAGTCCTGCTGCAGTGGATGGAGATTTGGCCAAATGCCAAATCCTTTGTTCTCGCTGGCAGGGACATGAAAGAATTCCAGCCTGTAACTTTGTCCAGTGGTTTAAAACAGTTGTTACTGAGGTTTTTTTATTAATTTAATTTATTAGTGTCGCAAGTAGGCTTACATTAACACTGCAATTAAGTAATTGTGAAAAACCCCTATTTGTCACAGTCCGGCACCTGTTCGGGTACACTGAAGGGGAATTTGGCACCTAACCAGCACGTCTTTCAGACTGTGAGAGGAAACTGGAGCACTCGGAGGAAACCCACACAGGGGAGAATGTGCAATCTCCATGCAGACAGTGATCCAAGGGGGGAATCAAACCTGGGCCCCTGGCGCTCTGAGGCAACAGCGCTAGCCACTCTGCCACCTATGATTCACACCTCTCCCTATTTTTACTATTATTGGCTAGAAAATACAAAGCCCTCCATCAATCAAATTAAACCTCAGGTCAAGTCACATAAAATTAAAATAAACCTACATTACATGACTGTTCTCCAGTTAGGTTTCCTGCTGCACTGCATCTATCAAATAGACACTGTTGTGTTGTTTCAAAAGTCTCTTGTATACATAGATACAAATCTCCACTTGTTCTAACTCCAGCTGTTTGCAGCAAACTTGCTGCTGTGATTCTAAACTGTACAGGATTTGTTCATCCCATATCGGCCTACATAAAATCTCCCATTAGCGAAAACTGGCCAACAGCCAATTTGTTAAAACAATGTGTTTCAAACCAGGCTGGTACACAGTCTGATTCAAATAGCCGAGCACTTTCCTCCCCCCAGAACACTGTGGTGCATATAGCAGGTTGCCTACTTGACACCATCTCACAAGATGAATTAAGCCCAACATAAACAAGGAAGCATTCCAAGATTCTGGACAAATGTAATCCTGTGGCTTCCTTCAATTCCTAAGCCAATCTGGAGGGCGGGAGGCTGAGTTTCACGAAACAAAGGTTCCTTCATCCGCTGGTCTCATCAGGTAGAGAAAGGAAAATCGGCCGAGGTTCCCGCTCTCAACTGTTTCCTCCAGTTCCATTGGTTGAAGGGCAACGTGGGCAGGCTTTGGTTAAAAACAGCAACGGCTTGGGTACTCAGACCAGCCAGAGAAACCGTCAGCAACATTCCACTGTCTTGGCTCATACACAAGGAACAAGCATTGGGGTGAGCAACCGAAGAATGGGCAGCATTTTCTGAGTAAGAAGTCTCACAACACCAGGTTAAAGTCCAACTAGTTTATTTGATAGTAAACCACTACTATCACAAAATATGAATTTAACCTGGTTGTTGTGATACTTCTTACTGTGTTTACCACAGTCCAACGGCAGCATCTCCTCATCAGCATTTTCTGAGCCAGATTACATAATAAGAGCAATGCCTATGACAAACTGCAAAGGTAGGGGTGGGGCGGGGGGGTGGGTGGTGGTGGTGGGCAGAGGTGGGCAGAGAGACAGAAAGCGAAATGCCGCCATCATGTGGAAGCTGAATTCAATCTTCAAATTTTACCCAACAACAGCCATACAGTGCCTCTGTTGTGTACACCCCCCTTGCCAGTTGTGTTTTACCTGCTGGAAAGTTAAGAGAGAAAAGATAAATGACAGAAATGAAATCAAACACTTAGTATGACACTTGAGTTTTGACAAGGTTTTGAAGTTGGATAGAGAAGTGGAGAAGGAGGGAGTTCCAAGGGTTAGACTTGGACATCAGTGATGGTGCTCAAAGCTGAGGGGCCATGAGGAGGTCAAGTGTAGAAGAGAATTCAATGTTGGAGGGAACTGCGGACATGATACAGGGCAAAGCCAAGGATGAAATTGAAAATGAAGCCAAGGATTTTCAATGGGATTCATAGAATGGAACCATAGAATCCGTACAGTGCAGAAGGAAACAATTTGGCTCATCTACACTGACAACAATCCCACCCAGGTCCTACCCACCCCGTAGCCCCACATATATTTACCCTACAAATCTCCGCTGACATTAAAGGTCAATTTACATGGCCAATCGATCTAATCAATGTCAATATTCCAAGGAATCCATGAAATCATCAAATTTTTCTCCATCTGCAGTCAGCCATGCACCACCAACGCAGCATCTCAGGAATTCTGGACTCTTGTTTTTCCAAACCAGTCGCTGAACTGCAGAGTGCTGTTTTTTTTTCCACAGAGCAGCTGATATTATCTTTTGGAAGTTAGGAGAGGGGAAGTCTCGGAGCATGTGTCAATATTTGGCAGGAAGCCAGCTCTCCAACAGAGAGAAAAAAAACATTGTGCTGGAGCTACAGGAAAGACTAATCAGTGAAGAATTTACTCCTTACAACGAGGGTCTAACTGTGCTTGGTCACTGTGAGAATTCCTGATCGATATTATAGATAGGCAGTTTTAAAATAAATGCTACAGCGTTGACGATGTTCTGTGCTGAGATCTTGATGTACAACACTGAGGAATTGGTTGCTTCAAAGTGGGCAAGAAAGCAACTTGGGCTATTGAATCAGCTGGAGAATCTGCTGGATGGCATGGTGGCACAGTGGTTAGCACTGCTGTGCTCTGTTTGTGAACACAACTCCTCGTTCACCTGAAAAAGGAGTGACATTCCGAAAGCTTGTGCTACCAAATAAACTTGCTGGACTTTAACCTGGTGTAGTGAGACTTCTTACTGTGTCCATCCCAGTCCAACACCGGCATCTCTACATCATGGCTCCAATGAAACATATAAGATGATTAGAGGTTTAGATAGGTGGACAGTGATAGCCTTTTTCCTAGGATGGAGAAAGCTAGCACGAGAGGACATGGCTTTAAATTAAGGGGTGGTAATTATAGGATGGATGTCAGAGGTAGGTTCTTTACCCAGAAGGTGGTAAGGGTATGGAATGCCCTGCCTGCTGCAGTTGTAGATGCGTCAAGTTTGGTGGCGTTTAAGAGGTTAGTAGATAAGTTTATGGACGAAAAGGGAATGGTTTAGGTTAGAGGGTCATTGCTTTTTCCTAATTTTCCTAATGTTTCGGCGCAACATTGAAGGCCGAAGGGCCTGTTCTGCGCTGTAATGTTCTATGTTCTATGTTCTAATGACACCGCAAACTCCTGGCTCTGAGTGAAGAGGATCTCCAAGAAGACTGCGCATATTGATATAGACATCAAGTTTTTTATCTTGTAAATTGAGTTTGTGAGTATTTATGCCCTGGTTGTGAACACAACTCCTCACTCACCTGAAGAAGGAGCGATAGTCCGAAAACTTGTGCTACCAAATAAATCTATTACACTTTAATCTGGTGTTGTGAGACTTCTTACTGCCTCACAGTCCCAGCGATCTGGGTTCGGTTGCCAGCCTGGGTCACTGTCTGTGTGGAGTTTGCACTTTCTCCTCGTGGATTTCCTCCCACAGTCCAAAGATGTGCAGGTTATCCCTCAGTGTACCCAAACAGGTGCCAGAGTGTGACGACTAAGGAAATTTCGCAGTATCTTCATTGCAGTGTTAACGTAAGCTTAATACATGAACTTTAATAAACTTTTAGAAGTGCCCACACTCTGGCTAGCTTTTCTTTCAACAAGTTGAAATCTGAGAGAAATCAGAGCAAGAAGTGAAGAGGATAAAAGAAAGAGAAGCTTACAGTGCTTTCAGTAATCTTAAGATATCCAGAAATGCTTCACAGTTAATGAAACACTTCTGCAGTGTTAGCACAGTCTGTAACATCGGGAAACACAGCAGCCAATTTATACTCAGCCACAAACTAAATGATCAGATCATCTGTCTTTTGGGTGTTGTTTCTGGATAAATGATGGAAAGGGTTTCAGTGGGTAATTTCCCTGTGCTATGGGTTCCTTTGTATGAAAGGCCAGATATGGGCTTCACTTTAATACCTTATCTAAAAGACATCACCTCCATCACCCAGGCAGTGTTGCAGCATGAGTGTCCATTAGCTCGGTTAGCTGCTTTGTGATCGCAGCGATGCCAGCAGCGTGGGCTCAATTCCCTGAGATTATCCATGAATCATAGAATCCTACATCGCAGAATAGGCCATTTGGCCCATCAAGTCTGCACGGCCACAGTCTCACTCAGGGCCCATCCCCATAACTCCATGCATTTACCTTAGCTCACCCCTCTAACACTAAGGGACAACTTAGCATGGTCATTCCACCAAACCCGTGTATCATTTGACTGTTGGAGGCAACCGGAGCACCTGGAGGAAACCCACGCAGACACGGGGAGAGCGTGCAAACTCCACACAGAGGGTAAACTAAGCTGGAATTGAACCCGGGTCCCTGGCGCTGTGAGACAGCAGTGCTAACCCAAGTGCCACCGTGTTGCCCTGCCTTCTCAACCTTTACCCCTCGCCCGAGATGTGGTGGCCCACTGGATGGTGAATGTGTGGAATTCACTACCACAGAAAGAAGGTGAGGGCAAAACATTGTGTGACTCAAGAAGAAATTAGATGTAGCTCATGGGGATCAAGGGTTCTGAAGACAAGCGGGGGAGGGCAGGATTTTTAATGATCACAATGAACGGGGAGCAGGCTGGAATGGCCTATTCCTGCTTCCACTTTCTATATTTCTATATCACCATCAGTCAGCTCTCTCTCTCTCTCCCAAAAAGGGGCAGGGGAGGAGACCTTTGGGACTATGATGACTTGTATTTCACTGTGCTGAAGAGGTTCTGTACTGATTTCTCTGTGCTCGTTCCACAGCCCCTTTTGACTCCGAGGCGAGTGTGTTTTCTATCGAGCCATGGCTAATGGTTTGAACACTAACGTCCTGTCGCTCTGTAGCTGTGCTCTGATGTTGCGCACAGGATGCCATGTGTCATATCCTGTCGGGCTACATACTGGAGACTAGATGATTCGGATCTAATTTGTTTTCCAAAGCGGCTGGTGGAAATTCTGGGTGACTGCCTGCAGTAACACAAATGAATATGAGGCCAGAAATGAAAACATACCTCGTCAGACCCTGAGGTATTTTTTTCAGCCTTGAATGGCAGACAGTTCTTCATTTCCTATTTTATTACAAACATATATATACGGCGCTGTGTAAGCAGTGTGGCTGCGAACGGCATGTGTTCCTGAGGTGTGAGCCTCAGCACAACCAGAAAGAATAAAATAGAAGTTAGGTGCTCGCTTATTTTGGGGAATGATGGAGGGATTGAAACATTTTCTTTCTGCCCCACCCAAACTTACTGAAATTCTAACTTAATTTTGAAAGATTTAGCTTAGAGGTTACTGAGATTGAGTTTATTTATCACAAGTAGGCTAACATTACAGAAGTTACTGTGAAAATCATCACACTTCTGTTCAGGGTACACTGAGGGAGAATTTAGCATGGCCAATACACTTAAGCACAACGTCATTTTGTGAAACCCATGGGGTGAATGTGCAGGCTCCGCACAGACTGTGACCCAAGCTGGGAATTGAACCTGGGGTCCCTGGCACTGTAAGGCAACAGTGCTGACCACCATGCACAGCACTTTGAACAGCGAGTTACCTTTTAGTGCTGAAATGACAATGGGTCAATCAGATTTATCCACAAAGTGATACTCCTGCTAATGTCACAATCCTGAAGAAAAATCATCTTGGGTGCTGCATTATCAAAAATATTACCGAGTGCATGAAGACAGTAGCACTGTAAGAGGGAATAAAATCATTTGTCGTGGACGAGTGTTAATACCGAGAAAAGGAGGATCATAACATCTGAGCACCTTGAAATCACCATTGCACCGATGTAACAGAGATTAACTCAGTCCCTACCTAGTAAGATTTAAAGTTTTACTTGATGCAAGATCTTCATCATCTGGGTGGTCCAGCACTGCTGCCTCACGGTGCCAGGGACCCGGGTTCGAATCCAGTGTCAGGTGATTGTCTGTGTGGAGTGTACACATTCTTTCCGTGCCTGTGTGGGTTTCCTCCCACAATCCAAAGATGTGCAGGTTAGGTGGATTGGCGATGGCAAATTGTCCGTTAGTATCCCAGGATGTGTAGGTTAGGGAGATTAGCGCATGTGGAGTTACAGAGATAGGGTGGGGCAGAGGGCCTGGGTAAAATACTTTGTCAGAGAATCAGTGCAGACTCGATGGGCTGAAAGGCCTCTTTCTGTGCTGCAGGGCTTCTATTCTATGGATTCTTCTATTCCAACAGTTCGATTAAAATGGCCAGTTGAGAATCCTGGTACAATCAATTCACACATTAACATCAAAAAAAGTAACTTTCAAACTTAATTGGTTCTCAGTCAGTGAGGCAGCAAATTGGTTTGCCTTTGTCTCAAGAGAGACACAATTTGGATGGCTAGACAGAATCCCCATTGCAAACAGGTTTCTCCCCTCCACCCTCCCACTTTTCGGGCCAACAACTGGTTCGGCTTCTCAGCAGTATGTGGTATACAACGTGTCACCCAGCAACACGGTTCCTATTTATACTCAGTTATTCTCTATTCCAGTCCAATTGCAATGCCTCTCCCTACCCCCTCCTCTCATCCCTTTCAATCCATTGGCTCAAGTTGGGGCAGTCAGTGGTAAAGTAACACTGCTCACCACTACCCTTGAAGAAAGCCGCTCACACAGACCCAGCAGTCTCTGTGGCTTGGATTTCCCAACATTAATCTCAATCTGGCACCAATTTAGGGTGTCCAGAAAGAGCGCTATCTTCGAGCAAACCAAGCAGCCAATCACATTGAAGAATTCTCACCAACAGTAAACCAGGAAATAAAATGGATAGATTAGTTTTTACTTTTAATAATTTTGCAGACAGCGAGATTGAGATTGGGAAATATAAAATATTGCTGAAATATAATTAAAAATACATTCAAAAATGTTTTATTATCATATTAAAATCTCTTGGCAGGGCGAAATTTTCCATCCCGCTTGCCACGGAAATTGTAAAGAGGAGGTAGGGTGGCAGACCACGCAAATGTCCATTGGCCTCCAGTGGGATTTTCAGGGCAAGCATGGCCAATAAATCCCACCACGGAATTTTATCATTATGGAGAAATTCTTCATCCCACAAATATTAAATTATTCTTTCGGAGCCAAAGGGGTTGTCCATGAACAATCGTGACTTATCATGATGTTAAAACACTCAGATACTTCTTCAAAAAGGCATAAATTTTACATGTTTTTTTGATAGATTGAATTCATGACAATTTTAGTGACTCCTAAGCCTGAGGGGACAGCAGCAGTATAACCATGTGGAGGAGCAAGGATTCGGTGACAGAAACTTCTGGATCACGAGACGTTATTGTCAGTAATGAGGGGGGAACACTGACAGTTTTGTTATCATCATAACCCCAAAGTCCAGGTCATTATATTACCTAACCAAACCCTAACTACATTCAGTGCAGCATGATGGCTTTGTAGAGCAAGGCACAAGGGTGCGATTCCGGCCTTGGGTGACTACCTGTGTCGAGTTTGCACATTCTGGAGCTTCTCCAGAATTTAAGAAAGATTACCACATCTGCGTGGATTTCCTTGGGTGCTCCAGTTTCCTCTCACATTCCAATGACTGTCATTGAATAGAATCATAGAATCCTGACAGTGCAGAAGGACACCATTTGGCCCTTCAAGTCTGCACCAATTACAACCTGACACAACCCCATCCCACACAGCGCCTATCTCCGTAGCCCCACGATTTAAACTGCTAGTCCCCTTGACACTAAGTGGCAATTTAGCTTGGCCAATCAACCTAATTCGTGTATCTTTGTCTGTGGGAGGAAACCAGACTCCCGGACGAAACCCACATGGATATGGGGAGAATGTGCAAATTCTACACAGACAGTGGCCTAAGCTGAGAATTGAACACAGGTGTCTAGCACTGTGAGGCAGCAGTGCTAACTACTGTGCCACCGTGCTGCCCAGGTGTGCAGGTTAGGTGGATTGGCCGTGATAAATTGCTCCTTAGTGTGCCAAGATGTGTAGGCAAGGGGGATTAGACATGAAAAATGTGTGGAGTTACGGAGATAGAGTGGGGCAGAGGGCCTAGGGTATAATACTCTGTCAGAGAGTTTGATGGGCTGAATGGCCTCTTCTGCACAGTAGGGATTTAATAATCCTTTGAGTAATTACATGACGAACTAGCAAGATTTGGACAGCTTCACCTGCCAGCCTCTAGGGTAAATCACGTGATAATATTTTTGCTCAAGCACAAATATGTTAGTCGTTTCAATGAATCAAAAGAGTGAATTAGCATCAAAGTCACATGAAGACCAAAAGCATTCAATAAATCTCACAAACAAGGGCATTTTCAGAACAGATGGTAGAAACTGAGGAGAAAATGCAAGCTCACTAACCATTCAGACCAGGAACCTTACTGTAGTTCTACCATTGTTAAATGGATTAAGAACCCTAAGAGCCTTCTGAGGCTCATTAGTTAGGAAAATATGTTATTAAGTTCCGTCTGTCCCCTACCAAATCCTAAGAGCCACTTTAATGAGGTAAAAATGCACTTATTTCAGGCAGCAGTAAGTCCATTGTGCTTATTATACAAGTCTAGGGTGCTTTAAATGTGTTCCCTGCAAACTATTTGTCTGACCTTTAAAAGAAAGTAAAGGGAAAATACTTAAACAGAGTTGTTGAATTGGTTTATGTGCATTTTATTTAATGAATGTTCAACTGCACTGAGGGCAAACAGGAAGTTGGATTAACAGCGTAAACAAATAATACGTTTGTGTGAATCCACTCTCTCCTTTTTATTTAGTGGCATTACCATCACTGAATCCTCCACCATCAACATCCTGGGATTAGCAATGACCAGAAACTGAACTGGAACAGCCACATAAATAATGTGGCTACCAAAGCAGGTCAGAGACCGGAGATTCTGCCACAAAAACCCCATAGAGTTTACACCACCTGACTCGCCAAAGCCTATCCACTTTCTAAGACACAATTCAGAAGGGTGATGGAATACTCTCCCATCTTCCTGGATGAGTGCAGCTCCAACAACACTCAAGAAACTGAATGAGGTCCAGAACAAAACAGCCCACTTGATTGCCACTCCAGCCACCGTCTTAAACATTCATTTCCTGTACTGTTTATGCACAGTGACAACAGATACCAGAAACACTGCAGCAACCCACCAAGAGTCCTTCCTCAACACCTTTCAAATCTGCAACATCTATCACCTAGAAGATCAAGGGCAGCAGGAACACACAAGGACATAGGAATTCCAAGTTCTTATCCTGACTTGGAAATATCTTACTGTTCCTTCACCGTTGTGGGGTCAAAATCCCAGAGGTTCCTCCCTAGCAGGACGGACGGTGTACCTCCACCACATAGACTGTATTGATTCAAGAAAGGTGACTCACCACCACTTCTGCCAGGGCAGTTAGAGGTGGACAATAAATACTAGTCTAGTCAAGTGACAATCACGTCCCAAGAATGGATAAATTTAAAAAAAACTTATTTCAGAGAAACTATTAAACACAAGAATACAAGAAAGTATGCATCAAGATATTCAATAAAATCATGGTTGGAAGGGGGACAACATTTTCCTGCCCTTTTTAAAATTAATTTGTGGGCCATGGGCGTCGCTGACTGGCCAGCATTTATTGCCCATCCCTAATTGCCCTTGAACTGAGTTTCTTGCTTGGCCATATCAGGGGGCAGTTGAGAGTCAACCACATTACTGTAACCCTGGAGTCAAATACAAGTCAGACCAAGCAAAGATGGAAGATTTCCTTACCTAAAAAACATTAGTAAAACCAGATTTTTTTTTCCCAAACACTTGACAAAGATTTTGTACTCACCAGTAGATTCTTAATTCCAGATTTTTTTTTTATTGAATTCAAATTCCACCATCAGCCATGGCAGGATTCGAACCAGGAATATTAGCTGAGTTTCTGGATTAATAGGCCCGCAAATAATATAACTCGGCCGTTGCCTCCTCTTGCCTGCTCCCCATATCTCTTAAGTTGGATTTATCGTTAGGAAGCAGGTTTCAAGTTGGGAGAAAATAAAATTGGAGGAATCTTATCTATGGAATAGTTAATTAAAAATTTATTCCCACTTTAATCCTCCGGAAATAGGTCTAACATGGTGCTGAGTTTTGGAAGGCAAATTCTGTAAGTTGCAGTTGTTATCAGCATCCTGCTTTTCTTGCTCCCAATTGCTTCTTCCTACTGCATACAATGAGCTTCAGGGCAGGGTTAGCCTGGTACGCATCCTGTTGGAGTGCCATGTGTAGTAAGCATGAAAGCTGATTCACAGTGCCAATAGTTGAAGGATTGCTGCACAACTAGGTTTATGCTCATAGCTGGCAGGTACGCACAATCCAGTTAGACAGCTGGAGATGGGTAGCAAGCTCTGTAAGCCACCTTTTATTGAACCGTCAATATGAAATCAGGGCCTAAGTGGTAGCAAAGCACAGTCTCCGCAGCGTAAATGACAAGTGACAGCAAACTAATATCGGACAAAAGCTTTGAAAAATCAAGAGAATTCCTGCGACGGGATTGTACAGTGGGGTCAAACACTGCAGAAAAGATGCACTTAAAATACACACCAGTCAGCGGAGCTTAGCAAACTAAACAGAAAACCACAGTGATTACGTCTATGAGTATCACATTTTTTTTATTTCTGAGTTCTTGCTTTTAAAAGGAGTCGGATAAAGTCAGAGGTCCTATCAGTTGCTGCACATGGCAAAGGACAAAAGTAATAATTTAAGGAGGTTTTTGCTCAGGTTACACGGCATTACAGGGCTTATTCAGAATTCCCAGACAATGTGGCAGAATGATTAGTGATATGTGTATTGATGTTGGGAATCAGAGACAATATCAGAGGGATGTTTATGCAATTTTGTCTTTTATTCATCTCTCTGCTATCGGATCAGAAGTTTAAAAAAAACCAAAAATATTAAAGTTAAAATCAGGTTAAACACCAATTTAAGACAGCTTATACCTGATTTAATCATAAACATTAGTAAACTAGACGTACGAGAGAAGTGTGTTATCAAAATGCACTGTCAGCCCTCTACGGGCAGCACAGTGGTTAGCACTGCTGCTTCATAGCACCAGGGATCCAGGTTTGAATCCTGGCTTGGGTTACAGTCTATGTAGTCTCCTTGTGTCTGGCGAATTTCCTCTGGGTGTTCCAGTTTTCTCCCATATCCCGAAAAGCATTACGATTAGGTGCATTGGCCACGCTAAATTCTTCCCTCAGTGTACCCAAACAGATGCTCGTGTGTGGCTGCCAGGGAATTTTTGCAATAACTTCATTGCAGTGTTAATGTAAGCTTACTTGTGACATTAATAAATAAACTTTCCCGTATTTGCATCTTATTTAGTTAGGTACATGTATTTTGAACATGAATTCACTTTTAATAAAACATAATGTAACTTGTTACTGATTTCCTAATACATATTTACGCATCAATGTGTCGTTTCATTGATATTTTACAATTAAGCAGAGGGTTTATTATGTATCTTTTCCATTGACTGCAGAATCTTATGTTGTAGAACAGAATGGGCTTAATTGGTATGGCAATGTGACCTCCTGGGGTTATATACAATGTCAATGTTTAAGGTTCAAAGCATACCATGCAGGTCAGCCATTTGTAACCTTCACGGCAGAATGTACACACCAGTATGCATCTGACATGACCACACTGCAAATAATATTCTTGAACCACATTAATAGTAGGACTCATGGAGTGATATACCATCCAATTTATTCTTGTCTCTATAGTCAGGCTACGTGCTGAACATTGAATGCAATATGCTTTACATTACAAACAATGCTGCACATCAAGACAATTTGCATAGCTTCCTGAAATGAGAAAGGAAGTTGTGTTTGGATGCACATGACTGGAAGTAATGCACAGTTAGGAAGGAGCAAGAGGCTGTAATGTGAATCGAGCTGAGATGGTGTTTCTAAAGTGATCGAGCTTCATGTGTTTTTAGTTTAAGAGGAATGGTAGCAGGAGTATATTGGCATCTGTACCCTTACACTGTGCTTGTAAAAAGCTTACTGAGACCAGTCTGCCATCACCAATGATTTACAATGAGTTCTGAGCGCCTTCCCAATCAGTCCCAAGTGTATCGACAGCCAGTCTGAATGGAACCAGCTGCTTTTGAACCTCTCCACCATACGTGGAATCTGGCTACCACTTTCAACTTTGAAATCCCAGGGTGGCAATGGTATAATTCCAGAAGTATCGGGCAATGCCCTTCGAGAGGGACAACTATGCAGGAGCTCCAGAGGACGATGCCATCCTCAACAAATAGCTCATCTTTCTTTGTCCAGTTGTGCTTTACTTCACCTGAGTCCTCTCAGTCCCTTGTGCAGTATTATGTTTTTTTAATTTAAATAGGACTGGATCCTTTAGTGTCCAGTCCTTGATTTGCCCTCGTGGATACTGGCAAGGTGTCTAAAAAGTTGAACTCCTCCACACGACCTCTTTATAAGTTTATAGTCTCCACAAAGTTGGACAGACTTATCTGGCTTAAGGACAGGAACAGCAGATGTGGCCCACTCTGCGAATTATATGGGTTTCATTATGTCCAGCTTTTCCAGGCATTCCAGTTCCAACTCTACTTTTTCCAAAAGCGAGCATGGAACTGGTCCTGATGTAAAATACCTAGGCATAGCATCGGGATTGGTGTAGACCTTAGTTTTGGATCCTTTATCTTCCCACATCCTTTTAGAAGACTACAGAATACTTATTGATGTCATTATACAGTCTCCTTGTGCTCAGCCTAAAAATCTCTAGCCAGTTCACTCTGATATGTTGAGCCAATATCTCCCCATAAGGTTAGGTTCTTGTACCCATATAATGATGAGTAGAAGTCGAGCCACTAAGGTTCTTTATCTGCTATGGTTCCCCTGGGTAGATGGCCAGCCTGGTCTTTGTACTTTCTATGCTCAGGAGTGGAATACTAGCCTGGAGGTGATCATAAGCTCAATAATAGGGGCCACGCCCCCTATCAACTTTCATTTTTAATTGGTGTCATGTACCAATAACTCCACCATTACAGGACAACCTTCGTTGTGGAAGTGTGGTTTAATTGCATTGTTCTTGGTTGTGGGCCTTTCTGCAAAGTACAGTCTAGTCCAGCCTTGACCTTTGTTTGAAATAGCATGCACTTTAACTGTCCTTGTATCTTAGCCTTGATTGGGGTCTTCTGCAGCAGTTAGTCCACCATCTAGCATCTACAATCTTCTGGAACAGGTTTTCTGGGAGTCTGAAGGCTTTCCCTGTCCTCCCTTGACTATATAATGTTGGCTCAGACTCCATTGCTGTCAGGAATGCTGGGATATTTTATTAGTACCATCACTATCAGCTGAATGAAGAAAGTTGCACGAGGCTCCTTTCCCCAATTAGTTGACACTGCTATCTAACATTGCCAACAGTTCCTGAGCTCCTTTCTCTGCATTCTCCAAAGGTAGATCTATTTCAATGGCCTTCTTCAAATTCTGCCAATTTTTTTTGGACCGTCACATTGATAATTCTACGGACCAATTTATCTCGAACATGTCATTTAGGGGTGGCCCAAATTCACAGTGCTCTGCCAATTTTCACAGCTTGGTCTGAACTTCAGTGATCAATTCCCCAGGGACTTCACCCTGCCATGTTAAAGTGATACTATTGGAACGTTATAGAAGGTTTTGGGCCATAATAGCTTTTAACCAAGTCCGCAGTTCATTAAAGATATTGGATTCGGGGGGTATCTGGGCAGGTCAGGCTTTTTATTGCATTGAAGGATTGCACCCCACATACCACCACTTGGATCGCTTTTTGCTTCCCATCCCCCTCAATGCTGAAAAATGTTGGCCTGAAAAATATAAGGCAAACACTTTGTCTGCTATGCTGGCATTCAGTCCTCAAGTGTCCTGATTACTTATTTATATCGTAAAGATGGTCCAGAGGGAAGGAAAAACTCACTTTACTCCTTGTTATCAATGTAATAATCTCACTGAGTCTTCCACCATCAATCACCCTTTTATTTACAGCGATACCTGAATGAGTTTCAATAGCTACAGAGTGCAGATTGGTCCAGAGTCTATCCATATTGGGCCTCAGTGGAGCCATCTGATGGAGCCATGGGCCACCCTCTGCTCTTTCCCCATTGGGTGAGTCTCTACTTGCCTAATAGGGCAGCTCATACTCAGTGAGGCCCATGGGGAGATCCACAGATGATCCCCCCGTGGTTGTAATAGCATTGAAACTTATTATATCCCTGTAAGCTAGTTGATGAAGGATATAACTGGGGCCAATCTTTATATTCTTTTACAATCATTTACTTTCACAGCTATAGACAACTTGTAAGCCTCCTAGCCAACAACCATTAGTTTAGTCAATGTCCATTTATAAAAGCATGAATAAATCCTCAGTCAGTGACTATTACCTGCCTACAATTAAACACAATTAACACAGCTCCTAGGTATATGACCATAGAATCATCAAATCATAGAGTCCCTTGTACAGAAGGAGGCCATTTGGCCTATTAAGTCTGCACCGACCACTATCCTACCCAGGCCGTAACCCCATAACCCCCACACATGGAAGACTTCTACAGAAAATGCAGATGTGTGGAATAGAGGGTGATTTAGCTAATTGGATTAGAAATTGGCTGGCAGATAGAAGACAGAGGGTGGTGGTTGATGGGAGATTTTCTTCGTGGAGTTCGGTGACGAGTGGTGTGCCTCAGGGGTCTGTTTTGGGGCCCTGCTGTTTGTAATTTTTATAAATGATCTGGATGAGGGTATTGAGGGATGGATCAGTAAATTTGCAGATGATACTAAAGTTGGTGGTGTGGTAGATAGTGAAGAGGGATGTTTTAGTTTACAGAGTGACTTGGACAAGTTGCAGAGCTGGGCCGAGAGGTGGCAAATGGAGTTTAATGTGGAAAGTGTGAGGTAATGCACTTTGGCAGGAACAATAAATGTGTAGAGTATAGGGCTAATGGTAGGGCTCTTAATAGTGTTGAGGAACAGAAGGATCTTGGTGTATGTGTCAATAGATCCCTGAAGGTAGGCAGTCAAGTGGATAAAGTTGTTAAGAAGGCATATGGAGGCTTAGCTTTTATTGGTAGGGGGATTGAATTTAGGAGCCGCAGCATCATGTTGCAGCTGTACAAAACTCTAGTGCGGCCGCACTTGGAGTATTGTGTGCAGTACTGGTCGCCACATTATAAGAAAGATGTGGAGGCATTGGAGAGGGTACAGAGGAGGGTTACTAGGATGTTGCCTGGTATGGAGGGCAGGTCCTATGAAGAGAGGTTGAAGGATTTGAGGTTGTTTTCGTTAGAAAGGAGGCGGCTAAGGGGGGATCTTATTGAAACATATAAGATAATTAGAGGTTTGGATAGGGTGGACAGTGATAGCCTTTTTCCTAGGATGGAAAAAGCTAGCACGAGAGGACACAACTTTAAATTAAGGGGTATGAGTTATAGGACGGATATCAGAGGTAGGTTCTTTACTCAGAGAGTGATTAGGGAGTGGAATGCCCTGCCTGCAGCTGTTGTGGATGCGCCAAGTTTGGTGGCGTTTAAGAGGTTAGTTGATAAGTATATGGATGAGAAGGGAATGGTATAGTTAGGAGGGGCATTGCTTTTTATTTTGGTCGGCACAACATCGAGGGCCGAAGGGCCTGTTCTGTGCTGTATTGTTCTATGTTCTATGTTCTACATCTACCCTACCCAGTGCCCCGACACTAAAGGGCAATTTAGCATGGCCAGTCCATCTAACCTGCACATCTTGGGAGGAAACTGGAGCACCTGGAGGAAACCCACACAGACACAGGGAGATCTTGTAAGCTCCACACAGATAGTGACCCAAGTTGGGAATCGAACCCAGGTCCCTGGCGCTGTGAGGCAGCAGTGCTAACCATTGTGTCACCCCAAACATGTTGTTTATGTTTACACCACAGAAGGCTCAGATGGCTGTCATACCAGCTATTGCTGCCAGCTCCAGAGCCAGTGGACGAACTGTGTGTGTTAAATTCCAATGTTTTAATCCAAGGTAATTCGTTGGCAAGCAGCAAGAGCTGGTGTTTCCCACCATTCATCGAGACAGTCTTTATATGGGAACATTCCTGAGTTCTAGGATCAGGCCAACTGAGTGAGATTTATGAAACATAAACCAGAAATACTGGAAATACACAGCTGGACAGGCAACATCTCTGGAGAAAACAGAGAATTTACTGATTTTGGGTTTCATCTGAACTTGTCTTTTTTTTTGATTTCAGATTTCCAGCCTCTGTATTTTTTCTCTTCTGTTGGCTTTCATTTGTACTTAAACAAAAAGTGTTTTCTACCACAGAGACGTATCACAAACCCATGGCCAACAGAATTATTTTTGCAATGTAGATCAATTTGGCTTAGAAGAGATGTGAAGTTTTTCTCCAAAAAGGGTTTCCAATAATGTGGCTCAATGGAGGGCAAAATGAGTGAATGTCAAAGTCAATAATTTCAAACGATATTGTAGAAACACCGTCACATCAAGTGACCCATTACTCTGACACGCTCAGATATTGCCGCTCAGTCAATATCCTGAGATTTCCCTCTCCATTAGTTTTGCTGCAACACCATCAACACTGGAGGAAAGGTTCATCACCATCTTCTCAGGGCAAATTGAGATGGGCATTATTATTGCCCATAGACAGATGGGAAAGTAATGCATTTCTTGTATTGGCATTGGGCACAGTGGTTAGCACTGCTGCCTCATAGCACCAGAAACCCGGGTTTGATTCCTGTCTGTGTGGAGTCTGCACACTCTCCCCATGTCTATGTGGGTTTCCTCCCACAACCTGAAAGATGTACATTGGCCATGCTAAATTCTCCCTCAGTGTACCCGAACAGGTGCCAGAACCTGGTGACTAAGGGATTTTCACAGTAACTTCACTGCAGTGTTAATGTAAGCCTACTTGTGACACTAAAAAATAAACAAACTGAAAATGTTAAGCAATACAAATTAGATTTCAGGAGGGTTTAAAATTTTGTGGCATTGCTAAATTACAAAAGCCTGAGCCACTATTTGATTTTATTTTTGTTAGCCAACTCTATAATCCAGCAAAGAGCACATTTGGGAGGAAATTAGAAAGAACATTCAAGCTGCTTACTCAAATTTAAACTGCGAGTCCTCTAAAAGTTGATCGCAGTGTTCTCAATAACCCAGGCTAGTCAACAGTCCCTGAATAAATTTACCCACATTGTCAACAACAAAAATATGCTACTCTTGACACTTTCATGCATGAAGAGCAAAAGTGACTGAGCACTTTCATTAGACTAATTCATCATTGTAATTAGCCATAATCATAGTCATCCTGTCAGAATGAAAATGGAAAACTGGTAGCTTCACTACAATGTATCTGAATGTGAACCTTGTCAACCGAGAAATGAAATGAAGCACATTCTGAATAGAACCACCTTTGCAGCTGAGTAAATGAAGCCGTATGTTGCTCATTACACATCTTTAAGAACAACTTTACCCCTGTGTCAAACTTTTACTCCAAGGATAACAATTCAGTTCTTGATGATGATGGGATGCTCGCTGCTGATTGTCCAATGTACAGTACCACTGCCACAGTGGTTAGCATTGCTGCTTCACAGCGCCAAAGACCCAGGTTCGATTCCCGGCTTAGGTCACTGTCTGTGCAGTGTGTGCACATTCTCCCCATATCTGCGTGGGCTTCCTCCAGGTGCTCCAGTTTCCTCTGAAAGACGTGCCAGTTAGGTGGACTGGCCATGCTAAATTGCCCCTTAATATGAAGGGGACAAGCTAGGGAAAATGCATGAGGTTATGAGGATAGGGTCTAGTTGGGATTGTGGTCAGTGCAAACTTGATGGGTCGAATGGCCTCCTTCTGTACTGTAGGAATCTACAATTCTATGATTTATAACCCTGCAGATAATGGAGCAGTTCACGGTCCCATGATCAGTGGTAAGTAACATTTATACCCCATAATTGTCAAGCATTCACCCTTCTTCTTGTTACCATTGGCAAGAGAGGATCTAACCATTTCCCTTTGTTGTGCAATGCCATTATAAAAGCCGAATTCCCCCATCTTGAATATCCTGGAGGTTGCCATTGATCAGCAGAAGCTGAGCAGAACCAACTATATAAATAGTGTGGTGATGAAAGCAGATCAGAGACTGGGAATTCTGCTGTGCAAAACTCAACTCCTGACTCTCCAAAGCCTGTTCAACAAGGCACGAGTCAGGTTTGAGGGAATATTCTTCACCTGTGTCGATCAATGCATCTTCAACAGCACTCATGAAACTCAACATCATTCAGGACAAAGCAACCATTTTGATTTGCATCCCATCCATCAGATTAAACACTCACTCTATCCAACACCTATGTACAGTGGCATCAGTACATACAATATAAGGATGTATTGGAACCACTTTCCAAGGCTCCTCCCATAGCACTTCCCAATTCAACAGCAACTGCTACCTAGAAAGACCAGGGCAGCGGATGCATGAGTAGTTTGCAAGTTCCATTGCAAACTACTCACCATTCAGACTTGGAAATATATCACCATTCTTTCACTATTGTGTGGGTCAAAAATCTGGAACTCCTTCCCTAACAGCACAGTGGATATACCTACACCATATGGGCTGCAGTGAGTCCAGAGGGCAACAAATACTGGATTAGCCAATGATACTCACATACCATTAACAAAGAGAAAATGTTTACATACACGCTACATTTTTCCAACAGTTTTCAGGCAGAAGCAAGCCTCAGCACCATCTAGTGCAGGATGAGCCGAATGGCCTCCTTCTGCACTGTAGAGATTCTATGATTCTAGTATTTTATTTAATTTCAAAGTACACTAATATTGCTACTTCAATTCAGTGCAATCTGCCTGGGAGGTGCACTGTAACCTATTTAAATAGTTTGGGAATATGTTGAAGTGTCATTCACCTTCATTGTAGAATGATCCATGTCAACCTTTGGTGTAATATCACAAGACAAGTAGTGTTGAATGATACTTCAACAAGTGGTCATCTATTGGAAAACATAAAATCCAGTCTATTATTTTCATATCGCGAATAAAGGAACAACACAGTTATTTTCCACGTGCAAATCTGGATGTCACTTTTAATTCTAATAAAACTCTTCCTCTGGTCAAATTACAACCAGAATGCGGTACTGCAGAATTGTCAAGTACATCATATAACTCTTACGGGTTCTGCTTAATGCTCCATAATAAATTCCTGCAATACAAGCCGTATTAATAAAAACGGCTGCCAGTGTCCATAGTTCTCTGCTGATCTGCCAGGACTAAAGAATGGGCCAGTTGTCAATGAATTGCCAGGACACAAAATTATTTTCTTTCAATTATGTACTGTTATGGAGAGATTTATCTGTTGGAGAAATGGGCACCGTACTCTCTTTTAAGCCCTCTGCATTGGCTCTTCCTGTGCTTTTCAAAGGTTGAGTTTGCTGCAGCAACCCCACTATGAAAGATTGTAAACGAAGCCCAGTCCATTACACAAACCAGCCTCCCATCCACTGACTCCGTCTACACTCCCTGCTGCCTCGGAAAAGCAGCCAGCATAATCAAAGACCCCACACATCCCGGATATACTCTCTTTCATCTTCTTGTGTCAGGAAAAAGATACAAATGTCTGAAAACCCATACCAACATATTCAAGAACTGCTTCATTCCTGCTGATATCAGACTTTTGAAAGGTCATTTATTAAGCTGATCATTCTCTTTGCCCTACCTGTAATTGCAACACTAGATTCTGCACCCTCTCCGTTCCTTTACCACTACATACTTAACGAACAGTATGTTTTGCCTGCAGAGCACGTAAAAAACAATACACTTCCCTGTATCTCAGTGCATCACCATAGAATCCCTACAGTCCAGATTTGGCCCATCGAGTCTGCACTGAATACAATCCCACCCAGGCCCTATCCTGCAACCCTACCTACCCGCAATCCTGCTAATCCCCCTGACACTAAGGGTTAATTTAGCATGGCTAATCCACTTAACCAGCACATTTTTGGACTGTGGGAGGAAACCGGAGCACCCAGAGTAAACCCATGCAGACATGGGGAGAACATGCAAACTCCACACTGTCACCCAATGCCAGAATGTGATGTGACAATAATAAATCAAATTAATTTTCATAGAATTCTACATTTTTTTAATAAACTGGCATATGATACCACAGTCACAGCTTTGGCTGTCACCTCCTCCCACTCCCCACCTATTTTCACTCCCCACTCTCCAAAACTTCACAAGTTTAGGGACTTAATTACTGAAAATGACTCCTTTTTAACTTAATTCTTTTGTTGCTGACATTGGCTAAAGTGGGGTTTTGCTTTCAAAGATTAGGCTTATAGAATCCCTACAGAGCAGAAGGAGGCCATTTGGCCCATCGAGTCTGCAATCCCACCCAGGTCCTATTCCCTAAACCCCACATATTTACCCTGTAAATCCCCAGACGCTAGAGTCAATTTAGAATGGCCAATCAACCTAACTTGCACATCTTTGGAGTGTGGGAGGAAACCGGAGCATCCAAAGAAAACCCACGCAGAGATGGGGAGAACGTGCAAACTCTACGCAGACAGTCATCTGAGGCCAGAATTGAACCTGGATTCCTAGCACTGTGAGGCAATAGTGCTGACAACTGTGCCACCGTGCTGCCTCAGAGCAAAAACTATTCATGGAGGCAGCAGAATCAGCAAAATGATTGTTTTACACCCATCAATGTCGCACCCTCTCCATCCAGCCCCCGACTTTCAAAGCTGGGG
The DNA here is from genome assembly GCA_024679065.1 of Sphyrna mokarran. NCBI lineage: Eukaryota > Metazoa > Chordata > Chondrichthyes > Carcharhiniformes > Carcharhinidae > Sphyrna > Sphyrna mokarran. The sequence continues at coordinate 11,988,687 of JAGIQG010000024.1, read as the reverse complement.
CATCATTGCTAGCAATGTGATGACGAGTTATTGCTAGAAGTTTGCAGTTGGGTAAGCAAGGTGGGCAATTAAAAAGTTGGAGCAGGCATTGATTCTTGGAATGGCAGGACGACATATGAAGACAGATTGGACTGACTGGGTTTGAACTCACTGGAATTCAGAAGAATGAGGGAAGGAACTCACAGAAACATATAAAATCCTGATGGGATTGGACAGGCCAGATATAGGAAGAATGTTCCTGATGTTGAGGAAATCTAGAATTAGGGGGCACAGTCTAAGAATAGGGGTTAAGTCATTCAGGATTGAGATGAGGAAGAACTTCTTCACTCAAAGAGCTGTGAACCTGTGGAATTCTCTACCACAGAAAGCTAGTGGGGTCAGTTCTTTGGATATATTGAAGAGGGAGCTGGATGTAGCCATTATGGTTAAAGGGGTCAAGGGGTGTGGAGAGGTATTGGGAGTGGGATATTGAAAGTGCATGATCAGCCATGATCATATTGAATGGTGGTACGGGCTCGAACGGCCGAATGGCCTACTCTTGTGCTTATTTTCAACGTCAAGAGCATTCCTTTTTTCCACACAATTAAAGAGGGCAGAGAAGGCAGCTTTTGAAGTGAAGCTGGTTTGGAGACACATTGACTTTTAATTACACGGCTAACAGATTCAGATCTGAGGTCAGAGCTGCAGTCGGTGTACTGAGTAATCTTCTCCCAGAAAGGGAATAATGAGCAACAGCAAAATGAATAGTGAGTGCCTGGGAGTAGGCTGTGCCCATCGCGAATGCAAACAAATGCCACACAGTACAGATGGGAACAGATATGGCCACTTTCAGCTGTCAATCTACTGGAGTAAATGGACAGAATCGTGTGTGATAGTCAAGAAGGTGAAGCAAGCCAGCCAGGGAAATTGATTGTGCAGGAAACCAAACATCAGCTTCCCGATACCTGGATATAAGAAAGAAATTTCAAGGTGGGATGATGCCATGTGTTGGGAGATTGCATCACTTTCGCACACATGCCCATTAAAAGACAATCTCACCAGGATTAGGTGCACCTTTCACATTAATATATCAGTGAGTGAGAAATGCGAGTCTTTAGATTCATGACTGAATCAACATACCAGGCAGCAGCCGAAGTAGAGACCTTGCTGGAGATGGACTGAGTGGCTGCTGCTTTCTCCACTTTGGGAAGTCTTGTTCTAAGGCAGATATTGGCTGGGATTCTCTGGCCTTGCCTGCAGCTAGAATTCTCCAGTCAAAGAACAAAGAACAAAGAGCAAAACAGCACGGGAAACAGGCCCTTCGGCCCAACAAGGGCGATTGACTGCACACACGAGGCACTGGGAGCTCCCTGGGATCGGCCAGCTAAAAGGAGTTTCCGTTCTCTGAGTATACAGCTGCTGTGTGACCACTGGTAACAAATCCTTCAGGTGTTACCCCGAGAGCCCTCACTATTCACACATCCTTGCTAACTTGCAGTAGCTAGAAGTGTTTGCAGGGTTGGCCCAGGGATGGCGGGGGGATATCTACAGAGGACCTGGCTTATGATGCCAGCGTAGAAGCTGTGTTTACCAATGGAACCAGAGGGAACAGGAGGATAAACTTTGACCCAAAGCATGGTCGGGACTTGGAACACATTCCCTCCCCATTATTGTGGTGGATACAGATTCAAACTGTGCTCATGAGGAAACCAGATAAGTGCTTGGAGAAAGGAAATTACAAGGAAGTATGGGTGATTGGGAGGTGGGGATGGGGTGGGCAGTGGTACAAGTGACTGGATTTCTCTTCAAATGGACAAAATGGCCTCCTGTTCTTCGCCATTCAATTCTATCGGCCCCAAAGTACATTGCAAAGGTGCTCGATGTAAACTGCGGCAGACTAAAGAGCGTGTAAGAGGCCTGAAACACAAGAAGTGACAGGGGGGTGGTGGATCCATGATTTCTCTCCCTGGCCCTGATTGGGTAGCAATTTGCTCGGAATGTGCAGTGAGTTCAGGTTTGCAACCTGGTAAAGTTAAAGCTGATTTATTAGTCAGAAATAGGGCTTACATCAACACTGCAATGAAGTTACTGTCAAACTCCCCTAGTTGCCACATTTTGGTGCCTGTTTGGGTCAATGCACCTAACCAGTATGTCTTTCAGTCTGTGGAAGCAAACCGGAGCACTCCGAGGAAACGGGGAGAACTTACAGACTCCACGCTGACTGTGACCCACGCTGGGAATCGAACTCGAATCCCTGGTGCTGTGAGGCAGCAGTGCCTACCACTGTGACATCCCAAAGAGAGAGGACGCATTGGACTGTTTGTGCACCGTAATGCAAAATCCAAAAGAAAGAGTTTTTCATTTTGGCAACCCCTATTTTTAAACAAATTTAAAAGAAATCTGCTCATTTCCAGTACTGAGTTGGCTCCATAAAGAAGCAACGTGTCTGACTCCATACTGACCTGATGAATGGTCTGACAATAGGGGAAAAAAAAACACCTTGCAAAGCTTTCTCTTTTGAAAAAGAATCTTAGCTTGCGAGGAAGTAGGAGAAAGAATATCTCCTCTTGACATCTGTGGTTAGTTGATTCCAGCCACATCAATGCTACCACAAAACAGCACACAGCGAAATTGTAAAAAAAGAACACCCAGCTGCAGCGGCAAGTCAGAATGCACCGTTTGTACAACTGTCTGGGGTGTTTATTGGATCACCATAAAATATACAGCTCTTGTGAAATGACACACAAAGCAATTTAGCAATATTGGAAACAGCAATGAGGGGAAAAAAAATCTAACCGAGGTCTGGGCCAGAAAAGTAATGGCAGGACATATTTTGTCTCTTGAAGCAATAAAATAATGTTTCTTCTTTTTTTGGCTGCACTTTAATCTACACAAACGATACATTTCTACAAATTCTGGGGCAGTAATTTCCCCTCCATTACTCTGGGAAGAAAAGAGCTCTTTCTGGCAAATGTATTCACTTATTTCATGACTTTACTGGCTTTATGACTATGCACAGTGATTATCATTTCTAATTCCATTTAAATCACTGTCATTACGGAGAATGATTCCACACTGCACTGTTCTAAATTAGCGCACAAGATTCACAGCTTCAAAATATACCATGTAGTTACACAGACACAGAGGGAGTGAGGGTCTATTCTTTCTAACCACTGGGCTGGAATCACATTCAGATTAAATAACAGTGGTATAATTAGCTTCAAGGTAAATGCACGGACCCTGTTCACTGGAAGCCATGCCGCATGGTTATGATAGTTAATACATTTCCACAGACAATGATTCAGAACACTCAGCTGTCACCTGTTACACATTCTTTAAAAAAAAACAAAACAAAAACAAATTACAGGGTGAAAGAAAATGAAAGCTTGGGGATAAAATGCAGATTAAAATGTTAGGTTGTGACCTCAACATTGTGTCCACCACCAGCCCTCCTCCCCTGCCTCCCAAACCTCACCCACTGTTTGAATGGGCCCTTGACTGCTGGAAAGGTCATCCAACTGGAAAAGATCCACCCGCTCAAACTCAGCTTTAACTTGTCGGTCTGGTGATCTAAACATTGGATGACTCCATCCAAACCCACTTTTTCCATCAGCTTTCACCAAGGCTAACAACTGTGCGAGTGATTTAATGTTGGAATATTTTAGCCACCTTCTTGACTGGCTTTGCTTCCTGCTATCTGATTATAGTGGCACCGATTGCAGTCATGGTGAAGGGGTGGCACAGTGGCATGGTGGTTAAGCCCAGGTCACAGCGCCAAAAAACCAGAGTTCGATTCCGGCCTCAGGTCAGTGACTGTGCGGAGTTTGCACATTCTCCCCATGGGTTTCCTCCAGGGTGCTCCAATTTCCTTCCACAGTCCAAAAGCTGTGCTGGTTATGTGCATTGGCCATGCTAAATTCTAATTTAAAGTTTATTTATTAGACTTACAATAACTAGATAGACTTACAATAACATTGCAGTTAGGTTAGTGTGAAATCCCTTAGTGACGACACTCCGGCGGCTATTCAGGTACACTGATGGAGAATTTAACATGACCGATGTACCTAACCAGCATGTGGGAGGAAACCAGAGCACCCGGACGAAACTCATGCAGACACAGGGAGAACATGCAGATTCTGCATAGATAGTGACCCAAGCTGGGAACCAAACCCAGCAGAAGTGCTAACTACTGTGCCACCTGTGTGAGTGATTTAATGTTGGAATGTCTTAGCACCTCCTGCTGTCTGATTATAGTGGCACTGATTGCAGTTATGGTGAAGCTACAAGGGTAAATTATGAATGTGGAATGGTGGGCCTGGTATAAAGGCAAGAGGAAGAACATTGGAACACGGGTAAGCCATTCAGCCTCTCGAGCCTGTTTAGCTATCATTTAATGCCAGCGAGATTGATCTGTACCTTAACTTCATTTACCCAACTTTGTTCCATATGAAACCTTCACCTAACCATGTCCGTTCTGATTCAGCTGTTTCTTCTTTGATGGGAACTGTGGATTCACATCTCACTCCAGAGATTTATCTTATACTTCAGATCAGAAACTCCAAAGTGTTTTTTGAAGCCCAGTTGGATCAGAACAAAGAAAATTACAGCACAGGAATAGGCCCTTCAGCCCTCCAAGCCTGCATTGACCATACTGCCCGACTGAACTAAAACCCCCTATTAAAACTTCAGCCATCGTGTTCCAAATGGGGTCTTTCTAAAGTTTTAAATAACTGTGGTGGGACTAGGTGGGAGATCCTTGAGTTTGGCACAACGGGCAGGATTTTACGGCCTCGCTAATCCTGAAATTGGAAACTTCTGCCTGAGGTCAAGGGGCCTTTCCATGGTCCGCCCTTGCTTGTTCTAATTCTGTGGTGGGCGGGAATCTGGCAATGACTTTCATCGCAAATGTTTCTTGCTCCAAGTTTACCTTTCCTCGTTTGATCTTACTGCAGAGCTTTGTGGAAGAAAAGCTATTTCTGAAAATCTAATTAGCTTTAGTCTCTGCAAAATGTTGTTCTGGAAATCTTTCCAAATTTGAAACAAGTATGTGGGGTTTTTTAATGCAATTTGTAAAAAGATGTTGAGAATGATAAATTATTCTACAAATCAAATGGCCCTATTGATGACCAAATTTGATGGCCCATTCAGTATCCAGATAATCGGAGGCTGGATATAAACTCCATGATGCACTTTGAGAATCCTTGGAAATCGTAATACACTTACTCCATGGAATTGCCTGTGAGCTTCTTGGGAGCAGCACAGTGGCACAGTGGTTAGAACTGTTGCCTCACAGCGCCACGGACTGGGGTTCGATTCTTGGCTTGGGTCACTGACTGTGTGGAGTTTGCACATAATCCCTGTATCTGCGTGGGTTTCCTCGGGGTACTCTGTTTTCTTCCCACAGTCCAAAGATTAGGTGCATTGGCTGTAACATGGTATGGGTGAGTCTGGGTAAGGTGCTGTTTTGGAGATCAGTGCAGGCCCAATTAGTGCACTGTAGGGATTCCGTGATTCTGAACTGTGGCTCTGATGGCTTCCTGGGACAAAGCAAAAAGTCTTCAACTCCAAAGTAGTGTTGGAGACCTTGAACCATTCTGACTTCCTTACACTGATAGATGTTGCATAGATAATTCATAGTCTAACTCCGTGGTAATGAGACAACTGATCTCTCCCCAGCTAATTCCTCCAACCCTGAGTACACATGATACCCGACCAACCCCGAATTGTCCAACTAAACTCTGACCTCTGACTAACACCCACAACCAGCTAATCTGACTTGATCCATCACTTGACCCTATGAACCCCCCAAACCAGCATGATCCACCCCCCACCCTACCTGACCTCCTGATTGCTCCAAGTCTCTCCAACTGTCTATCAACCTGCAAGGTTCCATGTCCCGATCTGACCTAACCTGACCCTCAACTACCGCTCACCTTCTCCAAATATACCCTGTCCCCCCCATTTCCATTTTCACCTCGTACTGTCCCTAACCCAGTCATAACCGACCTCATCACCCAACTCCCTGATTACTCCCCCAATCTCCCAACCATCTCCCGATCCAACCTCACCACCCAACTCCCTCCTGACCCCCACCTGACCTCTGAACTTCCAACCCAATCTGACCCATTCTCATCCTCTGACCCTGCCTCGCATTTCCTGACTCTCCTTTCAACTTGCTGGCTCCCCCCCTCCGGTTCCAGTTAGTTTCTGACACCACCGTCCATGGACCTCCAACCTACTGATTCCTGCCCAACCTGACCACCTTATCCACCTGCCACTGTAGATCCTTACCCATTCTGCCTGCTTATCTTCCCTCCACTTTTAGCCACTTTCCTCAACCAATTACCTCCTCATCAACCCTACCTCTTGCCAAATTACCCCTTCACACATCCTACGGGCTTCTGTATGAAGTCCCTCTGCTAACATCTCTGAGATTTCCTGCCCTAAGTCCAAAAGGAGCTTCCATCGGAGGGTGTGCAATGAAAAGTCAGAGGGAGGTGACTTTTTCTGATCAGATTCAGAAATAAAGGATCTCTTCCTGACAGGAAAATTTGGACCTATCTCTATGCCAATGGGGAAAATAAAAAGGAATCCCTTTTCTCGTGGTTACTGTTTTACTCAACAGCTCAGTCACTGAACTGCAAATTAGACAGTTGGTAACAAACGTGAAATGTTATCTAAAAATCTCAGTCAACCGCTTATTTTGAAACTAATGTAAAGGTTTAAAAATACAAGTAAATCTCCTCACTCTTGCCAGATTCTACAAGATGGTGACAATATAGGTGAGGTTTTTCAGAAACATGCTTCACAGCATCATCTACAGGTCAGGCCTGCAACCACATCTTTAGAGCCAGTGGGATACTTACAAAATTCACACTAGTATCACAGAATCCGTGCAGTGTAGAAGGAGGCCATTTGGCACATCGAGTCTGTACTGACAACACTCCTACCCAGGTCCTATCCCCGTAACCCCATGTGTTTATCCTGTTAATTCCCCCTGACACTAAGAGGCAATTTAGCATGGCCAAATCCACCTAACCCACACATCGTTGGACTGAGAGGAAACCGGAGCACCCGGAGGAAACCCACGCAGACATGGTGTGCAAACTCCACATTGTCACCCAGTGCCAGAATTGAACCCAGTTCTCTGGCACTATGAGGCAGCAGTGCTAACCACCGTGCCACCCTGCCACTACAAGCTGGCTGTCCAAAATTGTATTTCAAAATTGTGACCAAAGGACAGGAATTGTGTATAGACATGAGATTTTTAATACTGTCTTAAGTTAGCACTGCTGCCTCACAGCACCAGGAACCTGGGTTCAATTCCATTCTTGGATAACAATCTGTGTGGGGTTTGCATGTTGCCCCTGTGTCTGCACAGGTTTCCTCCAGATGCTCCGGTTTCCTCCAAAAACCCAAGGACGTACAGATGAGATGGATTGGTCATGCTAAAATTGCCCCTTTGTATCCAAAGATTAGTAATAAATTTATTAGTCACAAGTAATGCTGACTTGTGACTAATACACTGCAATTAAATTACTGTGAAATTCCCCTAGTCACCACACTGTTGAGGCCAATGCATCTAACCAGCAAGTCTTTCAGATTGTCAGAGGAAACTGGAGTACCCGGAGGAAACCCACGCAGGCACAGGGAAAACATGCAAACTCCACACAGACAATGACCCAAGCTGGGAATTGAACCCAGGTACATGGTGCTGTGAGGCAGCAGTGCTAATCACGGTGCCATACCTGATGTGCAAGTTAGATGGATTGGACTTATTAAATTATCCAAAGATGTGTGGATTAGGTGGATTGTAAATGCTCAGGGTTATGAGGACAGGACGGGTGGGGATGGGTTTGGGTAAGATTCTCTTTCAGAGAATCTGTGCAGACTCGATGGGCCGAACGGCCTCCTTCTGCGCTGCGGGGATTCTATGGTCACCTGCGGACCTCCTGTAACGTTTCTCAATTGGTAAATTTTCATCACATTTCTTATAATTGAACTTCTGATGCAGATGGTCTCCTAGCAATGTGTGCTTACAATGAAAGCCAATAACAAATATATCCTTGGCTACATAAATAAAACATGGGAGAAATGTTCAAAATTACAAAGCATGAACTTGGTACAGCATGCGAGCGGTGATAAAAATAGAATAGATTCTGCTGTGGAATCAAAGCGGGAGATGCAACGCGAGACAAGACAAACAACAGACAGATATACAAAACATCTCGCACAATATGAAGCACAACACACACATTGAAAAGATAGGGGTGAAATAATTTGTACCCAACCCTCGGTACACTGCCTTGACACATCCATGTTAATGCAGAGTAGTTATATGTTTCAGTTTGAGACACGCATGAAATTATATGAAATTAACGTTACCAGTTGCAATACCGGGACATTAACAATAGCGGTATTAATATTACTGCAACATCAAATTCGCTTCGAACACTCAATACATTGGTCATTTTTGACCTTGGCACGGAATAAAAGGAGGTAAATACTGGTCGCGAGTGCCGAATATAAATATAAATATTTGCACAGTAGTTTTGAGATCGTGGTCTGTCTGTGGCTCCCTTTGTGCCGGGAACAGTTGTAACCCTTGAGTTAGCGGAGTGCCACAGTGCTGAAAGCGTTCAGTCATCCTCTCCAGCCGGGTATGCCTCTGTGCCAAAGCTAAACATACCAAACATTTTCTGGGCAGGAAGGATTTGCTAAAAAAAAATGCCCAGCAGCGCACTATTTTTAAAATCATGCATTCACACTCCCAATATATTTGACCTACACCGATAGAGAACTACAATTTCGGTCTCAGGATTTCAATACTGGGGTCATATTTAGAACAGGGTGTTTTTGGCCTTTGGCCCTGTGTGGCTTGAAGGATGATCTTAAAGATAGCTTTATCTGCTTGGCCACGTTTTCAATCCAGTCAACTTCCGTCTTTCTGAATTCTGAGCAACACACACGCTGATCCTTGTGATACATCACCTCCTGAACAGATCTAAAGCAAGATGGTGTCAATCTACCTTTGTCGTGCTTTAAATAGATTCAACTTAGGACCCAAGAGTTGTCTTTTCCCGTCTTAATTGCATTCAATTCGCACTTTCATGGCACCGTGTATTAAAAACGCCAAGCTGACTGTTAGATATCCAAGAGTTTATTTCAGAGAGTAACTCTGACTGTAAGTTACTAGAGTAGAATCATAGAATCCCTACAGTGTAGAAACAGGTTGTTCAGCCTATTGAGTCTGCACCATCAACAATTCCACCCAGTCTCTATTGCTAACCCCATGTATTTACCCCTGTTTTTTTCATCGCTAGAGGTTCAATTACACCTCCCTGCTTTAAAGAAAAGATTTACACTTTTTGTTCATTCTACCTTTTTAAAATGTAAACCTGATTTCAGATAAAATGTACCCGAAATCAGAGTGAATTACCTTCACATTATCAGAATCCTTTATTAATAAGAAAATCCAACAACTGGTGAAACATAAACTCATGGAGAGCCCATTCAGCCCCTCAGGCACTGTCCTCCAGATGAGAGGGGGTTTTCCGGTCATGCTCGCCCCGAGACTGGAAAATCCCGCCCGAGATCAACCATCTTTGCATGATCCGCCCCCGTCCGCTACAATTACCGGAATTTTTGCAACAGGTCATACAATCCTGACAGTGCAGAAGGAGGCCATTCTCGTAAAATTCCAATGCAGCGTGGCCAATCAACTTAACTTGCTCATCTTTGGACTGTGGGAGGAAACTAGAGCACCCGGAGGAAACCCACGCAGACACGGGGAGAATGTGCAGACTCCGCATAAACAGTGACCCGAGGATGGAATTGAACCCGGGTCCCCGGTGCTGTGAGGCAGCAGCACTAACCACTCTGTCACCATGCTGCCTTCTTCATTGTTACAGTTTCAATTACGTCTCCCCACTTTAAAGAAAAGATTTACACTTTTTACTTTTTGTCCATTCTACCTTTTTAAAATGTAAATGTGATCTCAGATTGCCATGTTATCAAAACTTTTTATTATAAATAAAATTCAACCATTTGCTGGAACATAAACCCAGAGGGGAGGCCATTCAGCCCCTCAGGCACTGTCTTTCAGATGAGAGGCTGTCTATCCTGATGGATGTAAAAGATCCTGTGGCACTGTTCAGAAGAAAAGCCATGGTGATATGCCCAGTGACCAGCCCCATTTAACATCACAGGAGAAGTAAAGGGTTACATTGCTGTTTTTGAGAGTTTACTGTGTGTAAATTGGCTGTCACATTTCCCACATTACAGCAGCCACAACAATTCAAAAACTACTCAGCGGGCTATCAAATATCTTGAGGCATCTGGGGACTGTGTAAAGCACCATACAAGTGCTTATTTCTTTCCTCTTGTCACAGGCTAGGAGATTTTCACAGTAACTTCACTGCAGTGTTTATGTAAGCCTAATTGTAACACTAATAAAATAAAAAACTAAAACTCCTTGGAACCAGGTCAGACTCATAGAATCCTTACAGTGAAGAAGGAGGCCATTTGGCCCATTGAGTCTGCACCGACCGCAATCCCACCCAGGCCTTATTTCCCATTATCTCACATATTTATCCTGTCAATCCCCCGATACTAGGGTTAATTTAGCATTGGCGACCAACCAAACCCGTGCATTTTTGGTCAAATTTCTGACTTCTCTAATATCTTCAGAAGGGAATTGGAGGTGGAAACTGACCCTTAGTGTCCAGGGGTTAGTCGGGTAAATAAGTAAGGTTTGGGAATAGGGCCTGACTGGGATTGTAGTCAATGCAGACCCAATGGGCTAAATGGCCTCCTTCTGCTCTTTAGGGATACAATGATTCTATGAGTAAGTAAAGTGGATTAGCCATGGTAAATGCATGAGGTTATAGAGATAGGGGGGAAGGAAGACTCTGGGTTGGATGCTCTTTCAGACAGTCGGTGTAAGTTTGATGGCCCAAATGGTCTCTTTCTGCATTGTAGGGGTTCTATGGTTCTATACCATCCAAGTGGTCTACAAAGCTGCATTTATCAATATACCAATATCTGTAGAATAGGTACAGTAAGAAGTTTCACAACACCAGATTAAATTCCAACAGGTTTATTGGGTAGCAAATGCCCCTAGCTTTCACAGCACTGCTCCTTTGTCAGGTGAGTGGGGACTGTGTGCCTTTATATATTCTGTTTGTGATCAAAACTCCCCACTTACCTGACAGAGGAGCAATGCCCAAAAGCTAGTAGCGTTTGCTACCAAATAAGCCTGCTGGATTTTAACCTGGTATTGTGAGACTTCTTACTGTGTTTACCCCTGTCCAACGCCAGCATCTCCACATCAGAACGGATACAGACCAGGAGCAGGACACAGTCCACCTCTGGGACCTTGATAAGTTGGCTAACGTAACCCCAGTGAGTGAGCAGTGGCCGGTTACACTATGTAAAACATAGCTATGTGGTCTGATCCTACACTTAGTTGATGAACATCTGTGCACACTTTGCACCATAGGTCACTGGACAGCGTTTGGGAGCAGCAACCCTAACTGATTTGTTTATCTTCCTTCACGCAGAGGCCAATTGCTACGATCACCTATCAGCTGAGATCAGTTACCTCTGCACAGAGCAGAGATTGGAATTTATTTTTGCGTTTTTCATTATAAAAATCACTCTTGGAAGAAATCTGCTTGTTCAGTGGTCTTTGTGACACAGACTGCCGCACAAAAAGCCATTTACTCCAAGAGGGCTGTATTGATGGATATTTCGCCTCGATCTTGAGGTTGGCCAACAGTCAATGTAGACTCCTAGCCTGGGATTTTACACTCTGCCCCATCCCGGCGGGTTTGAAGCAGGATGGGGTGAGGGAAATAAAAATTAACAGCTAAACCGTGCGTGAGAAGGGGAATGAGGCAACAGTGCCTCAGTCAGAAGCCCCTCATGATGATGGTGGGCCCTCTCCCTAAAGGCCTGGAGTTAGAATAATAGAATTCCTACAGGGCAGAAGGAGGCCATTTGGCCCATCCAGTCTGCAATGACCACAATCCCACCAGGCTCTATCCCATTGCCCCACATATTTACCCTGCTAATCTCCTGACACTAAGGGCAATTTAGTTTGGCCTAACCTGCATATCTTTGGACTGTGGGAGGAAACTGGAGCACCCGGTGGAAACCCACACAGACAATATGCAAACTCCACAAAGGCAGTCACACAAGGCCAGACTTGAACCCGGGTCACTGGCGATGTGGGGCAGCAGTGCTAACCACTGTGCCACCATGCCAGTATGTCAGGGACAAGTAGAAGGAAAAGTTGCTCAGAGGGAGCATGGTGCAACTGGGAAAGGGCAGCTGGTCCTGTCATTAGTTATTTTTCCAGGGCTGTTATTAAGGGCCTGTCACATTCTTACCTTTCATTCCCTGTGCTCATTCCCGCTACCTCTAACCTTCACAAATAGTCACATGAGTAACGTTGCTCAGAGAGACACATGGTTTAAAAGGACTGCATGATTTCTTGGAGCAGCTTTCTTATCTTGGAAGACTCATGAACAAAAAAAAATCTGTAGAAAATGTCTCTGTCATCTCTCCTTGACAATTGGCATTCATCCACAAAATGTCGGAGCCAATCAAGCATCTCTTCACTGTAAGTGACCTATGATAAAGAGATGTCTTTGATGAATGCAGATGATACCTGAAGGAACACACTTAGAAAACGGATCACATTTTGAAGTATTTCCTTCTTCTAATGTACAGTCAGATAATGGAAACATGTATCATCTTGTTTGCAAACAAGCAAATAAATTTGATAAATGGGTTGACACATTGGGCAGGATTTTCCAGTTGTGCTCACCCTAAGGTTGGAAAATCCTATTCGAGGTCAACAAATTTTTTCAGAGTCCATGTACTGCCTGCAATGATTCTTGTGGGGCTGGAAAATTCAGCCCCACTGCACCCTGACAGAAGGTTTGCAGCAACATGAAAGTTTATTTTTATTGATGTCACAAGTAGGCTTACATTAATACTGCGATGAAGTTACTATGAAAATCCCCTTCCAGCACCTGTTCAGCTACACTGAAAGAGAATTTAGCATGGCCAATGCACCTAACCAGCATTTCTTTGTGGGAAGAAACCGGAGCATCCAGAGGAAATGTTTGCAGACACGGGGAGAACGTGTAAACCCTGCACAGACAGTGATCCAAGCTGGGAATTGAACTCCGGCCCCTGGTGCTACGAGGCAGCAGTGCTAACCACAGTGCCACCGTGTCACGGTGTCCAGACAATTTGTAGGTTTCTTTCCTTCTAGGGTTTGTTCAAAATTAAGCATTGGAAGTAATTTTTGTTCTTTCTTACCCCCAATGAGGAACTCCATTGGAAAGTCCACCGTTTCATTTTAGTGAAATTGTGACACATAGACCATTTTACAGATGGGCTGGAATTCTCTGGCAGTTTGTGCTGGCAGGATTCTCTGGTCCCGCTAGCAGTGCACTTACACCCATGAGCTTCCCACAGGGATGTGGTGCAATGTCAATGGAAATTCCCACTGACAGCAGTGGGACCAGAGAATCCCACCGCTAGTCAACAACATACCACCTCAAGCAGGAAAGAGATGGCTAGGAGGAGGCCAGAGAATCGCACCCATGGTTCCTATTTTCTTTTGAGCAGAATGCCTGAGATTAGGCAGTACCTTCAACTGCTCTTCTGATATGGAAAATATTCTGTGACTCTGCAAATGATTTCTGAATTAATTTTGGTGAGGATAGCACGGGGGAAGACAGCGGCGTGATGATAATTTCACTGGACCAGTAATCCAGAGATTTCAGCCTCACGCCCCAGGGGAGACAGATTCAAATCCCACCAAGGCAACTGGTAAATTTCCAGCTGTGCTCACCCTAAGGTTGGAAAATCCTGTCCAAGGTCAACAAATCTTTTCAGGGTCCATGTGCTGCCTGAAATGATCTTTGTTGGGCTGGAAAATTCAGCCCCATAGCACCCTGACAGGAGGTTTGCAGCAACATGGAAATTTATTTTTAACTGGTGTCACAAATAGGCCTACATTAACACTGCAGTGAAGTTCTGTGAAAATCTTCTTCCGGCATCTGTTCGGCTACACTGAGAGCAAATTTAGCATGGGCAATGTACCTAACCAGCAAAAAGCTAGTCTTAGTGATGGTGACTGTGAACCTAGCATTGTTGAAAGGAAAAAAACCATCTGGTTCACTAATGACCTTTACGGAAGGAAATTTGCCATCCTTACCTGGCCTGCATGTGATTCCAGAGCCACAGCAATGTGGCTGACTCTAATTACTCTCTGAAATGGCCCAGCAAACCATTCAATTCAAAGGAATTAGTGATGGGCAATAAAAGCTGGCTTTGTCAATGCGCCCACATCCCTTGAAAGAGCACACAACAACAGCAACCACATTAAAGAGATTGACGATTATAAGGATATCGACAGTGTAAGGAACAGTATTGAACATAGGGCTTCTCCTTAAGTCAATTGCATATTGAAAACATTTCACATTTTGATCTGGTACCAAACTTTCAAGAAACCAGAAAAATTCATTACATTGAGCTGAAGTAATGATACTTTGCAGTTTTATTACAGTGAAAGATTGGTCTGCCAATATTTCTCAGGCAAATATTGGCAATAAGTTGGAAACACAAGGGTGCATTCACACTGAAAATTGAGGGTTAATGCAAAATGGTTTCTTTCTCGACAACTATGGCTCCCGCTTGTTGACAATTGCTGACTTATATCAAGAGTACTAGTCAAAGGCCTGCAGTTCTGGATGGCTGGGGTATCTAGTAGTAATTGGTAGTCCAACTCTCACTTGGGCAGAAATCCACCTGGAAAAGTTACCAGCCAATCAAATTGACCTACAGGCCTCCAGGCACAGCGCTACAGTGGCTGGATGAGGCATTGCAGCAACACGCCTGGGACTGAATCCAGGATTTTCCAGCACCCCTCTGTGGTGCTTTATCCCATAGCCAAGGCAGTTCATTGTTGACAGCTGGCAGGATCTTCCAGTCCTGCCAAAGCCAGCGGCATTTTGCCTGGCTCAGTTGTCCTGCCACTAGGGAATCTACTGCAAGAGTCGCTTTTGGCTGGACCAGAAGATCCCACCCACAGAAATGGCCAAAAAATCGGGTTCTCCTGTTTCCTGCCACACTCCAAAGACGTGTCGGATAGGTGGATTAGCAAAGGTCAATGCACGGGGTTACAGGGGTAGAGCAGAGCAGAGGATCTGGGTGGTATGCACACTCAGAGAGTCGATGGGCCCAATCGCTGCACTCTGCATTGTAGGGATTCTATGATTCTATATCATTATTGACAGGAAATTAATAGAGGGAGCATTTCACTACTCTCTGAACACAGCCTGCATTTCTAACAAACCTAATCAAAGTTTCAATGAGTTTTTCAGCTGGATATGAAATATGAAATCAGACATTAGCCTGTATTCTGCAACATTTCAACAGCACAAGTCATTAACTTTTGATCCGAGGACTTCAGGAATCTTTTTTGTTGCATGTTGTAATTATCATATAGAACAATATTATGCACAGGTTTTAAAGTCTTGCATGTTCTCAAACAATTCTGTTATCCAAAAATTACTCCCTATATGCAACATGCATCCTGCAATGCAAAGTAAAATAAATTTAATTCATTACTAAAAGTCTGTTCATGAGGCAAAGACTGGCGATGGTTGCACACCCCCGGTCCCACAATTGGAAGAATACCCGCTTATTCCATGCACCCACATGCACTGTGGGTGGCATGGTGGCACAGTGGTTAGCACTGCTGCCTCACAGTGCCAGGGATCCAGGTTCGATTCCTGGCTTGTGTCACTGGGCACAATTTGGATGTTCTCCCCGTGTTTGTGTGACTTTGCTCCTGGTGCTCCGGTTTCCTCCCATGGTCCGAAAGATGTGCTGGTTAGGTATATTGGCCAAGTTAAACTCTCCCTCAAGATATACAAACAGGCAATGGAGTGTGATACTAGGGGATTTTCACAATAGTCTCATTGCAATTCTAAGGTAAGCCTACTTGTCACACTAATAAATAAATTAAAAAAAAATTGAGTGGATGCAACTCACACTCTTTGTAGCGTGAATCTGTTGAATAGATGGAGTTTAAAAACTTGACTCCAGGTTAATGGAGGAATGCCCGGAGAATGAACCTTCAAAACATTTTCTAAACAAATGTAACCTCAGCTGAAATGCCTGGGGGGGTCAGGAACTGTTCCCTTTCCAATCTCCACTGCTGGCCAGGAGGAATCTCTGCCCAATGCAAGGTTTTCTCCTCAACAAGATTTCCCATGAGGGAGATGCTAGGAGTGGTTCTGCCTGACTGAGGCCCAAACGAAAGATATTGATTTACTGCTGGCAGATGCTGTGATTGCTCTCGAAGAAATATTAAATCATTGCTCCAGATTTGCAACCAATTTGTTTTAAACAAATGCTCCCTCCATCAACAGGTAGCAGATCCCATTACTGCAACTTTTTGGTGGGGGCTGTTGAAGTCACTACGGAGACAATGTTAGAATAGAACCATAGAATCCCCACAGTTCAGAAAGAGGCCATTTGGCCCATTGAATCTGCACTGACTCTCCGAAACATCATTTCACCCAGGCGCTTACCTCTGCCCTACCCCTGTAATTCACCCAACTATTAAGTTGCTTTTGAAGTGTGAAGGATTACAGTATAAATTTACATCTCTGCTTGTGTTTTAACCTTAGTGGCATGGTGGCACAGTAATTAGCACTGCTACCTCACAGCTCGGTTCGATTCTCAAAACAGGGAGGGGCAAACTATGGCAGGAATTTGACCATCCCGCCCATCACAGGAACGTGGATAGGTCTGTTGACCTCGGACGGGATTTTATACTTTCAGGATGAGCACAGCCAGTAACTCCTGCCCCATCTCTTCTTACCAATATTTTTGGCCGATGGTGGAGTGGTCAGAACATTTTGGTGTTCTATATGGAAGAAGACGAAAAAATATACAGGATAATAAATCCTGATAAATCTGGAATAATAAAATCTGGGATAATAAAGCCTAATAAATCCCAGAGGATCCAGGGTGAGATATTTAAATGGATATTGGCTTCCCGACAGAAGCCAGAGGGTGGTTGTAAAGTTGTTTTTCAAACTGTGACCAGCAGTGTGCCTCAGGGATCAATGCTGGACCCATTGTTATTTGTCATTTATATTAATGATTTGGATGAGAATGTAGGGAGCATGGTTAGTAAGTTTGCAGATGACACCAAGATTGGTGGCATAGTGGACAATGAAAATCTCCAGTTGCTACAGGATCTTGATCAATTGGGCCAGTGGGTAGACAAATGGCAGATGGAGTTTAAATGCGAGGTGATGCATTTTGGTAGATTAAGCCAGGGCAGGACTTACTCTGTTAATGATAGAGCACTGGGAAGAGTTACAAAACAAAGAGATCTAGGGGTACATTTTCATCGCTCCTTGTAAGTGAAGTCACAGGTTGACAGAATGGTGAAGAAGGCATTTGGTATGCTTGGTCAGAATATTGAATACAGGAGTTGGGATGTTGTACAATACATTGGTAAGGTCAACTTGGAATACTATGTGCAATTCTGGCCACCCTATTATAGAAAAGATTATTAAACTAGAAAGAGTGCAGAAAAGATTTACTAGGATGCTACTGGGACTTGATACAGTAAGTTATAAAGAGAGGCTGATAGACTGGGACTTTTTTCTCTGGAGCGTAGGAAGCTGAGGGGTGACCTTATAGAGGTCTATAAAATAATGAGGGGCATAGACAAGATAGATAGTCAATATCTTTTCCCAAAGGTAGGGAAGTCTAAAACGAGAGGACATAGTTTTAAGGTGAGAGGGGAGAGATACAAAAGTGTCCAGAGGGGCAATTTTTTTCACACAGAGGGTAGTAGTAGAGGCAAATATAATTTTATCTTTTAAAAAGCATTTAGATAGTTACATGGGTACGATGGGTATAGAGGGATATGGGCCGAATGCGAGCAATTGCGATTAGCTTAGAGGTTTTTTTTAAAAAGGGCAGCATGGATAAGTTGGGCCGAAGGGCCTGTTTCTATGCTGGAAAGCTCTATGACTCTGAAACAACCATCCTAGAAAACAGTGTGTGTTAAATGCAGTTGGCTTTTGAGAAATGTCATGGGAGTAAAAGTTTCTGTTCCAGGGACAATGCATGGCTATGTGAGTCTAACAGGTGTCACGCTATCCTGTCCCGAAAGAGGTGACTCTTCCTCAAACTTTGTAATTGAGATTAAACAGCTAAGAATATTGTATGCAGCTACTTTATCAGGATGCTGCCTGGATTAGACAGTATGATCTATTAAGAGAGACAAATTAGGCTTGTTTTCCCTGGAGTGGCAGAGGCTGAGGGGAGACTAGATTGATAGAAGTCCATAAAATTATGAGAGGCACAGATAGAGTTGACAGTCAGAGGGCAGAATTTTTCTGTCCTGCGGCACTGAAGGAATAATAGCAGGCGAGACAGGAGCATGCAAAAGTCTGTTGACCTCGGGTGGGATTTTATGGAAAATCATGCCCAGAATCCTTTTCCCAGAGTTAAAATGTATAATACTAGGGGGCAAACACTTAAGGTAAGAGGGGGGAAATGAGATGTGAGGGGCAAGTTTTTTTTACACAGAATGCGGTGGATCTCTGGAACATGCTGTGTGGTGGAGGCAGACACAATTGGGAGCGTTTAAGGGGTTTTTAGATAAGCACAAGAATATGCAATGAATAGAGAGGGGTATGGACAAGGACAGGCAGAAGGGATTAGTTTAATTTGGTGTCATGTTGGGCACAATATCATGCGCTGACGGGTCTGTTCCTATGCTCTACTGTTCCATGTTCTATGCTCTATGTCCTACATCCTCTGTTTTTTCAGCTCATTTCCTCTTGCAATGATTACTACAGATTGCGAGACCTTCCTAATAACAAACACCATCTCAATCTAATCATCGATTTAGTGGCTTGAAATAGAATTATAAGTGAATAACACAGCAACCACTGCATGCATCCTGTAATCTCAAAAGCGTTCCATGTAAAACCGTGCTATTCTTAGATTGTTGAGCCTGAGTTTTGAGCAATGTTTTATCTTTTCGAAAGTGGCTGATTAAAAGAAAAATCCTTTTTTTGGGAAGGGGGGGGGTCCATAGATTTATTCGCAATAAACAAGAGTTGCCCTTGGGACCCTCTGCATTGAAATTTTAAATTACCTCTGAAATCGCTAACCATCACTGTTTTAATTCCTAAAAAAAATGAACACCCCCCCACCCCATCATGTGAATATTTTCCTCCATCAGTTTTTATTTTGTTACCCAGCTGATGTATCAAATAGTCTGGGTTCGAACCCAGCTGTGAAAAGCAGTTTCAGTAAGATTGCCATTAACTTTGTTTCAGGAATGTAGCCATTTGAAGCTGCCATAAATTAGGCCAGTGTTAAAAAAAAATCATTGGGTCATTTGGCACGAAATTTGTCATCCGGCTTTTAAAGGTCATTAAGTAAGTCTAAATGGAAGTTATTCCTCATGCATGATGAGAGTTATATCAAGAGAGAAGTGCTCAGTAGAGTCGGGGCTGTACACACAATAAATTTTTGTAACACTGAAGGCTAATGCAATATGTACAGTATTTGCATGTATATTGATTCACTGCTGCTACAAAGAATGGAGGCGGAAAATAGACTGGAGAAGGTGATTTGCCACCAAGTAATGCATTTTTATGTTCGTTTCTGAGAAGCAAAATGGATAACCTGTTCATTAGGAATTTCATTTTGTTTCTATTGCTTTCGGGGGGCATGGGGAGCACTTTGCAGTTGTTTTCTCTCATAGCAGCTTGACTAAATCCCCTTGCTTTGCAGAATCATGTCATCACCTTCATTTATCTTTCCATATTCATGCAGATCAGTTAATCCGCACAAACAGGTGTCATCTTCATATTTTCAGCACACCACAGCATTGTTGCAAGACTAGCTCAGTTTACACAGCGGACGCAGCCTTTCGCTCCTCTACCTTGTACTTTCTGTACTTTTTTTTCTGCAGCTCCTTTCCATTTATTTTTATTTGATTTATTATTGTCACATGTATTAACATACAGTGAAAAGTATTGTTTCTTGCATGCTATACAGACAAAGCATACCTTTCATAGAGAAGAAGGCTGCAGGATGTAGTGTTACAATCATTTGATATGGTTTGATTTGATTTATTATTTTCATGTGTATTAACATACAATGAAAAATATTGCTTCTTGCGCACTATACAGACAAAGTATACCATTCATAGAGAAGGAAACGAGATAGTGCAGGATGTATTGTTAGAGTCACAGCT
The DNA here is from genome assembly GCA_024679065.1 of Sphyrna mokarran. Lineage (NCBI taxonomy): Eukaryota > Metazoa > Chordata > Chondrichthyes > Carcharhiniformes > Carcharhinidae > Sphyrna > Sphyrna mokarran. Next base: position 11,968,382 of record JAGIQG010000024.1, on the reverse strand, counting down.
AAACTGTAGAGAAATACCAACTTAATGCAAGGTAAGTCCATTCAAAATCTGGGACGAAGCTGTTCTTGAGTCAGTTGGTACATAACCTCAGGCTTTTTCCCAAAGGAAGAAGGTGGAAGAGAGAATGTCTGGGGCGCATGGGATCCTTAATTATGCTGGCTGCTTTGCCAAGGTAGCAGGAAGTATCGATAGAGTTGGTGGATGGGAGGCTGCTTTGCCTGATGGATTGGACTACATTCACAACCTTTCCACCTCCCACGTCCCCCTCCTCCACTGCCCTCTCCCGTCTCCCTCCATCCCACTCCCATTCTCCCACCAACCCCCTTCCTCCTCTCTCTTACCCTCCCCCTCCCTATCCCCAATCCTCTCTCCCCATCCCTTCCCCCTCTCCTGTCCCTTTCCCCTCTCCTTCATGCCTCCTCCTCTCCCCCTCCCCTTCCCCAGTCCTTTCTCCCTATCCCCTCCCCTCTACTCCTTCTCTTCTACCCCTCCCCTCTCCCTCCCTCCTGCCCCTCCCTTCCCCCTTCCAATGTTGCAGATGTGCTATTTTCTTGCAGCAAATTGGAGGTGACCTCTCCCTTACCCTCAGGCTTTACTCTTCCCATATCTAAAGGGTTTCAAGTAACTGTCCGGATCTGAACAGCCAGCCGTTCCTCTGGGATGGCGAGCATTCCCGTTGGACTCAGTTCAGGGAAAATCATTCCTGGGTGGCTGTTCCTGACACAGTGCAAAGTTCGAACCCCCCCATTTGGCCCTGAGCCAAATATTCTGCCTACGGTCACCACTAATGATACTGGGTTAGGCCATTTCATAGGATGAGGACAGAAACTCACAATAAAATCCTTGCTTTGCTTTCAGTTTAGAACTCGTATTAATCTGTGGCCCCTGCAGTTATGGTGGACACACACAGGTAGAGATATGGGGCTGGATGTCCCCTTGTTGTCTTGCACCAAAACAGACATAATTAGGTTGGCTACTCTGGTTGGTCAATTTGCATAATCACATGACCTCCTGCTTCCAACTGATCGCCCCCACACTCGTGCCATCGGTTATCTGACTGGTCCATCTTGCTGTACACCACTTTCCCAAAGCCAATGGGAACATAGAAACATAGAAAATAGGAGCGGAGGAGGCCATTCGGCCCTTCGAGCCTGTTCCGCCATTAATTATGATCATGACTGATCATCCAAATCAATAGCCTGATCGTGAATATAGCACTCGAGGTGAAAGGGATCAAAGGATATTCGCAATCAGCCCAGATTGGCTCAATTGATACTTCGCCGGGAAGTGGGCAACGCATGCACACAAACACATAAACACATACAGATCATCTTATGCAAGGCATCCTTTCAAGATTTTTACTTTATGAGAATGCAAGCACATACACACAAAAACACGCACACACACACGCACACCTATACTTTACAGACATTAATTGTTTCATGGGCTAAATTTTCTGGGTAGAATTTTATGTTTCCTCGCTGTCAGGTGTTCAGGCAGTGGGGTAGTCGGAGCGGGGGTCGGGGGGGGGGGATGCGGAGGTGGGGGAATCTGGTCTACATACCATCCCGACTGACCTTCCAGCCAATTTGCCACCCACTTCCAAATCTGTTCCAGTCTTACATGGTGGGAGGGGTAGGGGGATGGTGTGGGGGCTTGCTGTATACTGGAAATGCTGTCCTTCTAATGAGACATTATGCTCTTGTCACTCTCAAAAAATCCAATGGGATGATTTCAAAGAAGTGTGGGGGGATGGGGGAGGGGAAGGCAGTTTTTCCACTGTCCTGGTCCACCATAATCCTTCAAACAACACCATTGATACAGGAGCTCCTTACATTATCAGATTGCTCTAAATGGGATCTTGTTGTGCACAAATTAGCAGCAGTATCACAACAAAACTTCAGAATAGTGCGTAACTGACCACAACGTGGGTCAACCTGAGACTGTAAAAGGTAATATGTAAATAGAAATTAGTTTGTCTCACGCATGTGACAGGCGGCATAGTAGCTAATACTGCTGCCTCACAGCGCCAGAGACACGGGTTCAATTCTAGCCTCGGGTCACTGTCTGTGGAGAGTTTGCACATTCTCCCAGTGTCTGTGTGGGTTTCCTCCGGGTGCTCCAGTTTCCTCCCACACTCCAAAGATGTACAGGTTAGATGGATTGGCTAAATTGCCGCTTAGTGTCCCAGGATGTCTAGGTTAGGGGGAACAGTAGAGTAAATGTGTGGGGTGTGGGGATGAGGCAGGGGGCTGGGCCTGGCTAAGATGCTCTGTCAGACAGTCAGTGCAGACCCGATAGGTCTTTTGCACTGGAGAGATTCTATGATAAGCACATTCCGATGGCTTTCTCTGTTCCTCCGAGATCTCATTCATTTTCCTCTCCACTGCTCATATACACTTCTGCTCCAGTTGCCAGATAATGGTATTCTCATTGATCTTTGTTTTAAAATAAAATGCCATCACGGTACACGGTAATTAATGTAGTTCATGATTAAAATGTGGACGTCAGTGAAAAAAAACACAACTGTTGGAAAACCACACGTTCGGATGACAAATATTCAGAAGAGAAGCCAATCACAATCTCTGTGGGACTGATACAGGGAAGATCATTCTAATAATAAAGGAGATTACTTTGGAAAAAAAAACGCGGATTTCTTGTGTTCAAAGGGTTAATTATGTAGACTTTTTTTTAATGAAACTTGATGAAACTGTCCTGAAGATACCAACCCAGCACACATAAAGGTTTTACTGCCTAATCCCCTTATCTGTTAGAGGCAGGATAGGAAAAGGGGATGGTAGAACTCTTCACCTAGTGACTCCTCAGAGACAGAACAAAGGCTCTGGTTTAATATGCTTAGTAATGGATATAGTCACCTTGGAGGAAAAAAGTTGAAAGTCTGGCAAAAGTCCCAGAACGTGTGGACAACTCATAAAGATTTGTTCTCATGCATTCAAACCTATTCCAAAAGTCACTAATTATTCATGACTCCATTATCAGTACAGGTATACTTTGCCAACCTGAACTATACACACATTCATAAAGGGACCAGCATTAAAACTAAATGATGGTCTAGTGTTATTATTGTTAGACTATTAATCCAGAAGCTAAGCTAGTGTTCTGGGTTCGAATTCCGCCATGGCGAATGATGGAATTTTAATTTTAATAAAAAATATATGGAATTAAGAGTCTAATGATGACCATGAAAGCTTGTCAGAAAAACCCATCTGGTTCACTAATGTCCTTTAGGGAAGGAAATCTGCCATCCTTACCTGATCTGGCCCACATGTGAATCCAGAACCACAGCAATTTGCTTGACTCTCAATTGCCCTCTGAAATAGCCTAGTGAGCCACTCAGTTGGATCAGCATTTCAAAAAAGCAGCTCACCACCACCTTCTCAAGGACAACTAGGGATGGGCAATGGCCAGCAATGCTGATAGCCATGAATGCCTTATGTCAAAATTCCAATTAATCTATGGCATTTCATGGAAAATTGATGTCTTCATTAGTTCATGCTAAAAATTCCCAAGCCAGGAAATATATATTAAACCACTTTTCCAAACATTTTCTTGTCTGAAAGTGTTCAGCTGTATGTAAACCAGCTCTGCCTGTGGAGTCTTTTTTAAATTCATTTGTGGAAATAAGCATCACTGGCTGGCCAGCATTTATTCCCCATCTCTAGTTGCCGAAGGGCAGTTGGGAGTCAACCAAGCGTGGCTCTGAAGTCACATGGGGATCAGATGTAAAGAACTCTAACCAGTGAACCAGTTGGGTATTTGCAACAATTGGCAACGGTTTCACGGTCATCAGTAGATTCTTAATTCCAAATATTCTTCTTTTTTTAAAAATTGAATTCAAATTCCACCACCTGCTGTGGTAGGATTCGAACCTGGGTCTTCAGAACATTAGCTAAGTTTCTGGATTAATAGTTTGGCAATGATACCACTGGCCAACACTTCCCCTTCAGTGTTAGCATCTCCTGCAGGAAACATAATCACATGAGACAAATGTCAAGTTAGTTGTGGCTGGGATTTTCTGCTCCCTCCTTCCCCCCTGCCTCCCCCTCCCCCCTGCCCCAGGCCACCCACACAGCAGTTGACTCCCATTGGTCCCCCGGGGGATCTCTTTTACTCCCACTGAAGCCTATACCATTTTGCATGGCACTCACCTGATGAAGGAGCAGCGCTCCGAAAGCTAGTGGCATTTGCTATCAAATAAACCTGTTGGACTTTAACCTGGTGTTGTGAGACTTCTTACTTTGTGTGGCTCGCATTGTTTCTCCCTGTAGCGAGACACATACATCCCACTGGTGGGAAATGCTATTCCAGAAACAAGGCTGGATCAGTGCTTTACAGATAAGCACCCACTCATGACAGTGTAAAATCTTTCTGTGCCTTCTCTGATGGAGACAAGAGATTATTGGCTGCAATGAGTCAATGTCCAGGGGACACATTCAGCAACACTCCACCACCTAAAACCTGACATTTACATTTATTTCAGAGAGGTGAGATTATTTGTCCCACACAAATTGTAAGGGGCAGGACAGAAAATTAGCCTGAACATTTAAAGGTCTTGGGTGGGAATTTCGGGCCTTGGGGCACGTGTGGCCAGGAGATCCTGCAGCTATGGACTGCAGGTGCAAGTGCCCTCAAAGATGATATTTAACCAAATGTGACCTTCTACCCACACAGTGTCCCACCTTGGGAGATACTTAATACAAGTCTTGCCCAGCCAGAGGAAGCCTGCATCATCTCCTGTTGACGAGTTGTCACATTAAGGCACTTAACTGGGCACTAGTGGATATTCCCCCAAATCAAAGAGCCTGGGGATGGAAATCCTACCCCTGAGAGAACTGTCGGCCAATCAGAGGCCAGCAGCTGTACTTTACTTAGCAGCGTCATAGAGAGATAGGGTAATTTACAGAACGGAGGGAGTCCATTTGGCCCACTAAGTCTATGCTGGCTCTCCATGGAATAACTCAGTAAGTCCCACCCAGCCCCATAGAATCCCCATAGCTCTGCAAGTTTATTTCCTTTGAGTGCCTGTTCCTCTAGAATCCTTCTTTGTTTCTGCTTCTAGCACCCTTACAGTGAGTGAGTTCCAGGTTGTTATTACTTGCTGCATCTTCCTGCATCTCTTGCCCAAAACCTTCAACCCCAACCCCCCTAAGGGTTTTCACAATTCATGGCCTAATCATACACTCATTTATGGCCATGATGCATTTTTTCCAGACCATTAACCTGCAGATTCAAGAAGTTTATTCAGCAGGAGTTTGGCCAGAAGGTGTATTTTAGTTTAACCATTTGTTTCTTCAAGTTAATATTCAAGTTTTTGGTAAGTAATAGGTTAATATCACAGAATTGCAAAATCCTTACAATGCAGGGGGAGGCCATTCAGCCTATTGAGTTGACACTGGCTCACTGAAAGAGTGTTCTGCTATTCTCACTTTCCTGCCTTATCCCCATAATCTTGCACATTCATTCGTAGCAACCCAATTCCTTTAGAATAAAACATGCCTCTATCGTCCACTCAGAAAGTTTGCTCCAGATTCCAACGGCCGTCTGGATGAAAAATTCTTTCCTCACATCATTTCTATTCCTTTTGCCAATTAATATGAATCTATGCCCTTCAGTTCTTGATGCTTCATTGAGTGTTGGGAACGGTTTCTCACTATTTACCTTGTCCATACCCTTCAGGATCTTGAACAACTCTATCAAGTCTCTTCTCAGCTTTCATTCACTCAAGCAGAACAGACCCAACCTCTCAGCAAATTCAACTCAAAGCCCAAATAGCAAATTACTACCTGTTTTTGTTGTACATCCTCTCATATTTATAATGAAAGAAAATTAAACATGAAAGCCAGTCGGACAGTAAAACCAACATGAAAAGCAACAGCTCCACATCTAGGATCCATTTGCCTTGAGTTGTTTTATCTTTTTCAAGTTTATTTATTAGTGTCACAAGTAGGCTGGCATCAACACTGCAATGAAGTTACTGTGAAAATCTGCTGGTCGCCACACTGTGGTGCCTGTTCGGGTGCACTGAGGGAGAATTTAGTGTTGCCAATTTACCTAACCAGCACATCTTTCGGACAGTAGGAGGAAACTGGAGCACCCGAAGGAAACCCACGCAGACACAGGGAGAATGTGCAGACTCCGTACAGTCAGTGCCCCAAGCCAGGAATCAAACCTGTGTACGTGGCACCGTGAGACAGCATTGCTAACCACTATGCCACCGTTGTAAACTTGGAGTCATCTAAAGTTCTCAACTCTCGAGAAAATCCCATGCGCTTCTCATTCCTCTGCTCACTCACCTACACTCAATTAAGCAATATCTTGATATTACATTCTTGTTTATCAAATCCCTCCAGGGCCTTATTCCTTACCACTGTAATCTCCTCCAGGTTCACGACCCTCCCGCATATCTGCACTCTTTTAATTCTGGCCTCCAAGACATCCTTGATCTTTAATTGCTTTGCTAGTGATGGCTGTACCTTCAGCTGCTGAGATCCCCAAACTCTAGAAGGTATTTCCTAAACCTCCCCATCTCCCTACCTCTTCCCTCTGTAATGACCTCAGCAATGCACAGGAGGTTGACCTCTTGGAGTATGAGCTCCCAAATTGAGGTCCTAATTGCCTGCCCAATCAGGGAGCCTTACCTATGTGTGGAAATAGGAGTGTCAGCTGTTCTGGTATTCCAGATTCTGACTTTGTATCTGAAGCACTTTTGGAGTGGAATGGCGTTTGTAAATGAAGGGAATTTGGCTAATGGACACCAGCCTCCTTTCACCTCCTTTACTCCTTAAAATCAATCTCTTTGACTAAATTACTGGATATTTGACCTAATATCTCCTGCTGTGACTCATTTCCATATTTTGTTCTATAATCATCCTGGAAAAATACATTTTTTTGTGATGTACTGTGCCTTTAAGAAATGCATTTAAATCACGTTTCTCTGCAGGATGTTGTTGGCACTGTGAAGTCTGTAGCCAGCATCTATAATTGTTACTGAAGCAATGTAATGGACATCCATGTTTCCATTTAAGCTGGTCTAATGCAGTGTTCTGGAGTTTTATGAGCCTTTTGGAATTGCTGGGTGGAGCATGATTGACAGGTTTTTTGTTCTTTGTCAGGTGATGCCCGGGGACAGGGTTTTTTCCATAGAAAAGTCCAAATTTTTAGCTTTGGTTTAGTTGCTTTTAGAAGCTGGTGGAAGAAGGCAGTCTCTCTCTCTCTCTCTCTCTTCAGAGACTTTTTGGGAAGATCTAGGATAGGGAAGTCTCAAAAATTTGCCCCAACATTCAAAAGACTGATTCACAGCAGGTGTTAAAAAGCTGCGAAATCCAGTATCATGCGAGCATACTTGCTTTTTGTGCCATGACCAGAAAGGTGTGTATATTTGTAGGATGTTTTTTTAACTTGGAATGTCATAGATAGCTAGCTGTTAAAAGGGGCAGCATGGTAGCATTGCTGTTTCACAGTGTCAGGGACCTGGGTTCGATTCCTGGCTTGGGTCACCGTCTGTGTGGAATATGTACATTTTCACTCTGTATTCATACAATTCTTCTGGGTGCTCTGGTTTCCTTCCACATTCTGAAAGACGTGCTGGTGAGGTGCATTGACCCGAATAGCCGCCGGACTGTGGCAACTGGGAGAATTTCACAGTAACTTCATTGCAGTGCTAATGTAAGCCTTACTTGTGACTAATAAAATAACTTTAACTTTTAACTTTAATGCTTATACTTTATCATGTTTGTATCTTGTAATTATGCTAATTCTTTTTATTACATTTTAAGTTCTTAAATAATGTTCTTAATACATGTTCTTAAATAAACTTTGTTTGATAAAAGCTCCCTAGTGAGTCACTTGAACCATACCTGGAACAAAACATCTTATCCTCATCCTAATGCCAAATTCAAATGAAGAAAGGGTTGGGGTTTTACGGGAATGCTCAGGCCTGGTAAAATCCCATCTGAGGCCAACAAAGAGCAAAGAATAAAGAAAATTACAGCACAGGAACAGGCCTTTCGGCACTCCAAGCGTGCACCGACCATGCTGCCGAAATTAACTAAAACCTCCTACCCTTTTTAAATATAAATATTTATATATATTTGTATATATATAAATAGAGTTTATATATCCCTCTATTCCTATCCTATTGATGTACTTGTCAAGATGCCCTTTAACTATATTCACTTCCACTAAACCCCCTAGCAATGAGCTCCAGGCATCCACTACTCTCTGTGTAAAATATCTGCCTCGTACATCTCCTTTAAATCTTGCCCTCGCACCTTAAATCTATGCCCCTAGTAATTGACCCTTCCATCCTGGGAAAAAATTCTGACTATCCACTCTGCCTCTCATTATCTTGTAGACTTCTATCAGGTCACCTCTCAACCTCTGCCAATCCAATGAGAACAAACCAAGTTTTTCCAACCCCTCCTCATAGCTAATGTCCTCCATTCCAGGCAACATCCTGGTAAATCTTTTCTGTACCCTCTCCAAAGCCTCCACATCCTTCTGGTAGTGTGACGACCAGGGTTGAACACTATATCCTCATGGTAGACTGATAGAGAAGGTGAAGGCGCATGGGATACAGGGTCGGGTATGTAGATGGGTCGAGAACTGGCTCGGGAGGAGGAGACAGAGGGTAGTAGTGGAAGGCTTTTTTTCCGGCTGGAAGCCTGTCACTAGTGGAGTGCCACAAGGCTCAGTACTAGATCCTCTTCTATTTGTGGTCTACATAAACGACTTGGAAGTAGGGGTAGGTGGTGAGATCAGCAAATTTGCTGATGACACCAAGATGCTTGGATTGGCGGGTACAGAAGAGCAGTGTCAGGCAATACAACAAGACATAGACAGGTTGGTAGACTGGGCAGATAGATGGCAAATGGAATTTAATCCGGATAAATGCGAGGTGATGCATTTTGGCCGGAAAAATGTAGAATAGAGTTATAGGATAAAAGGTAAAACTATACGGAGCATAGAGACGCAGAGAGACTTGGGGGTGCAGGTTCACAAGTCTCTGAAGGTGTCCTCACAGGTGGAGAAGGTGATAAAGAAGGCGTATAGTATGTTAGCTTTCATAGAAAAAGGTATAGAATACAAGAGTAGGAGTTTGATGTTGCAGTTGTATAGAACTTTGGTTAGGCCTCACTTGGAATACTGCGCCCAGTTCTGGTCGCCGTACTATCTGAAGGATGTGGAGTCCTTGAAGAGAGTGCAGAGGAGGTTTACCAGGATGCTGCCTGGTATGGAAGGACTGTCTTATGAGGAACGATTAAATAGACTGGGGTTGTTTTCCCTTGAAAGACGTCGGCTTAGAGGGGCTCTCATAGAGGTGTATAAGATTATAAGGGGTATAGATAGAGTAAATGGAGGTAAACTTTTTCCACCTTTAGAAATGGATAGGACGAGAGGTCATGGCCATAGGGTGGGGGGGGCTATGTATAGGACGAATATTAGAGGGCAGTTTTTCACACAAAGGGTAGTGGGGTGTGGAATGCACTGCCGAGTAAGGTGGTGGGAGCAGGCACGCTGGGGCTGTTTAAGGGTCTCTTGGACAGCCACATGAGCGGTATGCAGATAGAGGGATATATTAGGACTGTTTAACTACGGCTTTTTGCCACAGGTAATTCGGTCCATACTTGACCAACATTGAGCATGCATTCGGCAGGTGGTGCGGGTACGGCTCTTGGATGTTGATTCATGGGTTGCCTGGTGCTTCATGTCGTAAATGAGTGCTTTATGTGGACCATCTGAAGGGCACCATGACAGCTCAGAGACTATCGATGTGGCTGTGCAGACACTTGGAATTGGGCCGGTGTCTGCGGGAGTTTGCGCGTTCTCCCCGTGGTTGCGTGGATTTTCTCCGGGCACTCCAGTTTCCTCCCACAACCCAAAAATTCGCTCTTAGGCTGATTGGGAAACAAATTGTCCCTATGGTGAGAATTTTCCATATTGGGAATAATATATATATTATTATATAGGAATATTAAAATAGGATAATGGATTTGCTACTATATAGTATGACGGCGGCGCGGGCTCGTTGGGCCGAAGGGCCTGTTTCCCGTGCTGTGTTGCTTAAAAAAAAATATTCCAAGTGTGACTTAACTAAGGCTCTATAAAGCTGCAACATGACTTTTAAACTCAGTAGCCCGCCTGATGAAGGCAAGTATGCCATATGCCTTCTTGACTACCTTCTCCACCTGCATTGCTGCTTTCAGTGACCTGTGTACCTGTATACATGTGACTTGTGTACCTGTTCCAACGGAGCTTTCCGTTCTGGAAACTACGGCCATCCCATTTCCAGGGCAGGTGAGGTGGTTTTGGCGCTAGGGCCTAGGCTGTCTTTATAAAGCACCTTGGAGTTTCTAGCTTGGATCTTAACATATTACATTTATAAATAAGCAGTTGTTATTGTGTAAGGACCAATCCCGTAAATTTGAAATTTCACTGACAGCAGTTTCTATAAATTGAAAAGAGACATGACAGATATTAAACAAAATCTAATATTCTGTTGCTTGAAAGCTGCTCAAATTAATTTTCTGATGGTTTTGCAAAGTGTAGATTCGCTCTTTTTATATTTAAATTATTTTTGCAGAAAGGTGGAAGTTTCTGACATCCACAGCATGGCATTCACAAATAACTTAATGTCCCACCATCATTTCATTCCCCAAATTACAAAAGCAGATTAGCTTCTTTCTAAATAGCCTTGAGGACCAAGGTTTGCTAACATGACAGCTTTCTTCATTACTGTTCTCTTTCAATTATTGGTGTTCCGGCACCCTGTGATTACTCCAAGAAAAGAGAGATTCATTTCTGAATGACCAAACATTTGGAAAATAAACTGAACCAAACCATTTTAAAATATATTAATGTGTCAAGTGTCTGGACTCCTAACACAGCAGTGTTAACTCTTGGAGAAACTAGGGGCCTGGAGAAATATTCTGCCGCTTCACAAATTGGACCGTGCAATAAATACACGAATTGAAAAATGTAGATATAGTGAGACACCTTACCTGCCACAGTGAATGGGGCTTCCCGTTCCCCAGTGAGAATGCAAAATTGGTGGATAATCAAACATCCTCAAATAAGAACATAAGAAATAGGAGCAAGGGTAAGCAGTTCAGCCCCTCGACATTGTTCTGCCATTAAATACTAACATGGCTGATCCCACCTCAGCATCCACTCCACTTTCTTATCTATTTTTCATATCCCTTCAACCCCTCACGAATTAAAAGTCTAACCACATCTTCCTTAAATTTACTCAATGTCCTGGCATCCACCACACTGTCGGGTAGTGAGTTCCACAGATTCACAAGCCCACGAGAAAAGTAATTTCTTCTGTTTTAAATCTGTTATGATATGGATATGCTGGCATTGGATTGGGGTGGGCACAGTAAGAAGTCTCACGACAGCAGGTTAAAGTCCAGCAGGTTTATTTGGCAGCACCAGCTTACAGAGTCTCAAGCTCCTTTGCCAGGTGAGTGAGGACCTTATGTTCACAAACAGGGCACATAAAGGGATTTTTATAAAACCGTTCTTTATATGTCCCCTTTGTGAACACAAGTCCTCACTTACCTGATGGAGGAGCTTGTGACTCTGTAAGCTAGTGCTGCCAAATAAATCTGTTGGACTTCAACTTGGTGTTGTGAGACTTCCTATTTAAATCTGTTACCCTTTATCCTTAAAATTATGACCTCTCTGTGTCTACTTATGTACCTCAATTAGATCTTCTCTCATTCTTCTACACTATGGAGAATAAAAGCATGAATAGATGGATTGCTGCCACATAGGGCAACAAGGCGGCATGAAAGTAACACCAACCTAATTTAGTTTTTTCAGTATGGAAGGATAAATTTTTGCCCCTCAAAATTCTGGTAGCTTATTAGGACACTGGAGTTTTCGAACATAGATTGTGATAGTTCTTCTTTGAAGTTAGGGATGGAGGTGAAAAATAAAGCAAAACTCACCATAGTCCCAGATAACCATAGGCAGTTCTCCCCTTTGAGGGTGGTAATGGTTTGACGTGAGGTTCACCACATCTCAGGCAAGGGACAAGGTTGAGAAGATGGGACTTTTGTGAAGCCAGTATAGGAATTGAACCCACACTGTTGGCATCACTTGTGTTATAACTCAGCAGTCCAACCAACTGAGCTAACTAACTCTCCATAGATGCTGATGTCAGATCAGCTGGCCATTACACTGGGTTTTACAACCCCACCAAAGGTGGACATTCACCTTTAAGCTCATCACCCCAGTAGTACGCTTGTTGTTCAGGGATTACATTCTGAGTATGTACATTGCTTGAACAGTAAATTGTCAAGAGAAAATCACCCACGCGATTCTCCAATTTCCACTTGATTGCAGCAGGTTTATTGCCCCTGCCATAAGACCATAAGACATAGGAGCAGAATTAGGCCACTCGGTCCATCGAGCTGTTCCACCACTCAATTGTGTCTGATATTTTTCTCATCCCCATTCTCCTGCCTTTTCCCCGTAACCCCTTATCAAACAAGAACCTATCTATCTCTGTCTTAATGACACTCAATGACCTGGCTGCCACAGCCCCCTGTGGCAAAGAGTTTTAGATTCACCACTTTCTGGCTGAAAAAGTTCCTCTTTATCTTTGTTTTAAAGGATCGTCCTTGCAGCTCAAGTTTGTGTGCTGTCCCCCCTTCTCCATCCATTATAATGTTGTTCCCTAAAATCAATTAATTCTGTCTACATGATACCACTCAAGTGTCACTTACTGACCAGAAATAGCTTCAAAGATCTCCACAAGTATTTCACTGCACTAAAAAAAACAATGCATTCAAATATTCTGGATACGAAGAGATGAGAGGCTAAATTTTCCATTTTTTTTTAAGTACTGGTCCAAGTGAGAATAGCGGTGTCCCGCCCAGCTTTTCTCTCCATATTTTCCAGCACTTGGTTAAAAAAGTGCTGGAGGTATGTCTGACAGCATCATGCTGATGGGCAAGTCCTGATTGAGCTGGCAACGTCAGCCCTCCAGAGATTGGGAAGCCGGATTTAAAGTGAGAATGCCAGGAGCAGTGCCAGAGGGAAGTGCCAGGTTGAGTACTGGACAGTGAAATGATGCCATGGGCAGTGCCAAGGGACAAAATTAGGGGGCAGGAGTAATTCGGGGGCAGTGCCAAGAGGCAGTACTAGGGGACAGAGAAAAGGGTGCTGGGAGCAATGCCAGGGGGCAGTGCTAATGGGAAAATGAAATCCTGCCAGTGAGATTCTTGTTTTTTGACTCTTGCGCCCACATCACTGTTTGCAATCATGGCAAACGCAAACACAAGATCCTGGTCAACGTGTTTTTCTTATTAAAGTTAAAGTTTATTTATTAGTCACAAGTAATGAAGCTACTGTGAAAATGCCTCAGTCGCCACATTCCGACGCCTATTCAGGTACAAGGAGGAAGAATTTAGCATGGTCAATCCATGCTAAATTCATAAATCCATGCTAAATTCATGACACCAAAGGCGGAGGAGTTGTAGACAGTGAGGATGGATGTTACAGTTTGCAGAGGGACATAAATAAGCTGTAGAACTGGGCCGAGAGGTGGCAAACGGAGTTTAATATGCAAAAGTGTGAAGTGATTCACTTTGGTAAGAATAACAGGAGTACAGAATATAGGGCTAACGGAAGGACTCTTAGTAGTGTCGACAAGCAGAGAGATCTCGGTGGACTTGTGCATAGCTCCCTGTAAGTTGGCACCCAGGTTGATAAGTTTGTTAAGAAGGCGTACGGTGTGTTAGCTTTTATTGGTAGAGAGATTGAATTTCGGAGCCGTGAGGACATGTTGCAACTGTACAAAAATCTGATGCGGCCGCACTTGGAGTACTGCGTACAGTTCTGGTTGCCGCATTATAAGAAAGATGTGGAAGCATTGGAAAGGGTGCAGAGGAGGTTTACCAGGATGTTGCCTGGTATGGTGGGAAGGTCTTATGAGGAAAGATTGAGGGACTTGAGGTTATTTTCATGAGAGAGTAGAAGGTTAAGAGGTAACCTAATTAGGCAAATAAGATGATCAGAGAGTTAGACAGAGTAGACAGTGTGAGCCTTTTTCCTTGGATGGTGATGGCTAGTACGAGGGGACATAGCTTTAAATTAAGGGGTGGTAGTTATAGGACGGATGTCAGAGGTGGGTTCCTTACTCAGAGGGTAGTAAGGGCGTGGAATGCCCTGCCTGCAGCAGTTGTGGACTCGCCAACTTTAAGGGCATTCAAATGGTCAGTGGATAGGCATATGGATAACATTGGAATAGTTTAGGTTAGAGGGTCATAAAATTGGTTCCACTGGTCGGCGCAACGTCAAGGACAGAAGGGTCTGTACTGCGCTGTAATGTTCTATGTTCTATCTAACTAGCACGTCTTTGGACAGTCAGAGGAAATCAGAGCACCTGGAGAAACCCATGCAGACACGAGGAGGAAGTGCAAACTCCATACAAACAGTGACACAAGCCAGGAATCAAACCCAAGTCGCTGGTGCTGTGTGGCAGCAGTGCTAACTGTTGTGCTACCATATAAAATGATAAGGTATAGGAGTAGAATTAAGCCATTTGGCCCACTAAGTCTGCTCCACCATTCTATCATGACAGATATGATTCTTATCCCCATTCTCCTGCCTTCTCCCCATAACCATTATTGATCAAGAACCTATCCATCTCTGTCTTAAATTGAAGTTTTGACGAAAGGGAGGCAGTGAAAAGCAGAACTCCCACTTAGATGATGTGAAACAGAGGCACAATTGCAGTGAAACAGGAGATAGAGATACATTCCTCCAAGTGCAGGATCAGGGAGGTGAGCATTGCTACTGAACAATATCACTCTAGTCTGGATCACAATATGCCTCAACACAATCAAATGGCAAAATCAATATTTCATTCCCCGCAACCACAGTCTCCTGAAACTTTAAAGCTATAAAGTTTTGCTGCAGCTTCAATGTTCATTTAGCTTTTAGGGTCGGTTGGAGATGTGAACCACCGCCAGTATTAAAATGTAAATTGGTATTTTTGGGGAGCAGAAAATTAATTACTATATTGGGGCGAGATACCAAAAAGCTGCTTTGACAAATGTTCGCCATTCCTTCTTTCTGGAAATGTTACGTTGCACATTATATTCAATTTGCAGCTTGAAGTACCAACGCGAAGCCCATTCTTTAACATTTACTTTGTGTCAGTTAAATAAATTAACCGGAATCACTGGGGCCACTCAAGTAAATTTGTTTGTCGTCTTTCGGCTTTGCATTTCAAGCCACTCCCCTCACCCCACCCTCAGTTTCCACGGTGATTTCCTCAGCAGAGGCCAATTGCTGCAAAGTACGTCACAGAATTTTACAGCATAGGGACAGGCCATTCAGCCCATCAGGTGTCCCCTGATCCACGCAAACCTTCTCTGGTCTCGCTGCATCAATGCTCATCTCTTTTTGTCCTGGTGCCACTTGGAGAGGGCAGCTAAGAATCAACAACGTTGATATGGGGTTAGTGGAATATATTCACTAAGTAAAGATAGGGGAATACCTTCTCTGAAGAATATCAATGCACCAATTTGGTTGTGGGGACAATCTGACCGTTTTATTATAATTTTTACTGGCAACGGCTTCTTTTATTTTAAAATGTAAACTGAAATACAAATTTTAAAACTAGCAATTTGGCATTTGAATTTGTGTTCTCTGGATTATTCCCAGGTTTGGATTAGAATAGAATCCCTACAGTACAGAAAGAGGCCATTCAGCCTATCAAGTCCGTACCAATCACAGTACCACCCAAGCCCCATTCCTGTAACCCCTGTAACATTTACCCTGCAAATCCTCCTGACACTAGGGGCAACTTTAGCATGGCCGATCAACCTAATCCACACATCTTTGGAGTTTGAGAAAAAAACCAGAACACCCAGAGGAAACCCACACAGACATGGGGAGAAAGTGCAAACTGCACACAGACAGTGGCTGAAGGCAGATTGAATCTGGGTCCCTGGCGCTGTGAGGCAGCAGAGTCAACCATTGTGCTGCCCTAGGCCTCTGGATTATTCCAAGTCTCTGGATTCTCCTTTGTCTCTAGATTATTCCCACATCTCTGGATTATCCTAGGTGTCTGGATTATTCCCAGGACTGTGGATTATCCCAGGACAATGGATTGCCAGTTGAGTAAATAGAACATAGAACATAGAACATAGAACATAGACGATGATGCTGCCATTTTGGGTTTGTACCTAAATACACCGACTGTAAATAATCTCTGAGGGAGGAATGTGGGTTCTGTGGATGAGTGGGCTGGATTCTTCGATGGAGTGAGGGAGGGAGAACGGAAAGCGTGCGGTTCACTCGCTCCCAAACCCACTCATTGAATTAATTGTTGAATAGCCAATTAGTGGCAGCTGCCCAGCGAGAAGGTGGCCAATCAATGCTGCCAAGGAGATTCCGGGTCCAGTCAGGAGTCTAGGCTGGTACGTCAGGTGGTAGAGGGGTTTTTGCTTTGAGCAGCGTGTTGGTCATGGTGACAAATTTAAAGACCTCACCCCCACCCCCCTACCGCCGCATCCCACCCCCCACTCCCTGTTCGTGGCATCTCCAAAATATAAACAAAAATGCCCTTAAAAATCATACAGACACCTTTGCCAGCTGAATCTGCTACTTTCAACCATAGTGATATAGGAGGTGATGCCTAGTGGTATAATTGCTAGACTATTAATCCAGAAACTCAGCTAGTCCACCGAGGACCAGGTTCGAATCCCACCACGGCAGAAGGTGAAATTTGAATTCAATAAAAAATATCTGTAATTCGGTATCTACCGATTGACCTTGAAACTATTGTCGATTGTCAGAAAAACCCACCTGGTTCATCCTTTAGGGAAGGAAATCTGCAGTCCTTACCCGGCCTGGCCTACATATGATTCCAAAGCCATAGCAATGAAATGGGCGGAGTGAGACAGTCAGTTCAAGGGCAACCAGTTATGGGCAAGGAGGGGGAGAGTGGAGACTTGTGCATATCTCCTGTCAGACCCTTATGATGTAGATAACAGGATGAAGGCACAGGCCTGAAGGTATGTCTGGTCGCCTGGCATTGATGAGGAAGTTGAAAGAATGACCAGCCAGTGCCCAAGTTCAGACCCAGCAGTTATTAAATCCACCAACAAATATGCATCCATGGGAGTGGCCATGGTCTTTTTTTGCACATAGATTTTGTGGGACTGTTCATGGGACGTGTGTTCCTTATCTTGGCTGATGCACATTCAAAGTGGCTGGACGTCACAGCCAGAGCCACCATTGGCTGGTGGCAGATCTTTGCCATCAATGGCACCTTGGAGGTCTTACAATGGCACAGGACTTACAGCTGAAGAGTTTCGCCACTTGCCACCTTCGGTCAGTCCCGTACCACCCAGCCTCAAATGGCCTTAAAACTCTATGCAAGCTCAGAAGCCACTGACCTTACGCTTGGCAAGTTTCTTGTTCTTGTATAATACTATGCTGATCACTATGCCAGCTGAATTACCAATGGAGTGCCGCTTACATACCCACTTGGATTTGATTTTTCCAGGTTTAGTGTGGAGAATGGAGGCTGGGCCAATTTCCCAGAAAGAACGCCATGACGATGGAGCCTGCATGTGCTGGTGAGACTGGCTTCAGAGCATTCGGGCACCATATTGAAGGGCACTCCAATCTGCCAACGTACCAGGACACCTCCCCTCCCGCCACCTGCCCCACAGACATCAGACCCCCCCACCCCCATCCCTCTCCCATCCGGATCTTTTGGTGGCATTGTGGCGGGAAGGAGTGTGGTAATGATGCCCCTTCAATGGGTAATCCTTTGTGGGTCACATGGACAATATGAAGTGGATAGAAGGGAAGACAGGCCATTCAGGAGCAAGGATTCGATTCCTGGTACTGGGAGGATGTCTGTTGGAACCAGGGAAGAGAAGAGTAAACCTGTGCCTATCTTCTGTCAGACTATTAGAGTAAATAGTTGTTATCGTTTAATAATCCTTCCTTGTTGCAGCCACATCGAGGCACCTCCATTGAAGTTTATTTATTAGTGTCATACGTAGGCTTACGTTAACACTGCAATGAAGTTACAGTGAAAATCCCAGTCGCCACACCTGTTCAGGAAACACTGAGAGAGAATTTAGCATGGCCATTACACCCAACCAGCACGTCTTTCAGACTATGGGAGGAAATCGGAGCACCCAGAGAAAACCCACGCAGACACAGGGAGAACATGCAGACTCCACAAAGACAGTGGCCCAAAGCCAGGAATCGAACCCAGGTCCCCGGCTGCTGTGAGGAAGCAGTGCTAACCAGAATGCCACTGTGCTGCCTACAGTTATTACTGTTGTGAAAATCTTTTTTCTGTAAAATGGTGTGAAAGAATCTTGAAGGGAAGAAATTTGATTCAGGGAAAATTGGCAATTTGGGAAAGGAGTTGGTTGAATATGTGATGATTCCAGGTGTGAAGATATATGAAAGAGAAAAGCAAAAAGGACCATTGGCCCTTTCAGTCTATTCTATACTGACCTGTAATCTCTTGTGGTGCAGGAGTAGAAAGGGAATTTTATTGTGCTTCTGACAGATGTTGCCACAATGAAAGCAGTTTTCTCAATAATAGCACACAGCGACACAAATACCAGCTATACACGGACATGCACAGGCACAAGAAAGCAGCTATACAATCACCTGGGAAAGGCAACAAAACACTCTTCTAAATTTCCTCTCCGAACCTTGAAGATGATCAAACAAGTTCACAAAGATGACATGACAAGACATGCCCCCCATCATTAACCTAAGCTCTGTATATACTTACACAGAGCTGCTCTTTGAATGCTTAGAGCACTTACTGCACACCCTGACAACTTGTTCCACTGCTCACCGCATGGATGCAGACCTATCTTGCACTAAGTTGATCTTTCTCTGCGCCCTAGCTATGACTGTAACACAACATTCTGTGCCCTTTCCTTTCTTCACTATGAATGGTATATTTTGTTTGTGTAGCACGCAAGAAACAATACTTTTCAGGGTATCCCGATACATGTGACAATAATAGATCAAATCAAATCAATGTCTAACTTTGTTGCAATGCTTGGTCGTGTCATCCTGGTGCTTCCTAACCTATGGAATTCAAACAGTCTTTCCATTTGGAACAAAAGCAATCTTTTCATTATTCTTGAACTCTATTTTATTGACTATACTACACTCCTTCTGAACGAATTTTGTATGCTTTGCAATCTATAGATGGTTTCTGGAAGATGAGAGTAATTGGGATTTTATTGAATCAGTTATTGATTAAGCATTCTGGTATTGGAATGCAGAGTACCTGAGGTATTGTGACAGAAAGGTCAGGATTTCTTCACTTCCAGTTAAACACTGCAGAAAGCCGGATTGGTAGGGGATTTTTCAGTGGGAAGTTTGCTTACTGGTGTTGTAATCTCTTGTGGTCTGGGAGTAGATAGAGAACTATTTAACCATATATTTACCTACTGGCCCCTCTGACACTAAAGGGCAATATATCACAGCCAATCCACCTAATCCACCCATCATTGGAGAGTGGAAGGAAATCGGAGCAGTCGGAGGAAACCCATGCAGACACAGTGAGGATGTGCAAACTCTATACAGACAGTGATCCAAGGGAGGAATTGAACCTGGGTCCTTAGCACTGTGAGACAGAAGTGCTAACCACTGTGCCCCTGTATCATGTCAAAAGGCACCATATAAAGGCCCCACTACTAGTGGCACAGTGGTTAGCACTGGTGCCTCACAGCGCCAGGGAGCTGGGTAGGTCACTGTCTGACTGGAGTTTGCACATTCTTATTGTGTCTGTGGGTTTCCTCCAGATACTCCAGTTTCCTCCCACAGTCCAAAGATGTGCGGGTTAGGTTGATTGGCCATGTTGAATTGGCCCGAGTATCAGGGGGAATAAAAGGGTAAATATGTGCGGTTACAGGAATAGGGCTTGGGTGGGATTGTGGTTGGTGCAGACCCAATGGCCTCCTTCTGTACTGTGGGGATTCTATGAACATAAGTTGTTACAACCATTACTTATACTATTTAATTATACAGTGTGTATGCAAGATTAATGGAATGGATTATAAATATTCATGTTCTGAAAGACAATTACTCAAATCTGAATGCATCAACTTTATCTATTTTATGAAAAATCTGGAAAAAAACAGCTATCCTTCATTCCTGCTTTCATAGGATAAAAACACCCCACACTGTCCTCTTTAAGATTTATTGCTGTGTGACTTTGTGAGCATTCCGCAACGTGGACCCAGCCCGTTCTCTCTAAAAGCTTTCCCCTATAATGAAATCTCTAATTTCCTAATCAGTTTAAGAATGCACCATCGCTGTCCCCTGCCATGACACTCAGATATAAATTGTTGAGAGAAAATAAACTGAATTGGATTAATAAAAGGGATTTCTGTCCTACCGGATTTTTTTTTTGCAAAAGCTGAATAACAGCATTAGAGACTGGAACTAATCGATTCATTTCTAAACCAATTAACCTTTCACAAGGGAAAACGGAGGAGCCGCAATGATTTCAGATTGGAGGTCAGTCAGTGACAGGGACGTGACTGTCATTGATTACATTAGCAAGCCAGCATAGGAAGTGAAGAGTTGTAATATCGGTCCGAGCTTAATCTACATTCCACACTTGATTACAGACGGTACACAATTATGACCCAGCTATTTAGCTAATTAAAGGTTGCTCTCAAAAGATGTGGCCTGCAATGCAGGATGAAGTTATGACAATGAGCCCAGGCTGACACGTATCTGGGGTAGACTGGCTGGAACAGCTGAGTCTTGCAAATCCTCATAAAAATCGAAATAGATGGCCGAGTTATAAAGGCTTCCTTTTTTTCCCAGAAAGCACTCCTGACCCTGAAACACCTTATTGAATCATTAGAATGGGGCGAGGCTGCCTCGTGGGTGTGTTTGCAGTACCATTTACTCAAATACTTCTGGCATGGATGAATTGGGCCAAAGGGCCTATTTCTGTGCTGCATATCTCTATGACTCAATGAATAAAAATGATTGATAAACCAAATTGGTTCCTGGCACAAAGAGTTGTGCACGAGTTAATGTATGGGTCAAACCTTCCAGATGATCCGGTTCCCCTTCGCGTCGTGCTCCATAGCAACTGGGAAGTCACCCCTTTCGTAAAACTTTCGGAATGCCGTCGGTTTGATGTGCCTCTCCTTGAATGCACCTGCCGGTTGAGGTCCAGCCACCTACCAAAGGGACAAGAGCAAGAGTGACTTTCCTGCTGGTCCAAAACAAAAACTTGCATTCATATAGCGCCTTTCAATGATATCACAATGATGGGGGCGGCACAGTGGCACAGTGGTTACCACTGCTGCTTCTCAGTGCCAGGGACCTGGGTTCGATTCCCACCTTGGGTCACTGACTGTGTAGAGTTTGCACGTTCTCCCCATGTCTGAGTGGGTTTCCTCTAGATGCTTTGGTTTCCTCCCAAAGTCCGAAAGACATGCCGATTAGGTGCATTGACCTGAATAGACACAGGATTGTGGCGACTATGGGAGTTCCACAGTAACTGCATTGCAATGTTAATGTAAGTCTTGTGACTAATAAATTATCTTTAAAAAATGATTTAAAACATTTTACAAAAAGATAGTACTTTTATACTGGAACTGTATTCACTGACTTCATTTTACAGATGCACCATAGAAACATTATTTCTGGTTGAAGTGTTGGTATGGCTCCTGCTCTATCCCAAGACCACAAGGAACTACCCAAAGTTGAGAATGTAGCCCAATTCAAAGACAAACCAGCCTTCCAGCCATTGATTGTGTCTCCACTTTTCATTGCCTCAGAGAAAGATGCCACGAGGGACCTGTGACAAGGTCTCTCATGGCAGACTGGTGCAGAAGGTGAAGTTGCATGGGATCAGAGGTGGGCTGGCAAGATGGATACAAAACTGGCTCGGTCAAAGAAGACAGAGGGTAACAGTGGAAGTGTGCATTTCTGAATGAGGGCTGTGACAAGTGATGCTCTTCAGGTTTCAGTGCTGAGACCTTGGCTGTTTTAGAATATAAAATAAATGTTTTGGAGGAAAATGTAACTGGATTGATTAGTAAGTTTGCGGATGACACAAAGGTTGGTGGATTTGTAGACATGATGAGGATCATCAGAGGATACAACAGGATGTAGATTAGTTGGAAACTTGGGAAGAGAGATGACAGATGGAGTTTAATCCAGACAAATATGATTTAATGCATTTTGGAAGGTCTAATACAGTTAGGAAATATACAGTAAATGGTAGAACTCTTAAGAGTATTGGTAGGCAAAAGGATCTGGGTGTACAGGTACACAGGTCACTGAAAGTGGCAACACAGGTGGAGAAGATAGTCAAGAAGGCATACGGCATGATTGCCTTCATCGGCTGGGCTACTGAGTTTAAAAATTGGCAAGTCATGTTGCAGATTTATAAAACCTTAGTGAGGTCGCACTTGGAATATAGTGTTCAATTCTGGTCACCACACTACCAGAGGGATATCAAAGCTTTGGAGAACATACAGAAAAAATTTACCAGGATGCTGCCTGGTATGGAGGGCATTAGCTACAAGGAGAGGTTGGAGAAACTTGGTTTGTTCTCACCAAACAATAGAAGTTGAGGGGAGACCTGATAGAAGTCTACAAAAATATGACAGACATGGGCAGAGTGGATAATCAGAAGCTTTTTCCCAGGATGGAAGAGTCAATTACAAGGGACCATAGATTTAAGGTGCAAGGGGCAAGGTTTAAAAGAGAGGTACAAGGCTGATTTTTTTACACAAAAAGTAGTGGGTACCTGAAACTCGTTGCCAGGGGAGGTAGTGGAAGCGGATATGGTAGGGACTTTTAAGCGGCAAGTGCATGAATAGGATGGGAATGGAAGCATAGGGTTTCCAGAAGGGGAGGAAGTTTAAGTCAGGCAGCATAGCCGAAGGGCCTATTCCTGTACTGGAATTTTCTTTGTTCTTTGTTCTATTGTTCAGCTAGCAAAATCAAGGACCGCACACACCCTGGACATACTCTCTTCCACCTTCTTCCCTCAGGAAAAAGATACAAAAGTCTGAGGACACGTACCAACAAACCCTAGAACAGCTTCTTCCCTGCTGCCATCAGGTTTTTGAATGAATGTACCTTGCACTAAATTGATTTTTCTCTATACCCTAGCTATGACTGTAACACTACATTCTACACTTTCTCCTTTCCTTTTCTATGTACAATATGTTTTGGCTGTACAGCACACAAGAAACAATATTTTCACTGTGTGTATACATGTGACAATAATAAATCAAATCAAATCACTACTCTTGAAGAGAATCACTACATTTCCAAAGGGAGATGGCTAGGTATATTGAGATAAGCAGATTGAAAAACAGATGCAAAAATACTACAGATGATCGAAACCTGAAATAAGACAAAATGCTGGAAATACTCAGCAGATCAGGCAGCATCTGTCCAGAGAGAGAAAAACAGAGTTAATAATGTTTTAGTTCAAATACCTTTCAGAATAGCGCCAAAGAAGTCCCCCGTCTGAATCTTCAACTCTGTCTCTTTCACAACACATGATGCTGGACATGCTGAATGTTTAAAAACACGGACAATAGCAGCAAGAGAAGGCCTTTCAAACCTGCTGCACCGTTCATTCTGATCATGGATGATCATCATATTCAATATCCTGATCCCCTCTTCCCCCATTATTATAATATAACCAGTGGTAATACTGGAATCAGTTATAATGTAATCATGCTGTCCATGCTGTGAGGGTCAGCTGCCCAGCTGACCTGGAAGACAATGTGACCAATGGCAAGATGATGAGGTGGTCAGCTGACTAGCTAACCCACTATAAAAGCAGATGAGGATTATAGGGAGTTTTGTGTCACCTCAGGTTATGGTCTGAGTGTTGGTGTAACAAAGTTTTCTTTATTAAATCTTTCTCTTTACTTTGTGAAGTTAGTTCTTTTATTGCTAGCAACTGAAGTAATCTTTACCATCCTAACACCCATATCCTTTGATCCCTTTACCCTAAAGCTATATGTATATAAAAAAAGAGATATTTTGGCAGTTTCATTTGTTACTTCATGAAGAAGCAACCTGGTTTTAAACCGGCCTGAAACAGATGTCAGTTCCTAGCACATGGACATCACACACACAAAGCAGCTGCATGTCAGAGTGCTAACTACACTTAAGTTTTCTAAGTTTTAGTTTTATTTATTAGTCACTGCAATGACGTTACTGTGAAATTCCTGTAATCGTCACACTCCGGTACCTGTTCGAATCCATGCATCTAACCAGCACGTTTTTGGACTATGGGAGGAAACTGGAGCACTCGCAGAAACCCACACAGACGTGGGGAGAGTGTGCCGACTCCACACTGACAGTGACTCAAGCCGGGGATCCAACCCGGGTCCCTAGCACTGTGAGGCAGCAGTGCTAGCTATCATGCTGCCCTATAAATAGAGGATTTTCAATGAATGTTCATATCATGTCTACTTGGAATTTGAGAAATTTTCAGTAAAATGAATTATTTTGTCCTTCCAAATTTGAATTGTGTCCTGGAGGGGTATTTTGAGGTGAGTAAAATAGGATTGTTAATGGAGGTGATATCTTTAGTGCATTGCGCAATCTGTATATTGCACAAAATTAAATTTTATTTAAATAAGCATGCTTTTCCCTGTAGAATATTGGTATCAATATCCTAACTACATCTAGTTATGACAGGATAACAGCTTATCAACAAACTGAATGGTGCAGTTTCTGGAAATCTGACATATTAACTGAAAACAGTGACAATTCTGAGTGGGTCAGGCAGAATCTATGGAGTGACAAAAACGGAGTTTAAGTTAAAAGTCGATGACCTATCATTAAAACTTGGAAAAGTTAAAGATGCAATAGAATTTGAAGAAAGGTAGAAGGTCAAAGAAAGGATCTGTGTTGGTCTGGGAAGACAGGAGAGATTTGAATGATGGAGAAGATGGTCTTACATAGTCAAAGGGGAAGGCATTGGGGGCAAGGAAACAAAGAAATAAAACGTCTCCTTGGTGGCATGATAGCACAGTGGTTTGTGCTGCTGCCTCACAGCACCAGGGACCCAGGTTCAATGCTGGCCTCAGATTACAGTTTGTAAGTCCTCTCCGCATCTGTGTGGATTTTCCTCTGGATGCTCTGGTTTCCTCCCCACTCCAAAGGTGTGCAGATTAAGTGGTTTGGCCATGCTAAATTGCTCCTTCATGCCCTAAAATGTGTAAATTAAAGGGATTAGCCAAGTAAAAACGTGGAGTTATGAGGATAATCTGGGTAAGATGTTCTGTGTGAGAGTTGGTGCAGACTCAATGGGCTGAATGGCCTTCCTCTGCATTGTAGGGATTCTATGATTCTTTGCCTCTGTCTGAAAACACGAATGAGAGAAAATCCAAAACATGCAAAGAACAAGAAACAAACTGGTGAGGACAGACTTTACAATCTGAATCTGTTAGGCTCAGTGCTGAATTTGGGTGACTGTAAGATGCCTCATGAGGAGGTAAGGTTCTGTTCCTCAACTTCAAATGGAGCTTCACTGGAACAGTGTAGCTGGCAGAGGATAAATATGTCAGCGTGGAAAATAGCTAAAGAGTAAATTTCTGAAAAATTAGCAGCATAGATCAATACAATTGAAGGAGGCCATTTGGCCCATTGAGCAAATCGGGCCCTTAGAAAAAGCTACGGCACTGAGCGCCATTCCCAGTCAAGCAACTCCATCAATTGGCCAGTAACTACATCAATCTTTGCGTTGTTAGTGGAGTTCGTACAATCAGCAACATTACCCAAATAACACTCTAAGGTCCATCATTTAATTTTAATTCAATTCATTTGTGGGACATGGCATCGCTGGCTGGCCAGCATTTATTGCCCATCCCTGGTTGCCTGAGGGCGGTTGAGAGTCAACTACATTGCTATAGATCTGGAGTCACATATAGAACAGACCAGCTAAAGATGGCTGATTTCCTTCCCTAAAGGACATTAGTGAACCAGATAGATTTTTCCAATGATCTGCAATGATTTCATTGTCATCAGTAGATTCTTAATTCCAGGTTTTTTTTATTGAATTCAAATTCTACCATCTGCCGCGACAGGGATTCGAATCTGGGTCCCCAGAACATTAGCTGAGTTTTTGGATTAGTAGTCTACCACGAGGTCATTGATGAATCATATAAAATTCTGCGGCATTATTCGCCACTCTGAATAATCGAAGAATGAGCCATTCTCCTAGCCTCTCCACCTCTTCCAAACTGGATATGCAAGAGTGGCTGAACAACAGTCTCCAGAATTGTATCGCAGTTCGTCAGGGGAGGGGAGCACGATCATATCTGTGAAACCTCCACTACCAGCCCCGCACCCAAGCTTGTGGCTGTGCTGATTCCACATGAGAACTTGCTGAGAGGGATAAATTCTAATTACAAATGGAGTAACAGCCACAGTGAGTGTGGCATTGCTGAGTGTGCACAATTCGCCTGAGATTGGCTTCCAAATGGGTTCAGTGCTTGGGAGTCGATTTGAAAAAGGAATTTTAAAGAGCTCCATAAATTATACAAGAGTCCAGAGCCTGGTCACCCCAGCTAAAATATTAAAGAAAGGCCAACGCTATACAAATCTATCCTCTGAAAATGATGACTGGAACATGTGACTATTTAAAAGAATTGTGTCAAAACTAAGGCGTTATCAGCCATACATGGTGATTTACATGAACGTGACTAGCTATTATACCACATACCCAAAACTTAAGATTTTTTTTACAATAAAAATCTCTGCAGCCGTTTTTTCTTTCTCCAGATTCGGCAGAATATTAAGAACAGGCACAGCTGGCCAGGTTTCACATTGAGCAGTGAATTCAATGAATTCTCTTAAGGGAGGACGGAACTCCTTTCTGAAGGGGAGAGGGGTCACCCCTTACAAGAAATGGATATCTCCATTGATCGCAGAAGAAGTCCCAGCGGTTAAGGGTTAGGACCTAGAATGCGCTGGCTGGGAGTGTGATGGGCATTTGTTCACTCGAAGCTTTCAAAAGGGAATTTGGTTGTTATCTGAAAAGGAAGGGATACAGGGAGAAGATAGAACATAGAACATAGAACATTACAGTGCAGTACAGGCCCTTGGGCCCTCGATGTTGCGCCGGCCAGTGGACCCTCTAACCTAAACTATTCCAATATCATCCATATGCCTATTCACCGACCATTTGAATGCCCCCAAAGTAGGCGAGTCCACAACTGCTGCAGGCAGGGCATTCCACGCTCTCACCACCTTCTGTGTAAAGAACCTGCCTCTGACATCCATCCTATAACTACCACCTCTTAATTTAAAGTTATGTCCCCTCGTGTTGGTCATCACCATCCTAGGAAAAAGGCTCTCACTATCCACCCTATCCAGTCCTTTGATCATCCTATACGCCTCAATTAGGTCACCGCGTAACCTTCTTCTCTCTAATGAAAATAACCTCAGGTCCCTCAGCCTTTCCTCATAAGGCTTCCCACCATACCAGGCAACATCCTGGTAAACCTCCTCTGCACCCTTTCCAATGCTTCCACATCTTTCTTATAATGCAGCGAACAGAACTGTACGCAATACTCCAAGTGCGGCCGCACCAAGTTTTGTACAGTTGTAACATAACCTCACGGCTCCTAAATTCAATCCCTCTACCAATAAAAGCTAACACACCGTACGCCTTCTTAACAACTTTATCAACCTGGGTGCCAACTTTCAAAGAGCTATGTACTTGTACCCCAAGATCCCGCTGCTCGACAACACTATTAAGGGTCCTTCCATTAGCCCTATATTTCATATGCCTGTTATTCCTACCAAAGTGAATCACCTCACACTTATCCGTATTGAATTCCATTTGCCACCTCACGGCCCAGCTCTGCAACCTATCTATGTCCTCTGCAAACTGTAACATCCATCCTCGCTGTCTACAACTCCCCCCACTTTGGTATCGTCAGCAAATTTACTAATCCAACCCTCTACCCCCTCATCTAGGTCATTTATAAAAATGACAAACAGCAGTGGCCCTAAAACAGATCCTTGAGGTACACCACTTGTAACTGCACTCAAGGTTGAATATTTCCCATCAACCACCACCCTCTGTCTTCTATCAGCTAGCAATTCCTAATCCAAACTGCTAAATCATCTTCAATCCTATGCATCTGCACTTTCTGCAGTAGCCTATCATGGGGAACCTTATCAAACGCATTGCTAAAATCCATATACACTACATCAACTGCCTTACCCTTATCTACCTCTTTGGTCACCTCCTCAAAAAACTCAATAAGGTTTGTGAGGCACAACCTACCCTTCACAAAACCGTGCTGACTATCCCTAATCAATTTATTTCTCTCTAGATGCTTATAAATCCTATCCCTTATAATTCTTTCCAAGACTTTGCCCACAACAGAAGTCAGGCTCATCGGTCTATAATTTCCAGGATGGTCCCTACTCCCCTTTTTGAACAAAGGGACATTTGCCATCCTCCAGTCTTCCGGCACTATACCTGTAGCTAACGATACAGGTATAGTGTTTCGGGAGATGGGAGAATGGCGCTTGATGAATGGATCATTTGGAAAGTTGGTACAGACAAAATGGGCCAAATGGCCTCCTTTTGCACTGTTCCAATTCTATGATTTGGAAGTGGCAGGGAATGATCATACCACACAGTTTGAGTTGACAATCTCCTCACCCTGTCCATGGTTTAAATGATTCCTTCTGTTTGTCAGCTGTCTCCAGATGTTTATATATTAACTCAAATATATTGTCACCTTTTCAAACTTTACTTTCAAAAGAGATTGAGTCAGCCTTTCCACTTTAAGCAGTATGAAATGGATAGTGAAGGCTCCAGAGAGGGTGTAATGTCTACCCATCGGTTTCTGACGTCTAACACAGAGACAAAACCCATATTGGACCAGGTTAGCAAGAATCACAACAGAATCATAGAATCCTTACAACACAGGAAGATGCCACTCAGCCCATTGAGCCTGCACTGACAATAATCCACCCTACCCCCATTACGTCACATATTTACACTGCTAATCCTCTTCCCCAAAACTAGGGTCAATTTAGCACGACCAATCAACCTAACCCGCACATCTTTGGACTGTGGGAGGCAACTGGAAAATAGAATCATAGAATCTGTACAGTGCAGAAGAAGATTGTTCGGGCCACAGAATCTGCACCAAGCCAGGCCCTATTTAACCTGGGCTAATCCTCTGACACTAGAGTCAATTTAGCATGGTCAATGAACCAAATCTGCACATCTTTGGACTGTGGGAAGAAACCATGGAGGAAATGGATCATCCGGAAGAAACTCACGCAGAATCGGGAAAATGTACAAATTCCACATCGACCTGAGGCCAGAATTGAACCTGGGTCCCTGATGCTGTGAGGCAGCAGTGCTAACCACTGTGCCACTGTGTCGAACACAACCAAGGAAAATGAACTGCGCTGGTCTAAATTTGTCCACAGATCATTAATTTTACATCCAATTCACCAGTTCAATTTGCTCGTAGATTGGAGCAGCCTGAGAGTCATAATTCACTCTCTTAATTAAATAGGCCATCACTCAAACCCATTCTCATTGCTTTCCATGCAGCTAGTCGAGTGAAGTGAGTTGATCTTTTTAGTTCCTAAATTCACATATCCAACAGCCGATGAACATGAGATATCAGATGGCAAAATAAAGCCTCATCAGAAATCCAATCTAATATTTATTTCTAAGTGGAAACTCTGCTGGACGTTTCTTTAAAACCAGTGTTACAAAAATCAGCTTGAGTTTGCACTATTGATTGCTGACCAGAGTTCTGCTGGATGATTGGATGAAGGCAGGATCAGACATGCAAACTGCACTCACATACTGAGAACGGGCAGAGGAACACTGGAACAGGAAGAGGCCATTCTTCCCCTCAAGCCTATTCTGTACCATGGCTTACCCGCACCCTTGGCGAACAAATACCTAACACTGTTCAGAAGAGTTCCAAGCTTCTGCAAATTCCCCTCCAAGCCACTCACCATCCTGACTTGGAAATATATTGCCATTCCTTCATCGTCGACATTGTGGGTCAACCCACAGAACATGGACTGCAGCGGTTCATGAAGGCAGCTCATCACCAGCTTCTCAAGGGCAACTGGGGATGGGCAATAAATTCTGGGCCCAGCCAGTGACACCAATATCCCATGAATGAATAAAAAAAACCCTGTAGGTGGAAATTAGTGCCCTCTGTCAAGGGGAGTTTGGTGCTAGATGTCAGACAGGAAGTTTGCAGATGTGGACCCCACCATCTTCCTGCCTCTCATCTGATTAACTCTGGTGCAGAATGTCTCCTCTATGTCCTTCCTGCCCGCTGATAATTGAGGCTGTTAAATGAGCAATCCTGGCATTGCTGGCATTAACCAAGGTGGGAGAGTTGAGGTGGGTTTTGATGTGGTGGGAGGTGGGAATTATCATATAGAAAACAGGCTTCCAAGAAGGGTACCCTATTGTCAGACACAGAGTTCCCAATCAAGAGACTGGCAATGGGGGTAAGGGGGCCCCTCTAACTCCCGTTCACCCTTACTGTCCTCCATTCACTCCCATGTGACCACCCATGTTGAGCAACTCGTTCTGCCCAGGGTGACCAACTGTGGGGGAACAAAATAAGGGGTAATTCAACTTGGGGAGATATTGTTGGCGACCGTATGGGATAGGATGGGAGGATTACAAATCAAATCCATGGGAGCAGGATGAGAGGGCTGCTGGCAAGAGTGTGAAATGGAGGTGTAGTGGGAAGGTGTATGCAGGGTGTGTGCTGAAAAGATGGTGGGAGTTGGGAGAGCATCCAGTGGACAGCTCTATTCACTAACCATCAACTTGTCCCAGCTGACATATGCCAGGATGGAAGAAATCCAGTGCAAGCCACATACTGGGAGTTCCTGACCCAGGACACAGGACAAAAAACCGATTTATGACAAAATGCTGGAAAATCAGGGATGGTAGGTCACCCTGCTGTCTCCAACAATCACCACTGGCCTTGGTCCTTCGGTGACCCTGGGTATCAAGTGGGTGCATTACCTGCACTAGCCACAAACTCCCAGTGGAGCTGCCAACTAATACAGTGCTGCTGAGCTCCAATTGGCACCAACTCTCGGGGAGAAGGAGCAGATTCCCATCTTCAATATCCTTCATCCTTAGGAAGCTCTGTTATTTCTCAGTTATAGGAAGTTAATGTGACAGGTTGAGGCAATACAGGGCTCTCGCTGACTTTCCAACTCGGAGGTGAAACCCCTTGCATTGAATTCTGCCTTTTGCAGAAGTATATAATTTCAGTCCTGGAAGGTTTAGCTTCAAATCTTAGGCTATGCTTCTTAATACTACTAGATTCTACAAGTAGCTGGACAATGTAGTGAAGTGCTATCTCAATCTTGGAACCCTATCTCAGTAGCAAAGAAAGAATCATAAAATCCATACAGAAAGAGGTGCAGAAGGAGGTCATTCTGTCCATGGAGTCTGCACTGACAACAATCCCATCCGTAGAACATAGAACATTACAGCGCAGAACAGGCCCTTCAGCCCTCGATGTTGCGCCGATGAATTAAGAAGAAACAACGACCCTCTAACCTAAACCATTCCCTTTTCATCCATAAACCTATCCACTGACCTCTTAAACACCCCCAAACTTGGCGCATCTACAACTGCAGCAGGCAGGGCATTCCATACCCTTATCACCCTCCGGGTAAAGAACCGACCTCTGACATCCGTCCTATAATTACCACCCCTTAATTTAAAGCTATGTACCCTCATGCTAGCTTTCCCCATCCGAGGAAAAAGACTATCACTGTCCACCCTGTCTAAACCTCTAATCATCTTATATGTTTCAATAAGGTCTCCTCTTAGCCGCCTTCTTTTTAACGAAAACAACCTCAAATCCCTCAGCCTCTCCTCATAAGACCTGCCCTCCATACCAGGCAACATCCTGGTAAACCTCCTCTGTACCCTCTCCAATGTCTCCACATCTTTCTTATAATGTGGGGACCAGAACTGTACACAATACTCCAAGTGCGGCCGCACCAGAGTTTTGTACAGTTGCAACATGACGTTGCGGCTCCGAAATTCAATCCCCCTACCAATAAAAGCCAAGACTCCCTATGCTTTCTTAACAACCTTATTGACTTGATTGCCAACTTTCAGGGATTTATGCACATATATACCAAGATCCCTCTGTTCATCAACACTATTAAGAGTTCTACCATTAGCCATATACTCTACACATTTGTTATTCCTGCCAAAGTGAATCCAGACTATATCCCAAGTATTTACCCTAATAATTTACCCCTGATATCAACAAGCAATTCAGCATAGCCATCAACCTAATCCGCATAGCTTTTGAATGTGGGAGGAAACCGGGGCATCTGAAGGAAAGCCATACAGACATGGAGAGAACGTAGAAAATCCACACAGTCATCCAAGACCGGAATCAAACGCGGGTTTCTGGTGCATTGAGGCAGCAATGCTAACCACTGTGCCACTGCGCCACGCCCCCCCCCCCACCCCCAACAAATGAGCAATATGAAAGACCTTGCATTCACAATAGTTCAAAGGAACTATTATCTGAATTCTGCATAGCAGAATAGGGGTGACACAGAGATCTGTGTTACTAATGTACCAACAATTAAGACCAAAATCTCCTTTCCGTATAACCAACTGATTCTTTTATCAATCTACAGCATTGTGTTCTTTGCCAGAATAATAGAACCAGCGCAGCAATTAAGCAAAATATAATTTACAACATTAGCTCTTGCTCCCTGACGAACACACTGAACAGAATATCTATTGATCTCTGCCTTGAAAATTTTCTTTGACCCAGCATTCTCGACATCTCAGGGGAGAGACCTCTAGATTGCCACCATGCCTTGTGTGGGGAGATCTCTGCACTGCTGCAATTCTGCTTGTGCTGCTATCTTCGATTTTCATTGTCCCCACTGCTGCTGTACATTTAGCTGCCTGGCCCCAGATCTGGATTTCTTGCTCTATCCTCTCTCCACCTCTCTCTCCTTTATTAAAATATATATAATAACCATACAAGTAAGGGGCAGCTGTCAACCATTTGTCCCCTTGAGCCTGCTCCCCCACTTGATAAGATAAAGGCTGATCTGTTCGTGACCCTAACACTATTTTCCTGTCTATCCTTTATAACCTTTGACTTCCTCGGAATAAAATGCTTGCCAAAACTTAACTTGGCCCAACTTTTAGTCAACTGCCTCCACTTCTTATTTATGGCTTAGTGTCAAATATTTGATCTGATTTGATTTATTATTGTCACATGCATTGGAATACAGTGAAAAGTATTGTTTCTTGCGCACTATACAGACAAAGCATACTGTTCATAAAGTTCATAGGGGAAAAGGAAAAGGATAGAGTGCAGAATATAGTTGCAGGTAAAATGAAGGGAAAGATCATCTTAATGCATGCTGGCCAAATTTTATTTAATATTAATTCGTGGACATGCGTGTTGCTGGCTGGTCAGCATTTATTGCCCATTTCTAATTGAGAATCACCACATGCTGTGGCTCTGGAGCCACATGTAGCCATGATGCAAAATCTCACTAACTGTCCTGGCTGGAGACAATACCCATCTCTTTAACTTTGCTTAACCTTCTCTCCACTCACATTGTCTGTACTTTTAAGACTCGATTACCTGTAAAGACTCGCATTCCAACCATTATTTTGTAAGTTGAGTTTGTGTCTTTATATGCCCTGTTTGTGAACAGAACTTCCACTCACCTGATGAAGGGGCAGCACTCCAAAAGCTGTCACATGTAGGCCAGACCAGGTAAGGCCAGCAGATTTCCTTCCCTAAAAGATATTAGGGAACCAGATGGGTTTTTCTGACAATGGTTTCAGGGTCATCGGTAGATTCTTAATTCCAGATTTTTTATTTATTGAATTCAAATTCCACCATCTGATGTGGCTGGACTCGAACCCGGGTCCTCAGAACATTAGCTGAGTTGCTGGATTAATAATACCACTAGGCCACCGCCTCCCCCTATCTCTAACAGAATTCGGAACAGCATTATTACAGAGTTTAAAAACATGAATTCAGTTTTAAAAGTACAGAACAGGAGTAGAAGATGAAATTAGAGGGTACACTGGCAACAGTTCTCAAGAAGTCACCTCAGTCTGGCACCATTCTTTTCCTATTATTATTTCACATCTGTGATGTGCTTTGGGATGTTTTACAATTTTGGTAGATAAATGTTTATTGCTGTGTTACTTCCTGACTCCCTCCTAGTGATTGGGCCCCCGTTTTAATGCCCTCTTGTTCTCAATTTCCCTGTCAGAGGGAAGAGTTTTCTCTTTATTTACACCATTGAATCTATTTATCATTTTAAACACCTCAATTAGATTACTCCTCAGCTGTGTGAACTCCTGGGAAGGTGAGACACGTGTATGCAAACTTTCTTTGTAACTTAATCATTCAAAACCTGACCTTGTTCCAATGCGTTTGCACTGTGCACCTTCCAAGGCCAATTTTTCCTCCTAGATCCACTGCCTATTCTAAGCACGATCTCGTGCATGCAGCAGATATTGTGGACCTTGTGACAGATCTGAGAGACCTGAAATGAAGAAAGGGGGATCGTTACCTGATGATTTTTCGGACCTTTTGGGAGATTCAACAACGGCCAATCTAATGTGGAAACAATGACCCCCTAATTAATGGCAGCTCATTCCTATGAAGAACATGTCTCTGATACTTTGCTAACAACAGGTAGATCACAGTAGATTTCGAGAGATGGACCAGATCACATGACCACACCTGAGTGAAACAGATTAATATAGTTCGCCATGTGTGGAAAAGTATTCCCGCTTTTACAGCACACCTCATAATTTACTGTCAGTATTGGAATGGAAAATCTAATTATAAAGTGATAAAAATGTTTGACAGTTTTCTTCGTCAGCCGGGGGAGGGGAAGACTGGAATCAGTCTCTGGCACGGTAGCATGGTG
This sequence comes from Sphyrna mokarran, assembly GCA_024679065.1. Classification (NCBI taxonomy): domain Eukaryota; kingdom Metazoa; phylum Chordata; class Chondrichthyes; order Carcharhiniformes; family Carcharhinidae; genus Sphyrna; species Sphyrna mokarran. The sequence goes on along the minus strand of JAGIQG010000024.1, from coordinate 11,933,366 downwards.
GCTAGCAGCACTGCCTCAAAGCGCCAGGGACCCGGCTTCTATTCCTGGCTTGGGTCACTGTGTACAGTTTGCACGTTCTCCCAATGTCTGCGTGACTTTCCACCGGACCTTCCGGTTTCCTCCCACAGTGTGAAAAACATGCTGGTTAGGTGCATTGGCCACGCTAAATTCTCCCTCAGTGTACCCGACCAGGCACCGGGCTTTGGCTACTAGAGGATTTTCTAACTTCATTGCAGCGGGAATGTAAATCTACTTGTGACACCAACAAATAAATCTAAATAAATTATCATTTTTTCAAATAGCACCAAGGGATTCCCCTGATGAGGTAGAGGTAGCATGATGTTTTGTCTGTGAAGACAGTGCTGTTGCAAATGCTGTGTGTTCTGCCTCTGTATCAGCCTTTATGCTGCTGCTTCATCCACAACCTCCAAACAGAGGTGAATTTGCAACAAACTGATCCAATGTGAGACTTGTAACCCCTGCATGGGCAACACAGTGATTAGCACTGCTGCCTCACAGTGCCAGGAACACGAGTTTGATTCCTGGCTTGGGTCACTGTCTGTGCGGAGTCTGCACGTTCTCCCTGTGTCTGCGTGGGTTTCGTCCGGGTGCTCCGGATTCTTCCCACAGTCCAAAAGACGTGCTAAATTCTCCCTCAGTGTACCCGAACAGGCGACGGGCTGTGGTGACTACGGGGTTTTCACAGTAACTTCATTACAGTGTTAATAGAAGCCTACTTGTGACACTAATAAATAAACTTAAAAAAAAACGAAGTCAACAAGTACCAAGCACGTTCTATATACACACTCATTGAGTATTGGTTAAACATCACAGAAGGAGGCCTACAGTGCAAAAGCAGCCATTCCCCACCTGGTCTGCACCGACTCTCTCTGATCAAGTGTCTTATCAGACTCTCTCTTCCACCCATCCCCCGTAATCCCACAAATTTACCACGGTCGATCCACCTAACCTACTCATCATTGGACTGTGGGAGGAAACTCGAGCACGTGGAGGAAACTCATACAGACACGGGGAGAACGTGCAAACTCCACACAGGCTCCACTTACAGCCTCCACTTACAGCCTCCACACTCAAGGCTGGAATCGAACCCGGCTCCCTGGTGCTGAGGAGCAGCAGTGCTAACCACTGCGCCACTGTGCTGCCTGACTGAATTAATAGACTGAGCTACTAAAGCAGTTTAATTTTACGGCCGCAGTTACTTCTATCACTACTAAATTAATTGCATGACTCAGAAACTGAGGACAGGTAATGTAAACTTTGTTTCAATATACCCACAACGCAGTGGCATATCACAACAGAGAATGGGCCACATTCTGATGGTATTGGGGGTTGATTCTGTGGACAAGTCTAACAGGTTGCCGCTTATCTTCGTAATCATTGTGCCATTTTCAGATAATTCATGTGAAAGTAATGACTTTGCTGAAGCCCCCAGGTAGATTCACACTCATTTTGAATCATTTTCTGTACTCATTATTCATTTTATATTCATGATGGCATTAAAGTACTCTTCATTTTCCCTTTGCATCTCAGTCCAGGAACTTGTAAGAATGCCATTAATTTTAATGGGGTTCTTTCAGGTTGGAGTGATTGCTCCAGTTCTCTCGGAGAATTGTGACGCTCTTGTTTCAGGTAACATCGTTCCGTAATACTCCCTTCAGCAGTAGCTCAGTGCAGTGCTCTGGTCCCTCGTGTCAATTTGCAGTGAGATCCTCCCATCCAGTAAGATTCCCGTGCTTTGTGTCGATGATACAATACGATGTCACCATCTTGTGAAGCTCACTACAAAACCTCTCAACTCTCATTGCCACCTTCATGATGATTGTTTAATGAAGGCCTTGTGGACTTGGGGGGGTAACATGTTGGCACAGTGGTTAACCTCTCAGCACCAGGGATCCGGGTTTGATTCCGTCTTGGATCACTGTCTGTGCAGAGTCTACACATTCTCTCCATGTCCGCGTGGGTTTCCTCCCACAGTCCAAAGGTGTGCAGGTAAGGTCGATTGGCCATGCTAAATTGGCCCTTTGTGGGGGTCAGGGTGATTCAGTCAGAAGTCTCACAACGCCAGATTAAAGCCCCAACAGGTTTATTTGGAAACACAGGCTTTCACGGTGCTGTTCCTTCATCAGATGAGTGATGAAGGAGTAGTGCTCCAAAACTTGTGATTCCAGATAAACCTGTTGGACTTTAACCTGATGTTGTAAGACTTCTGACTATGCCCACCTCTGTTCAACACCAGCGTCTCACCAGGGGGATTAGCAAGTAAATAAATGGGGTTATGAAGACAGAGCCTTGGTGGGACATAGTTGGTGCAGACTGAATGGGCCAAATCCCCTCTCTCTGTACTATCAGGATTCTGTGACTATAGAATCTCATTATAGAATCCAACAGTACAGAAGGAGGCCAGTCGGCCTATCGAATTTGCACCGAGCACACTCCCAGCCAGAACCTATCCCCATAACAACATGCATTTACCCGAACTAGCTCCCCTGACACTTGGGTAATTTAGCACGGCCAATCCACTGATGGAAGGATGTGGTTCAAATAAATTGGTAATCGGTTTGCTAATCCTCCCAGCCTTTCCCCAAAGAGGAAAGAAAATGGTGTGTGAGCATGCGGAACAAACAATTGTATTTACTCATCTAGTGGCTGAGCCACGCCAAGCCTCACAGTAATTCATTGCAATGCTGTCGTTTATTTAACACTCTCAAGTCAGCTGCTGGGTTTCTGCAACATCCCATGTCTCGAAGAAGCAATTGATGTTGGCTCTGGTTTCTTGTCTGGAGGTTCTGTGACAGGTGTTTCTCACTGGGATTTACTGCAAGGCTCCTGTTTTATCCCCATTTGCCGCGATGTTTTCATTTCTCACAGGGATTCGCAGTGACCCTCCCATTAATCAAAAGAGAGTTGACAAGGTGCAGACACCGCTGCTCTGTGCTCCTGGAATAGAACGACTGTGAGAGGAGCTCTGAGTGGAGGGGAGCAAGCAGCAAAAAGAAAGTGTTGCTTGGATGGGACCGAGGTTTGCTGCACTGACTATTTTGTTGTTCCTCTATGGTTGCTTTAATATATTTGATTTGTAAGAGCCAGCACAGACTCAGTGGCACAAATGGCCTCATTCTGCGCCCCAACAATTCCCTGATTTTAAAATAGGAAGAAATGTGAGAGGAAAACTCTCCACACTTGCAAATCTATGAAGCTTTGAAAGGCTGACAAACAGCTGCAGAAAAAAATCCAAAACCACTGCTCCCAATTTATCTTGCAGCAGCTGTTAGTAATGTGGCTGCCGTTTCTATCTCCTTTGGACCATCTTTTGTCTCTTGTGTTTGTTCCATCACTATCATTCCCTTTCTGACTTTGCACCATTGTTACTTCATCGCTGTTCTTCACAGATCTTCCTCTGTGCTATTCTGGGTGGCAAGGTGGCACTGCTACTTCACAGCGCCAGGCACCTGGATTCAATTCCCTGCTTGAGTCACCGTCTGTGTGGAGTCTGCACGTTCCCTCTGTGTGGGTTTCCTCTGGTTTCTTCCCACACTCTAAAAATGTGTAACTTAAGATGATTGGCCATGCTAAATTGTCCCTTAGTGTCAGAGGAACTGGCAGGGTAAATAACTAGGAGGGCTCCGGTGATAGGGCTTGGGTGGGATTGTTGTTGGTGTATGCTTGATGGATCAAATGGCCTCATTCTGCACCATAATAATTCTATGATTCTGTGAACCAGCATTGTGAAGCAAAATGGGAACAGTTGAAAAATGAACGTAACTAAGTTAATAAATGCTTGCTCATTTAAAAGAAAATTGACCACAGTCACTAATGAGGTTGCCTCTGAACCAAAAGCTCCCAGTTCATGTCTATAAAATGGCCCAGGTATCGGATTTTATTATAGTTAGATTTGGTGAACGCTTGGCCTTTTTATACTAACATGCGAACAGAAATGAAGCCATTTTGGTATTGTTAACCATTTACAATAAACTGACCTAAAGCAATGACACTAAATAGTCACCAACTAGCAACAGGGTATTTCATTGGAAGGAAATACCTCAGTCACTTTGTGAATTAATAATCAGTAGTTAATTAAATGTCAGTTCATATTAATTCCATGTTTCTCCATTAACATTCCTTTACGAGGGAATTAAAGTGCTATAACAGCAGGGAGAGAAGTGGCATAAACATGAACTCCAATAAGACACATTGTCCTTGATTTTGATTTGATTTATTGTCATGTGTATTAGTAAATAGCGAAAAGTATTGTTCCTTGTTGCTACACAGACGTACTGTTCATAGAGAAGAAAAGGAAGGAGTGCAGAATGTAGGGTTATAACGAGGGTGTAGAAAGATCAACTGAATGCAAGGTACATTGCCAAATCTGGAAGAGTTTGAATTAAAGGGTTGTTAGAGAGTTTGAAAGAGTTACAGTGAAGTTTTAGAAGGAAAGAACGAGAGTAAATATAGAATTAGAAGCTATGCTGGGCACAGCTTGCAAGAAATTGCCTCTGAATCAATCTCAATGAATGGGACTTCTGTAAAGGTATCAACCCCATTGCTTGGGTCTCCAAGGTTCCTTGTGAAAGTACCTCAAAGATGCATGCAAGGACCTCCCCTGAAGTCCCATGTGTGGTTTGGATGGCAATTATTCAGAAAATTCAAACTTCTGCTGGGCAATTACCCTGTATTCCACAGAAGGCAGTGGGAACACACTGCACTGTTCTTACCTAGCCTGGGTCAGAAGGCTAGACACGAAGGGTGCAACTGCGTTTCTGGGTAAGTAATTCTGAGCAGAGTGAGAATCTGACTGCGATCGCCACTCCTTGGAATGTGCAATCCATTTTGATAAGAGACACTGTATAAAGAAAAACATTGTCCTATATTTAAGACACTCTGCAATTAGCTAGAACCAATGGAGTTCACACTTATGATATTATAGATCAATGAGACATTTCCAACAAACTGGCTAAGTTGGGTTTACAGCGTCCATTGAGTATAAAGAAGGGGGTTACACGAAACGTCTTCCTGTACATCAACTGTGGAAGAATCTGTTTTAGATTTTGGAGTATTACAACCCAGGCCAGAAATTCCAAGTGTTTTACGAAGTTAGCCTAGATCCTAAGTTTTATGTTTGATTTTGGATTAGGGTGAGTATAAGGTGTTTCACCCCAGGTACGATTCAAGTGACCCATGATGAAACTTTTATCAAACAAACTTTATTTAAGAAATCAGTTAAAATGTAGCTAAGGTTTAGCATAGTTTCACCAATTAAACATGATACAGTCTCACTCCTGACAGCTAGCTATCTCTGTTATTCCAAGTATAACACAATCCCACACACACCCACCCTTCTTCAGACTTGGCAGAGAAACAAACATACTCATCTGATATTGGGTTTGCTGCTTTTAATATCAATGTGAATTGGTTCTTTGAGTATTGGATTAAATCTCTGAAGCTTCTCAGTCCTCAAACTTTCCAAAAAGCCTTTGGAGGGACAGACTGAGACACTACCTTCTTCCACCAGCTTCTAACAGCAATTGAGAAGCGAAACTGAAAACTGGGCTTTTGTGTGGAAAAAAACTGTCCCCTGGTATATTCTCTGACCTGTCATTCCGACATAGAAAACATTCTTTCAAGTTATATCACAGCTTGGTATGGCTCCTACTGTGCCTAAGACAGCAAGGAACTACAAAATGTCATGAATGAAGCCAAATCCATCATGCAAACCAGTCTCCCATTCATTAATTCTGTCTATACTTCCTGCTGCCAGGGTAAAGCAGCTAGCATAATTAAGGACCCCATGCATCCTGGACATTCTCCCTTCCACCTTCTTCCATTAGGAAAAAGATACAAAATTCTGAGGTCACGTACCAATCGACTCAAGAACAGCTTCTTCTCTGCTGCTATCAGACTTTTGAATAGACCTACCTTGCATTAAGTTGATCTTTCTCTACATCCTAGCCAAGACTCTAACACTACATTCTGCACTCTCTATTTCCTTCTCTATGAACAGTATGCTTTGTCTGTATAGCATGCAAAAAATAATACTTTCGCTGTATACTAATACATACAACAGTAATAAATCAAATCGAAATCAAATCATCCCCAAATCAAGCTCCATTCAGCAATCCCCAAATGACCATTAACCTCCTGAACACTGCATTAGTCCAGATTAAAATCAGCATGTTATCAATTATAGTGCCTCAGCAGTAATAAAGAACATCAGTTACAGATAACACGGTGCTGACAAAATCTTGCGAAGAAATATGATTAAAATACGCTTCTTAAAGGTTCAATATCATCACTGGGGTGATACTGAGAATCCTGTCGTCACAAAGGTAGCTTGCAGCAAACTTCAGGGGCCATTAGGCATTAAGCACAATTAATACCAGGACCGATTCAGTGATGTTTCTGCCAGTCGAAATCCCTATATGTGAAGTGAAGTTTATTTATTAGGTCCAGAAGTAAGGCTTACGTTAACTCTGCAATGAAGTTACTGTGAAATGCCCCTAGTCAGCACATTCCTGTTCGGGTAAATGCCTCTAACCAGCATACCTTTCAGACTGTGGAGGAAACTGGAGCACCTGGAGGAAACCCACGCAGACATGGGGCAAACATGCAAACTCCACACAGACCGTGATCCAAGTTGGGAATCAAATCTGGACCCTGGCACTGTGAGGTAGCAATGTTAACCATTGTGCCACTGTGTCACCTTGTGTGGTACTTATCGGAGGCAGGGATATTCCCTCTATCAGTGTGAAGGGCTGAAGTTGTGGTTCTGCTTCTGTTGAGTGGATCAGCCGTTTGAAAGCAAGTACAATTTCATCAATAAATATACTTTTTCTATATTTTTTCTGCATTAGTAAGTTGATAAATTTGAGTTCATTGAGTAAATTGATTGCTCAATCTATAGTTAATTGATAAGTTTTTGATTGATGATTGTATTGTTTAAAATTTGCCTATAATCAATAAACAGTTGATGTTATTTGCTGATTCAGATTCTGAAGATTATATCTCTTGTCAAACTTGAATAATTTAAAATGACAGCTTCGGTTTGAGTGTGAGGCTGAGCACAACTGAATTAAAACAAGTCTAATTTATCAAAATACCTCTTTTAAAACTTAAAATTCCCATTATCCCAGAAATTAATGCTGAAAGGAGGTCATTCATAACATGAGAATGTGAATCCTCCTAATCCCAATATTAGACAGGGCAGACGATGGCCTAGTATATTATCACTAGATTATTCATCCAGAATCTCAACTGATGTTCCGGAGACGCAGGTTCGAATCCCGCCTGGCAGATAGTGAAATTTGAATTCAATAAAAAATATCTGGAATCGAGAATCTAATCATGACTGTGAACCAATGCTGGAAAAACTTAAGTGGTTCCTAATGTCCTTTTGGGAAGGAAATCTGCCGTCCTCACCCGATGTGGTCTACATGTGACTCCAGTGCCACAGCAATGTGGTTGACTCTCAACTGCCCTCTGACCAGAACAAGTAGGGATGGACAATAAATACTGGCCAGCCAATAATGCCGACATCCCCCAAATGAAAAAAAAGATGGTTAAGAGGAGAGATTCCTCATCAGCAATATTGGAGCCTTGACCATCCGTGGCTCCACGCTATGTGTAAAAGTATGTTGCCACAGCAACTTGCATTCCCTGGATGAACTGTACCGCACTACCACCAGTGACTAACAGGATTTGACTATTTTATTCACTTATCAACCTGCCCATGAATATATAGAGGTTTGTTACATTTCCTGACATGATTTAAGTACTCTGTTCCCTTGCCAGGCTGTTTTGCCTTGATGTCAGCTGTGGCCCACTGACAGCAAGTTGACTGAATCAGAAGGCTGTGTATTGAGGCCCCAGTTCAGAGACTTGAGTACTTAATCCAGGCCAAATCAAATCTTCAGTTCAACACTAAGGGAGATGTCATAAAATCCTTAGTGTTGGCAACATTGTCTTTTTTTAATCAATGCTTACTCCTTTCTCACTCAGTTAGAGCTTCTTTCTCTGTGTATCTGACTTCCTGTTGTGTATACTCTGGCTCCCCCCCCGCCAGCCCCCACCATCCCACCAGCAGCTATTTTCAGCCAATACCATTCCCAGTGACTGTTGCTTGACTGTACTCATCACTTCTTGAAGACAAAATGAGAGGAATAATTTTTTTTTGCCCTGTCAGTGAAGAGGTCATTTTTCTCCCTGTTTTCCGGTCATACTGTTCCATGATCTGTTGGTTGGTCAGGAGATCAGGGATGCAGTGTGTCAATGAGTCAATGCATGAGCCTGGCCTGAACTGAGTTGGCACTATATCCTCATGGAGAGGTAGGATGCACGAGGCCCAACGATTTCTGATAGAAATTCATTTAAAGCTAGTCACAGATGTTTACAGTATGGATACAGGCTCTTTGACCCAACTTGTCCATGCCATCCTTTTTTTAAACCCCTAAGTTGGTTCCAGTTGCCCGTGCTTGTCCCGTATCCTTCTATACCCATGTAACTATCTAAATGCTTTTTAAAAGACAAAATTCTACCTGCCTCAAATGCTACCCCTGGCAGCTTGTTCCAGACACTCACCACCCTCTATGTGAAAAAATTGCCCCTCTGGACACTTGCAAATCTCTCTCCTCTCACCTTAAACCTATGCCCTCTAGTTTTAGACTCCCCTACCTTTGGGAAAAGATATTAACTATCTAGCTGATTGCCAATTGAGAAATCTGCAGACATTAACTTGTGGCCCCTGCTCACTGACAGCCACAATGATGTGGAAATGCATGCGTTGGACTGGGGGGGTTAAACATAGTAAGAAGTCTCACAACACCTGGTTAAAGTTCAATAGGTTTATTTGGTAGCAAATGTCGCCAGCTTTCAGAGCGCTGCTCCTTCATCAAATGATTGGGAGTTCTGAACTCCCGCTTACCTGACAAAGGAGCAGCACTCCGAAAGCTAGTGGCATTTGCTACCAAATAAACCTGTTGGATGTTGACCAGGTGTTGTGAGACTTCTTACTGAGACCACAATGGTACACTATGGGTTTCCTCCAGGTGCTCTGGTTTCCTCCCACAGTCTGAAAGATGTGTGGGTTAAGTTGATTGGCCATCCTAAATTACCCCTTAGTGTCGGGGGATTAGTGGAGTACATATGTGGATGGATTGGATGGATTGTTGCTGGTTTGATGGGCCGAATGGCCTCCTTCTGCACTGAAGGAATTCTATAATTCTGGATGAGGAGGAGGAAAGAAACAATTAAAAGATCTCAAAGTATTGGGGGCACATTACAGTGGCATAGTAGTTAAAACTGTTGCCTCACATCACCATGGACCCAGGTTCGATTCCCAGCTCAATGACTGTGTGAAGTTTGTATGTTCTTCCCTTGTCTGCGTGGGTTTTCTCTGGATGCCCTGGTTTGTTTCCACAGTCTGAGAGACATGCAGGTTTGGTGGATTGGCTCTGCTAAATTGCCCCTTAGTAGTGGGGGATTAGCAGGGTAAATGGGGTTACGGGGATAGGACTTGGGTGGCATTGTGGTTGGTGCAAAATCAATGGGCCAAATGGCCTCTTTTGCACTGAAGAGATTCTATAAATAAAGAAATCTCTGCAAGTATTTTTGTCTCTGTTGCAACCATGCACCATTCTACTGATAAAGCATGCAATTTGCAACTGACATAGTTCAATTCTTTGCAATCCCTCTTGCACTCATTTGTGGCACAAAATGATGGATCTGCAAGAAAATAAGTGTTTTGAAAATATTACATTTATTAATAATAAAGTGCAGTTTCATTTTATTTATAGACCTGTGCCCGTGCTGGTCTGTATAGCTTGGTGCTGGGGCTGTGATTCAGAGAGCTGGCTGTGAGGCACAAGCGTGCTTATTCCTTTATAACTGATTTATTTAATGTACAAACACAGGTTCTTCCCTGTACCTCCAATCTCTGAATCCCAAGGTAAATTTATGCTTTCTTGAGTTCAGCACAATCAGTCATTGACAAAACATGGTGGGCACTATTAGAAAATAAAAGCTCTTTTTTTGAAAACAAAAAGCCTATCGGTAAAACTAGGGGAGACAGGGATGTGGCACACTGCAGCTTTAAATAGGTGCCCCACAATCACGCAGAGGAAAGTCCACACCAACTGGGCAAAGAACACCGAGTCCTTTCATTCATCTTAGACCTCTGGTGTAAACAATCACCATTAAATACAAACCTCCATCCGGCCTGTGGTTTGAGCTGACAGGAGGAGACAGAGGAATGTGACGGGATTAGTGAGCAAGAAGAATCTGATCAGGACAGCGTCATCTGTCTTGTCCTCTGGGCCTGGAGGCAACGAGGCAGCCTTGACAAGTGTTTGAGGGCATTGAGGTCGCAGCATGTGCTGGAAAAAGGAATGCTACACAAGGGGGGCTGCTGTTTAAGGGCAGGTAAACACTCGGAAGGACAGCGGCACCTGTCAGGAATGAATAAAGGAGGCAACATCCGAGACATCTGCCAATTCCACTGCTGTGTGGGGAACATAAATGACTTCTTTAAGAAAAATGGGACATTTTCAAAAGCTTACACAAAACTTCCTGTTGTGGAATCTCTTTCCAAGTGGATTAGTAATCGTAACCTCCCCTCCACCCATATAATGCTAATAACATGAACGTGGTGAATTTATGGAAAGTTTTAATAATGCTTTGAAGAAAACAGGTACTTATTTGCCAATAAAATCAAATTACTGTAAATGCTGGAATCTGAAACCAGAAGAGAAAATGTCAGAAAAAGTTGGGTCATCTGGACTCGGAATGTCAGCTCTTTTCTCTCCTTGCCACATCTGTGGAGATTTTCCAGCATTTTCTATTTTTGGTGACTTCTTTGTCAATATTTGTTTTGAGATTAGATAGTGACTGCTCTCAGTGCGTTTCCAAATGCACTAATTCCAGGCTACCCACTTTGCACTGCATGTGTGACGGTCACATCTGCTTCAGCCTCCTGGCTCAATCTGAGCTGCCCAGGCCGCCCACCCACATGGAGACACCCGTTCAGTAAATATTCGTGGCTGTCACAGGGACTGGCAAAGCTGAGAATGTGACTGAACTCACAGGTTAGAAGCCAATTTTTTGTGGAAGCAGACAGGCAGATTCCACCTAGAGGTCTGTGAGACGGTTCTAGCTAGCAGACCAGAAGCAAGAGTGCAAAAACCTTCGTGGGGGCAATTAAAATCATTACTTCGCTGATCCAAGAAGAACTCCTCAATCGTGTACAGTGTGAAGAGGCTTTGGCCTAGTGGTATTATTGCTCGACTAGAAAATCAGCTAAAGTTCTCAGGAACCTGGGTTCAAATCCCACCATGGTAGCTGGTGGAATTTGAATTCAATAAAAAAATCTGGAATTAAGAATCTACTGATGACGATAAAACCATTGTCGACTGCCAGAAAATTGTATCTGGTTCATTAATGTCCTTTAGGGAAGGAAATCTGCCATCCTTATCTGGTCTGGCCTACATATGATCCCAGAACCACAGCAACTGGTTGACTCTCAACTGCTCTTGGATAACTAGGGATGGGCAATAAATGCTGGCCAGCCAGCAATGCCCATATCCCATGAAAGAATAAAAAAAATAAGCTGGCCTTTACTTAAAGATCTATTTGATTAATGTTGCATGGGACGAGAGAAAGCTGGAAAGAATTCAGATCTTGCAAATGTATTTTGAACCAAAAGGGATAATTTCTACATAAACTGTGTGGGTGTGTTCAATAGTTCTTATACATAACTGTCTGAGAGCATTATAGTCCTGTTTGTGTATTTGTGTCTTTTTTATTGTAATAAATAGTTTTTACTAAGTGTTATACTATGATTGGACACATTATTTATTCTTCTCACTGGATTTTGCATGAAACTCTTCACACTGTCTCTGTAAGCACAGCTATACACCACCACAAACCAGACTGGGAACTCTCACAGATAACATCAGGTGGGCTCATGGCTATGGTCCATGGGAAGCCTTACCAGAGTCCAGTTGGGAATTACATCAGTAAATGAACTTTCCTCCTGAAAAACTAGTGGACTTAATCTGAATATTTCTGAGGCAGGCGTGGATAGATTCTTGGTAAGCAAAGGGGTATTAGGTTATTAGGGGTAGATAGGATGCAGATTAGAGGTTATTACCAGATCAGCCATGGCACAGGGGCTGACTGGCCTACACCTGCTTCTTGTTCATGTGAACCACTTTTACATCATATTTTGACCAGTATCCTCAGATACTGCAGTCCACGTCCAAATGCAGCAAGATTTGGACAATGTCCAGGCTCAGGCTAACAAATGGCAATTAGCATTTGTGTCACACAAATGCCAGGCAATGACCATCTCCAACAAGAGAAGATCTAATCATTGCCTCTTGAAATTCAATGGCATTACCATCGCTGAGTTTTCCATTATTAACATCCTGCGTTATCACTGACCAGAAACTGAACTGGACTATCATATAAATACTATGTCTACAAAAACAGGCCAAAGGCTGGGAATTCTGCAGAAGGTAACTCATCTCCTGACTCCCCAGTGCCTGTCCATTTTTGACAAGGCACAAGTCAGGAGTGTGATGGAATACTTTCCACTTACTGAGATGGATGCAGCTCCAACAACACTCATGAAACTTGATACCATCCAGGACAAAGCAGTCTGCTTGATTGGCACCATATCTACTCCTTCACTGCTGATGAATAGTAGCAACTGTGTGTGCCATCCACAGGGTTCCTAAGACAGCACCTTCCAAACCAATGATGACTACCTTTAAAAGAACCAGGGCAGCAGATACCTGGAAACGCCACCACTGATTTGGAAATATATCGTCGTTCCTTCACTGTCGGTGGGGCAAAATCCTGGAACTCCCTCACTAACTGCACCAGGGGTGTACCTACACCTCAGGAACTGCAGGGGCTCAAGAAGGTGGCTCATTGGCATCTTCTCAAGGGCAACTAGAGATATCAATAAATGCTGGCCCAGTTAGTGATGCCCACATCCCATGAATGAATTTTTTTTTAATTTAGATTAGATTTAAAATTTAGATTTTTATTTAATTTAGATTTTTTTAAATTTAGATTTAAATTTTTTTTAATTTAGATTTTTTTTTAAATTCATGAATGGGAAATGAACTCTATCAGCTAGTTGAACGGCAAGCTGCTGAAAAATCTATGCCCAAATCCAAACAGTTTAGTCTAAGGTTGCCTGAGGTTAATCAGCTAAAATTAAGAGGTAAATTTTCCAGTTCCATTGTCCACAGGAATTGTCACAGATGGGACGGAAAATTAGACAGAACCTTCCAACATCCATTGACCTGTGGCAGAAATTTTCCGTCTTGAATGGGGGGCGGGATTGGAAAATCCTACCTCACATATCTAATCATCACGAAACACTGGTGAGATTCCCACTAACCTTTTTGCCAAGACTTGCCTTGTGGTGTTACCTGACTTCCTTATGCAGGGACAACCAAACATACAACTAGCATGGGAAGGCAATGGCCTAATGGTATTATTGCAAGGCTATTAATCTAGAAACTCAGCTAATGTTCTAGGGACCTGGGTTCAAATCCCTTCACGGCAGATAGTGGAATTTGAATTCAATGAAAAATATCTGGAATTAAGAATCCACTGATAACCATGAAACCATTGTCGATTGTAGGAAAAAAAATCCATTTGGTTCCACTAATGTCCTTTAGGGAAGGAAATCTGCCATTCTTACCAGATCTGGTCTACATGTGACTCCAGAGCTACAGCAACGTGATTGATTCTCAACTGCCCTCCAAGAACAACGAGGAATGGGCAATAAATGCTGGCCAGACAGCGATGCCTGCATCTCATGAATGAATAAAGAAGGGTAATACAATTAAATTCTCCTTTGCTTTCTTATCCGAGAATCTCAAGACAAAAGAAAACTCATGGCTAAACCTAGCATATTTTGTCGACAGAAATGTCACATTTATCTCCTCATTCAGAGAACAACAACGCTGAGCAGTTTTATGAAATGTAGTTTAAGCACATTCTCAAGGTGAAACGCTGCTCGAAGACCTTTACTCTGAAAACAAATCCTGCTCCCGTTTTCCCCCAACTCCAGATATTAAACATCGACAGTTTTACATAAAGATTACGGATATCACAACTTTCCAACCCAGGTCGCTTTGGAATGGTTCGAGACAATTACGTTTCTCCCTGCACAAAACATATTTCCATTGCTTATTGATTGTTCAGTTCAATCTATCAGCCTTTGAATGATTCCCTTTTCGTAGATCACTCTCTCTGCTAATTGATTTTTCTTTTATTACACAGAAGACTGGTTCCAAACTCGGTATCGTTCACAACAGAGACAGCATCAAGGCTGCTGAGCCAAGACTTTTCAGCATTTGTAACAGAGATAGGTTTAACTGACTGCTGATATAACATAAAGAAATACCAGTGCATAGCAACATTGTGAAGTGTATGAGTATATTTTTTAATACTGTAAACACAATGTACGTGTTTACCCCACATTCCCCTGCCATGTATCTCGCAGCTGCAGAGGCAGCCAGCCGTTAGCAAACTTTGGGATCTTCTGGACCCATTTCTATCAGCGGGATTTCCTGTTGATCACACCTTTTGCTGCTGGGAATGGCTGGAAAACTCTGGCCGGTAACTCTTAATGAAAGAAATGCATTGCAACCTTATATGTACTGACGGTAGGCACTTTTAGGGCCAGGGTATGGATTAGTGGAGATGGTGACCTCGTGGTATTATCACTAAACCACAGAAACTCAATTAATGTTCTGGGGACCTGGGTTCAAATCCCACCATGGCAGATGTTGGAAATTGAATTCAATTATAAAAATCTGGTATTAAACATCTACTGATGACTACGAAATCTTTGTTGAGTGTTGGAAAATCCCTTCTCGTTCACTAATATCCATTAAGAAAGGAACATGGTTTGTTTACAGAATGCAAAGTAAAACCACTAGTGCCTGCCTGGGTGCAGTAGTTCAGCAGGCTCAGTCCTGGGCCTGCCTTATAAAAGGCCTAAGTAATAAGTGCCAGCTGGGCAGGCCATTGCCTGTTACCAGGGGAACTCATGTTCAACGAGCCCCACAAGGAGATCAAGCAGTACATCCCCTTGGACCTTGTGAAGGTTAATTTTTTTTATTCATTCGTGGGACATGGACATCACTGGCACTGGCTGGCCAGCATTTATTGTCCATCCCTAGTTGCCCTTATTCAGAGGGCAGTTGAAAGTCAACCACATTGTTGTGGCTGTGGAGTCACATGTAGATCACACCAGGTAAAGATGGCAGATTTCCTTCCCTAAAGGACATTAGTGGGTTTTTCCAACAATCGACAGTTGTTTCTTGGTCATCAGCAGATTCTTAATTCCAGATATTTTTTATTGAATTCAAATTCCACCAGCTGAAATGGTGAGATTCAAAGCTGGATCTTTGGAACGTTAATAGTTTAGCAATAATGCAATAGACCATTGCCTCACCTTAATGTACAAATACTTGCTGTAAATAAAGAGTAATGGTTTTGATAAACTACAGACACAAGAAGCATACTTTGGGAAAATTTACAATCGCCCAACTCTGTGTGTCGGCCCAACACTACCACAAGAGCCACAGCCCTGACCTTGCTGCTGGCCCTGCAATGTTGGACCAGGGTCCCAATCTGAAACCCCAGGGGAAACCTAAATAAACACAAATGCATTAACTTAGCTTAAAAGAAACACCTCAAGTACTTATCCTGTTCTCCTAGCTACTAATTTAAAAGATTTAATAGATAATTTGGCACTCTTCAATACAAAGCTGAATTTTAAATATAACCTACATAAGAAACATGACATGAATATGTTTCTTAAAGGTGCAGCATCATCACAACTGTGGGCATGGGAGGCATGGCTTACTAACCTTACTGATCTTAGTTCCCCTCAGGGCTGTTTTGCCGCATTTAAACATCCAATGAGAAAAATATCTTGGAATCCCTCGGGCGGCACAGTGGCACAGTGGTTGACAATGCTGCCTCACAGCGCCAGGGACCTGGGTTCAATTCCCAGCGTGGGTCACTGTCTGTGACGTTTTTCCCATGTCTGTGTGGGTTTCCTCTGGGTGTTCCAGTGTACCCAAACAGGCCCTGGAGTGTGGTGACTAGGGGATTTCCACAGTAACTTCATTGCAGTGTCAATGTAAGCCTACCTTAAACTTTATTGTGCTGGAGGAGGCCTTCAGTCTGCTGACTCTCTGATAGATACCTTACCCAGTCTCTCTTGCTCATATTAATTCTATAACCCTGCTCACTTACCACAGCTAATCACCAAAACTATTACATTTTCCTTGATTGGCCACTTCTGAAGATTCGGATTTAGCATTTATTGATTTTGGTCACTATTAGTTTAAATTTCCGAGCTGCTGCCAACTTGCACTAACATAATTCATGGGAGGAAAACAGACGGAATGAAAACTTGTTAAGACATTAACCTCAGAGTCTTAGTGTCTGTTCAGGATACTTGCTTCGGGAGAGAATAAAATTTACGGCCATTTGATTCGAGCGTCAAATCCTAACGTAACAGCAAGGAAATACTCAACTCCTTCAGTTTTAATCAACAGTCAAAGAAATAAAATGCAACTGTTAATTGTTTTTTAGTGTCACAAGTAGGCTTACATTAATACTGCAATGAAGTTACTGCGAAAATCCCTGAACACACAACTGGGAGTCTGTTCAGGCACACTGAGGGAGCATTTAGCTTGGCCAATGCACTTAACCAGCACGTCTTTCGGACTGTGGGAGAAAATAGAGTGCGCCCGAGGGAAACCGTGTAGCCAATGCATCTAATCGGGTGAAGAGTAAGCTGGAAGACAGATCCTAAAAATTGCGATTGTAATGAGAAGCCATGATGTAGGAGGAGACAATGAGAAGTGCAAGTTTTTAAACAAGGAAGCATTTTCGTGATGTTATTGAGACAAATCTGTAACAATCCATCCAAAGTAGATGAAGGCCAAGCTACTGGGTTAATCCCAAGACGTCAGTTTCCATCAGAAATGATGCATATCGACTCTGGGCCTCAAGACACTCATCAAGGGTTTCAGTTCAAGCAGCATTATCTCAGCTCTGTCTAAATGTACTTGATGAATTGCCCAGATTACTGCAGTGTTGTCACTAAATACACTGCTGTATTAGGTAATGCAATGCACCAACATTTTGATAAAGTACCTTTTACTCGAAAGATATGTTATATATCAAAGGTCAGATAGCGACACACTCCCTCATGTGACTGTGAGATCTTCCTCAGTGATTTATTTAACAATTCCCCTCATTCATTGCCTGCATGAGTCATCAGTTAGGTCGCAGTCCACCAAACCAGTGTAGGATGTCGCTGCTTTTGTTAACAGCTGTCCGGTCACTGCAATTTCTGGCAAAGTTGGGGAAAATTTAAGGAGTAACAGCTTCACAAATGTGCTTGCAGTTTCATCAGATGAGTTATCACTGCCACTCAGTGACTGATGAAAAATATAAACAGCTAAAGAAAACTATATTGTGCAACATGGCTGTCCAGTTACACCAGGGGGGAGGAATAATCTTAGCAAGGTCAGTCCTAAATGACTTTAAAGCAAGGTTGTACGCAAAGAATGCATATGAGGAGGAATAACTTAAATATTTCTGTGCAGCAACCAAATCAAGCAGCAAGGAAAGTTGGAAAGGTTAGAAAACATGATAATTACATCTCAAATTGCCAAGGAGAATTGATTTGATTTATTCTTGTCACATGTATTATTATACAATAAAAAGTATTGTTTCTCACACGCTATACAGGCAAAGCATACGTACATAGAAATGGCAAAGGGAGGATGCAGAATGGAGTGTTACAGTCATAGTTAGGATGTAGAGAAAGTTCAACTTAATATGAGATAGGTCCATTCAAAAAGCTAATGGCAACAGGGAATAAGCTGTTCTTGAGTTGGTTGATTAATAACTGCAGACTTTTGTATTTTTTTCCTGATGGGAAGAAGGTGGCAGGGAGATTGTCCGGGGTATGTGGGGTCCTTGATTATGATGGCTGCTTTTCTGAGACAGTCAGGAAGTATAGACAGAGTTACTGGATGGGAGGCTGGTTTGAGTGATGAATTGGGCTACATTCACGTCACTTTGTAGTTTTTTTGTAGTCTTGGACAGAGCAGGAGCTATGATACAATGATAAAGAATGGTGTATTTGTAAAAATTGGTGAGAGTCATAGTGACGTGCCAAATTTCCTGAGCCTCCTGAGAAAGAACTTTCTTAACTATAGTGTTGGCTCTGGGGGACCAGAACAGATTGTTGGTGATCTAGATGCCTATAAACCTGAAGCTGTTGACCATTTCCACTTTATTCTCATTGACGTAGACAGAGGCATGTCTCCCACTGTGCTTTATACAAGGTAAGAGCTAACGTTTTTTTGTATGTTTGAATGCGTATCTATAAAAAGCAAGGTTTCACTAAATGTTTCCCAGTGATTGCAAGGGACACAAAAAGGTGAGCAGATGTTGTTCTGAGGCAGTAAAGGGAGGGACTTTTCAGCCCCAACATCCAGCAGACATTGTTGTGGGCGGGGCAGGAAAACCCGGAGAGCAGTTGATTTTTGACAACGCTGTCCGGTGTCGCTATTGGAAAATCCCACCCAAAGATTCTGAATGCATCCTTCAGCAAACAAAATTGGCATCTCCACCACCATTTTTAACATGTAAACAAGTCAATGAGACTTGTTAATAAATCAACTGACTTTGATAATACACTGCCTACACGTTATGATATAGGAGTGGGCAGCACAATTTTCTAGCTTACTTGTTTTAAGTTGTATCTACCAGCATTAAAGCCGTGCTCCTGCGGAACCAATTTTGATGGATGGACCGTTACATCCAGACGCTCGGGAAACCCTTTCTCTGGACAATTCTCATCTCCCATCTTTCCATTGGCCAAAGCTGTAAGGATGACCAAAGGAAGAGGTATAAATATACACTCAAGGCCTCCTTAGAGCATGGAGGTAGATGAAGGAGGCTTGATATGACTCCAACTGATCCATCAAGACACAAGCCCCACTCCAAGGTTCAGCAACATAACGGTAAGACAGAATGGAGGAAGGAGAGGGAAGCCAACCTAGAGCTGTGAACTCCATGTTCCCTACTGCGGAAGAACATGCGGCTCCAGAATGGGGCTCCTTAGTTATCTGAAGACTCACCAAGCCTGATGGACACCATCCTCGATTTCAAAGGGATGCCGGTGACCTTCTCCGGGATTCACAGGTCTTGATCTTCCTCCACGCTCCTGGTAGTTGCATTGACACCTTCCTAGAGATGCCAGCTGTTTCTGATTGGTTGGTAGTGCTAGATGACAGGATTTCTGCTTCAATTAGGAGGTTGGAAGCCCCATTTAGCCCTCATTAATCCACCCCATAGTAGTTTATGCCTGTGGGGTAGGGTCACAATGTTGCTTCTGGTGGGGAAGGTGGGGGAGGGTCATACCATCAATGCCCCCATATTATTTAACCCAGAGTTTCTCTTCTGCCTTTCACCCTATCACATACCTTCCCTTTTGTTCCCTTCTGCCCTCCGACACCTTTTTCTGGCTCTGGATTTGAAAGGAAAAAGAATTTGCCTTTATGAGAAGCCACCAAACTCAACCAGAAATCCAGAGTACTTCAGAATGAATAAAATTATATTTTTAACAGCAGTCACTGTTGAAATGTAAGAAACACAGCAACCAATTTGCACAAAGCAACTTTCCATAAATACCCATTGATGAGGGGTAATCATTGACCAAGATAAACTCCTCTGGTCATCAGTCATGAGCATCATTGGGCTGGGGTTTGTGCCCCTCCATTGATCTGTTTGAAGATAAGGTCATCATGTAATGTCCAGTAAATGACCTTCTCTCTACCTATCCACTACCAACGTTGCCCCCCACCTGTCTGAAGTTTTATGGAGGATAGGGTTAAGGAGAGAAGGGGGATGTGTTGGCCGTCAATCCACCCTTGGGCCTATTGAGACCCTCGTGCAGCCTTTTCCTTCCCCCTCTAGTATTTTATACATGATGATGGAAGGCCCTTGCCATGCAGGCTGATCTACTGGTGCTGGTGTGAGTTGGCCTTCACTGGGGGAGAGGGGGCCTTTTATTGTGGCCTCTTGTACCCATTGGGGCAACCCCCCACTGTCCCCCCAACTCCCCTCCCCTACCACAAAGGTTATTCCACCCACTTAACCCTCCATCTTTCTCCTCGAACTTAACACCACCTACCCGCACCCTCATTCAGTCTCTCACTGCAACCTCCTACCCAGACCTACCTGTCAATCAAGACTCCTTAACATTGGGGACCATCTATAGTCCTGGCAGTGACTCCCAATGGTGCTGCATGTAGGCATCATTGGATGTGGGCATGGCTGGCTGGGCCAGCACTTGCTGCCCTTGCCCAATTAGCCTTGAATTGAGTGGTTTTCCAGGCCATTTCAGTGGGGCAGTTAAGAGTCAACCTCACTGCTGTGGGTGTGAAATCACATGTAGGTCAGACTAAGTAAGAATGGCAGATTTCCTCCCCAAAGGAAATTAGTGAACCAGATGGGTTTTTACGACATCAATGACAGTTGTCATGGTCATCATCATTGAGACTAACTTTAGGTTCCAGATTTTTATTAATTGAATTTAAATTCCACCAGCTACCATGGTGGGATTTGAACCCATGTCCCCCTAGGCCTCTGGATTACCACTGTTGAGACGTTATCACTACACCATTATCTCCCAATGCTTTGCTGAGCATTGCTAGATTAGACAGTGATATCTCACTCAGGAACAGTATTTCTACACTGACAAGGAAGTGGACGTTATGGAGTTGAGTAGCACCAGAATATGGTTAACCTTTCTCGAGAGTTATTGACTGGTTGCTTCGCAGTGCTCCAGAATATTTACTTATCTCCTGTCCAATTCTCTCTGCGTCTGCCTACTCCACTTGACTTGTAGATCAGAGTAAAAGATTATTGTACAGTTTGGTCTAATCAAAATGAAAGAGAGTCATTGAGGAATGTAAGAAAGCATGGAGTTGAACAAAAATAGAAACTATTAAGGGAGACTACAGAGAAAATAAGAATTAGGTTGAAATTGGAGGAGCCGAGGGAATTAAGCAAGCGCTTAAATCTTATTTCTGTGAATAATTAGTTTCAGTATATGAGTAACATGAGCTTTGATTTATTTACATGAATGTTAGCCTTATACAATCATAGAATACCCACACTGCAAAAGGAGGCCATTCGACACTGCGCTGATCACAATCCCACCCAGTCCCCATCTCCATAACCCCATATATTTACCCTTTTAATCCCCTGACACTAGGGCCAATTCATCATGGCCAATCAACCTAACCCACACATCTTTGGACTATGGGAGGAAACCCACGCAGATTCAGGGAGAACGTGCAAATTCCACATAGAGAGTCACCCAAGGCTGGAATTGAATCCAGGTCCCTGGTACTGTGAGGGTGCAGTGCTAACCACTGTGCCACCCCAGTGTATCATAGCCATTGTGATAACCAAGGCAGAATTAGCCATTTTCAAATCTCACAGCTAAAGTAGAATTTACTTATTAGTTACAAGTAAGGTTTACATTAACATTGTAATGAAGTTTTTGTGAAATTCCTCGCGTCGCCACAGTCTGGCAGCTGCTCGGGTCAATGCACTTAACTGGCATATCTTACAGAATGTGGCAGGAAACCGGAGCACCCAGAGGGGACCCACACAGACACAGAGAGAATGTGCACACAGACAGTGACCCAAGCGGGGAATTGAAACCAGATCCCTGGCGCTGAAAAGCAGCAGTGCTAACAACTATGCTACCGTGCTGCCTGGTTATGAAGTATTGACATGTTAGTTCCTATCCAATTTGTGCATCTTTTCATTGTGTGGACTTTTAAAAAAAGTCCTATTGTTTTACGTTTGGATTTCCAGAAAATCTTCTGGCAACGGATGATGGGCTGAACTTGCCCTCAGTATTGCAGGAGTTTAGCGAGGATTGGGTCTGGTGTGTAGGATGAGAGTCAGGGATAAAAGAGCCAAATTTCCCACTTCAATCTACATTCAGGAAGGTGCATACATTGGCCTAAACCTTCCAGATCCACCCGCCATGAGAATCATCAAGGGCGGGAGGGCTAATTGGACAGAACAGTAAAAAGTCCATTGACCTCAGGTGGGATTTTCCAGTCCCAGGGCAGACGTGACTAAAAACTCCCACCCGTGATTCTCATGAAGAATATCCAATTGGCTAAGGTACCTGAGAGTTGACAGCCTCGTGGAGCTGGATGACTTGTTTATCTACATTGCATATATGAATATCATTTAACAATATCATTGCAGAAGGAAATTAGGCCATTGAAAAGGCAAATACATATCTTAGTCTTGTAGATAGAGGAGGAAAATATTTGAAGTTCAGAAAGATTTGTCAAGCTTCAGTTGGAACACTGATGGTAGAATTTTATGTTTCTCCGCCGACAGGTTTGTAGGTGAGGTGTGGCCATTAGATATCTGAGATGGTCTTTTCACTGCACTCCCACCTGCCCTGACCTCTCTGTAATTTTAAGATGGGAGAGGTGAAGCCTAGGCCAGTTTGTCCTTGTCCCAATTGCAATCCTTGAATGGCCAATTATTGACAACTTAAGAGATGTTTCCTTCCCAACCTCGATTTCCAGGCTGCTGGAAGGGGTTCGGGGCAGAAGGTGCCTGAAAAGTAACCCTGCTCAGACTTTGGATGGGAAGGGTATAGCACCTCTTTCAGCAGCTTCCTTTTAACATTGGGCAGCTCCACTCCCCCTTGTCAATAGGTCTGGCCCTTGCAAGCACTTTCTCCCCCACTGCCTCACCACCAAAAACCCCAGCCCCTTGTGCTCATGCCCCTCAGCCTCACCTTCCTCCCTGGCCCTAAGACCCTGACACTTAGCTCATCCTGGACTCCTGGAACTTTGGTCCCAATGATTTCTGTTCATTGGTAGTGAGGCAAAAATTGTAAGCAAAGGAGCTAAAGGGAGATTTAGGCCCTTTTCTGATTACACTGACATTGACTAGCATTAGGAATTCTCTTCCTGAAACCACTATTGATACACAATGCACAAAAAGGGGAGATGTAGATAGTTATTGACGCACAGGAATTGTTAAGGACACAGGGAGTGCACATATGCTTCAACAGGTACAGAGAAAAGCACCATGAAGAGACTTGACAGAGTGAATAATCTGTAAAGTTAATTTATTAGTCTTACGTAAGGCTTATATTAACACTGCAATGAAGTTACTGCAAAATTACCACAGTCACACACTCTGTTGCTCATTTGGGTCAATGCATCCAATCAGCAAGTCTGTCAAACTATGAGAATAAACCTGAGTACTCGGAGGAAACCCACACAGACACAGAAAGAACATGCAAACTCTATATAGACAGTGACCCCAGCTATGAATCAAACCTGGGACCCTGGCGCTGTGAGGCAGCAGTGCTAACCACTGTGCCGCACCATATTTTCACATTGTACGATTAAAAATAATTAGGTGGCCATGATTTTGGCCTTGTACCCATCATTGTGAAAGTCTGTACATTCTACTCATATCTGAGGTTTGAAAGACATTCAGTTGGTTACTTAAGTATCATATTGATCCCACACTTAAGGAAATCTCACTAATGCTTTCATTACTTGTTTTGTATGGTCTTTCTTCAATAATAAAAAATAATATTGTGGCAATTTTATTGAGTTTCTCCAGCTCATTACCGTAAATGTCATTTTTAATTAAATGGTAAAGTGAGAGGCTTTTAATCAATGTTGGATCAATTGTATTGTTAAACGAGAACTGACTATTTTGTCATCCAGTGGGGAAACTCTCCTAACCACATGTGCCTTATGCAACCAAAATGTGGAGGTGTTGGACTGGGGTGAGCACAATAAGAAGTCTCACAATATCTGTGTGACGCAGGATCGCTGAGCAAAAACTGATAGCCAAGTTCCACACGTATGAAGATGGCCTCAAATGGGATCTTGGATTCATGTCATACTACATGTAACCCCCACCATTTGTCCTGGGCTTGCAAAATCTTACTAAATGTCCTGGCTTGAGACAATTCACACTTCTTTAACCTGTGATTATCCCTCTCTCCACTCACACTGTCATAAAGCCTTGATTACCTGTAAAGATTCGCATTCCAACCATTACCTTGCAATTGTGTCTCTGTCTATATATGCCAACTATATGATCTCTATTCACCTGATGAAGGAGTAGCACTCTAAAAGCTCGTGATTCCAAATCAACCTGATAGGCTTTAACTGGTGTTGTGAGACTTTGAACTGTTAGGTAACCAAGTACTCAGTGGCACAGTGAAATTGTCACTAGACAAGTAATGCGGTCACCCAGGGTAATGTTCCGGGGACTCAGGTTCAAATCCCACCATGGCAGATGGTGGAATTTGAATCCAATAAAAAATTCTCACAGTTCTCATAGGTGAGCTTTCCACCTTAGTGGGGCCTTGAATGCATATAAGGTCTGAGCTAGCTGGTTAAGAGCTGAGGTCATTGAAATTTCATTGGACCTGTCCCTCTAGGAAGTGATACAGGGTTCTTCTCAGTTCAAAAACCATTTGGGAAGGACTCCGCTTGCTCAAGCTAAATCCCAGTCCACGCATCTGGATTACTAGTTCAATAATGCAACCATTATGCTACCAGTTCTGAACTCACTTGCTATCCAAACATCTCCACTGAAGAGATTTTTGGCTAAGCTTTCTGCTCCCAATCCTGGGGACAGTAATGACCAGTGTTTTGCCCATCTGCTGCCACTCTAGTTCAGGCTGTCCAATATGACAAAGATATGTTCTCAAACCACAGAATCACAGAACTGTTACAGCAGAGAAGGAAGCCATTTAGTCCTTCATTATGGTGCAGCACCTGTGGCACAGTGGTCAGCACTGCTGCCTCTCAATGTCAGAGACCTAAGTTCAATTCCAGCTTTGGGTGACTGTGGGGTTTGCATGTTCCTCTGTGTCCATGTAGTTTTCCTCCAGTTGCTCCAGTTTCCTCTCTCACTCCAAAAGTTAGGTGGATTGGCCATGCTGAATGTGGGAGATTGCAGTGACAGGGTGAGGGAAAGGACCTGGGTAAGATGCACTTTCGGAGAGTTGGTGCACCCTCGATGGGCTGAATGACATCCTTCTGCACTACAGTGTCCGTAAATATTGTCTGAGCTGGTTAAATATTGGCCAGGATACCAGAAATAACTCTCCCACTCTTCTTCGAGATATATGTTCCCCCAGTAGGACATTGCACTATCAACCTTCATTTTGAAGCCTAAGTGCTGGGATAGAAAGCTTGGAGCTTCCTGACTATGATAATCCAGATCAGAAACTCCCAGCCGTTGTATGGATCATAAGTTTTGCATCTTGAATTGTTGCATGGATAAGCATCTGATGTTTCAATCCAAGTATGATTCAAATGATTCACTGGGGAGCTTTGCTCAGACAAAGTTAATTTAAAAATGCAATTAACATAACTTCTACTAATTACAAACAAGGTAAAAAAAGCAACTACAGTATTGTATAAACCTTAAAAGTTCAGAATACTATTGCAACAAAACAAACCTTCTTACAAATATACACCCTGGTTTCAGTTTAGCACAGAAAGTATGTGCGCTGATGTGATGCTGGATTTTCTAGCTCTGCAATACCTGCTGTGAATTAGTCCTTTGAATGGAGAATTGACACTCTGACTTCCTGGTGTTTCCAGCCCACCTTGAGGTAGAGATGCAGCCACTGTTTGCTCCCAGTTAGCTAACCACCAAGAACACAATTTTCACTTCAGAAAGGCAAAAAAAATTGCTTCCAACTAGCCAGCAGGATTTCTAACAACAGGGAGAGAAAGAGAGACAAACACATTGCATCCAGCCAGGAGCCCAAACACCTTCTAACCAGCCAGCAGTCAAAATTGAAAGGAAGAACTTTTGTAAGAGAAACAACTGTCCCACCTGACCGCTCTTTTATTCTTCCCCCTAACAGTTCAAAAGGGTTTTAAAACTCGTAAGTTCCAGGACAGTGCATCAGGCCCCAAATTAAAAAAATAAACAAAAGAGACTTTAATTACAATAAAAGGACATCGACTCAGACAAATCAGCAACAGGCACAAAAGCCACTCTTAAAAGAACTGCAAAGGAACATGATCAAAATTAAAGGCACAGTAGCGTCACACTGATCCATGTGACTCAGGACCATACCAGATAGGAGAGGTTTAGCCATGGAGTCATTAACAAAGTACTGGTCAGAGACCTCAGCAGAAAATACAACCAAAACTATCAATGCCAAAGTGGAAACCTAACGAATTAAAGTTTATTTATTAGTGTCACAAGTAGGCTTACATTAGCAAGTAAATTACTGTGAAAATCCCTAGTTGCCACATCCCAGCACCTGTTCAGATACACTGAGGGAGAATTTAGCATGGCTAATGCATCTAACCGGTACCCAGAGAGTAGAGCTTTCACATGTTTTACAGCATTGCAAAACGAAACTTGTTTTGCTTTGGTTTCTTGTATTTAATTTCACTGGGATTAACGATGAATTATTTAAAAAAATAAATAAAATGTAACTATTTGTTGCTGAAAAAGAAACACAAAAGAAACGTGATGGTCGCAGCATTGAACTTGGGCATCTTTGGTGGATTTGAATGTGATAAATAAGCAAGAACGAGTCAAGGGCTTTACATCTTCATGTTGCCCAAACTGGCATCCCAGTCACATGCACTGATATTCATCTCAGTAACTGGACCGCTTATCCCATGCGACCTCCCATTGTTTCTGCTTTGGGGGCCTAGTCATTTGAATTGCTGGTTCCCCTGCGATGTTGCGACACCTGCCAGCTAATTTTCACTCTGGCAAAAGCCGGGCACCGCAGGAAGAGTCTGTGTTCCGATGGGAAGACACACAAATACAGGACAGTTTTATTGCCGAATGGGAAGGTAAAGGCTGATTCCAACCTCCAGCCTCAGCTTGTTGAAATTCAGATTCATTTGTGTCACACACCGATGTACTAACGAAAGAGATAATGAATGAGGACCAATGAAGGATGGAGGGAATAATCATGAGGACATAAAAGCACTTACAGTCATCTATTGAAAGATATTCCAATCTTCTAATGTTGTCCATCAATGCTCGCTGGTCTGATATTACATATTGGTCTCCGGGGACGCATAAACCATGGTTGTTGCCAACTGAATATATAAAAATGCCCATTTATGTTCAGATATGCTTAGCTTAAGTGCCTGCCTTTCCTGACTTTTCAAAGAGTAACTGCAGCTTCCCTCTGCATAGGCAATAAGCAAAAATAAATATACCTTATTCTGTACGTGTGTGTGTATAAATCAAATTGCACGCAGTTTTGGATACATCTATTGGTGTTTCATTTAAGTCTCAGCATTGCCTCTGTGAGAATATTCTATTTAATTATATAAAAATTACATTAAACATGAAAGGTGTTTTCATCTATGCTCAAAAATTATTAAATTTTTGGCAGTTTGGTGGCTGTAGGCTTGTTGTATATCAGCTTTAGTTAAGCTACCATACTACAACAGGACACAAAGCAATTTGAGACACCCAACAAGCATAAATTGGATAGATTTACAGTCCTGTCAGTGCCAACTATGAAATGTTGACCAATATCTTGACTGTCACACAATATGACGGTGGCACGGTGGTTAGCACTGCTACCTCACAGCGCCAGGGACCCGCGTTCAATTCCCAGCTTGGGTTACCGTCTCAGGATGTGTAGGTTGGATGTATCAGTAGGGTGAATAGGTGGGGTTGTGGAAGGGATAGACCCTGGGGTAGGATTGTTGTCAGTGCAGACTCGATGAGCCAAAAGATCTCCTTCCGCACTGAAAAGATTCTATTTTAAAGATGAATCCCCCCACACGCTGCTGAGGAAGCAGACACAATTGCCCCTTTTCCACCCCCACATTTCCTTTTCCATGTAAGTGCCAGGGTAAAGCTGTCTATGCACCTATAAGTTGTTGTTGTGTTAAGATGTGAACAGAATACCTTGAGACTTGATTTCCTTTTGAACATTCCGCACCTGTCTATCAATATTATTCTTTGTTTTCCTTCTTCACTCTTACACTGTACCAATGAGAAGCGCAACACGTGTCCTGACCTCAAGCCTTTGGCAACTGTGATCTATAATTATTTGCAGGGAGGAATGCGAGCCTTCTCTCGATTTTTCTCTCCATTATTTTCATCTTACCCAGACCAACCCAGGAGCTGCAAGCACGGAGCTATGCGTAACACTGACCGCTTAACTTATAAATATTCACGTCGGGGCTAATGTTCAGCTACACAAAGCAATTGAATGCAGGGAAGTCTGGAATGGGGTTAAAACAAAAGGCTGGCCTATAGTGCGTACTCCATGCATCATGATGCCCCACACAGCTCACTTCATCCCCTGAGGGAGGTGGATAATGACAGATAATCACCCAAGAGAAAAGAACTCTGAAAAGTCTTTGTGACCCAAGGTAATCTTGTGAAATTCCAGAATACCAATTTAACACTGCCACCTACCTTACTCACCTCTGACTAGATATACTGTGTTCCTTCATGAACCCAGTACATTTAAAATATTGATATCCAGTAATATAAATTCTGATGTATATATATCTCTCTGTATTTATCCTCAAATCCTCAGTTCTATTTTTAGCCATCTCTTCTGAACTGGCATTGATTGTTACACTATGATTCTATTCTACTTTCCACTATATTGGAAGGCACAAGAAATACTCCCACAATCCCAGGTTAAAGTCCAACAGGTTTATTTTGTAGCACAAGGTTTTGGAGCACTGTCCCTTCATCAGGTGAATGCTGCCAAATAAACCTGCTGGGGTTTAACCTGGTTTTGAGAGAGTAGTTACTGCGCCCACCCCAATCCAATGCCGGCATCTCTACATCATGATTACCTTGGAAAGGTTATTTCCCTAATTCCACTGGAGAGTTGTTAAATTTTGTATTCATTTCTCTATTTCCACAGTGACATTCAAAGCTGAATAACTTGTTTCCTTTAAATTTTCACTGCCTCCAACATTTTTAGAATGTGAATCGTGGTTCCCCCTTTCATTTTCCAATTTAACTTAGGTTTAATCTACGTTACGTTTATAAAACGTAAATTTCTTTTACGTTTTATAACTTTATAACCCTATTTTGTTACCCTAGTCGCCACACTCCAGCACCTGTTCAGGTACACTGAAGGAGAATTTAGCATGGCCAATGCACCCAACCAGCATGTCTTTCAGACTGTGGGAGGAAACCGGAGCACCGGAAAAAAATCCATGCAGACACGGGAGGAATGTGCAGATTCTGCACAGACAGTGTACCAAGCCAGGGATCGAACCTGGGTCCTTGGGACTGTGAGGCAGCAGTCCTAACCATAGTGCCACCATGCCACTCACATGAAGCAAAGCACAAACTCCTTATCACTCCGAAACATTAGCATTAATTTTGTCACTAGATTGCTTGACTATCTCAAAAAGTCTCAGAATTCAAACTTTATCATTAGGCCTTCTGGAAATTGAAATAGATTCTTCACAGTAGACCCTCAAATAATTCCAGTATATTTGTGAAGGGTGATCCCTTGCTTGTGAAGCCTTTCCAGCTCTGCTATCCTCTTTGAGAAGCGTGAATAAGATCCTTTTTTAGGCAGTCCCTTGGTTTGAGGATAAATTGTTTTCAATCCAGTTTGCCCCATTCTGAGATAGCTCTTCAGATCAGTACAGAATCTGAACTCTGCCTCATGGGGACAGTTGATATTTGGAGGGTCAGATTGATGGGTTGTCTGGAACTTTGCGTGCTTGTTCTGATGCCTCAACTTTGCTTCTACAAGTTCCTGGTGGAGTTCTCGTTGTTCTTGATGCATTTTCGGATAAATCTTCCCAAATGGGTTCTCGGGTTTCCATCCACACTCCAAAGATGCGCAAGTTAGGTGGATTGGCCATGCTAAATTGACCCTTTGTGTCCCAAGATGTGTAGTTTAGAAGGATTAGCGGGGTAAGTATGTGGGGTTGTGAGAATAGGGGTTGGGGGGGACCATCGAATGCTCTGTTGGAGAGTCAATGCAGATTCGATGGGCTTCTGCACTATTGGAATTCCATGATTCCATAATTCTCCAGTGTGGTGGATCACAGGCCAGAGAAGGCTGTGAGTCTGTAGGGATATTTGATCTCTGCAGACATATTTTGAGAATACTCTTAAAGCTTTCTCTGCGAGCAACATTAGAATAGGCAATCTCTAATTCTCTAATCCATTTTATGACTTCTTGGAGAAAATAATAGCTCTCATTGTTGTTAATCTATGTGTACATTGAACCTCAAAGCCCTTCGTCCATTCTACACTCTAGCTGTGACTGTAACACTTTATTCTACAGCCTCTCCTTCTCCCCTATGTACTCTATGAATGGTATACTTTCTCTGAATGCCACACAAGAAATAATACTTTTCACTGTACATAAAATCAAATCTTTAATCATGGATACATCTACCTCGGCATCACCCATTTCCTTGAGGATTCGTGGTGCATCCGAGCTGGCCAGTTATCGTAGAATCATAGAACCCTACAGTGCAGAAGGAGGCCATTTGGCGCATCAAGTCTGCACCAAACACAATCCCACCCAGGCACTACCCCTACATATTATACCCACTAATCCCTCTAACCTATGCGTGCCTAGACACTAAGGGGCAATTGCTTAGCACAGCCAATCAACCTAACCTGCACATCTTTGGACTGTTGGAGAAAACCGGAGCACCCGGTGGAAACCCACGCAGACACAAGGAGAATG
Source organism: Sphyrna mokarran (assembly GCA_024679065.1). Taxonomy (NCBI): domain Eukaryota; kingdom Metazoa; phylum Chordata; class Chondrichthyes; order Carcharhiniformes; family Carcharhinidae; genus Sphyrna; species Sphyrna mokarran. The sequence goes on along the minus strand of JAGIQG010000024.1, from coordinate 11,902,528 downwards.
TGCAAACTCCCCACAGACAGTGACCCGAGCCGGGAATCAAACCCAGGACCCTGGAGCAGAGAAGCAGCAGTGCTAACTGCTGTGCTACTCTGCCGCCCACAGTATCCTTATGGAAGCTGAAATTTTTGAGCTGCTTGCCAGCATCTATTTCCCTGGTATTTGTTTAGTTGATTTGACAGCATCCAGAAAGCTTAAGGTGATAAAGCAGATGTGAAGAAGAAATTGGAACACATCTGCTATTTCTCACCCCTAACATGTCAAAAAAAACCATAGTAAAGTTTAAAGTCTATTTATTAATCACAAGTAGATTTACATTAACACTGTAATGAAGTTGCTGTAAAAATCTCCTAGTTGCCACACTTTAGCGACTGTTTGGGTACACTGAGGGACAATTTAGCATGCCAGTGCACCTTAACCAGTGTATCTTTCAGACTGTGGGAAGAAACCCACGCAGACATGGGGAGAACATGCAGTTGCCACACGGACAGTGACTGCAAGCTGGGAATTGAACTCGGATCCCTGTTGGCAGCAGTGCTAACCACTATGCCATCATTTTCAAGCCCTTTCAGGCATTGGCCCTGTTTCAAATCCAAGTTTTCTCAGACTTAATATATCCCTAAACAGGTTGCAAATGTAAAGCTGGAGGACCCACACGACATAATGCAAGATGTATCCCTTTTGCTAAAATGGAGGTTACCTGTAACATCTGAGTAGCTCACTGAGGGCCTCTAGCTGGGAAACCTGGTATAGCATAATTATTATTTCCTTATTTAGAAACACTCCCAATTTCAGTTTGATTTTTAGGTTTTTCCACAGAATACGCACGATTCCGTACTCTCACTTTCTCCGATTTAACCCTCTTATCTCCTGCAACAATTTGCATCTACATAGATCAATCGCACATCACCTTAGACTCAGTGAATGGGGAAGCTTCTGATAGGTTTTAAAGTTTGAAGTTTATTTATTAGTGTCACAAGTAGCCTTACATTAACACCGCAATGAAGTTACTGTGAAAATCCCCTAGCCGTCACACTCTGACACATGTTTTCATTTTATTCCATTTTTAACCGTTCTCTACCTTTTTTTTCTTTCTTATCTTGCTTTATTTTTCTTCTCCCCCACTCTGTCCCCTTATTTTGTTCCCCCATCCTTATCTTTTCTCCCCATTTGCTTCCCCTTTTCCTCTTTTTTCTCAATTTTACCTCTCTCCCACCCATCTCTCCCCTCCCCGCAACATCTCCATCTGTCACAGTATACTCTCTGATTTCAGCTTCTCTGCCCCTTGGCCATTCACAACTTCTATTCTCCCAGTGGACTGCCATTAGCAGCCTTTCCCCTGGTTTCTGTGGCTATGACTCATCTTTCATTCCCTCCCTCTGCAGTATAAATATCTCCCACTTTCTATGCTTTTTAGCTTTGACAAAGGGTCGTCTAAGCTCGAAACATCAGCTGTAGAGGGAGTTTTTTCACACAGAGGGTGGTGGGGGTATGGAATGCACTGCCAAGTAAAGTGGTGGAGGCAGGTACTCTGGAGTTATTTAAGAAATACTTAGATGGGCACATGAACAGAATGGGAATGGAGGGGTATAGAAAACTGATTTAAAATAGGGATCATGAGCCTTGGGAGTCCCTGGGAAGTGTGTAAATAGATGATGATATTGATGTACTTGTTTTTATCCTACAGGTACTTTGGTCCACCTTGTTGTCTAACAAGGGGCATACACGAGATGGGTCGTGAGAGGGCTGCTCTTGGATTTTTTTCGAGAGTATCCTTGTGCTTCACATCATTAGTGTACGCTTGACCTGGACCATTTGATGGGCAACACAACAGCTCAGTGACTATTGCTGTGCTGTGCAGATGCATGGATTTTGGCCTGTGTCTGTGGGAGTTTACGCATTCTCCCCGTGCTTGCGTGGGTTTTCTCCGGGTGCTCCCGTTTCCTCCCACATCCCAAAAATGTGCTCTTGGGCTAATTGGCAAAACAAATTCTCCCTAAATTGTCTCAAATTTGTTTTTTAATCCATAGATCTATAAACATAGACAGGGATCACAGGTAGAAGTGGGAACATCGAGGTGACGGCATGGGCTCGTTGGGCCGAAGGGTCTGTTTCCCATGCTGTTTTGTTCTTTGTTCTTTGTTCTCTTTTCTCTCCTTACAGACGCTGCCAGACCTGCTGAGATTTTCCAGCATTTTCTCTTTTGGTTTCACTCTCCGACACCTGTCAGCATACACTGAGGGAAAATTTAGTATGGACAATGTACCTAACCAGAAAGTCTTCTGGACTGTGGGAGGGAACTGGAACACCAGGAGGAAACCCACGCAGACATGGGGAGAAGGTACAGACTCCGTGCAAACAGTGACCCAAGCCGGGAATCAAACTTGCTTCGCTGGCACTGTAGGGCAGCTGTGCCAACCAGGTTGGCTTTGGGGATTTGTGTTCACTAAATAAATTTAAAAATCAGAATCCCTTAACTACACAAGGTAATCTGTGGGAGCACAATCAAAACTGGAATATTTAATCTCAGCAAAAGCACACATCACCATACAATGTTTGGTCAAAGCATTAGATTTTAAGGAACATCTTAAAGAAGAAGTGGGGAGAGGTGGAGGGGCTTTGGGTGGGGATTTTCCAGCTTAGTGCTTTGGCAGCTGAGGCATGGTCAAAAGTAGTTAGCTGAAAATCAAGGCTAGAGTGCAGGAATGCAAAGTTCCACATTAAAATATCCTCAATTTCAAACTTTACAACAGACAAATGCCGCCAAATTGTCAGCAAATTTATGCAAAGTCACTTTTTCACTAAAGACCACCACAGAGTAACTACAGAAATTAGCCAATGATTTTAACAATCAGCTGAAGCCAGGACTCCAACTGCGGAATAATAATTTTACAAAAATCATTTTATGAATTACAGCAACAGTAGAACTCCTAAGTTGTTTAGTGTCATGATTTGTTAATCTGAAAGTAAACAGAAGGATCTGCATTTATATAGTGCCTTTGACATCCAGAAGTATTGTTCAAATGCACTGTAAAGCCATTGAAGGACTTTGGAATTGTAATCATTGTAATAGAAATTAGAAGCAGGAGTAGGCCATTCAGCCTCTCGTGCCTGCATCAACATTCAGCTAGATCATGGTTGATCTTTTCCCTCAACCCATTTTATCTTTAGTATCCAGGAATCTATCAAGCTCCAAACATAATTGATAAATGAGCCTCTACAGCTGCCTGGAGTTAGAGAATTCCAAAGATTCACTAGCCTCTGAGTGAAGAAATTCCCCCACATCTTTGTCCTAATGGCGTACCCTGATTCTGAGACTGTGCCTCCTGATTCTAGAGCTCCAATGATGTGGAGATGCCAGCATTGGACTAGGGTAAACACAGTAAGAAGTCTCACATCACCAGGTTAAAGTCCAACCAGTTTATTTGATAATAAAGCAGCCAGGGGAAACATCCTACACTAAGAATTTTGTCTGTTTCAATGTTTATTCTCATTGTTCCAGAGAATACCTGCTCAATCTCTTCAATCTCTCCTCTCAAAGACAATCCCATCATCTCAAGAATTAGTCCAGTGAACATTCAGTGGCTTTCCTCCATGGACAGCATATACTTTCCAAGATTTCAGATGGTCTCTCACCAAGGCTCACCAATACTCTAAAGTCGCGGCTCCTTTACAGCTGTACTCAAATTCTCTTGCAAGAAAGGCTAACATACATTTGCCTTTCCATTTGTTTAATTCAGGATCCCCAGCACCAATTTGCACACAGTAAGGTCCAATGAACAGCAGGGTGATAATGACCAGATTATCTGTTATTATGGGATAAGTTTTGGCCTGGGCACTTGGGATAATTCCCTGCTCTTTTTCAAAATAGAGCTACAGATTGTTTACACCTACACTAAAATGGCAGATGGAATAGTAATACTCCGACGTCGGACACCCTGCTCCTGCTGCCAACGGGAAAGGAGAATTTGGCGCTCAGCCACATCTTCATTCACTGTATTGTGATTGGAAAATCATAGCCGTGGGCAGGGTCGGAGAATCTGGCTGCTTATTGATCTCATATAAAAGGCCGCACCTCTCAAGGTCTTAGAGTGAGATTTGTAGACACAGGGCAGAATTTATCAGCCCCAGGGTGGTGAGTGTGAAGCTGTAAAATGCCCCAAATCATTCAAAAATCCTTTTTTTTATTCATTTGTGGGACATGGGTGTCACTGGCTGGCCAGTATTTATTGCCCAACCCTAGCTTCCCTTGGAGGGCAGTTGAGAGTCAACCCCATTGCTGTGGTTCTGGAGTCACGTGTAGGCTAGACTGGGTAAGGATGGCAGATTTTCTCAGGACATTAGTCAACCAGATGGGTTTTTGTGACAATTGACAATGGTTTCATGGTCATCAGTAGATTCTGAATTCCAGATATTTTAAATCGAATTCAAATTCCACCACCTGCCATGGCAGGATTCGAACCCAGAAGATTAGCTGAGTTTCTGGATTAATAGTCTAGTGATAACAGAGGGATTTTCACAGTTACTTCATTGCAGTGTTAATGTAAGCCTACTTGCGACACGAATAAAGAAACTAACTAACACCACTAGGCCATTGCCTCCCCATCACCTTCAATGGGGCTGTAAAACCTCGCTAATGTAAAATACCACTCATGTTTTTCTGTCTCAGAGGCTTGGTTACTGCTCAGTGAGTCACAGCTAAGCACCATTGTGAGATGAACTTCATTTTGTTGGAATCACATTATTTAGGGTTACACATTAAAGTATAATTTTCATTTCATCACTTATCTTGTCTCTGTGATAATTTCGCTAATGGAATAGGATTGAAGGATCCACTTCCATAATTCGTACGTGAGGCATTAAACCCAATTCCAAATTTTAATTACACGAGTAACAGATAAATCTAGTCAGGCGAATAAAAAATGTTCTTTTGCATCTCCTGCGGTGTAATTTTTAAAATAAACATTGGTCTCAAATATTCACCTGTCAGCTGTGTGTACCCAACCGGCCTGGGAGCAACAAATTAACGGGCAGTGAGTGTGAGACACCGCGCTGGGCAAGTCTCAGTGCCCCCTGGGAAGGATGGCAAGAAAGCGGGTGCTGAGAAAAGGGATATCGCTCCCTCACAGGGGTAAGCACAGCAGAGGGGTCTCAGGGAGCTGTAGACCCGCAAGAGGTATAGATTGGGTGGATTCTCAGAGGCTTTTTCCAAGGGCTGGAATGGTTGCTATGAGGGGACACAGGTTTAAGATACTGAGGGGTAGGTACAGAGGAGATATCGGAGTAATTTTTTCACTCAGAGGGTGGTGGGTAAGTGGAATCAGCTGCCGTCGGTGGTGGTGGAGGCAAATTCCATAGGATCTTTCGAGCGACTTCTGGATGAGTACATGGAACTTAATAGAACTGAGGGTTATAGGTAAGCCTAATAGATATGGATATCATCGGCGCAACTTGTGGGCCAAAGGGCCTGTTTGTGCTGTAGTTTTTCTATGTTCTATGTTCTAAATAAATATTGAAGGAAAGTCTATGTGAAGGTTTTCAGGGCAACACATTCAAATACAAACCTCAGTGCCTGGACAACCTTGTAGATTGTATTCCAGCTTGGACACATCGAGGTCAAAGCTATACTGTTAAGGCCACATCATTCGCCCTGCCCGCCCCACCCATCCCACACTCCATCCCCAACTATAAAAGCAGACGGGCCATTCGAAATTGGGTTCGATTGGTCCCTCAATGTGCTAAGCTGCCCCTGCTTGATTGCTGGCAGGCATGAACAATACAGCACAAACAGGCCCTTCAGCCCACGAGTGCATGCTTCCAACACTCCCGTGTGTCCAATGACTGAAATCTATAGCACAATGATATCAGGAGGCACGCCTGACATCTTCTCACATGATTTTCTGTGCTTTCCTGTCCTGATCAATATGAAATTCTGGCTAATGGAATACACCATACAAAACATTCAATTCATTGATCATTAGCTTCTGTGAAGGGGAAGAATTCTGGAGTATAAACTGATATCAACATTGACAGATTCCACAACCCACGGGTTAGATCTAAGCTCTGCAATCCTGCCACATCCCACAGCTAATGGTGGTGGAGCTCAACAGATCAATACAAAAGAATTTGCAACAGTCCTCAGTCAGAATTACTGAGTCCATATTGACCTCCTCAAGAGACCCCCAGCGTCTCAGAAGTCAGCCTTCAGTCATTTGCAGATACTGCAGACACTGAATACTGCAAAGGCTTTGGAGGCCCTGACGATATCCCAGCAATAATGCTGAAGACTTGTACTCCAGAATGTCTCTGGAGAGATATACAGAGTGGCATTTTTTGTCCCACCGCCAACCAACCCCTCCCTGCTCTTCCACTGTCCCCTCGCCTCTAGTGGGATCTTCTGGTCCTGCCAAAGTCAAGCTGTTGTGTTGGGTTTCCTGGTGGTGCAGCAGGTGAACCACGTGGAAGCCCATGGAATTAGGCGAGGCAGGAAGATCTCACCAATGGCTTGCCACTTTGTCTTGGGAAATTCAGACGTGGTTGGGTGGTGGGTGGGTGCTAAAAGATCCCAGGCACAGGGTTAACAATTCAAGTGCTATTCCTGCTGTCCCAGGCAATAGCTATTGTTTGATCAAGTTTACTTTGATGATATTTCTTACGCTATTTGTTGACAAATGATTGCTTGACAACATAAGTAGGGCCCCTTTGGCCAGACTTTTCCTGCCATTCCTGTCAAGGGGATCATCCAGACCCTCTCTGATGATGAGTCCCCCCTGCCTGTTTCCCAGTGGTGGGGGATGTATACAACGAGAAGCCCTGTTGAAAGCGGTGGTCCCAAAAAGTTCCACGACCCTCAAATTGCAAGCTATCTCCGTGAAATCCATGCTTCCAACCATTATGTGTGCCTGATGACCAAAATACATTTCACAATGTAAAAGAAATTAAATTACAGAGATCACATACGAGAAAGCATGATTGTGATATCACTGTTTACCAGTGCACAGCCTACCGTCCGGAGTTACTGGATCCTGAGCTTCCCTTGTGTTATTTGATGGACTTTGTTGGAATATGCTGGTTAATCAAACTAATCACCAACTTGTCGTGCAAGAACAAGGGACCCGAATTGTGCGCTCATGGGGAAATGCAAGTCAGCTTTGTGTCTGTAATAAGACTTGGATCAAGTATTTAACAAATCTCGTATATTAAAGGGATCATTCTACAATGGAAGTACAGCTCAACAACTATGTATTACTGAAGACAGCTATATCCCACCCTCTGGGTTTGGGGGTGTGTGATGGTTTTCTATATTTCCAAATACTTCTTTGAAGAATTTTGACTGAAGTTTCTTCCACCCATTGATGGTTCAGCCCATTCACAAAAATCAATTCATTTTCACCTCTTCAAAGTTTGATTTACGGAAATTTAAAATCTCGCTTTATGTTTCTCTCAATTCCATCTCAAACATCAGACCACGTTGTCTGGAAGGTCAATTTGGAAATCTGGCTCACGCTATCTCTGTGAAGTTACAGTAGCTCTGAACCCAAGCAATGTTGGCTTTCAAAACATATTTCTAAACAAAACAGAAACAAATAATCCTTTCTTTTTTATTAAACAAGCACAGTCCAGCATTGAGACCCCACTCCACATGCCATGATTACTGTACTTGGAGGCCTCCATGCCAATATGGCTTGCAGTGAGCAAAGCAAACACAACTAAAACACACCATATCGACGGAGCCAAATATCAGCTTGAGCTGGAGTCAAAGTCATTTAGTCTGCCTTAATTTCCCTTGAAATTTTAAACTTGGAAAATAAAACAAATCAGTGGCTTCAAGTCCATCATAATCACAGCCCAGTGGCACTGGGTTTAATTCCCCATTTGGGTCACTGTCTGTGTGGAATCTGCACATCTTGAATGTTCATATGCTGATGATATGGTGCTTGTGAAGTTCATCAGTTCAGAGGGCATGTAATGGGTGGCATGGTGGCACAGTGGTTAGAATTGGTGTCTGGCTTGGGTTGCTGTCTGTGCGGAATCTGCACATTCTCTGTCTGCATGGGTTTTCTCTAGGTGTTCTGGTATCCTCCCACAGTCTGAGAGACGTGCTGGTTAGGTGCTAAATTCTCCCTCAGTGTACCTGAACAAGTGTCAGAGTGTGACGACTAGGGGAATTTCACAGTAACTTCATTGCAGTGTTAATGTAAGCCTACTTGTGACATTAATAAATAAACTTTAATCAACAAATAATTCCATTTTTTTCAGTTTTAATAAATCATCAAATATTCTTTCACACAAGAATTTTGAAAAGGAAATTAAAAGACCTCTAAAAGAAGATATATATATTTACCTCTTTATCTGACCCATAATTTAATTACAGTTTTTATTGGGGCTAGATTTCCAGAATGTTCTAATATTTTGGCATCATGTCTCAGGCTGCCCTGTCACAACATTGTGCATTGAAATCTTTGATTTGATTTATTATTGTCACATGTATTAGTATACAGTGAAAAGTATTGTTTCTTGCGTGTTTTACAGAAAACATATACCATTCATATAGAAGGAAAGGAGAGGGTACAGAATGTAATGTTACAGTCATAGAGTGTAGAGAATGATCAACTTAGTATGAGGTAGGTCCATTCAAAACTCTGACAGTAGCAGGGAAAAAGCCATTCTTGAGTTGTTTGTTACTTGACCTCAAACATTTGTATCTTTTTGTCGACAGAAGAAGATGGAAGAGAGTATGTCTGGGGTGCGTGAGGTCCTTGATTATGCTGGCTGTTTATCTGAAGCAGTGGGAAATGTAGACAGAGTCAATGGATGGGAGGCCGGTTTGCGTGATGGACTGGGCTTCATTCACAAACCTTTGTAGTTTCTTGCAGTCTTGGGCAGAGCAGGAGCCATACCAAGCTATGATACAATCAGAAAGGGTGTATCTGCAAATCCTACCAAAAATCAAGGCTCATGTTCCAATAGAGTGGGGAAGGAAGTATCACCTTTTGGATGAAAATCGAGCCTGACTTCCCAGGGGTAGTTGAAAGATCCGAAGATACTATTCTGAAGCAAAACAGGAGAGTTATCCCTAGTGTCCAGAAAGTTGGCTACATATCAAAATGCCTCACTGGTTGTAAGTTGTCCTGTGGTTGTGAAAGACGATATATGAATCCAAGATTTTTTTTTCACTTTCACAAAATTGTAACTGCAAAGCTAACAACTAGACTGCTTCAAAGCATGGTGGGGAAAAGCCTACCTCGCAAGCAACAGGACTATAAAAAGCTGAGGTTGTGGTTCAGTCCTCAGCAAGGAAAAACAGGAAGTGGAACCAAACTGCTAACTAGGCAGGTCGCTGTAATGAGGGTGGTGGTAAAAGTTTCTATTGATAGGGAACCATGATACAGATGTGTCCTGTTTTCACAACCTTGGACAGATGATCTCAATACCATGAGAGTCTTTGGCAAATTGCCCCTCAATATCCCAAGAGTGTACATCCAGAAGTCCGACAGGTTTATTTGAAATGATGAGATTTTGGAGTGCTGCTCCTTCATCAGGTAACTCACCTGAGGAAAGAGCAGTGCTCCAAAAGCTTGGAATTCCAAATAAACTTTAATCCGATGCTGTGAAATTGCTTACTGTGCCCACCCAAGTCCAACAACAGCATCTCCACCAAGTTGTCTAGATTGGGTGGGGGATTAATCATGATAAATTTGCAGGAATACTGGGATAGGACACAGGGGTAAGCCTGGATAAGGTGCTCTTTCGGAGAGTCAGTGCTGACTCGATGGACCGCATGGCCTCTTCTGCGGTTCTATAGATTCCGAAACCTGTGTTGCAGCAAGGTTAAGTACATAAGTAGGATGCAGAATTTGCCTACCAGGATAACATCTGCCCAAAACCTTCTGGAGTTGTGAGGCAGCAGTGCTAACCACCGTGCCACCCATATGCTAGAGAGAGAGTCTTTAAAATATAGTAACATGCAATGAAATTCTTTGTCACTGTCATAGCTCGTGGTCTGTTTAAAGGGTTATGGTGGCCATAATACAGGCATTCAGAGAATTGTTCTGAAGTAGAGTCACAAATTGAAACACTGGGCTAAATTTTCCAGTCTCGCTATGAGAATGAGTGGAATGAAAAGTGTGATGGATAAATTGAAAGATACATTAAGCCTGAGTGGAAATCTCTAGTCTCAGGCAGGATGAGGCCAGAAAATTTCACCCACTGTTTCTCTCTCCACAGATACTGCCCGGACCTGCTGAGTATTTTCAGCATTTTCTGTTTTATTTGTTAGTATTATCCAGAAGCCTGCACCAATGATCTGGAGACATTGCTGCTGAGGAATTTAAATCAATTAATTAGATAGTTTTACAATAAAAAGCTATTACCAGTCACAGTGACCACGGAGCTAGTGGATTATTGAAAAAAAAGCCTTCGGCTTCATTGATCTTCTTTAGAGAAGGAAATCTGCCATCTTTACCCAGCCTGGCTTATATGTGACCCCAGTATGTGCTTAACTCTTGACTCAAGAATCACAGAATTGTGACAGTGTAGAAAGAGTCCATTCAGTCCATCGGGTCTGGGCTGACTGTCTGATCGAACAGTTCATAGAATCATAGAATCCTATATTGCAGAAGAAGGCCATTCGGCCCAAAGAGTCTGCACCAACCACTATCTCACCCAAGCCCCATGCATTTACCTTAGCTAGTTCACCAAACACTAAGGGGAAATTTAACAAGACCAATCCGCTTAACATGCACATTTTTGGACTGTGGGAAGAAACCCAAGCCGACACGGGGAGAATGTGCAAACTCCACACAGACAATGACCCAAGCCAGAAATCCAACGCAAGTCACTGGCACAGTGAAACAGCAGTGCTAACCACTGTGAACCTTACAAGGAGGTCATTTCAACCATTGAGTCTGCACCAACCACAATCCCATACTGGCCTTATTCCTGTAACCCCACATATTTACCCTGCTAATCCCTGTGAAACTTGGGTCAACCTAACCCGCATGTTAATCTATTTCCATTCTCCTGCCTTCTCTCCATGACCCTGCACATTCTTCCTCTTTTGGATAACAGTCCAATTCCCTTTTGAAATCCTTGATTGAATCTGTCTCAACAACACTCATAGAATCATAGAATCCTACAGTGTAGAAAGAGACCATTCGGCCCATTGAGTCTGCATTAACCGCAATCCCATGCATTTACCCTACCTAGTCCCCCTGACACTAAGAAGTAATTTAGCATGGCCAATCCACCTAACCCAGACAATTTTGCACTGTAGGAGGAAAGCAGTGCACCCGGGGGAAACCCACACAGACATGGCGAGAATGTGCAGGCTCCACACAGACAGTGACCCAAGTCAGGAATTGAATCTGGGTCCCTGTTGCTGTGAGGCAGCAGTGTTAACCACTGTACCAATATGCCACCCCAACACTCAGACAGTGCATTTCAGACTTTAATAACTCATTAAATGAAAGAAGTTTTCCTCATGTTACTGTTCCTTCTTTTGCCATTTGCTTTCAACCTGTATCCTCTCATTCACAATCCTTTCACAAATTGGAACATTTTCTCCTTCTCGACTCTGTCCAGGCCAAAAATGGTTTTGGGCACCTCTATCAAATCTCCTCTCAGCCTTCTCTTCCCCAAGAGAAACAGCTCTACCTCCTCCAACTCTCAAAGTTTATTTATTAGTCACAAGTAGGCTTACATTAACACTGCAATGAAGTTACTGTGAAAATCCTCCTGTCGCCACACTCTGGCACTTGTTCAGGTACACTGACGGAGAACTTAACATGGCCAGTGCATCTAACCAGCACGTCTTTTGGACTGTGGGAAGAAACCAGAGCACCCAGAGGAAACCCAGAGGAAACCAGAGCACCCAGAGGAAATCGAACCAGGTCCCTGGCACTGTGAGGCATCAGTGCTAACCACTGTGCCACCATGCTGTCCATTTCATATCATCTACAAATTTTGAAATTGTGCCCTGTACATTAAAGCCTAGGACATTAATATACATTTTTAAAAAAATTCATTTCTGGGACATGGGTGCCTCAGGCTGGCTCGCTTTTACTGTGCATTCCTAGTTGCCCTTGTTCAGAGGGCAGTTGAGAGTCAACCACATTGCTGTGGCTCTGGAGTCACATATAGTCTGTGGGTAAGAAGGCAGATTTCCTTCCCTAAAGAACATTAGTGAACCAGATGGGTTTTTCAGACAATCCACAATGATTTCATAGTCATCAGCAGATTCTTAATTCCAGATTTGTTTTTCAGTGAATTCCAATTCCACCATCGGGTGTGGAGAGATTCGAACTCAGATCCTCAGAACATTAACCGAGTTTCTGGATTAACAGTCCAGCAATAATACCACTAGGCCATCGCCTCCTTATTGGGAGGAGTAAAGGTCCTAAAACTGAACTTTGGAAAATTCCACCACAAATCTTCTTCCAACCCAACAAAAATCCATTAACAGCTACTCTCTGTTTCCTATTATTCTGCTAACTTTGTGTGCACATTGTTACTGCCCCTTTCATTCTGTGAGTTATAATGTTGCTGTCTTTGCTTTGGCCCTAGATGGCCTTGAAAGCCAATCTATTGTATTTCAGAAGGTGGCTCACCACCATGGTTTCAACAGCAATAAATTCTGGCCTTGCTGGTGATGCTGCCATTCCACAAAACAATTGACAAAAATCTACATTCTGCGCTGTTCACTATCTAACATCATTAGATTACTGAAACTTCAGCCAGTTCCATTCTCAACACGTGACCGTTCATCACAATTTCTAAAAGTGCAGAAAAGCTCGCCCATCTCTTTAGTTGGTTTTGAAAAATCACTCAATTAATATCTCGTAACTCTAAAATGAAAGCAAAATATCTTTGAAAGAGGGAGTACAATGAAGGTTTACCAGGCTGATTCCTGGGACAGCAGATCTGTCACGTGAGGAGAGATTAAGTTGGTTAGGATTATATTCACTGGAGTTTAGAAAACTGAGAGGAAATCTCATTGAAACTCATAAAAATTCTAACGGTTAAACAGAGTGGATTCAGAATATTCCCAATGGTAGGAGAATCCAGAACGGAAAGTCATAGTTTGAGCATAAGGGATAAACCTTTTAGGACTGAGGTGAGGAGAAATTTCTTCATCTAGAGGGTGATGAATGTGTGGAACTGATGACCACAGGAAGTAGTTGAGGTCAAAACATTGCCTAATTTCAAGACAAAATTAGATATAGCACTTCAGGCTAAAGGTATCAAGAGATATGGGGGGAAAGTGGGATCAGTATATTGAATTTGATGATCAACCATGATCATAATGAATGGTCAAGCAGGCTGAAAGGGCCTCCTGTTTCTAGTTTCTACATTTCTATAGAATGGATGTTGGAAATCTGGATAGAGACAGAAACGGCTGGAAAATCTCTGCAGCTTTGAAGATAAAAATAGAGTGAACATTCCAAGTCCAATCTGGCTCTCCTTAGGAAATTGGCTGAAAAGGCTTCTTGAGATATTCACTCCCACCTCGCACATTTAGATATAAAACCCTCCAACAGCATGTTGGGTATAATGAATGAAGCAGAAATATGGGATTACACAGAAATAAATCAATGTATGAATCACTGTTTGAAAATGTTGTGTTTTAGGGTTATAAACTAACAAATTAAAGATTCAGCAGTCGCGTACAGAACTGCTCCCCGACTGTTTTCGTTATTGCGGTGAGTCAGGTTGCTGGAGATGGATGAGACACAGTGATTAGATCAATCCTGGTGTGTGTGTGTGGCTGCATGCTTCATAGACACAGGCAAGGTGAACAACATCAAATACATCATTTATGATTGACAGCCCACGGATTTCAATTGAGGCTTGATCATTTTTTTTTAAGCATTATCGATTTTTCAGGACTAAACTCTGTAGCATTTATCGTGTGCATGTCGGTCTGAAATAGTCTCAGATTTAGATGGCATCTAGATGCCTCCTACCCAAACAGAAAGACTGACGTATCTTCAGTCACACGGATACTGAGATGAAATGGCTGGGCAATGCTATTATTGAACATCATCAATAGAAATTCATCAGATCAGAAAGCTAGGAATAATGGAAAAGTTGGTGCGTGCGTTTTATTTGATTTGAATCATAGAATTCCTACAGTGCGGAAGGAGGACATTCAGCCCACCGAGTCTACATCGACTACCTCACCCAGTTCTCCCTATCACTTCATCCGTGTATCCCCACATATCTACTTTGCATGCCAAATGGCAAAAACAAAAAGTGAGAGACAGATCTAAGCGATTCCACAGCCAACAGATCAGATCCAAGCTCTGCAGTCCTTCCACATCCAGTCGTGAATGGTGGTGGACAATTAAACAACCCACTGGAGGAGGAGACTCCACAAATATCCCCATCCTCAAGGATGGAGGAGCCCAGCACATCAATATAAAAGATAAGACTGAAGTATTCGTAGCAATCTTTAGCCAGAAGTGCCGAGTGGATGATCCATCTCGACCTCCTCCAGTGATTCCCAGCATCTCAGATTCCAGTCTCCAGCCAATTCAATTCATTCCATGTGATATCAGCAAACGGTTAGAGACAGTGGATACTGCAAAGGCAATGGGCTGTGATAATATTCCGGCAATAGTATTGAAGACTTGTGCTCCAGAATTTGCTGCTCCCGTAGCCCAGCTCTTCCAGTGCAGTTACTGCATCTATCCAACATGAAAAATTGCCCAGGTATGTCCAACCTAGTCAATTACCGCCAAGTCAGTCTATTCTCGATCATCAGTAAAGTGATTGAAGAGGTCATTAACAGTACTATCAAGCAGCCTCTGCACAGCAATAACCTACTCAGTGCCGCCCAGTTTGGATTTCACCAGGGTCACTCAGCTCCTCACAGCCTTGGTTCAAACATGGACAAAAGAACTGAACTGATTGGTACGACATCCACAAACATCCACTCCCTCCACCATTAATACTCAGCAGCAGTGATGTGTACCATCTACAAGATGCACTGCAGCAATTCACCAGAGATCCTTAGACAGCACCTTCCAAACCCATGACCGCTTCCATCTGGAAGGACAAGAGCAGCAGATACATGGGAACACCACCACCTGCAAGTTCCCCTCCAAGTCACTCACCATCCTGACCTGAAAATATATCACCGTTCCTTCTGGTCAAAATGCTGAAATTCCCTCCCTAACGGCATTGTAGATCAACCCACAGCACATGGACTGCAGCGATTCAAGAAGGCAGCTCACCACCACCTTCTCAAGGGCAACGAGAGATGGATAATAAATGCTGAGTCTAGCCAGCGATGTTCTTGTCCCACAAATGAATTTAAAAAAATCTACCGTGGCTAATCCATCTAACCTACACATCTTTGGGACACTAAGGGGCAATTTAGCATGGCCAGTCCACCCAACCTGCATATTTCTGGACTTCCATGCATTTGTTAAAAATGTTAGGCAAAGATATTTTAACAGGGGCTTGACAAGTATATTACTCAAGTTATAACCCAGCAGGAATATTTTACAATGATAATCTATTATTCTGATCCCACTGGGAAAGAGGACATTTCAAAGAGAGGGGATAAATCAGAGGCAGGACAAGATGGTAACCAGTCCAAACTGAAGAATCTCAAAATTAACAGAATCAGTTAAGTTCATAAGTGGCCTACTATCTTTGGTGAGGCTGATGGAAAGCGTGATTCACACTCTGCATGATTCGGATCTGGCTGGCAATGTAAAATACAGAGAGCTCAAAGACTATACTTTCACATTAACTTACCTTTCTCTTGGAGACTCCCTTTGGTTAACTGGCTACCTGTTATACGCAGTGGCCAATCATCACGTTGTGGAGTTGGTCACTAAGTAAAGCCTGTGAAATTTTACCAGCCATTCATGCCAGGTTTCTGCTGCACTGAGGTCGGAGAAGTTGCCACCCAGCCAAAACTCCCTTCACTGCAGCGGGATGGGAAAATCCCGCCGGTGTGAACAGCCAGAACATTCCAGCTTGAGTGTCTTCGAACGATGGACGCTCCACCTTGGGTTTGTTAATCAGACATCCCACGTTGCAACTACCCTGTCTGTCGCTTGTTCGATGCCAATTGTAGCAGGATAACACCCTCAAGTGGACATTAGTTGCCTACTTTCAGGGCCTCACTCGGTGATAGCAGTGCAGGAAGGCCACCCACCAGCTCTCTCGCCCCCAAACTTAATCAGGCTGGAGATGGAAAGGTGGTGAGGTCCCCAATCAGCATTCTCTCATCTGATTAAAAACCCCCTTGTCTCCAAACTCACCTCAGAGGGTGCATTAAATTCTGGCCCAGGATTCAAAGCAATGAAATATATGTTTTAATAAAATTACCAGGATATAACTAAATGCTTAACCTTGTGGCGATGGCTTCTTGTGCAACTGGATTTCCCAAAGCAGAAAAGACTTACAGGGCAGCGCGATGGTGCAGTGGTTAACACTGCTGCCTTATAGTGCCAGGGATCCATGTTCAAATCTGGCTTCAGGTGATTGTCCACATGGAGTGTGCATGTATCTGCGTGGGTTTCCTCTGGGTGCTCCAGTTTCCTCCCACACTCCAAAGATGTGCATTTGTTAGGTGCATTGGTCATACTAATTTGCCCCTTACAGTCCAAAGGTGTATATATTAATGGAGTAAATGTACAGGGTTATAGGGATAGGGCCTGGATAAGATGCACTGTCTGAGAGTCAGTGTAGACTCGATGGGCTGAATGGTCTCCTTCTCACTGTGGGGATTCTATGATAACTTTAGAATGGTGATGAGATCAATTTTTTAAAAGATCGGTCACTTTGATAAAAATTTGAGATAACCATGAATAGGGGAAGGTACAGTGGCACCATGGTTAGCACTGCTGCCTCACAGTGCCAGGGACCCAGATTCAATTCCTGGCTTGGCTTGACTGTCTGAGCAGAGTCTGCACATTCTCCCCATGTCTGTGTGAGTTTTCTCTGGGTGCTCCGGTTTCCTCCCACAATCTGAAAGTTGTGCTAGTTAGGTGCATTGGTCACGCTAAATTCTGCCTCAGCGTACTTGAACAGGCACTGAAGCATGGCAACTTGGGGATTTACACGGTAACTTCATTTGCAGTGTTAATACAAATCTACCTGTGGCACCCATAAATAAACTTTAAATTTCTCTCAGGTAACAAAAAATTTCGTTCGATGATTATCTGATGATTCCTAATGTTCTGTAAAGTGCAGTGGAGAGCTGGTTCCTGTTTGTTAAGGTGCCGCTCAGCTCATTAAAGTTGTGGAGTTGCTGGCATTGGACTGGGGTGGGCACAGTAAGACATCTCACAGCACCAGGTGAGTGAAAGGGCAGCCTCCAAAAGCTCAGGCTACCAAATAAACCTGTTGGATTTTAACCTGGTGTCAGCTCATTAATAAGGAGGCTGAGCGTCTGTCTCTTTCACTCCAGGTGGTTGAGGCAGTAATGAAGAAACATGAAAGAAACCAAGTTCCAAAATATCACTGAGCAATGAGACAACTGACCAGTATGGAATCATTTACTGTAATTCCTCCTTTAAACAGATTCTCACCTTCACCCCTCTAGCTTCAGGCTCTTGTCTCGGTGTCTGCTATTGGGAACATGGAGTTGAAATGGTCCTGTGTGGGGTGGCCTGATTCAGTGCTTTGATGGGAATAACTAGAAATATTGCAGAAAAGTTTTACTAGAATGCCAATGAGACTTGATGATTTGAGCTATAAGAAGAGGCTGGATAGACTGGGACTTTTTTTCCCTGGAGCGTAGGAGCTTAAGAATGATCTTATAGAGGTCTACAAAATAATGAGGGACACAAATCAGCTCGATAGTCAACATTTTTTCTCAAAGGTACGGGAGTCTAAAACTAGAGGGCATAGGTTTAAGTGAGAGGGGAGAGTGTCCAGATAGTCAATTGTTTCACATGGGGGGTGGTGAGAATCTGGAACAAGTTGCCAGAGGCAGTAATAGAAGTGGGTACAATTTTGCCTTTTGAAAAGCATTTAGACAGTTACTTGAGTAAGATGGAATAAAGGGATATGGGCCAGATGTGGGCAATTGGGACTAGCTTAGTGGTTTAAAAAAAAAGGGAGGCATGAACAAGTTGGGCCGAAGGGCCTGTTTCCATGCTGTAAATCTCTGTGACTTTATGACTCTGTGATCTCCACACGGCTTGAATATTGACCTCCGATGTAAAGAAAGGCTTTCATTAGAAGCTTAGCCAGCAGCACATTAGCTTGAAGAACATGGCATGAAATCTGCTTCAAAAGGATATCGCCACCAATGAAGGTGAGGCTTTCATCTGAGGCAAAAAAGTGGAGAATTTTAGTAAGAATCGCCACAGTTCCAGATGACAATTGGCTGCTTTCTTCCCTGTGGTGAGAGGGGAGGGAGTAGTGAGCAAGGGGAGAACTGACTGGTGATGATGTAACCTGGAGAACACCACACCTCAGGCAAGGAACAAGGGTGAGAAGGCCATTTTGGGCCTTTATGAACGCTCTCAGCCAGTACGGGGATTGAACACATGGGACAGGATTTACAGCCTCGCCTGTCCCAAAACCATAAAAACACATCCGAGCTCAATGGATCTTCCCATGCTGTGTCCCTCGCCCACTCTGATTCCTGTGGTGGGCAGGTCAGTAAAATCCTGGCCATGCTGTTGGTGTCGCTCTGCATTACAAACCAGTCAACTGAGCTGAGCGACCTGGTAAACAATGAACACAGAGTGCTGGAAATGTAGTTATTCACGCAGAGTGCTGGAAATGTAGCTATTCACGCAGAGTGCTGGAAATGTAGCTATTCACGCAGAGTGCTGGAAATGTAGCTGTGGAGAGCACTGAGGTACAGGGTTGCAAATTGGGGAGTATTGTAGTAGATAGGGAGGATGTGTTAGAAATTCTCGAGGGTTTGAAGTTGGATAAGTCCCCTGGGCCGGACGGGATTTACCCTAGGATTCTCTGGGAGGCAAGAGAGGAGATTGCAGAGCCTCTGGCTCTGATCTTCAGGTCCTCGTTGGTTACGGGTGTGGTTCCGGAGGACTGGAGGATGGCGAATGTGGTCCCATTGTTTAAGAAGGGGAAGAGAGACCTTCCTGGGAATTATAGGCCAGTGAGTCTTACTTCTGTTGTGGGCAAGGTATTGGAGAGAATTATTAGGGATAGGATTTATAGTTATTTAGAGAGAAATGAATTGATTGGGGATAGTCAGCATGGTTTCGTGAAGGGTAGGTCATGCCTTACTAACCTCATTGAGTTTTTTGAGAAAGTGACCAGAGAGGTGGATGGGGGTAAGGCGGTTGATGTAGTATATATGGACTTTAGTAAGGCGTTTGATAAGGTGGCCCATGGAAGACTTCTACAGAAAATGCAGATGTGTGGAATAGAGGGTGATTTAGCTAATTGGATTAGGAATTGGCTGGCAGATAGAAGACAGAGGGTGGTGGTTGATGGGAGATTTTCATCGTGGAGTTCGGTGACGAGTGGTGTGCCTCAGGGGTCTGTTTTGGGGCCCCTGCTGTTTGTAATTTTTATAAATGATCTGGATGAGGGTATTGAGGGATGGATCAGTAAATTTGCAGATGATACTAAAGTTGGTGGTGTGGTAGATAGTGAAGAGGGGTGTTTTAGTTTACAGAGTGACTTGGACAAGTTGCAGAGCTGGGCCGAGAGGTGGCAAATGGAGTTTAATGTGGAAAAGTGTGAGGTAATGCACTTTGGCAGGAACAATAAATGTGTAGAGTATAGGGCTAATGGTAGGGCTCTTAATAGTGTTGAGGAACAGAAGGATCTTGGTGTATGTGTCAATAGATCCCTGAAAGTAGGCAGTCAAGTGGATAAAGTTGTTAAGAAGGATTATGGAGTCTTAGCTTTTATTGGTAGGGGGATTGAATTTAGGAGCCGCAGCATCATGTTGCAGCTGTACAAAACTCTAGTGCGGCCGCACTTGGAGTATTGTGTGCAGTTCTGGTCGCCACATTATAAGAAAGATGTGGAGGCATTGGAGAGGGTACAGAGGAGGTTTACTAGGATGTTGCCTGGTATGGAGGGCAGGTCCTATGAAGAGAGGTTGAAGGATTTGAGGTTGTTTTCGTTAGAAAGGAGGCGGCTAAGAGGGGATCTTATTGAAGCATATAAGATGATTAGAGGTTTAGATAGGGTGGACAGTGATAGCCTTTTTCCTAGGATGGAGAAAGCTAGCACGAGGGGACACAGCTTTAAATTAAGGCGTATGAGTTATAGGACGGATATCAGAGGTAGGTTCTTTACTCAAAGAGTGATTAGGGAGTGGAATGCCCTGCCTGCAGCTGTTGTAGATGCGCCAAGTTTGGTGGCGTTTAAGAGGTTAGTTGATAAGTATATGGATGAGAAGGGAATGGTTTAGTTAGGAGGGGCATTGCTTTTTATTTTGGTCGGCACAACATCGAAGGCCGAAGGGCCTGTTCTGTGCTGTATTGTTCTATGTTCTATGTTCTATGAACACAGTGATCCAGTTGAGTACATTGAGGCCTTGGTGCTGAAGGCATATAAAAGGGGAGTCCATGTGGTGATGAAGGCTAACCTCCAGCGAAAGCAACATCATGGAAGGATGCTGACCAAATTCATGAGGTCTTTTCCAGGTCCTTGGCAATTGGTTGCAAATTGGAACAAAGAAACATCAGACTTCAGAGCAGGAGCAGACCATTCGGCCTTTCGAACCTACTCTTCCATTCAAGAAGAACCATGGCTGATCTGGTTGTGCTCTCAATTCAACTATCCCGTCTGCCCACAATGACCCTCAACTCCGTTATCCATACAAAATTTGGAATAACTTCAATCACCTGAGGACCTGTTGATGTTTAAGAAGATAACAGTAACTGCGCTCCTGACCCAAGAAATTCTTATCTGGCCCAGTAAATGTGACACATTGACTAACACTGCTGCCTCACAGTGCCAGGGACCCAATTCAGTTCAATTCCCGGCTTGGGTGACTGCAGAGTCTGCACGTTCTTCCCGTGTCTGCTGTGAGTTACCTCCATTTGCTTCGGTTTCCTCCCACAGTCCAAGGGTGTGGAGGTTAGGTGGATTGGCCATGCTAAATTGCCCCTTAATGTCCAAAGATGTATAGCTTTGGGAGATTAGTCATGTAAATGCATGGGGTGACAGGGGGAGGGCCTGAGGAAGATATTCTGTTGAAGATTTCTGTAGATAGTCGTGAAAGGTGCTTTAAGAAGGCTGCCTGTATATTTTTTTGGGGGTCGAACAGAGAGAGGACTGGTCCCCTTTTCTTCATGCTCTGCCACTTTTCTTTCGGCCCACATCCAACCCTTGTTTCCCCCCCCCCCCCCCCCCAAGCCGTGACACCGTGACACCTTGCTCTTATTTTGTGGCTTCTTGCCTTCTTATCTCCTGGACGTTTTTCTTTCTCTTATAGATTATTATTATTCCTGACACTATTTTTTTGTGCAGGATGGTGAATAGAGGATATCCTCAAGAAAGCTGCCCGGATAGGGTTAGAATCCAGGATCCCCAACGAGATCCAACTGATGAGCAAAGCAGCAGAGGCTGAAGTAAATATATCCCGACTTTAATTAGCTCCCGCTGTCTGGAATTCTGGCAAAAGACCCAATTCAATTAGAAGAGTATCCAGCTGAGGTGGACGCGTGCCAAAACAGCAAGGCCCAACTGTTCAGGGACATTCGCGGATGGGAAATCAGGCAGGCCATGAATCAGGTGCACCGTGGTTACTAATGCAATTCCCTGCCCTTCCCCCACCTCACAGCAGTCCATGCTGCAAACACAAACTCAGTAAACAGGAGCTTTGGTCCCTCACAGTAAAGGGAAGATTTTTTTTATGCTTTCTGGAGATGAATAATTGCCCTTTAATCAATGCATTAGAAAAAGCACGGCCTTAGCATATTATTATTGCTCTCCTGTATCAATGAAATATGAGCGTTGCCATGATTATACGTTTTACTTAGATTAAGAACCTGTCATTCTCCTTCTAATTATCCAGCAGAAGAAGTGGAGATTCAGCACATGTGAGACAAGTTATTCTACTGAATAAAAACACAGACCCTGTGTGATTGCCGGTGTCACAGAAGCATCGTTGTGGAGATTTAAGTGAAAATGAGAGATCAGAGAGGAGGACACAGGCCAAGTTTTGGATACCCGGGGGCGGACTTTTACGGCCTCGCTCGGCCTGAGACCAGAAAATCCCATCCAAGGTCAGCGGATTTTCCTATTGTCTGCCCTTCACCTACTTCAATTCCCGTGGTGGGCGGGAGAACTCTGGTCGTAGAATTCCGACGGTAGAATTTCGACACCATTGTTCTTGAAACAAACCACATCTGTAATTAGTGCTATCTCCAACAAAACTACTTTTGCATTGATCAATTTCTGTTGCACCACTTCTGTGACAGAAAATGAGAAAGGTAAATTTACCATTTTAGGTATGAGCACAAAAAGTGTTAAGGTTACTGGACAGTCATTTAAGAAGCATCAGGCAAAACCCGTTTTTTAAATGTTTTGTTCAAACAATTTTACCAACAACAGTAGTTTATTATAGAATGATTAAAAGATAATGGCCAAAGTTTCCCGAACATTCCGGCCAATGATGCCAGCAACCCTGCCCCCACCCCCCACTCCAAACCCCTCCCTCCCCACCCTAGCACCTGTCACCAACATAGGTTCCCCAGCAGCAGAGTATAAGAATAACAGGAAAACGCATTAACAGTGACAAGATGGGAGAATCCCACCACCCACCAATGGTGGGTCACCTCTGCCTCTGCAAAATGTGCTGCAGAGCGGGGTGGAGGGGGTGGGGGGATGGAGCAGAACTTCCCGCCCAATGACAAAATGCAACTCAAAGGTTAAAGGGGTATTTAGCTCCAATCATATTTCACAATCTCATTTGCCCCTGATTGTTAGGTCTTGTTTCTCACGCTATAGGAGCCAAACCTGCCAGAAAGCAGCAAGAACTCTACAAATCATGGAACTACAAAGGTCGTGAACGTAGCCCAATCCATCACACAAATCAGCCTCCATTGTCTCTGTCTACCCTTCCCACTGCCTCGACAAAGCAGTCAGCATAATTAAGGATCCCATACACCCCAGACATTCTCTCTTCCACCTTCTTCCTTTGGGAAAAAGATACATAAGTCTGAGGTCACGTATCAACGATCCCAAGAACAGCTTCTTCCCTGTTGCTGTCAGATTTTTGAATAGACTTATCTCACTTTAAGTTGATCTTTCTCTACACCCTAGCTATGACTGTAACACTACACTCCATACTCTCTCATTTCTTCCTCTATGAATGCTATGTTTTTTCTGTCTAGCATGCAAGAAACAATGGTTTTCACTGTATGGTAATAAATGTGACAATAATAAACCAAATCAAATCAAATCAAATCAACTCAAAATACCACTGCAAATGGGTGCTGCAGACCAAAGGTCAACTTTACTATAGTTCAAAGTGGAGCTAAAAGCTATAGAATGAGGTCTTCTTCTTAATGTCAAGCTACAGAGTGATGCAGCACAGAGGAAGACCATTTGACCCATCATACCTATGGCAGCTCTTTGAGAAAGCATCCTAATTAGATCCACCTCCTTCTTCTTACTCTACACCCCTGCAAATCTTTCAATACCCCTTCAATTCTTTATCCAATATCCATTACTATTACGTTGTCAGACTCTCACCAACTTTTACAGATCCGCCATAGAAAACATTTTCCGGATGTATCACAGCTTGATATGGCCGCTGTTCTGATTGAGACTGCAAGGAACTACAAGGGTTTGTGAACATAACCCAATCCATGCAAATCAACCTGCCATCCATTAACTCCATCTACTCTTCCCACTGCCTCGGAAAAGCAGCCAGCATAATCAAGGACCCCACACACCCCAGATATTCTCTCTTCCACTTTCTTCCATTGGGAAAAAGATACAAAAGTCTGAGATCGTGTACCAACCAATTCAAGAACAGTTTGTTCCCTGCTGCCATCAGAATTTTAAATGGACTTACTTTATATTAAGTTGATCTTTTTCTACACTCTCATTGTGACTGTAATATTAAATCCTCTTCTTTCCTTCACCCTATGAACCTTTTGAATGGTTTGTCTGTATAACACGCATGAAACAATACTTTTCACTTTACCCTAATATATGTGACAATAATAAATCAAATTAAACTTAGAAGTTAATATTGAACCTACTTACCCCATTCTATCTGGCTGTGTATCCCAGAACTTTAAAGATTAGGTCAGGTCAGAGGGGCCTACCAAAGTCTCACAGCCTCTTCCCCCAATTAGTTGGTTGATGTGTGGAAGTGATTCACACAAGGTAGGGCAGGTTTTAAACAGATGGAAGGCTCTACGTGTTGAAGGGCTGGGAGTGCATGCCAGCATGTGTCTTTCTGTTTCCTGCCTGATGTACTGGCAGACAGCCCTGGCAGGGGATCATTTCGGGTCTGGATCTGGGAATGCACCCCAACCATGAAAAAGGCCCAGGCGCAAATGACTGTGAGCTGATGTTTTCTTTTGCTGTCGGACTGCTACAGAGAACAATTCGCCAGCTGAATCCTCAGACTTGTGTTCAAGCTCTTGGAGGCCGATTGCAATGCTGTCTATGCAAACAATCTATTCCAGCATTGTCCATTCCAGAGATTTCCCTTCCCCTTTGTCTACTTTATAACAATATTGACATTTCAACTTCGTTAGCTTGTAAAGGCTTTATGAAGCCCTGAAGTTGTGAAAGGTGCTATAAAAATGCAAGTTCTATATGTCTTCCTTTCCATTTGAGCCAAGACTCACTACTACAAAGAGTGGTTGAAGCAGATATCACAGATGAAAGATCAACTTAATGTGAGGTAGGTCCATTCAAAAGTCTGACAGCAGCTGAGAAGAAGCTATTCCTGAGTCAGTTGGTATGTAACTTCAGAGTTTTGTATTCTTTTCTCAGCAGAAGAAGGTGGAAGAGAGAATGTCCGGGGTGTATGGAGTCCTTAATTATGCTGGCTGCTTTGCCAAGAAGATGGGAAGTATAGACAGATGGATGGGAGACTGGTTTGTGTGATGGACTGGGCTACATTCACAACCTTTCGTATTTTCTTGCAGTTTTGTTCGGGCCACACAAAGTTATGATACAACCAGAAAGAATGCTTTGGGTTTGATAAAGCCCAAATGATTCTCCAAATGGGCTGCACCCATAATCCCAATTGTTAAATAAAAACAGATTAGATAGTCAGAATATGCAGAGATTGCAAACTAACTGTCAATAAAAGAGCACAATAGATAGGTGACAATCAACGTTCACAAGACATTGTATCAGTATACCAGATTGCCTTTTGGAGTCTCATCAGCCTGTGTCATTTCCAGAGTACAACAGAGAGTCTTTTGCAAGGCATCCCCATTGTAATAGTCATCTGGATGATGTACTAATCACTAGCACTCCACCTAAAAACATGGATCCAATTTAGAAGAAGTGTCGAGATGGTTTAAGGAAGCAGTGTTTCAGCTGAAGCAGGAAAAATATATATTTCAATCTGAGGTTACCTATTTAGGATTCAGGGTTGATTTGAAGGGTCTACACCCTGTGATGATAGTAGTGTATTTAATAGGGATTTCTTTTTTATGTTTAAGGGGAATGTTTAAAAAATCAGCTTCATGCTGCAGGCAGTCAGTATGTTTGGTGGAAATGCAACTCAGATGCTGTAACAGCAGGAAAATTACTCATGTTAATCTTGCAAGTGGTTATGTTAAGTAGAGTTGGGGGACTTCTGTTTACTTAAGTTCATCTGGGATTTCTGATTCAAGTAATTGACAGAGTCATGTGATGATGTGGTTTATGCGCAACTGGGTCTATAGGAGAGAGAAAGACTTTTGCAGAAAGCAATAACTGAAGCTTAGTTGAAGTTAGAAGGATTTTGTAGGTGTCTGGAACTCTATCTCTCTCTGAAAGCTTCAAGAC